>CM053029.1:236631229-237226229 GCA_028564925.1 Lithobates sylvaticus
CAGGGCATATTTTGGTGAGGTTGCTTTTGTTTTATGCTAGGAAAGCTATAGCTCTCAGCTGAAAAAAAACTACCCCCCCCCCCCCATCACTGGCTATGTGGAAACACCTTATTAACAATAGTTTACCATTATATAAGGAAACATATATTAATAGAGGTTGTCTTCGTAAATACGAAAAGTTTTGGTCTAAATGGGTGATAGACCCCTCTACAGCCTCAGAAGCCTCTTAGAAAAATATATTATACATCTTTTTTTTTTTATCCTTTCTTGATCCACTCCCTGCTAGTACTGGACAAATGACTATGATTATCTAAATATCTTAAGTTGACATATCTACAATAGGATTATACCATGCTTAAATCAAGCTGATATAAGACCAATATATGTGAATGCATGTGAGTTTTTTTTTTCCTGGTTTTGTATGTTTATTGTTTTTGTATCTGTAAAAATGTTTTTGTTTGTGTCTTTTTGAAAAAAAAAATTAATAAAAACGTATATTTACATTTTTTTTTATGGTGGCTGCATGTCCATCCTCATGCAGGCCTTCACCGAACTTCCAGTCACTGGGCTTGTGCTGGCCGAATAGCTGGGAGACTGTGCAGCATCTGGGAGGTTCACGTAGGAGCTCAAAGTGTGGGAGGCTAAGGAGCTGGTACCATCTTGGTCAGATCATCTCAGCGGTGGCGACTGAAGAAGAAGACTGTGTTTTTTTTTGGCCTTCTTTTATTTTCCACAACATGGTTGTGGGGGTGTCCGGAAGGTGCAGACGTGAAAGGGCTGCAGATGGGCTTTGGATGAAATCTGCCATCGCTCTGCTTTTCAAACCAGCCGACAGAGCTCTCGGTTTAAGCAGCTATACTGAGCACCTGCATGCCATGCCCCCAGTATCCTACTTTGAAATATCTTAAAATTCCCATGCAAAGAGCACCATCCCTTGAAAAGTTAACAGCTTATTCGCCTTTAGTAAATCACCCACAATTTTGGTCTCAAATCCAGTCAGTGCAATGATAGAAATGGATTAGGGGGGCGTTGATAAAAATAGCTTCATTTTAAAAGAAGCATCATTTAAACGTTCTACAGGATATTACTAAACAAATCCACATTAAAACTTTTTTTTTTTTTTAAATAGCCCAATCCTCCTCACATACTGATTATCAACTGAGAAAGCTATGTCAACTGCTCATACTTTGCCTCACTGATTTGACTATATGATAAGGAAATTCTAAATTACCAATTATTCTCAAGCCAACAAGATTAGGGCATTTATGTCTAAATTAATGAAACATAAAAGGATGAAAGAAAAAAACCCTACCTAAATTCTTTACTCTACAGTCCAGATGGGATTGCAGATGCATTTCAGAAATATTTTTCCTCTTTGTACAATTTAACCTGTGATGAATACACACATTAACGCTCTTGTATGGAAACTAAGAAATTCCTTGACCCATGGAACTTCCCATAGTTATGGTTAAGTCCAGAGAGAGGACTTTTGAAAAGCCATTAAAACTCCTGAAACCTTAAATGCTACTATAAAGCTTCTTTTAGGATGATCTCCTGAAGGGAACAGCTTTATAAATTAATATTTTTAAACATTTAAGGCCTTTGGTACTCATCTACCTCCCTACTTGTAACACTTTTTTAACTTGGCCTTGCATTCCGGTAAATTTCCATGAAAATATCTAAAGGCCATTATTGTGACTCTGCCTAAACCATCACAGCCCATGACAAACCCAGCTAATTTAAAGGGTTACCTCCCTGTTGAACATGGACAGCAAGCTTTATGCTAAACTATCCTCACAAATGTATACATTGGTACTGTTCATAATCAAGCCGAACCAAGTTGGGTTCTTGTTTAACAGACAAACATCAGATGGCACTTGCTGATTTTTGAACTTGGTCCAACTTATGGAAAAAATAGAATCATCTTCCCTGCTTCTAGGCTGGGATGCAGAAATTTTTTTTTTACAGGTTGCATTGGAGGTAGATTGTTTAGACTCTGCAATAATTTGGTCTTTGTGGAATTCTTTGCTTGGCAATGATGGCCCTTTCAAATCAGTACAGGCATACCACACTTTTAAGTACACAATGGGGTTTATTTACTAAAGCTGGAAAGTGCAAAATCAGGCTCATTTCTGCATAGAAACCAATGAGCTTCTAACCTTGGCTTGTTCAATTAAGCTTTGGTAATAAGACCTGGAAGCTCACTCGTTTCAATGCAGAAATGAGCCTGATTTTGCACTTTCCAGCTTTAGTAAATAAACCCTATTGTGTACTTAAAGGTGGGGTATGCCTGTATACCTCTCTTGTTTGTTTCCAATTGCTAATGGAATAAGACAGGTTATAGATGTGGAGATGTGGTATACACCATGCTTGGATAAGAGTCTGGCATGTATTTGGGGGGGGGGGGGGCGGTGGGCTTCATGCCATTTTTGTTTTGGCATTTGGTCCCCCTTAAAATTCATATCAGATCCAAATAGCCTTATATGTTTTGCAGGTGAATCTGCACACATTTTTTTGAGGGTTTTCAAATGTCCCTGCTTCTTTGCTTACAGTGCCTTGAAAAAGTATTCTTACCCCTTGAAATGTTTCACATTTTGTCATGTTACAACCAAAAATATAAATTGTAAATGCATTTAATTGGGATTTTATGTGATAGACTAACACCAAGTTGCACATAATTCTGAAGTAGAAGGCAAATGATAAATGTTTTTCAACATTTTTTACAAATAAATATGTGAAAAGTGTGGCGTGCATTTGTATTCACCCTAAGTCAATACTTTGTAGAACCAACTTTTGCTGCAATTCTGCAAGTCTTTTTGGGTATATCTCTACCAGCTTTGCACATCTAAAGAGTGACATTTTTGCCCATTCTTCTTTGCAAAATAGCTCAAGCTCTGTCAGACTGAATGGAGAGCATCTGAGAACATCAATTTTCAAGTCTTGCCACAGATTCTTAATTGGATTTAGGTCTGGACTTTGACTGGGCCATTCTAACAAATGAATATGCTTTGATCTAAACCATTCCATTGAAGCTCTGGCTGTATGTTTAGGATCTTTGTCCTGCTGGAAGATAAACCTCCACCCCAGTCTCAAGACTTTTGCAGACACTAATGCCCCATACACACAGTCAGACATTCCGACAACAAAATCCACCGTTTTCTTTCCGACGGATGTTGGCTCAAACCTGTCTTGCATACACACGGTTGCACAAAGTTGTCGGGATTTCCGATCGTCAAGAATGCGGTGACGTACACCGCGTACGACGGGACTATAAAAGCCCTTTGGGCTCCTTCTGCTGGTCTCGTTTTTATCACGTGTTAATAGAAGTTTGGTGCTTTTCAGACTTGTGCTTCAAATCGTTACTGCTCTTCAGTTTGTGCTTGTGGGTTCGTATCTGCTTATCAGTGCGTGTAGTCAATTTGCATTTGTTTGTCATTGCGTGCTATTTATAGTACTGTCTTTGATTTTCAGTGCGTTATTGTCCGCTCGTTGCTGATTTTCAGTTTGTTCTTTCAGGCCTTGCTGTTTTTCAGTGCTTTCTGTTTAGTTCGTTCTGACCAGCTGACCGTTTTGAAGCCATGTTGCGTGTATGTACTGGTCGTAGAGTTCGTGCTGTGCAGGGGCTTGGTGTTGGGCTTTTAGCTTTGACCCAAGCCCAGTCCATGAACAGGGCGAGGAGGAGTTCATGGAGCAAGAATTGGTTGCTTCAGCATGACCAATTCTCACACATGCCTTTTCTTCGTGAGATCCAGGAGTTATCTCAGGATGACGGACCCCATTTTTCACCGTCTGTTGGCTTAGCTGACCCCTTATATCAGCAGGCAGGATACCTGCATGAGGCAAGCCATCACTCCGGAGCAAAGGCTAGTCGCCACGTTGCGGTACTTGGTGACAGGGAGAAGCCTTCAGGACCTCAAGTTCTCAACAGGCATCTCCCCCCAGGCTCTGGGGATAATTATCCGAGAGACCTGTTCTGCCATAATTCAGGTCCTGAAGAAGGACTATATTAAGGTAAGTTTTCTCCTTTAACATCACATTATATGTATTTAATGTTTGCTAATGTATTGTTTTTCTTTCATCATTCCCTAATTACCATGATTTGAATATGCTGTAATATGCTGTGCCCCTTTGTCCTCGTGCATGCTGGATGCTTTGAAAGTTTATTTTTTGTCCTTCATGCATATTTGCCTTCACTAACCTCCCCAGCATACTCTCCTGGGCCCATATATACCTATAGCCTAGTCACTTAGCAGTGTATTTTGTCAGCCCCATAGTAGTGCTTTCCCCTAAACACCCCCTAAAATGTGTACAAATGTTATTTGTGTCCTTAAATCAATGCAGAGTGCCAGAGGCTTTTTTTTTGGTGGGCCAAACTCATTTGGAACCCTCCCTCCCCCCAACCGCTAACTCAGCTGATACATACTACACTATACTCTTTTGTCAGATTTATTTATGGATGAATTCACCAAAGCAGGTAGTGCATGGGCCTGCCTGAATAATTTCAAATGCTACTGTTTAAAGTTTGTTTCTCCTATTATTATCTTGATAGGTAATAGTAGAATGTAAAAATGTGCTTCCATTTGTTCAGTGTGTATTTTTATTTTTTGAATTATGACACTTCTTACCTGTCCAGTGGGCTGCCAATAGTGTAAGTAAGGAGGGGCAGGCCAAAGTATCACACATTATTATGCATTTAGCACTCAATGAAGTGGCGAGGGTTACCTGTCCACAACATCGCCCCCTAAATTTTTGCAATGGGCCATCAGATGGGGTGAGGAATCTGATAAGTGGACCTTATACTTTTGGCTTTAAATACTCATTTTAAAAAAATGTTATACATATGTTGTACAAAAATGTTTGTGTCTAATCTGATTGCAATGCTGATGTGCAAAACTACTAATTTTTTTCTTGTGTGACTCCACAGTTTCCTTCACCGCCACAGGAATGGCAGACTGTGGCCTCCCACTTTGCCACCCGTTGGGACTTACCCAATTGTGGAGGTGCAATTGATGGGAAACACATCTGCATCGTCCCAACCCCCAACTTGGGGTTTTACTATTATAATTACAAGGGGTATAATAGTATTGTGCTGTTGGCGGTGGTGTCAGCTACTTACGAGTTCCTATATGTGGACGTGGGGAAAAATGGCTGGATGTCGGATGGTGGAGTGATTGCCCAGACGGAGATCTACTGGCTGCTCCAGAGTGGCAGCTTGGGCTTGCCACCTGCAGAGGAAAATGTGGAAGGACATTCCCTATGAGGACCTTCACCCTGGACCAGAGGGTTTTTAATTACCGGCTGGCCAGAGCCAGAATAGTGGTGGAGAACACTTTTGGGATAATGGCCAGCCGGTTATGCCTATTTTTGACACCGATCCACATGGCGCAATATAAACTGAACCATATAGTGCTTTCCTGCTGCATTTTGCACAATTTAAAGAAAAAAAAAAAACTCAACAAACTATGTGGCCTCAGTTGGGCCTGAGGCATACTTTCCAGAACTTGCCAACCTGACGGCACTTGAAGCTGGCCGTCATGGCTTGCCCCCCCCCCCCCAAAGCATCCGCAGGGTCAGAAACCAATACATGGAGTACTTTGTGGGTAGGGGAGCCATTGATATGCCAGACAATGTCTGAGAGACATTTTTTTTATAAATGTATCTTTGAAACTGCAATAATATTTGTTTTAATTTACTGCTTGGGTTTGTTTTAGGTGTCTCCTAGGTTTTTCTTTAGAATATTTTTGGGCCTTTTTCTTCAACAGTGCAACCCAAATTTCTTAGCGAGATGAGGTGACAGTCTCTTCTTCAGATAATATTATTATGTTGTGGGTCTGCTACACACACCTTTATTTTGTTGTTAATGTATGTAGTGCATGTAGTGTAGTGTGTATACCACAGATGGACACCAGTGGCAAAGAGCGCCCTGAGGCGATTCAGTTCGCATAGGTTGCGCTATACAAATCATTCATTCATTCATTCATTCATTGCTGACAAAAATATTCTTCATTTTCAGTACCATGACAGAAATGTGTGGAGTCATGAAAATGGTGTGATTGGGGCAAATTAAAAAGCACTGTGAGTGTTATTTACTAAAGGCAAATCCACTATGCACTACAAGTGCACTGCAAAAGTGCACTTGAAACTGCACTTGGAGTGCAAAGTGGATTTGCATTTAGTAAATAACCCCCATTAACACTGAAAACAACAACTTTACAACAAATCCTGCTTTGAAACATTGAAAAAGGAAGCCGCACATTGTTGAGGATCGCATTTTTTGTTTACTCAAAGCACATTCACATGTGCGTTTATCAAAGGGTTTTACAACAAACCAACATATTTGGTGTGTATAACATTATTCTTGGTAACATCAATATAACTCACCGTTTTTGAGGAAACAGGCATGTATCAAAGCATAACATACAGAACTGAGGAACTTACAAAGTTCAACTTTGAAAAGTGAAGACAATATCAGACATGAGTATGTCCAAACTGTGTTGATATTGCCTTCATCACATGTGGTATCACCCCTGTAAAAGCCAAATTTGGAAGATGCTCACAAATTGAGATTCAAACTGGGCATTTCACTCCTGATCCCATGCCTAAAGTCAGCATGTGCTATCTCCCATCATGGGTGATCAATGTACGTGTTTTGGGGGTGCAACCCCTTCATCTCAGCCACTTTAGTAGTGAGGAAGGGGTTGCACCCACAAAATGTGTACATTGATCCCCATGATGGGAGATAGCACATGTTGACACACTGTGAGCATATTCCAAATTTGGCTTTTGTCAAAATATAAAACAGTTTTTTAAAAGATAAAATTGATGCTAGCTAGTTTTGAGTGTTTCAGATTCTCCCTAAAACATTCATTTTTTGTTGAACATCATTGATGTTTTTCTTGAGATTATCTAAATCGCCATTGCACACCAATATCTCCCCGATGAGGATCTGGGTACTTTCACTGGTAAAATGCGATTCTTCTTCCACAACATCCACATCACCTAAAAATAAACAAAAACACACCGTGTATTATAAATATGCAGGCATTCATCTATTACCTTACCTGAATCTGTGGTCTCAGACACTCACCTGTTGTGGTGACAATTTCGCCAATTTCAACAACCTCTCCCTCCTCTTCCTGCTTCTGGTGTTGGTATTTCCCCTTCTTTGGGAGGTGTGGGGTCTCTGGTGTCCTCAGATATCCTGAGTCTTCTCTCCCCTATGAGAATGTAAAAAAGGGAATACTTAGCACACAGATATTTGAGGGCACAAATAGCAATATGAAACATTACATTGCAAATGTTATACAATTAAATTTTTTTGCAGAGTTCAAAGCTGAAAACATTATTTTTGAGACTTTCTAAAGCTGGAATACTTACCTGTTTTGTGCAAGTCTCACAGATGGAGACACCCCTGTAGTATCCACTGGAGCACGTGTGTGGGACGCCCTAATAAAACGGGTGTTCCACACTAGTGCTCCTGAGTCCAGATGTGTAAACAGCTGCTGAGTGTCCTCTCCTTTACACTGAATCAAGTTTGCATTTCATTCTAGTTACAAACACATCTAGACAACAAACTTCCTTTGACTAGAAATAGGCATGAACAAATGTAGTTAACTGCAACTTCACAAAACATTGTGTTTGAAGTGGGCAAAGAACAATGTTTACTATGAACGATTGAACCCATGAACATGAAAGTGGCCATTTTAAACTGTACAACAGTAAAGAAAAGCACATGGAGCAGTATGCAAGCAATAATAATAATATGAACACAGGACAACTACTTACTTTTTAGAAGAACTCTCTTGATTAGAGTTGAGCAGACACCCGGATGTTCGGGTTCGGCAGGTTCGGCCGAACTTCAGAAAAAAGTTTGGGTTCGGGACCGAACTTGACCCCGAACACCGAACCCCATTGAAGTCAATGGGGACCCGAACGGCTATATAAAGTGTCGGCTCCCGTCCCCCTTAATACAGAGAACAGTCATTGAAGTCATTTATTTTTAAAAAGTTAGTCATAAAAAGTGTTTGGGGACCCGGGTCCTGCCCCAGGGGACATGTATCAATGCAAAAAAAACTTTTAAAAACGGACGTTTTTTCGGGAGCAGTGATTTTAATAATGCTTAAAGTGAAACAATAAAAGTGTAATATTCCTTTAAATTTCGTACCTGGGGGGTGTCTATAGTATGCATGTAAAGGGGCACATGTTTCCAGTGCTTAGAACTGTCTCTGCAAAAAGTGTCATTTTTGCCGGAAAAAAAGCTATTTAAAATCACTCGCGGCTATATGAATTGTCGGGTCCCGTAACACAGAGAACAGTCATTCATTGAAAGCCATTCATAAAAAAAAAAGTCATTGATAAAAAATAAAAAAAACAACAAAAAAAAAGCGTGGGGGTCTCCCCAAATTCAATAACCAGGACCTTCAGGTCTGGGATGGATAAAAAAAAAAAAAGAGTTTTTTCCCCCGTGACGTGGGGAAAGCCATAGGGAAGTCCCCATAACGTCCCCATGCGTCAGAGGGGGGCGGGTTTACCAGGTGGCCCCGCCCTCCGTTATAAAAGACCTGTCAGCCGAAGCGAAGCCTCACACACTGGGAGCCTCCCATTGCGAGGAGTGGCCCAAGAAGAGACCGACGCCCTGGAAGTAGATACCGGAGAGAAGCCTCAGAGACCGACGCCGTGGAAGAAGATACCGGAGAGAAGCCTCACACAACAGGAGCCTCCCATTGCGTGGAGCGGCCCAGAAGAGACACCGATGCTGGGCGAGAAGGCCAAGAAGAAGCGGATCAGAGGAAGAAGAAGATGGAAGAAGAAGATGCCGGAAGGAGAGGATGAAGAAAGAAAGACCAGAAGAAAGAAGAAAGAAGATTTTAATAAAGGAATTGTCAAAGACCGTCTCCTGTCATTTTTACCATTTTTGACACTTTTTTGGTGAAATGGTAGGGGTACTTTTGTACCCCCTTACCATTTCACACAGGGGGGGGCGGGATCTGGGGGTCCCCTTGTTAAAGGGGGCTTCCAGATTCCGATAAGCCCCCCGCCCGCAGACCCCCACAACCACCCGGCACGGTTGTGGGGACGAGGCCTCAGACCCCCAAAGCATCCTCCCAATGTTGACAGCATGTGGCCTGGTACGGTTCAGGCGTGAGGGGGGGCTGCTCTCATCCCCCCCTCTTTTCCTGTGGCCTGCCAGGTTGCGTGCTCGGATAAGGGTCTGGTATGGATTTTGGGCTGGGTTTCCCCTTAAAATCCATCCCAGACCTGAAGGGCCTGGTTATTGAATTTGGGGGGGCCCCCACGATGGTACGGACCCAAACTTTACAGTTCGGGTTTGCTCAACCCTACTCTTGATCTTTCTGTACTGATTGTGCTCCCTCAGTTTCAGGTCTGACCAGCTTTTTCTTAGTTGATCCTTGGATCGTTGTACCCCAAAATTCTTCTGCAGACTCTTCACAACTTTAGTCATGATCTTGGCCTTTCTGATATTTGGGTTTGGGTAAGGTCCATACTTCCCATCATAGTCGTTCCTCTTCAATCTGTCCACCATCTCCAACATCTCTACAAAAGCCATATTTGAGGCCTTAAATCTTCTCCTCCGGGATCGGGACGTTTCTGCCTCCGGGCTTTCGTCATCCTCCTCCTCATTGCTGTAATTAGCATGCACCTGTTGTCTCTCCACCATGTGCTCTCCCCACTACGCCGAAAGAGAAGGGGCATGCACACTGTATATAAAACGTAACACTCGTGCGTCGTACGTCCGATCTGTGAGCGGAGGAAAGAGTAGCGGAAGCACTGATCGTTCCAATGAAGGTACAATTTTAACTTGGTACATCACTGGCCTATACTGCTTCTAGATTGAGGCTTATATTGAGACAAGATTAGAAGAGTCTAGCCTGACATTAGGGTTTGTCTTGTGTTGTGTCTTCAGGGAGCTGCCCTGCCTGTGGCAGATGAAACACCTCTTTTATAAGAACCTAAGAAAGAGGAAGGCAGCGCAGGAGAAAATGCTTGCATTTGTGAAGCCGGTGATCCCCACGGCAGAAATCACCTATTTGAAGGCCAAAATTGGTGTCATGAGGAGTAAATATCTGAGGGAGCGCAAGAAGGTCCAGGATTCCCTGAGATCAGGAGCTGCAGATGACATTTATGTACCCAGGCTGTGGTACTATGACAGGCTGCATTTTCTGGCAGACCAGAGGGAACCCAGGCCAGCACTCTTCAATTTTCCTTCAAGGCTTCCTTCCCCCCAGCTGAGGCTTACGATGTCCAACCTGGGCCTTCCAGGCAGGAAGATTTGGAGGAGCCCAGCTTGAGTCAGGTTGAGCATTGTTCAACATATTTATTGTGGGAAATTGAATGATGTTAATGTTATTATTGATCAGTAAGTTATGATTTAACAAAGTGTTATACATATAAATACACAGTAGTAACCAAAAATGATTGGGACAAGAAGGAAACATGGTGGGCTTAGAATGATAGTATGTTCTATTTATTAACATTCAATTTGCAACAGTCATGAGCTGAAAATTGTGTGTGATTGATGAACAAAAAACTAAAACTATGTCCCATTTTAATACACAGGAAGACGTCAGACGGGAGGAGGCTGTGCAAGTGGCAGCCAGAAGGTCGACCATCGCCCTCCTCCTCCTCCACCTCCTGCCACAACTACAACAGCAGAGCCACAGCTTGGAAGGAAGTGTCTAAAAAAAGACCAGAGAGTGATGGCCTGGGTTCAGTCTGGTCTGAAAAAAGATGCAGGCTGTTATATGACCACAGCCTGGGGACATAGATGTCATCTGTTGCTGTTCCTGATCTCTTGGACTTCTGGACCAGACTGTACTCCCTTATATATGGACTCCTCAGTACAAAGGCTTTGCCAATTTCAGCAGTTTCTCCAGTGTTGCCTTCCTCTTTATTTTCTTATGACCCCCTAATAAAGGAGTATTTTTTTGGAAATACTTGCCTATGTGTTTTTTTACTTCGAAAAGCCCAGTTTATTTGTGAGTAGGCAGGTACATTTCTTAAATACAATGTGAAATTAACAAGGGACACCAACCTCCTTGAGGTTTCAAAATACAAGATAATAATGGTGTTGACACACAAAACCCACAAAAAAATTATTGAGATAACAAAAAAAAAAAGGAGATCTTGAATAAAAAAAAATGTAAAATAATAAAAAAACATAAAACTAAAATTATTATTCAGAAGATCTGACGAAAAAAAAATATTCTATTCATGAAATCAGGAGAAAGAATAAAGAAATACGTTTGTGAGAAGTCTGTGTGAATATGAGCAGCAAAACACACGATTGGAATTTACGCGATCGGATTTTGTTGTCAGAAAATGTGAGATCCAGCTCTCAAACTTTGTGCGTCAGAAATTCAGACGGAAAAAGTCTGATGGAGCCCACACACGGTCGGATTTTCCGACTACATGATCCGATCGCACATTTTCCGTTGGAAAATCCGACTGTGTGTATGGGGCATAACAGGTTTTCTTCTAAGATTGCCCTGTATTTGGCTCCATCCATATTTCTATCAACTCTGACCAACTTCCCTGTCTCTGCTGAAGAAAAGCATCCCCACAACATGATGCTGCCACCACCATGTTTCACAGTGGGGATGGTGTGTTCAGGGTGATGTGCAGTGTTAGTTTTCTACCACACATAGTGTTTTGCTTTTAGGCCAAAAAGTTCAATTTTGGCCTCATCTGACCAGAGCACCTTCTTTCTTTTAACAATGGCTTTCTTCTTACCACTCTTCCATAAAGGCCAGATTTGTGGAGTGGATGACTAATAGTTGTCCTGTGGACATATTTTCCCACCTGAGTTGAGGGTCTCTGTATCTCCACCAGAGTTACCATGGGCCTCTTGACTGCTTCTCTGATTAATGCTCTCCTTGCTGGACCTGTCAGTTTAGGTGGACGGCCATGTCTTGGTAAGTTTGCAGTTGTGCCTACTCTTTTAATTTTCGGATGATGGATTGAACAGTGCTCCGTGAGATGTTCAAAGCCTGAGATATTTTTTTAACCTAACCCTGCTTTAAACTTTTCCACAACTTTATTCCTGACCTGCCTGGTGTGTTCCATGGGCTTCATGATGCTGTTTGATCATCACTAAGGTCCTCTAACAAACCTCTGAGGGTGGCTTGACAGAACAGCTGTATTTATACTGAGATTAAATTACACACAGGTGGACTCTATTTACTAATTAGGTGACTTCTGAAGGCAATTGGTTCCACCAGATTTTAGTTAGGGGTATCAGAGTAAAGGGGGCTGAAAACAAATGCACCCCACACTTCAGGTATTTATTTGTAAAAAAAAAATGAAAACCATTTATCCTTTTCCTTCCACTTCATAATTATGTGCCACATTGTGTAGGTCTATCACATAAAATCACAATGAAATACATTTAGTTTTTTTTGTTGTAACATAACAAAATGTAAAAATTTCAAGGGGTATGAATAATTTTCAAGCCACTGTACATTTACCTTTCAGCTGGGAATCCCCAGCTGACAGCTGAATGAGCAGGGCAGATATGAGTAACTGGTTGTTAGGTTGCCGGTGGGTGCCCCCTGCTTAACAACCTGCACAAAACACTACCAAAATGCACTAAAAACACAGGTATATCTATTTTACATGCTTTTTTGGTACATTTCAATTGAAGTCTATGGGGCCAAAATTGTGCTTTTCCAAAAACTGGTGATGTAGGTTCCTCCTATTTCTTTGTTGAGGAGCTGCTGTCTTGTGCTGCATGCTCATTCTCAGAGGAAGAAGATGACTAAAGTAAAGCTATTCATCTCCACTGCTGCCTGACAGTCCCTTATTATTCCCATAAAGTAAAGCATCTTACCAATTTCTAAAAAAAAGTTTTCTGTATAAGGAAATAATCCAGATTGTGGGGGTTTACATACTGTATATGTGCAATTTCACTTATCTTGAATTTTTTGGCGGAAAAAATAACAAACCTTATGAAAAGCCTTCAATTACACCCTGACAGCCCGGATTGACCCAAGTGACTATCATGTGAAAAGTATGCATGCTGCCATCACTTGTCTCTATGTTAGTTCAATGTTTATTACTGTTACTAAAAAGCTTTGCCACAACAACATCAGAAAAACAGCCAAAGATGAAGCTGTTATGGAAGGAATATAGTAATGGCAACCTCTATTAATTACCCAGCTAATGTATGATGGAAATGCCTCAAACAAATGTCCATTTTGGACAAATGCTTTAAAAGTAACCAGTCCACATACAAAATCAGTTTAGAAGAGTGGTCCACCACTACCTAGCTGTTGGATCTTCAGAAGCTGCAGGCACACTCCAAACCTTTGCTTTTAATCAGACATGTTTAAACTTCTATGTCAGATTAGTGGGAGTCATCTACAGTTTCA
This sequence comes from Lithobates sylvaticus, assembly GCA_028564925.1. Classification (NCBI taxonomy): domain Eukaryota; kingdom Metazoa; phylum Chordata; class Amphibia; order Anura; family Ranidae; genus Lithobates; species Lithobates sylvaticus. Next base: position 236,644,618 of record CM053029.1, read on the forward strand.
TAAATGTGGCAGTATGTCAATTTAGATGTCCACAAAGTAAGGCAACCCTGGTGAATTTGTAACAGCAATAGTAAATCAGTCCCACAAAATCATTGATATATGTTTTTTAGTCAACTGAGTATATGCATTTAATTTGCTGAGGCCTATGCCACCCATCTCTAGTTTTTCGTTTTGCTAACTGATGGAAAACTAATAAATATTCTATTCTTCCTTGAAGAACGTTCAAGAACATTTAATGCAGATTTATTTCTAGAAATTTGCATGCTTATGACATTTTATTTAATTAAAACCAGCCAAACAAAGAGTTTGCATTTAAATGGAAATATAAAGAACCCTTTTTGGTAAAATTTGGCTTCTTGCTAACTCCACTGTTCTTCTCTGATAAGCTCATTATAATTTTAAGACAGTGAAGGCAAAAGATGACTTCTTAAATCGAATTGTCTGTAAATTAGTATATTGAATTTCAGATTGTCATAATAAGTCTCTTAACATTGTAGTAAATTAACTTTACTTATGGCAATCCAACCCAAAGCTCTGGCAAAGGAACCTTTGTGAATATTAATGGATTCATAACAGGGGATAGGCGTTCACTTTAACAAACACATATCTGTACTAGATATATACAGTATCTAAAAAAAGTTAAACAGATACAAAATTAAAATGATTAAAAAAAAAACTGTCTGAAAGTCTTTTTTTCAGATCAAGAAATAATATATTTTAAAGCAAATTTATTTGTCTTTTAATTTCAATCTTTTTATTATTTTGAACAAATATAGTAAAAAATGACATACAAAAATGAGGCCAAAGAACAGGCAGAGCATACTGTACTAAAAATACAGCATGATGTAATAACAGATCAAAAAAAAAACCCTAAAAAAAATGCCCACAAAACCCATTATCGGTAGGCAACCAGACAACAAGCAAGAGGACCATCCTTCCCAGGGATAAGAACATCCGTGCCATGTTATCCATATGCAGTAGTTGAGTTAACAGCATGACTGCAAAACAGTACTCTATGTTCTCATGGGATATACTCTGTAAGAGATTGTCTGAGACACCACACAAGTGTTACATACAAAGAGGAAGAGAAGAAAAGAAAAGAAAAGAAAAGAAGAAGAGCAAGAGGAAAGGGAAAAGAAGAGGTGGAGGGAGCCTGGAGGAAAAAGCACAAGGCACATTAAGCGAAAAAGCAAAAAATACAGTGCAGATCTCCAATGGTCAATATGGACATAGCTAGCCCATGGACTCCAAACCCATTCAAAGTATTGAGTGTCATTCATTTAGCATGATCCAAGACACCTTGCGTCTAAATAAAGATTAAAACAGAGGGTCGTTAGCATAAGCAAGCTAGAGTAAGCTTAGCAGCCAATTGCTGACAAAGCTGCTCTTTGTTTTCAGCATGTCACCACATATTTGTATGGTAAATTTGTGTGCACTGAAACAGCACATACGTATCCTCCCTAATGCCATAGCTGCCATTATATTTAGGAATTCCTTTCTATTAAAAAAAATGGGGGTGTGTGGCTTGTTAGAGAAGCTCCAGAGCATCGAGGGGAATACAGTGTCCAGGACCCGAATACAATGGCCAAACCCCCACTACCAGCAGGCTACAGTCTCCCCATCCCCCAGAGGATGACAAAAAAGCACAAGGAAGAGCGCCGGCCCCAAAAACTGATGGAGTTCTTTCTCCAGCCCTCACATGGTGGTGGAAAAGATGGCACCGGCATCTCTGCCCCCACTCCCTAAAATCTCAGACAAGAATATACCTGCTAAGATGACTCCTGGGGCTGCATCTCCCCACCTGACCTCTCCTCTGACAAGTCCTCCCTGGGCCAGCCCTGCTAAAGCCAGGATGAAACTGGACTGTGATCCTAACGGCAACCTGGTGAGTCAGGGGGAATCCCCTTCTCTGCCACATAACACACTGTGTGCTTCTATTGCTTCTTTCACCAAAAATTACCAGCCGGTCATGGACACCTTACTCAAAGACATATTAGTATCTCTGCAGCAATCTCGGCATACCGACACCACCTTCCTATCCAAAAAATTCTCTGCTGACGTGTCATCCCTAGGGGAACGTGTGAACTTAGTCGAAAATTCTGTCAGCAATATTACCACTACATTTAATGACCTAGTGGATGCCAATGAGGATGGCATTGAGGAAAGACAATTGCTGCGGGCAAAGATCGCAGGTCTGGAGGATCGCTCCAGATGCAATAACTTAAAGCTATTAGGTATACCCAAGTCAGTACAGCCTTCAGAGCTAAAGCAATATGCTACTGACTTGTTTCATACTCTCCACCCTGACCTCCCACCTTTTTATTAGCCATCGACAGCATCCATCGCATCCCAAAACCTTTGTTCTTGCCAGACACAGTCCCTATTGATGTACTCATGAGAGAGTGAGGCCCGGAACGGAAAAGACAAAGAAAAGGTAGTGCAGGGCCGTGCATGACAGTGTGTTAAGGGGAGAAAATGCAGGGGTTAATAGGAAGATCTAAGAGGGGAGGGGATAGTGAGTAAAGTACAGAGGGTAGTGGTAATATATAAGGAGGAGGTGGGACTGGGCTGGGGAACAGAAAGTTGGAGAAAGAAAGGAGGAGGCAGATTTTCCCACCCGCCCTCCCTATATGTTGTCTGCATTTGTTGGTTTATGTGTTTTCTTTCTTTCAGGAGCATGGCAGATGGTCGTTATGACAGCTGTGGATTGGCGGTGTTTTGTTGGTCTTTGACGGTGGCAGTAAACATATGTGATGGAAAGGGGCGGGGGGCTCATCTGTAGTATGTGCCCCTCCGGTGTATTCCAGCGAAAGGTTAGCTGGAATACTGTAATGGTTGCACTGTGGGAAGGGGGTTGTCTCTGAGCTGATTATCCGCTGGAGGCCTATCATGTGGAAGAAGGTCCCACAGTGTATTGGTGGAATATGTGTTGGAGTTCGGGGGTGCCGTCAAAGACCAACAGACTGGAGTTAAACAAGTTGTTACGGATGTGAAATTTTGGTATATATTTTATATTGGAGTTATTAATATGGTGTGAATAATAAATAGGCTGCTATGGCCATTTATACTCCAAAATTAAGGTGTGGTCTCATCATTTTAGAAGGATAAGAAATGGGGATGTTGGAGTACAAGTGGTATAGCAGTAAGAGGCAGGTTTGGTACCTCTGAACTACACTGGTCATGCATTTTTACATGACCAAAAACCAAATCTTAAGGACCTTGGGAAAACTTCCAGATCCCCACAAAAATGTCCAAGTATTTGTGGATCTAAGTTCACTATGGACCTCAGGCACCAACTAAATACGTTCACAAAAGTCCTTTGTAACCATAACATTGGGTACAAATGGGACCACCCAACTAAGCTGTTTATCGACAGAAATGGAAGATCATTTACTATCAACTCACCTGAGGCTGGCCTTGCCATACTAAATAGTGGGAAATTATCCCTGACCCTCCACCTCCCTCAAGCTCCTGGAAAACTCTGGGTCCAGTTCCACCTCTGTGGCATAAATCCAACCGCAACTTCCATCCCTAATTCTGAAGGGACAAATTCAGGAACATACCTCCCCCTCCGGATGCTCAGTGGCTGTAGCACCAAACCTTTTTTGAACTCACCCCCTATCTCAGATTATGCAGCTAAATACCAGTATCTCCAGCTGCTCCTTTTTCTTTTTGGTTATTTTTTTTCAGTTTGTTCACATGTTCTCCTTCCCTTTAGTCTGCAACTAGCTCCACAGTCACTGCAGTTCAACTACCAAAATGATGACGTCTAAATCTCCAGTTAAAAAGTCAGCATTCCTTCTCTCCAGAGTCAAAAGCCGCCTACCAACCGTGAGTGCGTCTACACCCAGCACACCCACAATCTATAATGGGTATTAAAATAGCATCTATTGACACTAAAGGCCTCAACCACCCAGCCAAAAGAACTTTCCTCTGGCAAATGGCCCTAAAACTGAACTGCAATATTGTATGTGCACAAGAGACACACTTTAAAGACACTGCAACCCCTTCAATCCAACATAAATCCTTTCCCCATGTATTTTTGGCCTGTAGTTCAGAAAAGAAGCTTGGTGACTTTATAGCTGTTAAAAATACTATTGACTTTCAACTCTTGGAACAAATCACAGATCCTAATGGCCGCTATCTGATCTTAACATGCACATTGGATTCAGCCCCTTTCACTCTGGTTTGTCTATGTGCCCCGAACTCTCTTAAAATTTCATTTTTAAATAAGCTATTGAGAAAAGTCCGTAAAGCCCAAAAAGGCTCCCTAATTCTTTGCGGAGACTTCAACATTGCTCCTGACTACCACCTTGACACCTCAAATAGGAACTCAAGACATACCTCCCTGATGCATTACTTTATCCAAGCAAATGATTTATATGATGTGTGGAGATGCCACCATACTTCCAAAAAGGACTTTACCTTCCATTTCACAGCACATAATTCATTGTCAAGGATTGACTACTTTCTGACTGACAAGTGGCTCCAACAAATCTTGAACTGGACTATAGAACCGATAACATGGTCGGACCACACACCCGTCTGTCTAACAATTGACTCAACCAATCCACTCAAGTCCACAGTTATGGATGCCAATGCCTTTCTCATGAAATCCCCTCCTTACGCAAATGAGATTCAGTGTCAGATAGACGATTATTTTTCACATAACGTTGGTTCTGTGGAAAAAGCTGCAACTTTGTGAATGGCGCATAAAGCATTCATTAGGGGGTGTTGATAAAATTGGGGTCTCTTGCAAAAAAAGAGGAGGACGCAGCGAATTGATGAGGTTATGTCACAAATATAGTCCACTGAGTCCCTCAACAAATTGACACCTACCCACTTCCTCAGATTTAAACTCCTGGCTCTGAGGCAAGAACTCATTTATTTACTACTCAAATCCTTCGAAAAAAACAGCACAGGCTTGAAGCCTATTCGTACTCCACCAGCAACAAAGCGGCCAAACGCATGGCCATGTGCCTTTGTAGGTTCCGCACTAAGGCCAAGATACCATTCATCTTCCACCCCACCTCTAAGACCAAGATTCTAGATCCTCAATGGATAGCCAATGCATTTAGCAAATACTATGAGTCCCTTTACAACCTTAAAAATCATACCTCAACCCCTCAACCAACCCCTGCCAGCATTCAAGTCTTCCTAGCTCAAATAAACCTCCCGACCCTTTTCACAAACCAACTAGAAGTACTTAACTCTCCCTTTACTGTCCAAGAAACCACCCAGAACATTGATTCCCTCCCAAATTGTAAATCACCTGGACCGATGGACTCCCAGGGGAATATTGCAAACAGTTCAAAGATACTCTAGCTCTCTTTTTGTGCGACTCTTCAATTAAGCTGCCTCCTCCTCCTTGTTCCCTCAGGAAATGTTGAAGGCTTTAGTAGTGGCCCTTCTTAAACCTGGGAAAGAACCAATGACACCACAGAACTTTAGACCAATTTCTCTATTTAATGCAGATCTAAAACTGTATGCTAAAATGTTTGCCTCCAGGTTAATGACTATCATTCCTTCTCTCATAGACAGAGACCAGATGGGGTTCGTTAAAGGTCATCAGTCCTCTGATGCCACTAGATGTCTGATTAATATAGCCCATCTGAGGAGGAACTCTGTCAAATGCCTTCTCTGCATCCAATGAGAGGAGCAGAGAAGGCATTCCAGAGTATATTGGGGCTACCTCCAGGCTGTCCTTGCCAAATTTGACTTCTCAAATAGGACCCTATAAGCCATTGGGCTCTACACAGTCCCCTCAGCAAACCTATACGTGGCAGAGATGCTATCATCCCCAAATAGGTGCCAAAAAATCAGCCTTTTCACTGATGCCATCTTGATGTGGACAAGCCCCCATTCCTCACTGGCTACAGCCCAAGCTCTCCTCAACAAATTTAGTGAATATCTTACTATAGAGTGGATGCCTCAAAATTGCACTAAATCTAGGTATAGATGGTGTTACTAAAAATCTTTTAGCCCTACAATTTCCATTCCAGTCGGGTCTAGCATATTTAGGAATCACCCTGACTAAAAACCCAGAGAACTTATTTAAAGCAAACTACATCCCCTTTAAACAAAAATGAATTGAATCCCTAGCGCAGATATCCAAATATAAATTCTCCTGGGTCGGCAGGTTAGCAGTGTTTAAAATTACAATCCTTCCACAACTCTTATATATGCTCCGCTACTTAAATTCCATGCAATCACTCTTATTTATTTGGAAAGGCTAAAAAAACTTGTGTTGCTCGGGCTTGCCTAATCAGACATAGGTCAGTGGGTGGCTCAGGCCTAGTAGACATCACGGACTATTACCACTCTATTGTTCTTGCTCAACTCAAAGATTGGTTTCTTCCGGAGGCTCACTCCCCATGGGGTGACCCAGAACACCATTGCATACCTAGCAGAAACTTGAAATGATGGCTTTGTACACTCCCTAAACACCTTCCCCTTACCATTTTAGCTTCATTCAAGACATGGCAAAAGTTTATCCCCATGCCCTGGCTGGATACTCTTAGGGCTCCCATGAAGCTCCCCATCCTCATCCTACCACTTTTAATCCCAGGCCTAACCCTCAGCACATGGCCCAAAGATACCCAGGTCTCACTCAACGATATAATCCTTAACAGACCTAAACTTGCCTCGCACATCCTATTACCAGTACTTCCAAATTGCCCACTGTATACACCACAATCCCCACCTCCTGACTCCCATACCCAAACAAGCCCTCACCTATTACTCATTTGGTATTAAAACACACAAAGGACATCTCATTATTTTACAACATGCTCCACACAAAAAAACGTTCTTCCAGCACTCCACCTTTGGGAACGCGATTTACAACAAAAGTACACCGCTCAAATTTTGGATAGAGCACTACGCTTTATCTATAAAGCCACTAGCTGTACTTTCCTATGGGAGCTAGCCCAAAGCATAACACAATGCGGATATCTTACTCTCAAAATTGCTACTTTCAACCACAATGCCTTCCCGGTATGTTGGAGAAATTGCGGAGACATAGGAACACTGTGGGAATGTTCTGTGGGAATGCCCAATTTTAATCTCCTACTGGGTAAAAGTCTTTTCTTTGATTACACAGATTACCAATATCATCTTTCCTCCTTCACCTGACCTAGCACTTCTGAACCTAATCATTGAAACCATCCCCTATACGTTTCACAAAGTGGCAACACACATCTTAGTAGCAGCCAGACAGAACATTACAAAACATTGAAAGAATACCTCACCACCTCAGGCCTTGAATGTAATAAAACAGGTCCAAGATCACTACATCTTTAAGTCCACACTAGCAGCAGATATAAATGTACCCACCTTGCATTGTCCCAGGCATGGGAACCCTGGTCAGTACAACTCTCATATAAACCGTTGATCTATATCGACCTCTAATGCACAGGGCAGACTTTCCCTCCCCACTGTCCCTACATATCAACATATATACAAGGTTCATTTCAAATACTATTAGTGTTAGTGGCACATTGAAATTTATGTTCAGAATATAATTATTCTGAGTTATGCATTATGCCACTTCCCTAGTTTCCGTCTCCCCTTCCTCCTGTCCCTACAGATCAGCATGCATACAAGGTTCACTTCTGACACTAATAGTATTAGCGTCACATTGAAATTTATGTTCAGAATATAATTATCCTTAGTTATGCATTATGGCATGTCAAAGGTGGGCCTGCCCCCAGATCAGCTTACATTATCCATGTTATTAAACAGTTTGATCTGGTTATTGTCTTCCTTTACCTTTGCATTCCCCAACTAAAAGGATACTTTTCCTGTTCAACTGTTATTGTTTCTGCATATATCCTTGGTATTTAAATGTTCAACTAATGTAATTCATGAACCTAATTACCCTGTTTGTACCTTTTAAGCCCCATACACACGGTCGGACAATCCGCGGACCAGGTCGGTCGGATCCTGTCCGTCGTACTTTGTCAGAGGTTGGTGTTGCGTACACACGGTCGGACTACGTTGTCGGAATATCCGGTCTGCAAGAACGTCGTGACGTAAGTCGTCTTCCACGAGATTAGAAAAGGGAAGTTCAGCACCACGTCAGGCACCCGTTGGGCTCCTTCTGCTGATCCCGTGTTTATCGCAAGTTAGTCGAAGTTTGGTGACTTAAGATTCGCGCTTCTCAGTTTTCTGACTCAGATCGTTACTGCTCTTCAGTTTGTGCTTGTCGTGCGTATCTGTTTATTAGTGCGTGTAGTCAGTTCGCATTTGTTGGTCATTGCGGCCTATATCTTGATATAGGACGCTTTGATTTGCACTGCTTATTGTCTGCTCGTTTCTGGTATTCATTTCGTTCTTTCAGGCCTTGCTGTTTATCGGTGCTTTCTGTTTGTCCGTTCTGACCAGCCGACTTTTGTGACCTTGTGAGCGATGTTTCCCGTGCATACTCGTCGCCGAGTTCGTGCTGTACGCGGAATTGGTGTCGGGCTTTTAGCTTTGACCCAAGACCCGTCCATGAACAGAGTGACGAGGAGTATGTGGACCAAGAATTGGTTGCTTCAGCGTGACCAATTCTCGCACATGCCTTTGCTTCGTGAGATCCGGGAGAATAATCCTGATGATTTCAGGAACTTTCTCAGGATGACGGACCCCGATTTTCACCGTCTTTTGGCTTTGCTGACCCCCTTTATCAGCCGGCAGGATACCTGCATGAGACAAGCCATTACTCCGGAGCAGAGGCTTGTTGCCACGTTGAGGTACTTGGCGACAGGGAGAAGTCTTCAGGATTTGAAGTTCTCTTTAGGTATCTCTCCCCAGGCCCTGGGAATCATTATTCCAGAGACCTGTTCTGCCATCATCCAGGTCCTGCAGGAGGACTATATTAAGGTAACATTTATACTTTACTATTCCCTTCTATGTATGCTCTGTTTGCTAATGTCTTCTATTTTTGACCTCCTTCCCTAATTACCATGATTGCAATATGCTCTAATATGCTGTGCCCCTTTTCTCCTTCATGCATTTTTCCCTTCACTTACCTCCCCAGCATGCTCTTCGGCCCCAATAGACACCTATGGCCTAGTCACTTAAGCAATGTATTTTGTCTGCTGCATAGTATTTTTTGCCCCAAACACCCCCTAAAATATGCACAAATGTTTGCACAAAAACAATAAAAAAAGGGGCTCTACATGAAGTAAACCACACGGTTTACTTCATGTAGAGCCCCTTTTTTTTATTGTTTTTGGTGGGGGGGGGGCAAACTCATTAGGAACCCCCTCCCCCAACTGCTCTGTCAGATGGTACCAATCCTCTATCTGCTGGCTTTCCCAAGGTCAATACACACTATATACCTACCTCTTTATAGTGGGCATCTTTAGGGATGAATTCTGCAAAGCATGTAGTGCAAGGGGATGCCTCCATACTTTCCATTTCCTATTTTTTTGTGTTCTTTCCCTCCTATTAGCTTGCTTGGTAATTTCATAATGTCACAATGTGCTTTCCTTTTTTTTGTGGGGGGGGGGGGGGTTTAAATGTCAGTTTAGCTTTCCTGGGGGCTGCCAATAGTGTTAAGTACAGAGGGTCTGCCCAAACTAGCACACATTATTGAGCCATTTGCCAATCAATGAAGTGCAGAGGGTTACCTGTCCAACACCCCCCCCCCCAAAACCCTAGTTATTGCCAATGGCCCATCAGAAGTGTGGGGATTGATGGGGGGTGAGTAATCTGTGAAGGGGAGCCTCTACTTTTCTGTGCAAATACTTTCCAGCCTCCAATTTTATACAATGCTCTTGTTCCAAGATGTTGATTGTCTAATCTGCTTGCAATGTTTATGTGCAAAGTGACTAATTATTTTTTCTTGTTTCACTCCACAGTTCCCTTCCACGCCACAGGAATGGCAGACTGTGGCCTCCCACTTTGCCAGCCGTTGGGACTTTCCTAACTGCGGAGGGGCAATTGATGGGAAACACGTCCGCATCGTCCCACCGCCCAACTCGGGGTCCTACTATTATAATTATAAAGGGTTTAATAGTGTAGTGATGTTGGCGGTGGTGTCGGCAACATATGAATTTATGTATGTGGACGTGGGGATGAACGGCCGGATGTCGGATGGTGGTGCCATTACGCACACGGAGTTCTACTGGCATCTCCAAAGTGGCAGTCTGTGCTTGCCACCTCCAGAGGAGAATGCAGAAGGACTCCCCTTCGTCTTTGTCGCAGATGAAGCGTTTGCGTTGACTCCCCATGTGATGAGGCCGTTCCCGATGAGGACCCTCATCCCAGACCAGAGGGTCTTCAACTACAGGCTGTCCAGAGCCAGAAGAGTTGTGGAGAACACTTTTTGCATCCTGGCCAGCCGCTTCCGCCTGTTCTTGACGGCAATTAACTTGGCGGAATACAAACTGAACCACATAGTTCTTGCCTGTTGCATATTGCACAACTTCCTCAAAAGACATAACAGGAACTATGTGGTGCCCGTTGGCCCAGATGTGGAGGGCCCTCCAAATGCGGACCTCACAGCCCTTCAAGTGGCACGTCCAGGCTTGCCCCCTCTAAATGCCCGCGCGGTCCGCGAGCAATATATGGAGTACTTTGTGGGTAGGGGGGCCATTGCTCTGCCTGACGATGTGTGAGAGGCATTTTTTAATAAATATGATATTTCAACCAACCTATGATTTCTTGTCATTTCAGTATTCTTTTTAGCTTATTTTACCTTGAAATGTTTTCCCTTTGCCTTCGACAGTGGGAATGCACTTTCTGGGCAAAAGGAGGTAACAGTCTCTTCTTCCCACAAAGATTATTCTCATGTTGTGTGTTTGCTACCTAATCTTTGGTCTAGAGAAGGTTTGTACTGCATAACTGACACCCAAAATACTCCTTTTCATCACCAGGTCAGACATGTGTGTATTCTCAAAAATGCTGTGCTCCGTGTTTTCGTACAAAGCACTGTGGGTGTCATTTACATAAGTCAAATCCACTATGCTCTACAAGTGCAGTGAAAAAGTGCCCTGGAAAAGAAACTTGCAGTGCAAAGTGGACTTGCCTTTAGTAAATAACACCAATTGCCCCCCATATCCTTTACATTTGACATACATAATGCATTGTGTTTTTGAAATAAGGAAGCCACACATTTAGAAAATTAAAAAAGTTTACTTGGAAAACATTCACAAGTGCGTTTACAATCTTCACGCCCAAACTGACAACATCTTGGTTATTTACAACATTGTTTACAAACATTCCGCAATTGGTAAAACCAGGCATGGAGCAAAACAGAACCTATGAACTCGGAAAGTTCAACTTTGTAAAGTGAAGACAAGATCAGACATGACTATATGTTCAAAGTGTGTTTGATCTTGCCTTCATCACATGGGGGGGTCACCCCTGGAAAGTGGAAATTTAGAACATGCACACAATTTGGGTCTGAAAATGGTCATTAGATGGTAAAACACATGCCTAGAAGCTTCAAAAGTGCCATTTTCCATCATGGGGATGAATGGACGTTTTTTGGGGGTGCAACCCCTTCACCACAACCACTTTCGTAGTTCGTAAAGTGGTTGCACCCCCTAAAAAACGTTGGCATTCATCCACCATGATGGGAGCTAGCACATGTGGACACAATGTGTGCATGTTCCAAATTTCACACAGTTCTTAAGTTGCAAATGTGTTCAGAAGCTGGCACAAATGTGTGTTAATTACTTGGTGCGTTTTCATATTTTTCCTCAATTTTTGTTGAACATCATTGATGTTTTGCTTTACGTAATCTAGATCTCTATTGCAGACCATTATCTCCCTGATGAGTACGTGGGCACTCTCTGTGGTAAAGTGCAATTTTTCTTCCACAACATCCACGTCACCTAAAAACCACAAACAAACAAAAATCGGGTGTTGGAAATGAGGCAGCCATACATTGATTAGCTTACCAGTAGCTGTGTTCTCCCACACTCACCTGTTGTGGTGACAATTTCTCCAAGTTCGATGATCTCTCCTTCCTCCTCCTCCTCCTCTGCTTCTGCTCTTTCACCTTTTTTGGGAGGTGTTGGTTTTGGGGTTTCCTCAGACGGCCCAAGTTTTCGCTCCCCTATGAGAATGTGCAAAAGGAAGATTTAGCAACACAATCTATTGAGGGCAGAAATAGGAAATGACAAACATTGCTTGAAAGTGACGGACACTATTTTTGTTTGGCCAGTTACAAATGCCAACTACATGAATGTAGTCACTTTGTAAAGGTGCTAAACTTACTAGCTTTTTGGTAGAAGTTTGTGTGATGGAGACCCCCCTCTAGTATCCACTGGAGCACATGTGTGGAAAAGCATAATAAAAAGGGGGTTTGGGTGTCCCAGCACTAGTGCTCTAGAGTCCAGATGGGTAAACAGCTACTGAGTGACCTCTCCTTTACATTGAATAAATTTGGTTTACGTTCTTGATGACATCTCTAGTGAGAACAAACTTCTTTTCAATAAAAACTTCACCAAACCTCGTATTATAAGTGGCCGAACGATCGAGGTTGCGTACGATCGACTGGACACACACGATCATGACAGTGGCAGAAAGATCGAGGCTGAGTACGATCGAATGTACAGACGAACCTGAAAGTGGCCATTTTGGAATGTACAACTTTGTAAAAATCAAACCACATGGAGCAGTATGCAAGCAAGAAAGCAAACACAAAACACAACTACTTACTTTTTTGAAGAATTCGCTTGATCTTTCTGTACTGATCGGCCTCCCTCAGTTTCAGGTCTGACCAGCGTTTCCTCAGTTGCTCCTTGGATCGTTGTACCCCAAAATTATTGTACAGCCTTCTCACAACTTTAGACATGATCTTGGCCTTGCGGACATTGGGGTTGAGGTAAGGCCCATACTTCCCATCATAGTCGCTCCTCTTTAATATGTCCACCATCTCCAACATTTCTCCAAATGACATATTGGAGGCCTTGAATTTCAGGCTCCGGGATCGGGACGTTTCTGCCTCCGGACTTTCCTCGTCCTCCTCCTCGTTGGTGGGATATTTGGGGCGCACCTGCTGTGTCCCCGCCATGTGCTCTCCCCACTGCGCCGTAAAGAGAAGGGGTGGGGAATAGACGAGAAAGATCGTCAGGGGCGGGCGGAGTTTGACGCATGCACACTGTATATAAAACGTCACACGCCTGTGTCGTAGCCACGATCTGGGAGACGAGGGGAGAGAAAGCTCACGCACGAGACGATCGCTACAAACGAAGGTACAATTTGACGTTGGTACATAACTAGCCTAGACTGATTCGAACTTGAGGCTTCTTTATGGAGAAGATTAGGAGAGTTTAGCCTGACATAATTTATAGTGTTTGGTGTGGTGTTGTGTCTTGCAGAGATTATGAAGGGATTCAACGACATGAGTTTTCTCCCCCTCTTCATTGCCAGATATAGGGAATTTCCCGTTTTATGGCAGGCTAAACACCCCCATTACAGCATCAAACCAAAGAGGTACGCAGCCCTGGAGGAACTTGTGGAATTTGTCAAGCCAAGGTTCCCCACGGCAACTGTTGATGATATAAGAAAGAAAATTGGCAGCCTGAGGAGTGCGTATATCAGGGAGCGCAAGAAGGTCGTGAAGTCGGAAGAAACTGCAACTGCAGCAGATGAGGTCTATGCCCCCAAGCTCTGGTACTATGAGAGTCTCCATTTTCTCAAAGACCAGGCTGATGTCACGGAGCCACTCTCGACTCCTCCTTCCACGCTTCCTTGCGCGCAGGCCACCCCTGATGATGCTTCCGAGGAGCAACCTGGGCCTTCCAGTCTGGAAGAGGTGGAGGAGCCCAGCTTGTTCCAGGTATAGTAGTTTTGTAACCATTTATGTGAATAATGAATGATGTTCACTTAATTCAGGATCCCCAATTGCTTAGTTCCTAACGTGTTTGACATATCAACAGACAGTGGTGTTGGAGACATTTGGGGCCAGAATCTAAACTGCAGGGCTGAGAATTGTATGGTTTTCTATTTGTAAACATTTTTCACCAGTCACTAGATGAGAATTGTGTGTGTTTGATGAACAAATAACTGAAACTATGTCCCTTTTTCATACACAGGAAGACCTCAGCCAGGAGGTGGCTGTGGAAGGTGGCAGTCAGGAGGAGGAAGGGGTTAGTGGCAGCCAAGTGGTGGGTAGTGGCAGCCAAGAGGGGGCTAGGCCTCGGTGCCTGACTGACTCCCTAATCCCTCTCCTCCGCCTTCCGTACAGAAGGGCGAGAAGGGGGGGTTATGCGGCAGAGTCAGCGCTCTGGATGATCAGAGAGGCTTCAGACTCCCTACATGCCACACCCACCGACGAGGAGACCTTTGGCTCCGTGGTTGTCACGAAGATGATGGGTATGGAGGTGAGGCAACGCAACATGTGTGAGGGGCTCATCATCCATGTCCTAAATAAGGGTAGGGCTGGGGAGATGACCCCACTCACACATGTTTGCCATAGTTACCATGCTCCGCCTGCTCCTCCTCCTCCTCCTCCTTCTGCCACCCCACCAGCACGACAGCCACAGCGTGCAAGGAAGCGTGGAAGGAAGACCTGAGAGTGACGACCTGGATTCAGTCTGGTCTGAGAGAAGATGGAGCCTCTCGTAGTACCAGAGCCTGGGGACCTAGATGGCATCTGCTGCAGTTCCGGATGCTTTGGACTTCAGGACCAGATTGCACTCCCCTTAACAGCTTCAATACAGGGCTTTTAAACACCCTTCCTTACCAGAGCACTTTTTGCGATTCGGCACTGCGTCGCTTTAACTAACAATTGCGCGGTCGTGCGACGTTACACCCAAACAAAATTGACGTCCTTTTTTTCCCACAAATAGAGCTTTCTTTTGGTGGTATTTGATCGCCCCTGCGGTTTTTATTTTTTGCGCTATAAACAAAAGAAGAGCGACAATTTTGAAAAAAAACACAATATTTTTTACTTTTTGCTATAATAAATATCCCATTTTTTAAAAAAAAAAAAATTTTTTTTCCTCAGTTTAGGCCGATACGTATTCTTCTACATATTTTTGGTAAAAAAAATCGCAATAAGCGTATATTGATCGGTTTGCGCAAAAGTTATAGCGTCTACAAAATAGGGGATAGATTTATTGAATTTTTTTATTTTTTTTTTTACTAGTAATGGCGGCGATTTGCGATTTTTTTTTCGTGACTGCGACATTGCGGCGGACACTTCGGACACTTTTGACACATTTTTGGAACCATTCACATTTACACAGCGATCGTTGCTATAAAATTGCAATGATTACTGTGTAAATGTGACTGTCAGGGAAGGGGTTAACACTAGAGGGCGCTGGAGGGGTTAATGTGTTCCCTAATAGACGTGATTCTAACTGTAGGGGGAGGGGACTCAAGGGGAGGAGACCGATCATGTGATCCTCTGTACTGGGATCACATGATCGGTCTCCTCCCCGCTGACAGGACGTGGAGCTGTGTGTTTACACACACAGCCCCACGGTCCCGCCCGGTCCCGTTGTTTTAACGGGCAATCGCGGGTGCCCGGCGGACATCGCGGCCGCCGGGCACTCGCACCGGGTCCCGAGCGATGCCGCGGGCGCGCGCCGCCGGCGGCGCGCGCGCGCCCCCCAGGCGGCCGGGAATCCGAGGACGTCATATGACGCCCACCCAGGATGGTAGATCCACCTTGTGGGCGTCATATGACTATAGGCGGGTATTGAAGTGGTTAATATACGTACTCCTCAGGCCCCCAATTTTCTACGCTTGAAAAATGATGGTTGCCGTGGGTGTCCAAGGCTTTGCAAATTCCCCAAGTTTCACCATGGCTGCGTTCCTCTTTGGTTTGTTGCTGAGACATAAATAAATGTTTTTGGTATTTGAAATAATCAGTGACTATTGTGTTTTACTTTTCTACAATGACAGTTTTTCTTTGAGTAGGCAGGTACATTTCACTAATCCTAAAGTAGAATTAACAAGGTGCACCAACAACCAACAAACTCCTAGTAAATTTAAGCAAGAAATACAAATGTTAATAATGTGGTTTTGCTAAGTTGAGACACACAACCCCCCTCCAAAAAACAAAAACTAATTCTCCTTCAAATATGTATTCAGAAAAAAAAAAAAAAAAAGACAAATCATGCTAAAAAGATAACAAAGATTCTTTTACGATCTGAGTAAAAATAAACATGTAGTGTATAAATGCTGAAAAGTAATAAAGAACTAAGTTTGTGAGAAGTGCGGGTGAATAGGAGCACCTAAAACATGTCATTCTTGTTGCATTGTAAAGAAAAAGAGAATGCGCTGCATTAAAGACATTTTAACATTGCAGCGTGACGAATGTGCTGTGTCGATTAGGAAAGGTAGTTTTACCTGACCGAGCGCTTCCATCACAGAATTTCTTCTGAGCATGCGTAGCACTTTGTCCGTCGGACAACCGTACACACGATCGGATTTGGTGTGATCGGACCGTGTTGTCGGCAAATCTTTCCAGCAGGAGATAAGACTTTGTCCGTCGGACAATCCGACGTACACTGTCCGATGATGCATACACACGGTCTGATTTTTCAACAACATTGTCCGATCGGACAGAATCCATGAAAAAGTCCGACCGTGTGTATGGGGCTTAAAACTTAAATTCAATAAAAATATTGAAACTAAAAAAGGGACAGGCAAGCCTAAAGAGAGGAGGCACAGCTTTTGCATGTTGAGGTAGTAATGCAAAACCTAATTTATTAAAATCCTCAAGGTGCCCTATAGCTGTAGCCCCACATGACCTCTGAAGGATTAATCACCAAAAAATATAATAAGGGTTAGAGGAGTCACTGGTGAAAATTCATCATTAAACTCAAAGAATGGTTTGGGCTCGAAACTCCACCTTATTAAAGTGAAAATTATGAATTATGAATTCATGATTTACGTACAAAAATACAGTTAATTTATTGGATAAAATACAATACACAAAATAACTAACAACACTTGGCCTAGGATGTTATAAAATATATTATGACCACTTCCACCTGGATGGCAAACATACTCTCTTCTATAAATATACCGGCTATTAGGGATGAGCCGAACACCCCCGGGTTCGGTTCGCACCAGAACCTTCGAACCGACCGAAAGTTTGCGCGAATTTTCGAACCCTATACGTTATAATGGACGCGAACGTTTGAAATCAAAAGTGCTAATTACAACGGCCAATATGCATGTTAATGTCATAAAACAGGTTTGGGGACCCGGGTCCTGCCCCAGGGGACATATATCAATGCAAAAAGAACTTTTAAAAACTAACGTTTTTTCGGGAGCAGTCATTTTAATGATGCATAAAGTGAAAAAAAAAAAGTGAAATTTTCCTTTAAATATGGTACCTGGGGGGTGTCTAAAGTATGCCTGTGAAGTGGCATGTGTTTCCCGTGTTTAGAACTGTCCTTGCACAAAATTACATTTGTAAAGGAAAAAAAGAAGCCATTTAAAAACACTTGCGGCTTTAGCTTTGTTCTTAAGTAGAATCTGAACAGGTACATTATGAAGTGTAGCTCCATCCCAAAAAAATCTATTTTTAAGCTTTTTGGAGAACATAGGGAGGGGTTATCACCCCTGTAACATTTGCTGTCTTTGCACATCTGTTCAGAACATGTCACCTAACTTTCCGTCCCAATGACAAATGTTTTTGAAAAAAGTGGGGTTTTAATTGAAACAAGGATTGGTGATAAAGTATCAGTAGAGAGGAGATACCTTTTTCCCAAATTAAATCTAACAGGATAGAATTTCCCTTCCTAGGGGTAGATTTCCTCTCACTTCCTGTTTTCTGGCGTATATACTCTGCAGAAATTTGCCCTATTAGATGTTGGTGTAGCCACAAGACTGGTGGGCACAGGAATGGGCCCTGCTGTGAGTTAATAGATCAAGATTTGTAATTGCATGCACCTGTTGAACAGGGCAGAAAAATTGGGGGTGGTGGTGGTGGTGGTGGACGGTGTTGCCACAAGACTGTAAGCTCTCACAGTTACTCTTGGTGGGCGCAGGAATAGGCCCTGCTGTGAGTTATTAGATCAAGATTTGTAATTGCAAGCACCTGATGAACAGGGCAGAAAAATTGGGCCTTTGGCGGTGGTGGTGGACGGTGTTGCCACAAGACTGTAGGCCCTCATAGTTACTCTTGGTGGGCGCAGGAATGGGCCCTGCTGTGAGTTATTAGATCAAGATTTGTAATTGCAAGCACCTGATGAACAGGGCAGAAAAATTGGGCCTTTGGCGGTGGTGGTGGACGGTGTTGCCACAAGACTGTAGGCCCTCATAGTTACTCTTGGTGGGCGCAGGAATGGGCCCTGCTGTGAGTTATTAGATCAAGATTTGTAATTGCAAGCACCTGATGAACAGGGCAGAAAAATTGGGCCTTTGGCGGTGGTGGTGGACGGTGTTGCCACAAGACTGTAGGCCCTCATAGTTACTCTTGGTGGGCGCAGGAATGGGCCCTGCTGTGAACTATTAGATCAAGATTTGTAATTACCCGCCCCTGTTAAACAGGGGCTGAAAAATTGTGCCTTAGGCACTGGTGCTGGTGCCACAACACTGCAACCCCTCACAGATACTGTACTTGGAGCACAGCAGTCACACGTGTTGCGAAGCATTTTTTTTTAAAAATTGTAATTACCCGCCCCTGTTAAACAGGGGCTGAAAAATTGTGCCTTAGGCACTGGTGCTGGTGCCACAACACTGCAACCCCTCACAGATACTGTACTTGGAGCACAGAAGTCACATGTGTTGCGAAGCATTTTTTTATAAAAATTGTATGTACACGCCCCTGTTAAACAGGGGCTGAAAAATTGTGCCTTAGGCACTGGTGTGGTGGCATGGATCATTGAGGAGGAGGAAGAGGATAGTCAGTGAACATAAGAGGACAGTCACTCAGCATCAGCATAGGCAGTCTTGAAGGGATGTGATATTAAAAATTATTCGGTTATATCCGCCTCAGGTGCCTGGTAGCTGGTGGTGATCCAAGACTGATTCATTTTGATGAAGGTCAGTCGATCAACCGAGGCGGTGGACAGGCGCACCCTATGATCGGTGACAAATCCTCCAGCAGCACTGAATGTGCGTTCGGAAAGAACGCTGGAGGCAGGACAGGCCAGTAGCTCAATTGCATACTGTGCAAGCTCTGGCCAGTGATCCATCCTCAGGACCCAGTAAGCCAGAGGATTTTCGGTGGGAAAGGTGTCCAAGTCTGACCTTGCCCCAAGGTATTCCTGCACCATGTATATCAGACGCTGGCGATGGTTGCTGGAACCGATCATACCTTGGGGCTGCGGACTAAAAAATTGTCTGAACGCATCGGTCAGACGTCCACCTTCCCCACCGCTCCTTCTGCTACTGACCGAAGCCTCAGCAACTCGTCGCCCAGGACCAGGAGTTTGTAGCCTCCCAGTTTCTGGGAACGCGTTGCACAGACCTTTCTGCAAGGCCTCCCTGAGATGTCTCATCCTCTGCTCCCTCTGCGATGGCAAGATAAGGTCCGCAACCTTACCCTTGTACCGCGGATCAAGGAGAGTGGCCAGCCAGTAATGGTCCCTCTCCTTGATCCGAAGAACACGAGGATCCTTCCGCAGGCTTTGCAGGATCAGGGAGGCCATGCAGCGTAGGTTAGCTGAGGCATTCGGTCCGGAGTCTTCTGGGTCACTGAGGATGACATGATCGCCAGCCACCTCCTCCCAGCCACGTACAAGTCCACTGGTTTGTTGGGACTGTACATCATCCCTAAAAGACTGCTGCTGCTGATGCTGAGTGCCAGGCTCCACCTCCATGCTCACACAATCCTCCCTCCTCCTCCTCCTCCTCCTCCTCATCCTCTTCCTGTGTGATGGGTGGGACAGAAGGAACACTGTCCGGATAAAGGGGGCCTTGAGAGGCAAGGAAGTCCTCCTCTTCCTGCCTCTGTTCTGCCTCAAGTGCCCTGTCCATTATCCCACGCAGCGTATGCTCCAACAGGTGGACAAGAGGGACAGTGTCACTGATGCATGCACTGTCACTGCTCACCATCCTCGTGGCCTCCTCAAATGGTGAGAGGACAGTGCATGCATCCCTGATCATGCTCCACTGACGTGGGGAAAAAAAACAAGCTCCCCTGACCCTGTCCTGGTGCCATAGTCGCAAAGGTACTCATTGATGGCCCTCTGCTGCGTGTGCAGTCGCTGCAGCATGGCCAACGTTGAGTTCCACCTGGTGGGCATGTCACATATTAGGCGGTTCTTGGGCAGGTTCAGCTCCTTTTGCAGCTCAGTCAGCCGAGCACTGGCATTATAAGATCGGCGGAAATGCACACAGACTTTCCTGGCCTGCCTCAGGACATCCTGTAAGCCTGGGAACCTGCCCAAGAACCGCTGCACCACCAGGTTGAGGACGTGAGCCATGCAGGGCACATGGGTGAGCTGCCCCTGTCGCAGGGCGGAGAGGAGGTTGGTGCCATTGTCAGAAACGACCATTCCTGGCTTAAGCTGACGTGGCGTCAACCACCTCTCGGCCTGCCCCTGCAGAGCTGCCAGAACCTCTGGCCCAGTGTGGCTCCTGTCCCCCAAACACACCAGCGCAAGCACGGCATGGCATCTTTTTGCCTGCGTACTTGCGTAGCCCCTTGTACGCCTACGGAGCACCGCTGGTTCCAAGGACAGAGCACTGGAGGAAGAAGAAGAGGAGGGGGTGGAGGAGAGAGGTGTGTCACAACCAGTAGCAGTAGTAGCGTTTTGGAGGCGTGGTGGCGGAACAACCTCCAACACTACTGCACCTTGTCCTGCATCCCTCCCAGCTGCCAATAGAGTGACCCAATGGGCCGTGAAAGAAAGGTACCGTCCCTGTCCATGCCTGCTGGACCATGAGTCAGCGGTAATATGCACCTTACCGCTGACCGCCCTGTCCAGCGAGGCATGGACATTGCCCTCCACATGCCGGTAGAGAGACGGAATCGCCTTCCGTGAGAAAAAGTGGCGTTTGGGAACCTGCCACTGAGGAACCGCACATTGAACAAACTCACGGAAGGGGGCCGAGTCTACCAACTGAAAAGGCAGCAGTTGAAGTGCTAGCAATTTAGCCAGGCTAGCATTCAACCGCTGGGCATGTGGATGGCTGGGAGTGTACTTCTTTCTACGGTCCAGCAGCTGGGGCAGGGAAATTTGCCTGCTGCAATCGGACGTCGGTGTACTGCAAGTACTTGGTTGTGACACACCTAATTCTACACCTTCAGTCCTCTCAGAGCAGCTTTCAGAGAGGACTGAAGGTGTAGTGGGGATGGAGATCCCAGCTGAGGAGGAGCAAGGAGAGGTCCGCTTAGTTCTTTGGTGTGGGTCTTTTATGTGTGCCTGCCAACGAGCTGCATGGCAGGTCGCCATATGTCTGGTCATGCTTGTGGTGCCCAAGCGGCTGATGTTTTGGCCACGCGAGATACGCTTGAGACAAATATTGCAAATAGCAGTGGTGCGATCTGCTGCACTCGTCTCAAAAAAGGCCCACACCAAAGAACTTTTCTGATAACGTGCAGAGGCAGCGCCCTGCACAGGCGGAGCTCTGCGGTGTTGTACAGTTGCTGTGCTGGCCTCTACCTGGCCTCCAGGGGGCATCCTGCCCCGTTGGACATGTGACGCCGCATCCTCCTCCTCCTCGTCCTCCTCCTCATCCTCTCTCCCTTCAGGCACCCACGTGGAGTCAGTGACCTCATCATCCCCTCCCTCTTCACCACTAGAGCAAACCTGGCAGTAAGCTGCAGCTGGTGGAACAGTACTGCCAGATTCCTCAAGCTGGGTATCATCATCCGAGCCTTCGAATCGTTGGGCATCCTCCTGGAGCATGTACCCAACACTGTGCTCAAAGAGTTCGGGGGACTCCTCAGGAGGACATGGTGGGTCTAGGGAAGGGGTGGCTGATGATGCTCTGCCAGTACCCTGAGCCTGGGTGAGAGAGGATGAGGAGGATGAGGAGGGCTTGGTCATCCATTCTACCAAGCCTTCAGCATGATGCGGCTCCACATGTCCAGCTGCCGAAAACAAAGACGCGCGTGTCCCATGGCCACGTGCTGATGACGATGCACGACCACGTCCACGGCCACGGCCACGTCCACTAGAAACAGAGCCTGCCTGCCCTGTGTTCTTGGCTCTGCACGCTCTGCCTCCCCTTGGCGGTCTTCCAGCCATTGTAGTCGGTAGTCCTGTGGGTGCTGCTGAGAAGAATATATAGGAGCTCTGTGTGATGCCACTAACACACTAGAAGTCCTATGGGTGCTTCTGCAAAGAAAATAGAGGAGCTCTGTGTGATGCCACTAACACACTAGAAGTCCTGTGGGTGCTGCTGCTGAGAAGAAAATATAGGAGCTCTGTGTGATGCCACTAACACACTAGAAGTCCTATGGGTGCTTCTGCAAAGAAAATAGAGGAGCTCTGTGTGATGCCACTAACACACTAGAAGTCCTGTGGGTGCTTCTGCAAAGAAAATAGAGGAGCTCTGTGTGATGCCACTAACACACTAGAAGTCCTGTGGGTGCTGCTGAGAAGAAAATATAGGAGCTCTGTGTGATGCCACTAACACACTAGAAGTCCTATGGGTGCTTCTGCAAAGAAAATAGAGGAGCTCTGTGTGATGCCACTAACACACTAGAAGTCCTGTGGGTGCTTCTGCAAAGAAAATAGAGGAGCTCTGTGTGATGCCACTAACACACTAGAAGTCCTGTGGGTGCTGCTGAGAAGAAAATATAGGAGCTCTGTGTGATGCCACTAACACACTAGAAGTCCTATGGGTGCTTCTGCAAAGAAAATAGAGGAGCTCTGTGTGATGCCACTAACACACTAGAAGTCCTATGGGTGCTGCTGAGAAGAAAATATAGGAGCTCTGTGTGATGCCACTAACACACTAGAAGTCCTATGGGTGCTTCTGCAAAGAAAATAGAGGAGCTCTGTGTGATGCCACTAACACACTAGAAGTCCTGTGGGTGCTTCTGCAAAGAAAATAGAGGAGCTCTGTGTGATGCCACTAACACACTAGAAGTCCTATGGGTGCTTCTGCAAAGAAAATAGAGGAGCTCTGTGTGATGCCACTAACACACTAGAAGTCCTGTGGGTGCTGCTGAGAAGAAAATATAGGAGCTCTGTGTGATGCCACTAACACACTAGAAGTCCTATGGGTGCTTCTGCAAAGAAAATAGAGGAGCTCTGTGTGATGCCACTAACACACTAGAAGTCCTGTGGGTGCTGCTGAGAAGAAAATATAGGAGCTCTGTGTGATGCCACTAACACACTAGAAGTCCTATGGGTGCTTCTGCAAAGAAAATAGAGGAGCTCTGTGTGATGCCACTAACACACTAGAAGTCCTGTGGGTGCTTCTGCAAAGAAAATAGAGGAGCTCTGTGTGATGCCACTAACACACTAGAAGTCCTGTGGGTGCTGCTGAGAAGAAAATAGAGGAGCTCTGTGTGATGCCACTAACACACTAGAAGTCCTATAGGTGCTTCTGGGAAGAAAATATAGGTCTGTGTGATGGGACTAACACACTTCAAGTCCTATAGGTGCTTCTGGGAACAAAATATAGGATCTCTGTGTGATGGGACTAACACACTTCAAGTCCTATGGGTGCTTCTGGGAAGAAAATATAGGTCTGTGTGATGGGACTAACACACTTCAAGTCCTATAGGTGCTTCTGGGAACAAAATATAGGATCTCTGTGTGATGGGACTAACACACTTCAAGTCCTATGGGTGCTTCTGGGAAGAAAATATAGGTCTGTGTGATGGGACTAACACACTTCAAGTCCTATAGGTGCTTCTGGGAACAAAATATAGGATCTCTGTGTGATGGGACTAACACACTTCAAGTCCTATGGGTGCTTCTGGGAAGAAAATATAGGTCTGTGTGATGGGACTAACACACTTCAAGTCCTATAGGTGCTTCTGGAACAAAATATAGGATCTCTGTGTGATGGGACTAACACACTTCAAGTCCTATGGGTGCTTCTGGGAAGAAAATATAGGTCTGTGTGATGGGACTAACACACTTCAAGTCCTATAGGTGCTTCTGGGAACAAAATATAGGATCTCTGTGTGATGGGACTAACACACTTCAAGTCCTATAGGTGCTTCTGGGAACAAAATATATGATCTCTGTGTGATGGGACTAACACACTTCAAGTCCTATAGGTGCTTCTGGGAAGAAAATATAGGTCTGTGTGATGGGACTAACACACTTCAAGTCCTATAGGTGCTTCTGGGAACAAAATATATGATCTCTGTGTGATGGGACTAACACACTTCAAGTCCTATAGGTGCTTCTGGGAAGAAAATATATGATCTCTGTGTGATGGGACTAACACACTTCAAGTCCTATAGGTGCTTCTGGGAACAAAATATATGATCTCTGTGTGATGGGACTAACACACTTCAAGTCCTATAGGTGCTTCTGGGAAGAAAATATAGGTCTGTGTGATGGGACTAACACACTTCAAGTCCTATAGGTGCTTCTGGGAACAAAATATATGATCTCTGTGTGATGGGACTAACACACTTCAAGTCCTATAGGTGCTTCTGGGAAGAAAATATATGATCTCTGTGTGATGGGACTAACACACTTCAAGTCCTATAGGTGCTTCTGGGAAGAAAATATATGATCTCTGTGTGATGGGACTAACACACTTCAAGTCCTATAGGTGCTTCTGGGAACAAAATATATGATCTCTGTGTGATGGGACTAACACACTTCAAGTCCTATAGGTGCTTCTGGGAAGAAAATATAGGTCTGTGTGATGGGACTAACACACTTCAAGTCCTATAGGTGCTTCTGGGAACAAAATATATGATCTCTGTGTGATGGGACTAACACACTTCAAGTCCTATAGGTGCTTCTGGGAAGAAAATATAGGAGCTCTGCCTGCCTGCCAGGAACACACTACAAGTCCTATAGGTGCTTCTGGGAACAAAATATAGGAGCTCTGCCTGCCTGCCAGGAACACACTACAAGTCCTATAGGTGCTTCTGGGAACAAAATATAGGAGCTCTGCCTGCCTGCCAGGAACACACTACAAGTCCTATAGGTGCTTCTGGAAACAAAATATAGGAGCTCTGCCTGCCTGCCAGGAACACACTACAAGTCCTATAGGTGCTTCTGGGAACAAAATATAGGAGCTCTGCCTGCCTGCCAGGAACACACTACAAGTCCTATAGGTGCTTCTGGGAACAAAATATAGGAGCTCTGCCTGCCTGCCACGAACACACTACAAGTCCTATAGGTGCTTCTGGGAACAAAATATAGGAGCTCTGCCTGCCTGCCACGAACACACTACAAGTCCTATAGGTGCTTCTGGGAACAAAATATAGGAGCTCTGCCTGCCTGCCACAAACACACTACAAGTCCTATAGGTGCTTCTGGGAACAAAATATAGGAGCTCTGCCTGCCTGCCACGAACACACTACAAGTCCTATAGGTGCTTCTGGGAACAAAATATAGGAGCTCTGCCTGCCTGCCACGAACACACTACAAGCCCCTCTTTCTAAATCAATCTTTGTAAATGAATCTATCTAACTCAATCTCTCTAAGTAAATCTCTCTAACTAACTAAATCCAGCAGAGTGTCACAGATCTATCCTGCTCTATCTACGCCGGAACAGCATGTGACCGGCGCAGACGGCGTGGCGGCCTTTTATAGGGGGGGGCGTGTACTAAAGCCCCTGAGCTGTAATTGGCTACAGGCGTCCTGCCTGTAGCCAATTATGGCTCTTCGAGTTTCCGGGGCTGTGATTGGCCAAGCATGCGGGGTCACAGTGCATGCTTGGCCAATCATTAGCCAGCAATGCACTGCGCCGGCCGCGCCGGCCGCAATGCATTGCGGGGCCGCGCGCATCACACGAACGTGATGCGAGCGGCCAAAATAGTTCTGGGCTCGCCGAGCGAGCGAACACCCGGTGCTCGATGCGAACATGGGTTCGCATCGAGCACCGGGCCCATCCCTACCGGCTATAAGCCTAATAATAGTTTCCAAAATATCCAAGGGCGAGAATAATCCACACTAAGGTATACTGCATATCCTCCAATACTTTGCTTTCAAATCATCATTTAGACTCTCAAAGGTAATGCAATGACACAACCACCTGGATGGGAACTAGGGTATAGCAATTAAAACTGCAGCATGCTAATAGTCTTTCAAGGAAATTGAGGTGTGCAGTGAAGTCTCTTGCACTGAAGTTGTAGTTTTATTATTATTATTATTTTTTACATACATAATCATTTTTATTATTTGTTTTTTTTTACAATTTTTTTTTTTTTTATCCAAGTAAGGCCATTCCTGGCCTGGTGAAGCAAACAGGCAAGGACAGCGATTAAAACGCAGTGTTCTTCTTAGGCATGATGACATTTCTTGGCCTCGACACTGCCTTGCCTATATGTAAAAATATGCAAAAAATAAAAAAGGATTTCTTACACGATAAGGCTGCCCATTTGAAGGAAGCCAAAAAAAAAAATCAATTTAACATGAAGAAAAGGCCCATCAACATAAATTTATAAACAATATACCCTGAAATAAAAAAAAACACCAAAAGGCCACAGCCAAAAAACAAACACTCTCCTGGACTTTGCTGGCAGATATAACAGGGGCAGCCCTTAAACATGCCTTTGCAGATGGAAGACAAGAAATATAACCACAATGTGGAACACAGCTGGCAGGCAATGTCATAAATAGGGACGGACAAAAGGTCAAGGCAGCTCAGGGCAGGTAGTGAAAATGTGTAGTCAGATATAAGTAACCAGAGAAATAAAAAAAAAAAGGAAAAATAGTGCATGTGGACTGGGATTTTCTAGGCACCAATGTTTGCAAACACAAAAAAAATGTAACAATATTTTATTGTTATAAAGACATTAAAAAGAAACCCTAAAGGGTTCTAATTGCAAATGTTCTAGTACATATTGACTAGTACAGTTAGAAAAAACACCAGCAGGAATGATCTTCAGCACTCATGTAGTCCCTATTGAGTAGAAATGAACCCCAATGCTTTTAAACTCTTTTCTTTGTCAGGGGGTTATACAGTGGTAGTTTATGTAACATAAATACATAATATTAACAAAAAACAACTGGCCATGCAGAAAAACATTTTGGTCGCACGCATAAACTCACAATAGACAATATGACCATCAGTAGTCACGGGATGTAGACCTGGTACAGCACAAAGGATGCCCAGAAAGCCGCGTTGGACTAAAAAGCCATTACAATAGAAAGAATAACAAAAACATTATGTAGAGAAACACAAAAAAATTGTATACACACAAAGGGGGCATAAAATATTAGAGGGACAAGGGCTAAAAAAAAATTGGCACTTACAAAGCTAATCATATTTGACAGGAGTATATATGAAAAAGGGTCAACCCAGTAGGGAATCATCCAGTTCTGACAAAAAAAAAGCACAAAAAAGAAACCAGACACTGTGGTGATGTATTAATTCCAAAATACTTGATAGGACCAAAACTACTTATATAGCCAATATTAATAATATTACCTATGAATAAAGGTGGAGGGAATAGCACACCATTACTATAGAACCAAAAATAGAGGATCAAACAGAACCACAGGAAGATCTCATAGCATACTGTAGGGCAATAGGAGACCTAAAAGACCAAAACACCCATATTGGAGTACATGTCCATACAGCATAGATATCAAATACAAAGGGAAAAATTTGTCCTGAAAATAGGAAAGAGGGCTTACTATAAAAAATGTCCAGAATATAAAGATGGTACCATGTATGCCACGCCAACAACTCATCCACAGTGAATGCACAAAAAACAATGAAAAAATTGATCCATAAAAGGAGGGATGACAATCAGATGACCAGTTGCAGCCAATCAGGTCCCAGTAAGGATGACAACAAATGAAGCCTCGACACATAATTATACCCAGGCTGAGTGGCATCAGAAAGGACAACTGCTTCCCTTCTTGCATCCATATTATTGAGGAGAAATATAACCTTGCTTTCCCTGAACCAAAAATTCTGGACCACTCAGAGGGCTGTCTCATAGGGCAAGGCATTCAACCCGTGCAATAATAAAAAGAAAAAAGTGTGAAATTAAAACGTAGAGCCAGCATATTTAAATTGTGTAAAATAGAGGAATGATACTAATGATAGATGCACAGTGATAATTACCACAACACAATCTACAAGAAATATGCAAAATCAAATGTCAAAAACAATTGTCAAGGGAGACACGTATATACAATGATATGTATAAGCCCCAAAGGAAAGCAGGAAATAATACAAATACCAAAATAGGGAATTTAATGTATGAATAAATATTATGCTATATCAAATGCTCAGATTTTCCAGATACAGAACCCTGCCGAAAGGGTATCTCTGGTAATGAGCACAGTAATGCCCGCTTTATCACAAGGGATTTTTTTCAGTTCAAACTTTAAGGGCCTGAAATTGTTTCGCAGTTAGATTGGAAGCAGGGTGAGTATTATGAGAAATACCTTCAATGGCCTTGGTGACACATTTACAAAATGTTGGCAAACTAGGGTTCAAACATACAGATGGAAACTTTTGTGATTCTCTCCTCGAGTCTTTTGAATGTTTGGTGTTGGCTGAAGAAGCAGCTCCTCAAGATTGATCTCATGGGATCCATATAGGTACTCTTCTAGTAGAGAAGAGAAAGATCTTAGATGGCTTTACATTCTTGTTGGGTGACCTTTTTCTGAAGTAGTATCTTCAGATGTTTTTGCATGTAAAATCATGTAACTATTATTTCATGACAAAAGTTGGAGATCTTTTATGGTTTCAAATGTATCTAAATTGAATAGCAGACAGAAGCCCAGGCTTAATGAAAGGGCCTTGGCTTCTTCTATGGACAGTTGATAGGAAGATAGATTTATTCATTTCAATCCTGTTTGTTTAATTGGCGGGTGTGGGGGGGGGGGTTCGTTTTGACTCAATACTCTTGGTTGATTTGGCAGATAGTTTCCTTCATTACCTGAATGAGACTATCAGTGAGAGTATGCTTGGACACTCCTCCCAAGGCTGGAGTAGTGGAAACAATAGCAACTCCCCTGGCAATTGTAGTGGTTGCAGCAACCACATTTGGAAGTGATCCATCACCACTATTACCTGACTCCACATGAAAAAAATTGTGCGTAAAATCAGAATCAATCGTGCATCTTTTGTGATCATTTTCTGAAGAGGGTCCAAAAGTGCAATGGCGCCATTTGCAAAAGTTTTTGTGCTTAGAGCCTCTAGAAGAAGCCTGTGAAAACAAAGAAGAATCTAAAAAAGAATGATGAGTGTGGTCAGTACGACTCAGTAAATGATGTGCATGATTAGAAGCTTGTTTGCCTTGTATTCACATCTACAGTTTATGAGTTATCTTCAAGAAATGACAATTTATCACGCTCAAATTTCTTATCCTTCTTACATAGTTACATAGTAGGTGAGGTTGAAAAAAGACACAAGTCCATCAAGTCCAACCTTTTGTGTGTGATATGTCAGTATTACATTTTATATCCCTGTATGTTGATAAGAATCTGTCTGTTAACCAGTTCCCGCCTGCCCACAGTACATTTAACATGGGCGGGTGGCACAGGCAGGCTGGATCACGTACATATACGTGATCCAGCCTGCTTGGGGTTAGAGACTCTATACACTGATCAGCACCCCCTCGTAAAAGCAGCACATATTACACACATCACATTTGTTAGGCACACAGTTAAACCATTGATTGCCCCTTGATGTTAACCCCTTCCCAGTCATTGCCATTAATACAGTGTACAGTGTACATTATTATATATGATCGCTGTGTTAGTGTCACTAAATTAATAAAAAAATACTAATGTGCAAACCAAATGTGTACGAGTCAATGAGTGGCTGCCGACATGAACCAGTGTTCCCACACAGTGATAAATATAAATGTAAATAATGTGGAGCTTACTCAATATATAATGTGCAAATAATTCCAACGTGACAATGCAATAGTGACAATGCAATAATAGTAATACTTCAATAGATAATACTTCCAAGAATGTGATCCAAAAAATGTCAAAAAATAGAAAAGACAAAAACAAAAAAGTTCATAATATAGTCCAAAAAAAGTGGGAAATCAGTGCAAAAGTTCAATTCATATAGTGATAATGCCTCCACCATTCATAGTACACCAATTATGTGCCCCAGCCTCTCACCTCAATTAAAGACCCCTACAGGTCTAGTAGCGCTTCTGTTAAATATCTCAGATATCCAAAGCAGCAGACTCTTTTCCTTGGAACATCCAGTCAGATCGAATATATTTCCCTGTTGGAAAATGAAGGACTTACGGTCTCGTCCGCGACTGGAAGTGACGTCACCTAGCTCCTCCCGATGTTTTGTGTCACAGATCACGTGACTTTATCAAGGGTTTGACAAAGTGACATAATCTGTAATGCAATGCGTCGGGAGGAGCCGGGTGACGTAATTTCTGGTTGCGGCCGAGACCGGAAGTCCTTGCTTTATGTGAAGCTGATTACTTTGGTTTTAAATGTAAGTTTGCTGCTGTTTAAATACATATTTTTACTGGAATACTGCACCATGGAGATCTATTTATATTGCATGTGAGCTTGTAATGGAGGAGAGTGGAGGATATTAAGGAGAATAACACGTGCAGTGGAGGTTCCT
The DNA here is from genome assembly GCA_028564925.1 of Lithobates sylvaticus. NCBI lineage: Eukaryota > Metazoa > Chordata > Amphibia > Anura > Ranidae > Lithobates > Lithobates sylvaticus. The sequence continues at coordinate 236,675,188 of CM053029.1, forward strand.
TTCCAACATTGAAATATATTCGATCTGGCTGGATGTTCCAAGGAAAACTGTCTGCTGCGAAATCCAAAGAAATTACCACTCTAGGTACGATCCCACATTCACACCATGCTAGCAGTTTGGAGATGAAGGGTGCCGGCTCAGCAGAAGCAATTAGTGGAAAAGAGGAAAATGGACGGCCACACTTCAGTACAACACCTTTATTGTAAAAACATGATTCATACACCAACAGAGGCACAGGTACAGTGTGGGTAGCTGACACGTTTCACACCATTAGTGGTGCTTAATCATAGCTATAGGACCACCGACCACAATCTGTCTTTTATACGTATAATCTACTGGTCACCTGACCAGATGTATCCCTTACAGATTGTGATGGTGTGGTCCCTCAAAGCTTTCACACACATGAGAGTAATGGGTGTGGAGGTGATAAGTTGCAATCAACAACTCAAAATTTTAATTAACCCTGAGATGGGGAAAAATGTATTCAAACTATTAATAAATTTGAGTCCGTGCAAATGATTGCCTTACCAACCAACTCCAAGTTTCATCCAATCTGCCAACCGGCGGGGATCGTCCAGTGTATGGCCAAAATGAGAACACCAATAGAAACCATCGCAAGTTCAACAAAAGGAAAAAGAAAAAAGTAGGAAGACCTGGCGAGGATGTTAGGAAGCACAAGCGGGGCAACCGACAGCTGATATGTGCTACGAGGTCAAGCAAAATGTTAAAGATTAACGTCTTAAATTCATAACAAAGACTTTTGAATGATTCTGAAACAACATTTCAATTTATTTGGAACTTTATTAGATGTGAATAAATTTGCACGTGCATTGACCTTAAGGAAACATTATTTTCATGAGGCGGGGGATATTGTGGAAGATCTGTCAGATGCCTCTTCTATGGGTGAGTCTCCTCCCTCTCCCCAATGGTGTTCTGATATTTGCGGTTTACAGGATCTAATTGATCTGGCTATAGAATCTAGCCCTCCTATTGAAGACCCTGTTGAGGGGGGATCCTACACAACCATTTAAGAAGGAACTTTCCACTCTTCTAGAGCAGTCCTTATAGGCATTTTTATAGGCATTTTTACCCAAAAAGAGAGGGATATGTTCATTCCAGACTGTCCGATTATGCCAGTCTTTCACAATCTTCCCAAAATCTACAAGGGAGTGGATCCCTTGTTTGGCAGACCCATCGTTGCGGGCATCAGATCATTGAACAAACGCCTAGGCCAATAGGTGGACGATCAACTACAGCCCCTGATGAGGGATCTACCAGGGTATCTTAGAGACACTAAACTACTCCTTTTGAAATTGAAAGATTTCACATGGAAGCCAAATTACAAGTGGGTCATGCAATGTCTCTAGTCTGTACTCATCTATCCCCCATTCCCTGGGCATACAAGCGGTATAATTTTATCTAAAAGCTAGATGTTGAATTGCTGGGCAACAATGATGAAGTGAATTCCAACCTATTTAGCAAACCCACTGTGGATAATATGTTGTTGAAGGCTGACTCAGGTCACCCAAAACATACAATAAGAGGTATTCCAGTGGGTCAATTTCTAAGGTTGACACATTTATAGCAGGGACTCCGACTTTGTGAGAGAAGCTGAGGGTATGGCACATAGGTTCAACGATCAAGGGTACCCCAAATCAAGGATTTCCAGAGCCTACAGAATCACTGAAAGCACTCTGTGCAATGAGTTGATTATGGATAGAAATCCTAAAAGAAATAGAAACAGAGGAAGGTTTCCCTTGAATGTCAGCACCCCTATATTTTCCACCCCCTATAGTGTGGAATTTAACAAGATTAGGAGTACTGTCACTAGATACCTTCCCGTGTTGGTCAATGACCTCACGTATGCTCAGATCTTGACAGGCGGTATTAAAACGGTGTCTCGTCGGGCCCCCACTTTGGGGAGATTTTTATCTCCCAGTTTATATACCAGCACCAGTCCATGTTCACATTGGCTGCAGTTCAAATGAACTTTTAGATGTGGGAGTGAAACGTGTGCATACTGTATTTACATAAAGACAGGGGATGTTATTTGTTCAGCGACCACCAGTAAAACATTCAGGATTTTTTAGTTTATAACCTGCAACACAAGATTTTTGATCTATTTTGTCATCTTTATGTCAAGCAATATTCAATATGTGGGACGACCACTTGATGGTTGAGAGACCGTCTCTATGATCATTTTCATGATATCGAGAAGAATCAATCAACCAATATTTCCAGTCATTGGAATGACATACATGGCAAAGATGTCTCGGGGTTGGTTATACATGGAATCAAAAGGATTACTGTACCCATTAGAGGAGGTGATAGATTATGAACACTCTTTAAAAGAGAAGTGTTCAGGATATTTCACCTCACTACCAGAAAGCCGGCGGACTAAACTTTGAGTGGGATGTATCCCATTTTTATGATTGACTGAATTATTCACCAGTCTGGGGGTCTTCTTAGTTTTAACCAACCCCTTCATGATAAATTCTATTCATCTTGTATATCCTGCATATTAGGTCCACATATTCTTAACTCAGTTTCATTAGTCTTCCTCCATTGTATTACACTTTAATTTTATTGAGGAAGTTGAGTCATATGTATGCACAGTGTAATACATTTATGGATGATATGTGTGTTGAATATACACATACTGTTGAGGCAAGTCTGCTATATTCCAATATGGTCTGCTGTATTTTTGAGTAGCCTTTTTTTAAGCTGTGTAAGGGTTCCTGTGCAAATGTGTGTGTGCGTTGTCCTCGTTCTCCCATTTGGGTGGAATTCCCCTTTGGGAACCACCTGGCAAACGTTGACCGCACATACATATGCACATATACTTTTTTTGATTTTCACATACTTTTAAATGTCATTCAACATTTAATTACTTCCAATTAAAACAATTGAGACCTCAACTAGGTGAACACGCAAATATGCATTAGTAAATTCCAATTCGCCATAGTCACGGTTCCATAACTGGCAATTGCCAACAAGTTTCCTATATGGAAGTGCACTGCAGAATTTAGCTATGATCATGTGTGTACATGTATATGTAGCGGTACCCCTTGGGGGCTGCTGAAAGTTGTAGTCCATCTATCACCCCTGCCCAGCCAGGCATTCAGCTCTCAGTCACTCTTGAGACAATGAACAGTCCTGGGCTTTTTTTGTTTGTTATTTTATTGAAGGCATATGAACTTGGATGGGTAAGGGGTTTATGGGAGTATGACTGCTTGTAGGCCGTATGGGATCGAGCCTTTTCCACCTTTGGGTTGTAGATGACTATGGACCCACAGGGATCATCCAATAGTTTTAAAATTCTGGTCAGGAGATCTCTCTTTTCACTTTTCAGCGGTAACTATACCTTGTATATATGAAATTGAATACATGTTGGGATATCTTCTCTGATATTTGATATTTGTATCTGAGATACTAAATATATCTCTTTATAGCAAACCAAATCCCTGAAGAAGACCACAATGGTCGAAACACACCAGAGCATCATCACTACAGACCAATGATATGTGTTGCTGTCATTTTTCTTTTTGTGTTTGCATCTCTGTAATGTGGAATGTTTTTGGCATTCCCTAACCAGAGTCTACATTTTCAACTTTTTTTTTTAATTTGCTTATATTGCTGCTTTAATGCCCCCTGGGGGTACTTTCCCATATTACATTATTTGTTTTGGGGTGTGCAGCCATTATACCTATCCTATATGTGTCTTTCCCATGCTATACTTATTTTGGGTGGTTAAACACTCCTTCCCCCTTGACACATGAGAGATATGCAAGATCATCTTATCCGTTGTAGACCCTGGTGGGTTCCTGCCTTCCTCTGTCTCCTCGTGTGGGGGTTCAGCCCCCTATGGCTTCCTTGCAGGGTGGGGAATGCAGAGGGCCTCTGCCTTCCCTGACCAGGCTCCAACAGGCGGCCAAAATCCTGTTTGGCCGCCAGAGGGAGCAACACATTGCTGGTGTTGTCCCTGGATCACTTCTACACATACGCTGTGGGGTGCGCATGCGCAGGATTCTCGCGTTCGTGTGCAACGATGGGACGTCATGTAATTACGGTGGAAGTGACGATGGTGATTGGAGATTAGAACCTTCAGGGATGCCGAGGCAGTCACACTGTGGCCACTTCTCTAGCAGCTAGGATGCCACACCTTGGAGGTGCCTGCTCCGGCATGCCTTTCCAGCTATCCCAGCTGTGCCTGTCACCCACCAGCCCTCCTGGTTGCACTCCGGTGGATCCCTCCTGGAGACTTGCCCAGCAACACTAGCTCCTGTTGTCCTTCCCGATCCCTCTCTGTGACTCTTGTCCAGATCCTTCTTTGTTTCTAAGAAAGGCTCCGACTTGCACCCAAACCCTACAGACCAGGAGGTCACCCCCCAGACTGAGGAGTGCCTCAAAGGCCTGAGCAACCTAGTGCTCATCTCCAACTTATTCCACCTGACAACTCCTCCCTAGCTGGGCTGACCCTGTTTTTTTTTAAGTAGGCCTGCCCCCTGCCAATTCTAGTTAGGGATTGGTCAGGGCTCCCTAAGACACCCCAGGAAGCCCCTCCCGACTTCCCCTCCTCCCTTCTAGAATCCTCTAGAAGAGGGAGGTGACAGGGAGGTGATCCTGTCTGTGAATCACCAGCTCTGCTCTGCTATAGGCCTCTCCCAGCACACACAGATCAAAATAAACAGGCCTAGCTTCCAGCTAGGCCTGCTTAAATGTATCTGCTCTTCTCAAAAACCTACTTCTAGCACCTACCTAGTAGAGGGTGTATATATATAAATATGGGGTGTGCTCCACCTCATGTGTGGCTATTTATTTATATTACAATTATTGTGCATAGTTTGTTTTCTTCTTTTGCTAACTAATAGGGTTGAGTGAACCCGAACTGTTTTTTGTTTTTTTTGGGTCCTGGAACCGAACCCGAACAATTGATGGTATGATCGGATCCGGTGTTTGGCGATGTAATGGCGCTTTTTTAAAAGCTGCAGGGCAGCTAATCAACATTAGTTTAACTAGTGTGCCCTTAGAAGCCATCCCAGCCATGCCTACTAATGGCATGGCTGTGATTGGCCAGTGCAGCATGTGACCTAGCCTCTATATAAGCTAGAGGCACACAGCACAGCATGTCACTCTGCTTTAGACAGTGTAGGGCAAGGTTAATGGCTGCTGTTTGTGAGGGAGAGAGATTTACATTATAGGAGTCAGTCCAGATTCATGAAATCTATTTTAATTAGTCAGCGATCGACACAGATTTAGTTGTGTGGGTGCAGTGCACAAGCTTTTTACACTGCATTGAGAGAAAAGAGAGAGTGTAGGGCAAGGTTCCTGTGGCTGCTTTGAGGGAGAGAGAATTATCTAGGAGTCCAGATTCACAAATCTATTCTAATAAGTCAGCGATCTACATAGATTTACCTGGTTGGGTTGCAGTGCACAGTCTTTTTACACTGCCATGAGCCCAGTGCCAGAGAAAATATAACTTTTATCTGCAAGCTCAGTGCACCAGCACTGCATATGTTACTGTGAGATACACCCTGTACATACTGTGGGTGTATTCTTCTCTTCCAAAAACACCCATTTAGGGCAAAAAAAATAAATATTTAGCAGTGTTTTCTGCATATCTCCAGGCGTGAGGTATTCAATTTATATATTTTTTCTTCTATTGTGCTATTCAAATTAAACATTTTTAGGGCAAAAAGCTTTTTTTTGAATAGCATTTTCTGCATTTTTGCAGGTTTTGAGATACACCGTTTACATACTCTGGGTGTATTCTGCTAATGCAAAAACACATATTTCGTGCAAACAAATACAATTTTGCCGTGTTTTCTGCATATCTGCAGGCGTGACATATTCAATTTAAATATTTTTCTTCTATTGTGCTATTCAAATAAAAAATTTTTAGGGCAAAAAGCTTTTTTTTAAATAGCATTTTCTGCATTTTTGCAGGTTTTGAGATACACCGTTTACATACTCTGGGTGTATTCTGCTAATGCAAAAACACGTATTTAGTGCAAACAAATACAATTTTGCAGTGTTTTCTGCATATCTGCAGGCGTGACATATTCAATTTATATATTTTTCTTCTATTGTGCTATTCAAATAAAACATTTTTAGGGCAAAAACATTTTTTTTGAATAGCATTTTCTGCATTTTTGCAGGTTTTGAGATACACCGTTTACATACTCTGGGTGTATTCTGCTAATGCAAAAACACATATTTAGTGCAAACAAATAACATTTTGCAGTGTTTTCTGCATATCTGCAGGCGTGACATATTCAATTTATATATTTTTCTTCTATTGTGCTATTCAAATAAAACATTTTTAGGGCAAAAACATTTTTTTTGAATAGCATTTTCTGCATTTTTGCAGGTTTTGAGATAAACCCTTTACATACTCTGGGTGTATTCTGCTATTGCAAAAACACACATTTAGTGCAAGATCCTAAATTTGGAAAATATGAGGAGAACCTCAAAGAAGGGACGTGGCCCCGGTCATGGTGCTGCTGGTGGAGCTCCTGTTGCAGGGAGAGGACATGGTCGATCTGTGCCAGCTACACACACAAGTGAAACACCTTCCTCAGGTGCGAGTAGGCGACAGAGCTTTTTGATGACTCTGTTAGCAGGGTTTCCCAGGGCCATCCACCTAGCCCTGCCCCAAAAGTGGAAGAGATTGTGTGCACCGATGTCCAACCACTTATGTTTCATGATGAGTACATGGGAGGACCATCGCAGCACGTCTCGGATGATGACGAAACATAGGTGCCAACTGCTGCTGCTTTCGCAATTGTGCAGACCGACAAGGAGGTCAGGGGTTAAGATGGGGTGGAAGATGATGTGGAGGATGATGAGGTCCTCGACCCCACATGGAATCAACGTCATGCAGGTGAACAGTGTAGTTCAGAGGAAGAGGCGGGGGTCGCACAGAGCCACCAGCACAACAGAAGAGGGAGCAGGGTGCAAAAGGGGAGCGTCCGCCCCCTAGACAGTACGTCTGCTACTGCCCAATGCAGCAAGGGAACAAGCACACCAAAGCCAGGTCCAAGGAGTTCCCTAGCGTGGCAGTTCTTCAGACAATGTGCTGATGAAAAGACACAAATGGTTTGCATGCTGTGCAATCAGAGCCATGACCAGGCATCTAAGTGCAAAGCACAAGCTGCAGTGGAGTATACACCTCAAAAACCAAGAAAGGTCACTGGCTCCTCCTCTTTCCTCTTCTGCTGCAGTCTCGGCCTCTTCATCCACCTCTGTAGTGACAGTGGCACCTGCCAACCCGCAAACAGAGGATCTGCCAGCAACACTACCACCTGGGTCACCAACCATCTCCACAATGTCCCATGGAAGCGTTCACCTCTCTATCTCCCAAACACTGGTGCGGAAGAGGAAGTACCCCCCAGCCACCTACGATCCCTGGCCCTGAATGCCAGCATTTCAAAATTCCTCGCCTTTGAAATGCTGTCATTCCGCCTGGTGGAGACGCAGAGTTTTAAAAGCCTGATGGCATTGGCTGTCCCACAGTACGTCGTGCACTGCCGCCACTACTTTTCAAGGCGAGCCATCCCTTCCCTGCACAACCAAGTGGGGGACAAAATCAGATGTGCACTGCACAACGCCATCTGTGGCAAGGTCCACCTAACTACGGATGCGTGGACCAGTAAGCAAGGTCAGGGACATTATATCTCCCTAACAGCACACTGGGTAAATGCAGCGGCTGCTGGGCCTGAGGCAGATAGCAGTTTGGCGCATGTCCTTCCACCACTGAGTATTGCAGGGTGCTTCAGTTTGCCTCTTGTTGCTAATTCCTCCTACTCATGGTTCCTAATCCTCTACCGCCTCCTCATCCGGTCAGCGTAACACCTTCACCACCAACTTCAGCACAGCAGGGGGTAAACGACAGCAGGCAGTTTTAAAACTTTCCTGTTTGGGGGAAAAACCCCACACTGCGCAGGAGTTATGAAGGGACATGGAACAACAGACCGATGAGTGGTTGGTGGCAGTGGGCCTCAAGCACGGCCTGGTGGTGTGCGATAATGGGCAAAATATCGTAGCAGCTCCTGGCCTAGCCGGTTTGACGCACATCCCTTGCCTGGCACATGTGCCAAACTTGGTGGTCCAGAGGTTCCTTAAAAATTACCCCGATATGCCAGAGCTGCTGCAGAAAGTGCGGGCTGTCTGTGCGTACTTTCAAAGTTCTCACCCTGCTGCTGCTCGCCTGTCAGTGCTGCAGCGTAACTTCGGCCTTCCCGCTCACTGTCTCATATGTGACGTGCCCACAAGGTGGAACTCCACCTTGCACATGCTGGCCAGACTGTGCGAGCAGCAGCAGGCTATAGTAAAGTTTCAGCTTCAGCACGCACACATGAGTCGCTCTGCGGAACAGCACCACTTCACCACCAATAACTGGGCCTCCATGCGAGACCTGTGTGCCTTGTTGCTCTGTTTCGAGTACTCCACCAACATGGCCAGTGCCGATGACACCGTTCTCAGCGTTAGTATCCCAGTTCTATGCCTCCTTGAAAAAATGCTTCGGGCGATGATGGAAGAGGATGTGGCACAGGAGGAGGAGGAGGAACCGAGATCATTTCCAAGGCTTTCAGGGCAGTCATTCACAAGTGGCTACGAGGGTGGGTTCCTGCACCAACAAACGCCAGGTACACAATTGCCCACATTTTAACTGGTGCTGATTACTGGGTGGCCACCCTGCTGGATCCCCATTACAAGAACAACGTACCGTCCTTAACTACCTCACTGGAGCGTGATCGTAAGATGCGCGAGTACAAACGCACGCTGGTAGACACGCTGCTGGTGGCATTCCCACCTGACAGCGGGTGTACGGTGGAAGCACAAGGCGAAGGCAGAGGAAGAGGTCGCCAACGCAGCCATGGCACTGCCAGCACCTCAGAAGGCAGGGTTAGCAGGGCCGAAATGTGGAAAAGCTTTGTCAGCACGCCACAACAACCAGCACCACCAGCTGAGATGGAACGTCTTAGGAGGAGGCAGCATTTCACCAACAAGGTTGAGCAGTATGTGTGCACACGCCTACATGTACTGAATGACGGGTCTGCCCTCTTCAACTTCAGGGTCTCCAAATTGGGCACATGGCCTGAGCTTGCCCTTTACGCCTTGGAGGTGCTGGCCTGCCCTGCAGCCAGTGTATTATCTTTTTTTTATAAATTCTTTATTTTCATTTCACAGGTGCATAATTGTACATCTTAACAAACATAATTACCTCATTAACATCTTCCCTTTCTGTTTTAAGTCAAAATATGAGACACTAATTCTCCTCTGTCTTGTCTTCCAGTTTGACACTTAAGCCCCATACACACGGTCGGACAATCCGCGGACCAGGTCCGTCGGACCATGTCCGTCATACTTTGTCCGATGTTGGTTTTGCGTACACACGGTCGGACAAAGTTGTCGGAAAATCCGATCATTCTGAACGTGGTGACGTTTGTTGCCTACGACGGGACTACGTAGAGGCTAGTAGCCAATAGCTTTGGTCTTGTAATGTGATCTGAGCATGCGTAGCACTTTGTCCGGTCGGACAACCGTACACACGATCGGATTTGGTGTGATCGGACCGGGTTGACGGCAAATCTTTCCAGCAGGAGATAAGACTTTGTCCGACGGACAAACCGACGAACACTGTCCGATGGTGCATACACACGGTCTGATTTTTCAACAACCTTGTCCGATCGGACCAAATTGATGAAAAAGTCCGACCGTGTGTATGGGGCTTTAGTATTCTCCGCTACTCAGAGAGGCAACAAAAAAAAGAGGCACCATTTAACCTTTCCTCTACTCCTGTGATTTTATTTTCCTTTTTTTTAATTATTACTCCCCCCTCCCTCCTCACCTTCTTCCCCCCGGGGGGAAAAAGGTGTTTCCCACTTAAAAAAATAAATAAAAAAATAAATAAATAAATAAATTAAAAAAAAAAAAAAATTAAAAAAAAAAAAAAAAAAATAACCCCTGCTTAAACTGGATGGGTATGCGGACCCCCCCTCCGCCCCTCCTCCTCCCCTCCCCGGTCCCCCCTCTTTGTTTCCCACGTACTTCTCACCCATGAGGCTGTTGGCGGTTTTGTTCCCTATATCTAATATAGGGTGTCCATGTCTCCTGGTATCTATCTTCTTGTTCTCTAATCTTCATAGTAAGTTTTTCCATTTGTTGGATTTCTGATATTTTCGCTAACCATTGTGCTCTTGTCGGAGCGCTAGTGTTTTTCCATAAACTCGGTATGCACGCCTTCGCGGCGTTCAGCAAATGTCCCACTAATGAGTTTTTATATTCTCTAATAGGTGTCGGCGTATCATGTAACAAATATGCTGCTGGGTTTTCTCCCAGTGATACTTCCGTGATTTCTTCCACTGCTTCCCTTACATTCTCCCAGAATTCTTTGACTCCGGGGCATTCCCAGAATATGTGTATCATAGTTCCTACCTCCCTTTGACATCTCCAGCACTTGTTTTCTACTTGTGGATATATCCGGTTTAGCATTGCTGGTGTTCTATACCAGCGTGTCAGTATCTTATATCCACCTTCTTGGTATTTGGTTGCCCTTGATGTCTTATGTGTGAGGTGGCATATCTTAAGTTTCTGTGATTCGGGGAACGTTATCCCCAGGTCTCTTTCCCATGCCTGTATGAATGTTACCTCTTGTGGCGCTCTGAGTTCTACTAATAGAGAGTGCATAACAGATAACCCATGTTTCCCTGGTTCCTCACTTAGGCAGAGCCGCTCGAATTTAGACGTTGTCCTTGCTTCTCCTATTTGCGCTTTTATTGGCCAGTGTATTATCTGAACGTGTATTTAGCATGGCAGGGGACGTTATCACAGACAAGCGCAGCCGCCTGTCCAGAGCCAATGTGGACAAGCTCATGTTCATTAAAATGAACCAGGCATGGATCCCACAGGACTTGTCCGTACCTTGTGCAAAATAGACATGTATACCGGTGTTCTGACAAAAACTGTCCGGCCATCGGATAGTGTCCGGCCACTTACTGCCCAGGCGCAGTGCTTGCGCAGTACGGAAGACAAGGAGATTCACAAAATCTCTGAAGACAAACGGCGCCTGCGACGTGAGTGCAGGTTCAAGCCCCACCATCCAAGTGGACATACGGTAGCACATAGTAACAGGGCTTCGTTCACCACGCTTTGGGCACGGCCTCGCTTTGCTCAGATGAACCTCGAATGGTGTGGCTTGAACCTGGACTCACCGTGCAGGTGCTGTTCATCTTCAGAGATTTTCAAAATCCCCTTATCCTACATACTGAGCAAGCGCAGTACAGGGCGGACACTATCCGAATTCGACACATCACCGGCCTTACCCAGCCATTGTTGTATTTTTGAACCAGTGTTGGCTACCTCGTCCTCCTCCACCGCCGCTTTCACCTACACAGCCACATCCACCGTCACCTCAACCTCCTACTCCATATGGACCTCGTCCTCCTAGGTCAATATTATAATTTTTAATTTTTTTAATTTCAAAGTATTTTATTTTCCCACTAGCTTATCCATTAAATATAATATTTTTTTTCCAGAAAGGGCGTATTCTGGGGCATTCCCACCATATGTGTGACATCGTGCTGTTGAGTTTCTGAGGTTCTTAATGACTTCCTGTACCTCTTCTGCTGAGAAGGGGGCCTCCAGCATATTTTTTTTTTATGTTATTTTAAGTTATTTCCCTATCCACATTTGTTTGCAAAGCACTTGCCATGCTCTTAACAACATTTTGTTGCCATTTGCAGCCCTCTAGCCCATTAGAGCCAATTTAGTCCTCAAAAGTTAGGGTCCCATTGACTTCAAATGGGGTTCGGGTTTGGGGTTAAGTTTGGGTCAAGTTCGGTCCCGAACTCGAACTTTTTTCCAACGTTCTGCCAAACCCGTCGAACCGGAATATCCAGGTGTCCACTTAACTCTACTAACTAATGCTGTTCTGAATGATTATTACATACAGAGTAATGTCTGCTATTCCGTGAGGTTACATGTATTTATCATTTACAGTTACATATTTGTTTTTTTGGTTTTTGGTTTTCTTTTTTTCAAGTTACATTTCTTTTTTATGAGACTATAGAGTTCTAATTATCTATGTTTATTCTTTAATCATACTAAACTATTATGCAAGTCTAATCATATTCAGCACATTGGCTTAGTGATTGGCACTTATGAACAAAAAGCACTTAGGTCATGAGTTCAAATCCCAACCATGCTAACACCCTGTGTGTTTTCTTATTTTATTACTACACAATAATATTTTTGCTAACATACCATTGCACGAAATTATGGAAAAAAAACATGCTGATGTGGCAGTGGCAATCAGGTGTTTACCTATTTTTAGTATACTCTGCTGTTTAGAATTTAAGCAGGTAATACCATGCTTGGGATTTAAAACCATGGTCTGAGTTTTTCTAGGTACGAGTGCTACCCACTAAGCCATTGAGAAGAGCATACTTATACTTAAAATATACAGTAGCACAGTAGTACAATAGTACATGTGACGTGTATTGCTTCTTTTGCTGATATTTATATTATTATCATTGATGTAAGAGTTATATCTCTATTCTTTATATGTCAAACTTTTTTTTTTATGTCTAATTCATATTTTATGAAAATGTTGAGTTCTATTTATATATGTTAATTCTGTAATCATGGTACTTTTTTACATTCTAGCTATAATTGTACTCAGCAACTCAAATGCAGATGTGCTTTGGTGAATGGATAAGTGCCATCAGTGAGAGATAAATTGTATTGCGCTGATGGCAAATATGCTTTCACCATTACACATATCCATTCGCCATTTAAATTTTAGGGAGGATGGTAGGTAGCATAGGTAGAATTTGAGCTTATGACCTGACTGTTGCTAGATCAGAGCACTAACCACTAAGCTCCTGTGTTGATCAGATTTCTACCTAGAATATATAATAGTACCATGATGAAAGCATAAACATATATAACTAGAAGTCAACATTCTAATAAAATTCTATTTAGACATTAACAATTATTTATCATATAATATAGACCTAAGAGCCTGGTTTGGACTGGGGGGAACCCTGTGCTATTTTATTTTTTTAGATCAAATTCATGTTGTTACACCCAATTGTGGCAGGCAGGACAAATCATCTCCACAAAGCTAGGTAGAATTCCCTGGACACAATTAAGAGCTACCTCTAACTTTCTAAATGCTACTAAAGTGGATTTGTATTTTGAAAATGTTGTTGCAAAGCAAAAAAGGATTAGAAGTACTTAGCAACTAGTTCATTTTAGGTGGCCATACACTATACAATCTGATTGTACAAGCTCTGTACAATCGCCTTTAGATTTACCAAAACTATATAATGGGAGGACACACTAGCTATCCAATCAGGCAGGCCCTTGCACTACATAATTGATGGAATTATGCTTCTCCTGTTTTCAATACTAAAGCTCTATCCATATAGGCTGTTATTTGATCTCTGTTTGGCTGAAGTCATTTATTATAAATCAACTGTGTTTACTATTTTTAAATCATAATTACAACTAGGGATGAGCCCGATGTTCGAGTCGAATGTAAGTTCAACTCGAACATCGGGTGTTCGCCTGTTCAGCAAACAATATGCGTTGTTCGAGGCACATTCGAAAGCGGCCAGAATAGCGTTAAAGTCTATGGGACACTAACATTAAAAATCAAAAGTACTAATTTTAAAGGCTTATATTCAAGTTATTGTCATAAAAGTGTTTGGGGACCTGGGTCCTGCTCTAGAGGACATGTATCAATGCAAATTATTTTTTTGTAAACGGACATTTTTTTAGAAGCAGTGATTTTTTGAATGCTTAAAGTGAAATAATAAAAATTAAATATTCCTTTAAATATCATGCCTGCAGGGTGTCTATATTATGCCGATAAAGTGGCAAATTTTTCCCGTGTTTAGAACAGTACCACAGCAAATTGTCATTTCTAAAGGAAAAAACGTAGTTTAAAACTGATTGTGGTTGTAATGAATTGTCAGGTCTCGGCAATATAGATAAAACTTATTGAAAAAAAGAGCATGGGTTCCCCCCCAGTCCATTACCAGGCCCTGGTAATTAAAAAAAAAATTGCGTGGGGGTCCCTCTAAAATCCATACCATGCCCTTCAGGTCTGATATGGAAATTAAGGGGAACCCTGCGCAAAATAAAGAAAATGGCATAGGGCCCCCCCCCAAAATCCATAATAGACCCTTATCCAAACACGCAACCTGGCAGGCCGCAGGAAAAGAGGAGGGATGAGAGAGCGCCCCCCTCCGGAACCGTATCAGGCCACATGCCCTTAACATGGGGAGGGTGCTTTGGGGTCTTGACAGGGACAAGGGCCTCATCCCCACAACCCTTGACCATGGTTGTGGGGGTATGCGGGCAGGGGGCTTATCAGAATATGGAAGCCCCCTTTAACCACTTGCCTAGTGGGCACTTAAACTCCCTCCTCTCACACTTTGAATGACAATTACTCAGTCATGTAATACTGTACCCAAATAATTTTTTTGTCCTTTTTTTCATACAAATAGAGCTTTCTTTTAGTGGTATTTGATCACTTCTGGGTTTTAAATTTTTTGCGCTATAAATGAAAAAAGACCAAAAATTTTGAAAAAAAAAATGCATTTTTTGCAAATTTTGCTAATTATTAATTTTTTTCTTCATAAATTTTGGCCACAATTTATACTGCTACATATCTTTGGTAAAAAATAACAAAATTAGTGGATATTGTTTGGTCTGTGTAAAAGTTATAGAGTCTACAAGCTGTGGTGCAAATCATAAAAAAATTATCACACCTGATGTACTGCTGGCCTATCTCATTTCTTGTGACAAGTACAAATACCCCCCAAATTACCCCTTTTGAAAGTAGACATTCCAAGGTATTTAGTAAGATGCATGGTGAGGTTTTGATGTAATTTTTTCTTACAATTCTTTGCAAAATTAAGATTTTTTCCCCCCACAAAATTGTCATTGTAATAGGTTATTTCTCTCACATGTCATGTGTATACCACAAATGACACCCTAAAATACATTCTGCTACTCCTCCTAAGTATGGCGATACCACATGTGTGGGACTTTTTCACAGCCTAGCCACATACAGAGGCCCAACATGCAGGGAGCACCATCAGGTGTTCTAAGAGCATAAATGACACAACTAACTTGTTGACTACCTATTACAGTTTTGAAGGCCCTGGAGCACCAGGACAATGTAAACGCCCACAAAATGATGCCTTTTTGGAAAGCTAACACCCCAACGTATAATCTATGAGGCATAATGAGTCTTTTGAATGGTTCATTTTGTTCCAGAAATTCTTGGAAATGTGGAAAAAAAAATGAAAACGCATTTTTTTTACACAACGTTGTCCATTTATTTCCAACACATAGCATGTACATAGAAAGAATTACACCCCAAAATACATTCTGCTACTCCTCCTGAGTATGGCGATACCACATGTGTGAGACTTTTACACAGCCTGGCCACATACAAGGAACACCGTCAGGTGTTCTAGGGACACATAGCATGCACATATCAAGAATTACACCCCACAATACATTTTGCTGAGCAAAGGGTAAACAAAAGATTACCTGTGGTTTTATTAGCGCAGTTGTCCACAGGAGGATAGCACTGGTCCAGGAAGCAGGCAGGGACTTGGTCAGCAAAAGCGAACGCAATTGTCCAGGCAACAGGCAAGAATACTGTCCATAGTCAGTACAGGCAACAGGCAGGGATACTGTCCATATACAGTCCAGGGTCAGTGAAGGCAGAGATTGTCAGCAGTGCCAAAATATTGGTCCTGGTAGTAGGCAGGAGCATGGTCCATGTGGTGTGTCAGTTCATGCGACAGGCAGAGGCATGATGGCATAGGTCCTACAGGCAGCAGGCAGAAGTAGGGTCTTGTTCAGGACAGAATGGGGACAGGGGTAGAGGCTTCTCCCACCCAAATCTCTTTGAAGCCTCAGAGTCTCTAGTTCCTAATCTAGGAATGAGAAAACCAAAAAAAAGTTTTCTTCATCCAGAAAAACAATTCTGGTGCCCCTCACATTCGCAGTGGCAGGGTACAAGATCAGTCCAAGAGGAAGGCAAAAAGTATGGTCAAGCATGGTCCAGGGTCAGTTCCAGATCAGGCAGAGGTATGAACAGGTTCAGTAGGCAGAAGCGTGGTTGAAAAACAAGCCAGGGTCAGTTCCAGATCAGGCAGAGGTATGAACAGAATCGGTAGGCAGAAGTGTGGTCGAATAACAAGCCAGGTTCAGTTACACAGCAAGTAGAGGCATAAGGGGTGTGAAGGTAAATGGCAGGAAGTGAGTGTTATGTTTACCATACTTCACTTATAATTTAGTAATGGCGGAAACAGTCAACTGTGCAGAGGCCTTATTGGGAAGGACATTGGAGACAATAATAAGTGGTGTCTCTTCCAACTCCTCCTCTGGTGCACACCCACCAATTTTTCAGAAGTTTTTGGCCTGTTGGTCTGGGAGAGATTTTATCGGGAAAGTGGCGCTCGGAGAGTCTGCTAATCACATTGGATCGAGTGTTTTCTGGTGGGCCATTCTGGAATACAAGGGTTGTGGTGATTTCCTCCTGGTAGCCAAGGAAGGATTTGGGGCTTTCAGTGGATTTGTGATAGATAACGTAGCTGTTGTATATGGCCAAATTAAACAAATAAATTTAAACTTTTTTATACCACTGGTATGTTTGTCTTTTGGCAAGGTAGGGTTCGAGAATTTGGTCGTTGAAGTTGACACCCCCATGAACATATTGTGTTCGTGGATACATGTTGGTTTTTGGATTGGGACATTCCTCCTGGTGATCTCAACGAATGTATTATTGTGGATCAAAGAAAGCACGTAGACATTCCTTCTGTCCCTCCACTTCACAGACAGAATTTCCTCATTCCGTAAACTCGCTGCATCCCCTCTTAGCTTTTTGATGAGGCTTTGAGGAAAGCCCTTCCGGTTCCTCCTTACGTTGCCACATACTGGAGTGTTCTTTCTGTGAAGGTTGCGGAACAGGGGCAAACTAGTATAAAAGTTCACATACAAATGGTAGCCTTTCTCCAGGAGTGGGTTTATGAGTTCCCAAACGACTTTCCCCGCTTGATCCGATGTAGTCTGGGCAATTATGGGGATGCAGCTGGGTGTCCTTCCCTTCGTATACCATAAAGGCATATGTATACCCTGTGGTTCGGTTGCACAATTTATAAAGCTTCACCCCATAGCGGGTCCTTTTGGTGGGAATAAATTGTTTTATGCCCAGCCTGCCAAAAAATTTGACAAGGGGCTCATCCATGCATATGTATTGATCTGGGGTAAACAACTGGGGGAAGATTTTAGAAAAATAATTTAGCAGTGGCCGAATTTTATAAATCTTGTCAAAATTTGGGTAATTTCGAGGAGGGCACTGGGTATTATCATTATAGTGTAGGAATCTCATAATCATGAGATATCTGGTTCTGAGCATTACTGAGAAAAAGATGGGCATGTGGTGGATGGGGAAGGTTGACCAATATGAACGTAATACATTTTTTTGGTTAGTCCCATACAGAATGTGAGGCCCAAAAATGTTTTAATCTCCTCAACTGTTAGGGCTCTCCACTTGTAGGGACGGGCATAATAGGATGTTGGGTTACATGCTATGAATTGTTGTGCATACAGGTTTCACTGGGCCACAATTGATACTAGCATGTCCTCAGTAAAAATTTAATGGAAAAAATCAATCGGGGAAACAATTTCTGTGTCCATCTGGACTCCTGGCTGGGCAGTGAAAGGGGGAATAATAGCTTCTCCTGAATTAGGAGGAAGCCACAAGGGTTTCTGAAGGGAATAGGGAAGGCTGGCATGGGACCTAACCCACTGAGACTGAGGTGACACCCAACTGGTACGTGGTCTTTGCTGAGGTACTGCGGTGCTGGTGGATGGCAATGCAGTGCTGGTGGATGGCACTGCCTCCTCACCAGAACGCCTTCGTCTGGCCGGCGGACTCTCATCCTCCTCTGAGGCTGTCAGTGTTCCACTGCTTAGGACAGGCTCGTAGTCAACGTCAGACTCGGAATCTGAATATGAGGAGGAATCCGAAGCGGAGAGCTCCCTGTTGCTCTCGTCGGCTGCAAGAATATTGTACGGCTGTACTCGGCTGAAAATAATCTTTTAGATAGGGACACCCTCCCGGCGATTGAGCACCATGCTGTAGCCATCTTTTCGCTATAGCTTGGGCGTGTAGTGGTTAATAAGGGGACCCCCAGATCCTCTCACCTACTTGAGTTGTGAGGAAGGGGCTGCAGCCACAAAACGCGTACATTGATCTCCCATGATGGCAGATAGCACATGTTGACACACTATGTGCATCTTCAAAATTGGCTTTTTAAATTTGTTAAAAAATTCACTTCAAAATGGTAGAATTTTTCGGGTATTTACATTCTTCCTAGTAAATCAATAGTGTTCTTTAGTTTTTGGTCTATCTCATTCGTTTTTTGCTTGAAAAAGTCTAAATCCCGACTACACAGCATTATGTCGTGGATTAGCTTTTGGGCACTGTCACTGGTGAAATGATGAGATTGTTCTTCCACAACCAGCACATCACCTAAAAATAAAAAAAACAAACACCATGTATTATAAATATACAGGCATACATCTCTTACCTGAATCTGTGGTGTCAGACACTGACCTGTTGGGGTGACAATCTCAACCACCTCTCCTCCCTCCACATCCTCAGGTATGGGTGTCCTCTGTTCCCCTTTCTTTAGGAGGTGGGGGATCCCTGGTGTCCTCAGATGTCCCAAGTATTTTCTCCCCTATGAGAATGAAACCAAAGGTATACTTAGCACACAGATATTTGAGGCCAGAAATATGAATATGAAACATTGCTTGGAAGTGGGGTACAATTGTCTATTTTGACAGAGTTCCAAGCTGAACACATGATTTTTCACTTACCAAAGCTGGAATACTTACCTTTTTTGGACAAGTTTCACACATGTAGACACCCTAAGTATCCACTGGAGCACCTGTGTGGGACACCCTAAAAAGTTTGTTCTTGTGTCCCACACTAGTGCACCTGAGTCCAGATGTGTAAACAGCTGTTGAGTGTCCTCTCCTTACATTACACTGTATCGAGTTTGCAATTCTTTCTAGTTTCAAACACATCTAGACAACAATGTCTTAAACTTCTTTTAATACAAATTATCATGACCAAATGTAGTTAACCCTCTATCTGTCAAAAACATGGTATTTATTTCGAAAACGAACAATGTTTACTAAGATAGATTACTGTGCCCACAAACTTGAAAGTAGCCATTTTAAAATGTCCAACAGTAAAGAAAAGCACATGGAGCAGCATGCAAGTAATAATAATAGCACATAATAACACACGACAAGTACTTACTTTTTAGAAGAACTATCTTGATCCTTCTGTACTGATCCTGCTCCCTCAATTTCAGGTCTGACCAGCGTTTCCTCAATTGCTCCTTGGATCGTCGTACCCCAAAATTTTGGCGCAGACTTCTCACTACTTTAGACATGATCTTGGCCTTTCTCATATTTAGGTTTGGGTACGGTCCATACTTCCCATCATAGTCGGCCCTCTTCAAGATGTCCACCATCTCCAACATCTCTCCAAAGGACATATTTGAGGCCTTAAATCTCCTCATGGATTGTGACATTTCTGGCTCCGGGCTTTCCTCCTCCTCGTTACTGCTATTATGCACCTGCTGTGTCTCCGCCATGTTCCTCTCCCACTGCAGCGAAAGAGACAGGGAATATTCTAGAAAGAATGTGAGGGGCGGGCAGAGTTTCACGCATGTGCAGTGTATATAAAGCTAACACGTGTGTGTCGTAACTATATTCTGTGTGCGGAGGAAGGTGGAACAGAAGTGACAAACATAACGAAGGTAAGATTTTAACTTGGGACATGAACGGCCTATACTAAATCTAGATTGAGGCCTATATTGGGATAAGATTAGCCTGAGATTAGTGTTTTTGTCTTTTCTTTTATCTTGCAGAAAAAATGAATCCATTTAAAGATCCCGAATTCCTGGGTGAATTCCTGGATAAATACAGAGATATGATGAACTTATGGGAGGCTAAAAACCCATTGTATCACAATAAAGCATGTAGGAAGACATCGCTGGAGACGCTGCTTGAATTTGTGAAGACTCGGGTCCCCAACGAAGACTTCAAGTTTGTGGAAAATAAAATTGGTAGCTTGAGAAGCACACATAGGAAGGAGGTTCAGAAGGTCCAGAAGTTCCTGAGGTCAGGAGCAGCAGCAGAGGATGTATATGTACCCAGTCTGTGGTACTTCAGCAAGATGCATTTTCTGGAAGACCAGATGGAAGCCAGGGAATGGCTTTCAACTCTTCCAGCACCCCTTCCCTCCACCCCAGCCCAGATGGAGCCAGGTATAGTATTTGTAAGCATATTTTTTGTGGTAAAATTATTGTTGGTAACTAGATGTTATTATTGCTTACAAATTAATGATTTAACAAAAAGTGTTTCACATATCAATAGACAGTAGGGGCCAAAAATGATTGTAACAAGAATGAAAAATAAAAAATAGAGTCAGAATGATAGTCTTTTCTTTTTATTAACATTCAATTTGCAACAGTCATGACCTGAAAATTGTGTGTCATTGATGAGCGAAAAACTAAAACTATGTCCCTTTTTCATACACAGAAAGACCTCAGCCAGGACGAGGCTCTGGAATGTGGCACACAGGAGGAGGCAAGGGGAAGTGTAAGCCAGGAGGTGGCGGGGCCCAGTCACACCCAATCCCAGGTGCCTCCCCTCCGCCTTTCATCCAAAATGCCCAGGATGGGGAGCAACGTGGATGAGGCAGCACTGGTACTCATTTTTAGGAGGCTAATGCAGCCCTGAAAGCCCCCTCAATGCTGTAGAGGCCTATGGCATCTACATAGCCCCAAATTTGCAGTAAATGGAGTTGGGCCAACGCCGCAAATGTGAAAAAATAATTTTTGAGGCCATCCATAAGGGGTTGAGTGGCAAAATGATGGATGACGACCAACTGTGTGTGCTCCCCCATCCTCCTCCTGACACAAGTCCACCTCCAGAGCCACAGCTTCCAGGGAAGGCTGCAGGGAAGGCTGCAGGGCAGCGTGGACAGAAGGCTGTACGGAAGATTCAAAAGTGATTGCCTGGCTTCAGTCTGGTCTGACAGAACATGCAGCTTGTTTTAGGACCACAGCCTGGGTGCACATATGTCATCTGCTGCTGTTCCTGATCTCTGGGAGTCCTGGACCAGATTTACCTCCCTTTTATATGGACTTCTCAAGCTACCAAGTTTTTTAGCCACAAAGTTGATATCTGCCTCGGGGGCCAAAGGCTTCGCAAATTCAAGCAGTTTCTCCAGCGTTGCCTTCATCTTTCTTTTGTTATTATGAGGGAAAATAAATTGAGATTTTTTTGTTCTGAAAATACTTCCCTATGTGTTTTTCTTCAAATACCAAATTTTAGTTGTGAGTTCAAAAATACAATGTCAAAATTAACAAGGGACACCAACACCAAGCAACCTCCTTGAGGTTTACAAATACAAGATAATAATGGTGTTGTGGAAACCGACAAAAAAATTACGAGAAAATAATAAAAAAAAGGAGATCTTGATAAAAAAAAAAAAATATGACTCTAAAAAAAAAAGGTAAACATTATTATGGAGATCTGGCTTTAATTAAAATAAAGATTATTCAGGAGATCACTAGAAATAATAAAGAAATTAGTTTGTGTGAATATCAGCAGCAGAACAACTTCATTCTTCTAGCATTATAAAGGGACATACTAAAACATTTAATGGGAAAATGGCTTGATGTAGCTTAATGTGTAATAAAGTGCCTAAGCCTCAAGCAATTGCCCTGAAACGTTGCACAGCCTACGATCTCAACTTCCCAAACTTATCCAAGAAGTTTCATGCAATTTGGTGTTCCACAAGGTAAACTAGGGACCTTAAGCTTGTTTTTAGGGGAGCTTAATGTGCAAAAAAAACCTTAAATGTTAACCAATTTCCCCCAAACTTAACACAATAGAAGACTCTATAAATGCCAACATATTCTAAAAAATTCAGCTCATTTGGTTAATCACACCAAAAGTTATTCACATTAAGCTATATTTTACAATGCCAAAACATTTAATGTAAAGAGCTTAAAGTGGATGTAAACCCAAACATTTCTTAATTGCCCTGAAACTTTGCACAGCCTAAGTTTTTACCTTTCCAAACCCATCCAAGAAGTTTCATGCTATGCAGTGTTCCACAAGACAAACTAGGGACATTAAGCTTGTTTTTTGGGGAGCTTAATGTGGCTTAATGTACAAGAAAGACCATAAATGTTAACCACATTTTCCCCCAAACCTCACACAATAGAAGACTCTATCAATGCCAACATATTCTGAAAATTTCAGCTCATTTGGTAAATCGCACCAAAAGTTATTCACGTTAAGCTATATTTTACAATAGAAATAGGGACAACCAGTAGTGTCGGTTGCTTAACCCCGCGCTTGGAATATATAGGCAAATTATTATTGAATCCCTAATTGATTAAGGGTATGCAACAAATATATGAACTAACAAAAACAAATATTGAATAACAAATATTGTAAGCAATAATGAGCTGCTCCCTATAAAAATCGGCGTGATTTAAAGAATAGGTTATAAGGTGTAGTAGGGGCGCTAATTAATTGACACACCTAATAAATATCAGGTATGTGTAATAAAAACAAGCTAATTACCCTTGAGTATAGTGCTATGGATGAGCCATCCACTGTGAACAGTAATACCTAAAAATACAATGCTATATGCCTAGTTCTACCACACATTCCATGTACACTATATTACGCACACATTATCAATCCATTGCAAACCATACAAGTTTCTTAGAATGTGACTAATACCTCCGCCAAACAAACCAAAAAATTGTGTACAAAACAAACTCAAATACCTCCTTTAGAAAAGTATTGCTATTGATTCAGTGACTGACCGTGACTACAAAATAGCATGTGTAATTACCACATAATGTGCATATATCTTATCAAATTGTTACACATTTAAATGTAAGCTAGATTGTGACCAATAATAAGTGGTTCTGAACATGTGGTCATACATAAAAAATGATGTGGTTAAACATACAGTCCATAAACAATTCCAATGATACTGAAAAAAACCTCAAAAGATATAAAAACGTATTGTGTTTTAAAAAGTAAAAAGGAAAAAGAAAGTTCGTGACAAACAATTCTTGCTGAAAAATTGTGATAATTCATTCCTGTTGATATCGCAAAAAAAACATCACCACAGATATCCTTTTACACCCAGAAAGTGATGCCAGTGAAGTTTGGATGGCCGCTTACCAGATGGAGTTGATTGTCTTAATTAAAAGCCAATCAATCGCACTTGTACAGGATTGTGCCTGTTCACAGCATATGCACCCGTTTTCTAGGCAACTCTTCCTCCTTCTCAGATCAGCTCGCATGTATTAACATAGGTGGAATATAAAAAAAACGCACCTCATAGCGTAAAATTGTTTTATTAAAACTGAATAAAAAATGTACAACAGCCAAATGGCTACTCACATTGTTGGGTGCCTACCCGGCACTGGGGCTGCTTGCTTGTAATCAAAGAATGGGAGAAATATTTTCCCTTTAGGACGTTTCCTGTGGAGCTCCGGCGTGCGTTCCACTCGCTCAGTCTCTGCACCTTGCAAACAGGAAGTCCAGGGAAAACTGTGTCAGGTGATCAGGTACCGCCTACCGACGTACGTTTTGTGGAGTCACGTCTTCAGGGTGGCGTACCTGATCACTACTATGTCCTGATTATATATAGCCATTCATTCGCCACCAGCCAATGACAAGCTATGTTGTGCACAGCCTCAGTCTCGGTTAAGTCTCCCAGAGCGGTCCTGCCGCTTGCACACAATTAACATTTAAAACGACATGCATCTCTACCTGTCTTTATTTTATTAGGGGTTACAAGGTATAGTTAGTATTTTGTGAGATCTAAAACCTATTTTCTAATGAATATAAACACCTACGTTACCCGTCGATGTTTCAATAATTAGCATTAATGCTCATTTACAGGAAAAATTCCTTTGCAAGAATTTTTTCAGTGTTTAAATTAACCTACTCATTGTATGTTGTTTTGAATTACCCAGGTCTTTTTATTCTATTATTTTTACCAACATTTGTTACTATCGGAACTAGTATTTTAATAAGGGGACTATAAACCAAACTAACGAAGTAAATTTAAATTACAACATTATGATGTGCGTCCCTGTTCTCGTTTACTATGTATCTCTCTTGCTGATCAACAAATATTCGGATGGACTTCCTATTCCTAAGTAAAAGTACACAAGTAGTCCACATTATGCGAGAAACATTAACTCCAAAATTACTGAGTGCATGCCCCCTATAATTGGACGCACATCACCTACCGGGCACTTAATTGTTTTGGATCGGGTTACTTCTATGTAGAAAAAAGGGGATTTCTTCTACTAATTATTTCTACATCTGAAAAATACATATAAAATATATATATAATAAAAAATAATCCAAAAAAAATATATATATATATATAAGGGAACACCTAATATGCAGATTTTAGTTGTTTGAGGAGATTCAGTCATTGGACAAGTAGCAATTGAGGTCCAGTTCTATATTCA
This sequence comes from Lithobates sylvaticus, assembly GCA_028564925.1. Lineage (NCBI taxonomy): Eukaryota > Metazoa > Chordata > Amphibia > Anura > Ranidae > Lithobates > Lithobates sylvaticus. The sequence goes on from CM053029.1 coordinate 236,699,826, forward strand.
TCCCCATTGGTTGCATTGTGCCCAATGTATACAGCCACTTAGTTTCATTTTGGGATATTGCTTTTTTCATGTCTGTTCCCCGCCAGTGCCTAACTACTTTGTCAATCCCATAGAATTTACACAGTGTGGGATCACTATTATGATATTTTTCAAAGTGCCTCGGTACACTGTGGTTAGGAAATTTTTTCTTAATATTTGCCAAATGCTCGTTTATGCGTACTTTCAATTGTCTAGTGGTGCGACCCACATATTGCATAGGGCATGGGCATTTAACTTAACAGACGTACAGTTTACTGATAATGAGCTTGAGGTGCTCAATCAAGGATTAAAATATGCACCAAGCAAAAATGCGGATAAATTTGAGTTATTCATAGATATAGAAAAATATGTGAGAAAATTTAATATAAAGAAACAATTTGAGAACCAAATTTCAATAGAGGGAGCATCTCAGGTGGCACATCCCTTTACACATACTAATCTGAGAAATAACTCTACATTTAATCCGCAAAAAGGCAAACACCATCACATTGAAGTGTTTAAAAATATGGTTCAAAATGATATTAAAAATATGAATGTAAAAAAATATGCAGATACGGAAAAAATTTGGGAAGGCATTAAAAAGATAGAGGAGGGCTTCCGGTTCCGGCGCCACATGAGGAGGAGGTAAGCGGACCCAGCTCCTGCCGCTTACCCCTCAAATCAAGCTAATAAAACAGCCACTAGCCTCGGGGACATCCCCGCCCTGCCTGGGGAGATAGTGAGCCACAATTGGCTCTATTTAGCAACGATCCGGCGACCGCTCGGCCCGACCGCTAAATTGAGGCCCCGGTCTCGGCCTACTCGGACGGCGCCATACGATTCTGGGCCTTCATACGCTGGACGCATCCCCTCCTGCCGCCTACTGCCTCACCGGTAGTCTCCCCCATCCTCAGACGGACCCACTTGGGCCCTGGAATAGCTGCTAATTGGCATACGGCCGCAACGCTCCAGCCGGCTTACCCGCAAATCGAGGCCCCGGCTTCGGCCTACACGGACAGCTGCTTTCTAATTCAGGGCCTGGAAGTGCCTCCTGGACCCCCCCCGCCACCTGCCATCTCACCAGGTGCCCCCCCAGCCTCGCACAGACCCTCTAGAGCCGTAATACCCGCATAAAGTAACGAAACTCCCAGCCCCCACTGCATACCCCTCAACACCAGCATAAATTCTTCAGGCACTCACCTCAGGGACATCCCCATCTTGCCTGAGGGGATAGTGGGACACCAATGGACCGTTTTGTGGAGCGATCTGGCAACCGATCACTCCAGGCCGCAATGAACCCGGCGACGGATGCAGCTGCAGCCGCGGCTACAATGGCCCCTGCACCCGGCCTCACAGACCCGTCTCTGTCCCCCTCTGCCGTGCCAGGCGCAGATTCTACCTCCTCAGCAGGCATAGCTCAGGCGATGGTGGCTCTCCTGACGCCCACGTTAACCGCCACAATAGACACTGCAGTACATAAGGCGCTAGAGCAATTCCATGCTGAACTTCAGTCACAGGCTCAGCGAATCTCGCACACTGAGGAGAGACTCTCTATAATGGAGGATGACACTTCAGCTCATGCCGCTGCCATTGCTCGCCTTACTCATTCCAACAAAGACCTGTGGGAGAAATTAGACGATTTGGAGAATCGTTCGAGGCGAAATAATTTAAGGATTGTGGGACTGCCTGAATCATTTTCTAATCTACAGCTAACTGACTTGTGTGCAGTGACCATTCCTGAACAGCTGGGTCTCCGTACACCATGCATTATTGAACGTGCTCATCGCATAGGACAGCGCACGGAGCAACGCACCAAACCCAGAGCCGTCATTGTCAGGTACCTGAATTATGCTGACAAAAACGCCATTTTGCAAAAATTTCGCAATAAGCGATCCCTCACCATTGACGGCACTGATCTGTTACTATTCGCAGACTATTCAGTGGAGGTTATGAAGCAACGTAAAGCTTTTTCACCAATATGTGCGACGTTGTTTAACAACCATGTTAAATTCACTCTGGCGTACCCGGCGGTCCTTCACGTCACGTCTCCGACGGGAACACGCCACACCTTCACATCCCCTACTGATGCGGAGCGTTACCTCAACCATCCTACAGATATGGATACTGAATATGATCACTCGACTAGGAACCCCTCCTCCGGATCTGCGAAAGACCCTCAGACCTCCACCAAGCACCAACTGAGCCCTGAAAAACCACCGTACAAGCGCAGTCGATCGACCAACCACTCCAATCGCACAGAGATTCGCTGACCCACCCCTGATCCTCCCTGAGTGACTAAGATGTGCTGGGATCTGGTAATTTACTACCCTGCCTCTCGGCTACCGTTTTTTGTGACTTATGCTACCACACTAACCTTATAAATGTTGATAACTAAATTGTGGTTCAAATATACATAGCTGGTTATTGTTTTTGTTTGCTTACTTGCTATTTTTTTTTTTTTTCCTTTAGCTTATGATGGATGTGTGTATGTGTATGTATGTATGTATGTATGTGTATATATATATATATATATATGTATATATATATTTGTGTGTATGTGTGTATATATATGTATATGTTTATGGGTATCTATTTAGTTTTATTTTTTTTTAACAGGGCTATGAGACCCCATTCTAGGCATTTCCTAGCATCCTGGCAGCCTCCCTTTGCAACTCCCTGAACCCCCCCTCTCCTACCCCTACCTCCTCCACTGCCCCCTGGAGAGTCACTCTTTGGCCTCTCTCATTCCCTCCCCTTATTTCCCTCCCCTGTCCCCGAGGACTTGAGCAAGCCCCTTACAGGGGGAGCGAGCACAGTCCGGGAGCTCTACGTGAGTGATGAACCTCATGTGGAAAAAGGTGAAGTCAGATCTGGTTACTAGGTGGCTATTCCACCTGGTTTTGTTATTTCTGTTTTATTTTTATTTTTTATGTTACCCTCATTTGTTTACCTGTCCCACGTGTATACCCTCAGAAGCTCTCCGATCTATGTCTATGCCTATTCCCCATTTTCCTCCGGCAATCGCTGTAACTAACTCAGATAACATGCCGTCGCATAGCAATTCCCCTATTGATGGGTATGGCTGACAATAAAGGGGATCGCTTGACAGTCGTCTCCTGGAATGTTAAAGGACTTTGATCGCCTAACAAACGTATGAAAGTCCTTAGACACCTAAAACGTCTTCGGGCGGATGTGGTGCTCTTACAAGAGACCCATCTGTCTGCTGACGATCTCCCACGTCTCTGCAAGCTCTGGGTCGGCGAGGTTTATGGCTCCCCTGCAGAGGGACGCAAAGCAGGCGTGGCTATACTTTTACATAAAAAACTTAGACACACCATCCGAGATATCCGGGCTGACTCATTTGGCCGCAAAATAACATTACGCCTCTCATTGGCATCTAAAGACGTTGCTATCACCAACATTTATGCCCCTAACTCCCCTGATATTGCATTTTTCCAGGACATGGTGACCTGGATTTTACACGCACCTGAGGCTCTCCATCTAGTCGGAGGAGACTTCAACTCTGTTATGCGCCCTTCAGAAGACCGCACGAACCAGAATGCTCAATCGACCACTAACACTGACCTTACAAACACTGACGTGACTTCCCTTGCCCATGCTGTCTCCTCAATTGACCTCATAGATGTTTGGCGTTTGACCCACCCGACCGACCGAGATTTCACCTTTTTCTCACCCCCCCACAAATCTTTCTCACGGATAGACTACTTTTTCGCATCTCGAGCCCTTCTATCGTCCATCAGCGATCCAGTAATTAGCGACACAGTGATCTCGGATCACAGCCCAATTACAATCTCCTTAACAAATACCAAACCTACTTCGCCGTCGCCCATTTGGCGATTCCCATCCCACCTGACAGAAAACGAAGACTTTCGTCAGATGTTATCTACTAACTGGGAGGAATACACCTCCACGAATAAGGAACACATCTCTAACCCGAACCTCTTCTGGGAGGCTGGTAAAGCTGTCCTTAGAGGCAAGATCATAGCATATGTGTCACAACACAAACGGCACTCTAAACAGCAATATCTACAAGCTAGCGAACGGCTACGTTCCATGCACCTAAACTTAATGCGCAATCGCACCTTGGATAACATTAATGCCTGGCAACTTGCGAAACAAAACTTTGATCTTTGGGCGGAAAGCCAGGAAAAAAACAACGCTTTTTTTTACACCCTCCGATTGCACAAATACGGTAACAAAGCAGGTAAACTCATGTCCCGTCTATGTGCGGGTTTTAAACGTCCTACTTATATATCTGCCTTGAAAAATTCTGCTGGCTCCCTTGTTACCGCCCCTGCAGATATCAGTAAAATACTTACTGAATATTATACGTCTCTCTATTCTGAAGACCCCATAGATCAGACAATAGCGGAGAACCTGCTATCCAAGGTGCGCTTGCCTAAACTCACAACTGAACATTTGGAGGCGATAAATGCTCCCATCTCAGTAGAAGATATCCGATCCACGATTCAATCTCTAGCTCCATCAAAAGCCCCAGGCCCCGATGGCTATACAGCCGAGTTTTATAAAATCACCAGTGACTTCATCCCTGACACCCTGAAAAAAGTATTCACCGACATGTGGGAGGGGGGCCCATACCTCCCTACGGGAACTCAGGCACACATCAAACTGCTCACCAAGAAAGGGAAAGACCCGCTGCAACCGGGCTCCTACAGACCGATATCCCTCATAAATGTGGATGTAAAAATCTTATCCAAAATAATTGCCTCACGCCTGGCCACCATCCTCCCCTCCCTACTCCACCCAGCCCAATCGGGATTCGTATCGGGGAGGTCGGCAACTTTAAATATTCATAAAGTCTTGATGGCGTTGGAACATGCCAAACTGCACCCGGACCTAGACACCGCCATAATATCAATTGACGCCGAAAAGGCCTTTGATAATATCAGCTTTGCTTGGCTATTTAAGGTGATGAATACATTTGGCTTTTCGGGTCCAGTTACGCATTTTCTACACCAGATGTACACTGCTCCGACAGCTCGTCTTGTTACTCCAGACTTCATTTCAAACACTATACCTCTTACTAAAGGAACGAGACAAGGGTGCCCCCTTTCCCCCCTGCTGTTCAATTTAGCGATTGAACCCTTATCCAGAATTTTGAATTCTTCTGATGGTATCAGCGGTATCACTATTAGGGACCAAACTGTCCGATCTGCTTTATTCGCAGATGATATCTTACTTTTTTCATCCAACCCTCCTTCAGACTTTGACGTTCTGCGCGATTTGTTTGCGACCTTTCGACTCAGCTCCGGCTTCAGAATCAATTATGATAAAAGCGAGGTTCTCACACTGAACCCCCGGAAATATAGCACTTGGCGTCCGTCTTCGCCATTTACACTTGCACCACATTCAATTATGTATCTGGGCATACGCATAGGTCGAGAGCCTTCTTCTCTGTACACCCTTAATTACCCACCTTTAATAACAAAGATTGTAAAGGAGTTGGAAGCTTGGGCGGGCCTGCCCCTCTCGCTCTTTGGGAGATGTCATCTGTTTAAAATAATTTCCTTTGCAAGACTTTTATATCCAATGCAAACCATTCCGCTTTTATTGAAACATCTAGATGTCCAGAAGATACACAAGGCCTTAACTGCCTTTATATGGGCTAACAAAAAACCTTGCATAGCCCTCCAGAAACTATGCCTCCCAAAGACCGAGGGTGGTGCAGGTCTACCCAATTTACGTTTCTACAACATCTCTTGTCTTCTCAGACAGGGCATGGACTGGCTAGCAGGTAATTCTCGATACTCGTTATGTGCTTGAGGGAGCCTTGGTATATCCACACACACTTCCAGGTGTTCTCCACTCCACCCTGCAGGCTTTGCCTCCACACCTTAAAACAAATGTCCTCATACGGGACACAGTAATTGCTTGGAGGGAGGTGCAGAGACTCCTAGGGCTCCCCTCAACCATATCCAATCATCTGACTATCCAGGGCAAACCCATGTTTCCCCCATCCATCATCTACAAAGCCTTCGACCTTTGGGGCCAACATGGTCTTGTCACGGTGGCCTCCCTGTATGGAGCTGAACCCGGTAAATTCAAATCCTACCAGGCCTTGTCTCGAGAATACTCGCTCCCTCCATCTCATGTATTCCATTATCACCAACTGATTAGCTATCTGAAAACATGCTATGGACCACGCTCAGACCCTCTCCACAAATCTTACTTGGACATTGTACTCCAAAAAGGGGACTATTCAATTTCTAGCCTCTACTCTCACCTTATCACCCACCAAGTGGATAAATATCACCTTGCCCCATTCGCAAAATGGTCCTCGATATTCAATGATGCTGACCTACCAGGAAAAATTCTATCCAGCTATCGCCTACTTCACAAACTTGTTCTCTCGGAAAAATGGAGGGAAACTCATTTTAAAATTATCCACAGAGCCTACTACCCATATCGTACTAGCGACCTGGATCCCTCCCAAGCACAATGCCCATGGTGCTCCATGTTTCGCCCCACCTTGGTGCACCGCTTGTGGGAATGCTCATCAATTTCCACTTTTTGAGACTCGGTACTTAAATACACACTGGAAGTTACCAAAACATGCTTGCCTAAGGACCCACTTGTCTGCTTGTTTGGATATGACACACCGATACCTCCTTCGACGCAAACGCAATCTCCCACCCTCACCCAATGGACCCACATCTGTTTACTGGCGGCTCGCAGGACTATTATGAACCATTGGATTAATTCAACTCCACACTGCATACAAGGTGTAAAGCAAACCCTACTCTCCTTATTCCACATAGAAAAATTGGACACCATGGTTCTACACTTCTGATCTACCGCCCGCTTTTTTGCCAGATGGAGAAAGTACATAGAATACACATTCCACGCAGAGGACATCTCATCTATCATCTACCCATTTAGATACACTGAATGGTATTTAAAACACGACCTTACTAACACACTGGGGAAACTTAAATTGACAACCTCACAAACCACCTCTTGTCCTCCACAGCCACGTACTCCTTTCACGGCAAACCAATGACTTCAGACGGACGTCCTCCAACTACTAAGACCCTTGAGATGGGGTTCTTACGACTGTGTTTTATCCTCTCTCTTTTGCTTAATGTTTCTTTGCCTAATACAGGTTCGATCACAAAAGCTTCCACTCCTGAGGGTTTCATGTTATACTTTACTCGAAACAGCCACTGTCTTTATGTAAACTTACATTGATTTACTTCGGTTACACGCAGGTAAACACCCCCCCCCCTTTCCTTTTTAATTTTTTTTTAATTTTCCTACCTCTCCTAGCCTTCCCCGCACTTATATTTTTACTAAGGCTTATTCAATACCGTTGTATGTTTGTTAAGTTGGATTCTTGTATATCATACCTGTCAACTGTTTTGATAAGTGTATTGTGAAAATATCAATAAAAATATGTTTTAAAAAAAAAAAAAAGATAGAGGAGAATAAACAAATAGTCGTCCGCACGACAGATAAAGGAGGGGGATTAGTCGTTATGACACGAGATTACTATTATAGCGAAATGAATAGACAATTGGGAGACTCAAATACTTATCAAAAACTTAGAGGGGACCCTACCTCTAGATTAAAAACCCTATTAACAGAATGGGTAACGGTAGGGATACACAGACAGTTTTTGAGTAAAAAAGAGGCGGAGTATCTGATCCCACGCGCCCCAAAAATTCCAATCCTATATTTGACACCGAAAATACACAAGAATAAAGAAAAACCACCGGGGCGCCCAATTATAAGTGGAATAAATTCCCTGTTCTCTCGAATAGGAGAATATTTGGACTGCTTTTTCAAACCATTAGTCCCAATGAGTCCGTCTTACCTGAAGGACAGTCGGGAACTGATAGTTTTACTTCAAGATTTACAAGCTTCATCCAATATCATTATGATCACAGTAGATATAGAATCATTATATACCAACATCAGACACACAGATGCTGAAGTAGCAATAAAGTGGGCCCTTACCAAAGATTCAAAACTTAAAAAAGCACAGATTAATCACTTGGTGCAAGGGTTAAGCCTGACAATGAGCAATAATTTCTTCTGGGCCAACAGTGAGTACTACAATCAAATAGGGGATGTCGCCATGGGGGCTCGTTATGCCCCAAGTGTGGCTAATATAGTGTTAAACAAGTGGGAATCTGAATCAATTTTCTTTCAACGTGATGAGTCACTTATGTTTTATAAAAGATATATCGACGATATTATTTTATTCTGGAGAGGATCTGTCGATAAGTTTAATGATTACCTAGCAGCCATGAATACTAATGTATATGGTCTAAAAAAAAATTTCCACTGAGTATTTGGGGAAAGAAGTAAATTACCTGGATCTCACTATCACTATAGAACAAGACAAATTTGTTACAAAAACATTTTTCAAGGCAACAGACCGTAATGGGTATGTGCCAACAAGCAGCTGCCATCATCCACGATGGTTAGGAGCTATTCCTAAAGGCCAGTATATGCGCCTCAAACGCAACTGCACTTCAGTAAGTGATTTCAAAAAACAAGCCCAAGTATTAACCGAAAGGTTTGTGGAGAAGGGCTATAAACGAGACACCCTTAATAAAACAATCACACAGGTCTCTGTAATTGATAGGAACTCACTATTAGAAACCAAGGTCAAACCGGAGTATAAAGGCTCTGTTGCCTTCATTACAGGTTATAATAGGCAGTATCGCCAAGTAGAAGCCATATTCAAAAAATATTGGCCTATTTTAAGACAAGATAAGGATCTAGAAGCAAGTATCCCAAAACAACCTAAATTTATCTATACCAGAGCCCCCGGCTTACGTAACAAAATAGCTCCTAATGTACCAGACCCCCCCAAGAAGTTGGGTACATTTTTGGACGGGTCAGGGTTTCACTACTGCACTAGGTGCAAAGCATGCAAAATAACAAGACAGCCAGGGACCCCCAAGAAAATTATTCATTTCCAATCACATGTAACCAAAAAAATACATAAAATTAAGCCTCTAATTACATGCGATTCAGACCATGTCACATACGTGTTGGAATGCCCATGCGCTATGCAATATGTGGGTCGCACCACTAGACAATTGAAAGTACGCATAAACGAGCATTTGGCAAATATTAAGAAAAAATTTCCTAACCACAGTGTACCGAGGCACTTTGAAAAATATCATAATAGTGATCCCACACTGTGTAAATTCTATGGGATTGACAAAGTAGTTAGGCACTGGCGGGGAACAGACATGAAAAAAGCAATATCCCAAAATGAAACTAAGTGGCTGTATACATTGGGCACAATGCAACCAATGGGGATGAATATAGAACTGGACCTCAATTGCTACTTGTCCAATGACTGAATCTCCTCAAACAACTAAAATCTGCATATTAGGTGTTCCCTTATATATATATATATATATATATTTTGGATTATTTTTTATTATATATATATTTTATATGTATTTTTCAGATGTAGAAATAATTAGTAGAAGAAATCCCCTTTTTTCTACATAGAAGTAACCCGATCCAAAACAATTAAGTGCCCGGTAGGTGATGTGCGTCCAATTATAGGGGGCATGCACTCAGTAATTTTGAAGTTAATGTTTCTCGCATAATGTGGACTACTTGTGTACTTTTACTTAGGAATAGGAAGTCAATCCGAATATTTGTTGATCAGCAAGAGAGATACATAGTGAACGAGAACAGGGACGCACATCATAATGTTGAAATTTAAATTTACTTCGTTAGTTTGGTTTATAGTCCCCTTATTAAAATACTAGTTCCGATAGTAACAAATGTTGGTAAAAATAATAGAATAAAAAGACCTGGGTAATTCAAAACAATATACAATGAGTAGGTTAATTTAAACACTGAAAAAATTCTTGCAAAGGAATTTTTCCTGTAAATGAGCATTAATGCTAATTTTTGAAACATCGACGGGTAACGTAGGTGTTTATATTCATTAGAAAATAGGTTTTAGATCTCACAAAATACTAACTATACCTTGTAACCCCTAATAAAATAAAGACAGGTAGAGATGCATGTCGTTTTAAATGTTAATTGTGTGCAAGCGGCAGGACCGCACTGGGAGACTTAACCGAGACTGAGGCTGTGCACAACATAGCTTGTCATTGGCTGGTGGCGAATGAATGGCTATATATAATCAGGACATAGTAGTGATCAGGTACGCCACCCTGAAGACGTGACTCCACGAAACGTACGTCGGTAGGCGGTACCTGATCACCTGACACAGTTTTCCCTGGACTTCCTGTTTGCAAGGTGCAGAGACTGAGCGAGTGGAACGCACGCCGGAGCTCCACAGGAAACGTCCTAAAGGGAAAATATTTCTCCCATTCTTTGATTACAAGCAAGCAGCCCCAGTGCCGGGTAGGCACCCAACAATGTGAGTAGCCATTTGGCTGTTGTACATTTTTTATTCAGTTTTAATAAAACAATTTTACGCTATGAGGTGCGTTTTTTTATATTCCCACCTATGTTAATACATGCGAGCTGATCTGAGAAGGAGGAAGAGTTGCCTAGAAAACGGGTGCATATGCTGTGAACAGGCACAATCCTGTACAAGTGCGATTGATTGGCTTTTAATTAAGACAATCAACTCCATCTGGTAAGCGGCCATCCAAACTTCACTGGCATCACTTTCTGGGTGTAAAAGGATATCTGTGGTGATGTTTTTTTTGCGATATCAACAGGAATGAATTATCACAATTTTTCAGCAAGAATTGTTTGTCACGAACTTTCTTTTTCCTTTTTACTTTTTAAAACACAATAAGTTTTTATATCTTTTGAGGTTTTTTTCAGTATCATTGGAATTGTTTATGGACTGTATGTTTAACCACATCATTTTTTATGTATGACCACATGTTCAGAACCACTTATTATTGGTCACAATCTAGCTTACATTTAAATGTGTAACAATTTGATAAGATATATGCACATTATGTGGTAATTACACATGCTATTTTGTAGTCACGGTCAGTCACTGAATCAATAGCAATACTTTTCTAAAGGAGGTATTTGAGTTTGTTTTGTACACAATTTTTTGGTTTGTTTGGCGGAGGTATTAGTCACATTCTAAGAAACTTGTATGGTTTGCAATGGATTGATAATGTGTGCGTAATATAGTGTACATGGAATGTGTGGTAGAACTAGGCATATAGCATTGTATTTTTAGGTATTACTGTTCACAGTGGATGGCTCATCCATAGCACTATACTCAAGGGTAATTAGCTCGTTTTTATTACACATACCTGATATTTATTAGGTGTGTCAATTAATTAGCGCCCCTACTACACCTTATAACCTATATTTTACAATGCCAAAACATTTAATGTAAAGAGCTTAAAGTGGATGTAAACCCAAACATTTCTTAATTGCCCTGAAACTTTGCACAGCCTAAGTTTTTACCTTTCCAAACCCATCCAAGAAGTTTCATGCTATTCAGTGTTCCACAAGACAAACTAGGGACATTAAGCTTGTTTTTTGGGGAGCTTAATGTGGCTTAATGTACAAAAAAGACCTTATATGTTAACCAAATTTTCCCCCAAACCTCACACAATAGAAGACTCTATCAATGCCAACATATTCTGAAAATTTCAGCTCATTTGGTAAATCGCACCAAAAGTTATTCACGTTAAGCTATATTTTACAATGCTAAAACATTTAATGTAAAGAGCTTAACGTACCATAATGTGCCTTATCCTCAATCAATCAATTGTCTTGAAACTTTGCACAGCCTAAGTTCTCAACTTCCCAAACCTATTCAAGAATTCCAGATCATTTGGTAAATCACCCCAAAAGTTATTCACATTTAACCATTTTTTTACAATCCTTAACCAGTTGTAGACTTTGGGCGCACTAGACACGCCCAAAAACATGTCATTAGTGTACACAGGTCATGTCTAGTACATCCAGTCCTTCTGCTCTGCTGCTGGGAGCCTTCCCTGTCTCAGTACTAGGGATGAGCCGAACACCCCCCCATTCGGCTCGCACCAGAACCCGCAAACGGACCTAAAGTCCGTGCGAGCTTTCGAAACCCTATTAGTTATAATGGATGCGAACGTTCGAAATCAAAAGTGCTATTTTTAAAGGCTAATATGCATGTTATTGTCATAAAAAGTGTTTGGGGACCTGTATCAATGCAAATTTTTTTTTTTAAATCGCCCGTTTTTTCAGGAGCAGTGATTTTAATAATGCTTAAATTGAAACAATAAAAGTGTAATATTCCTTTAAATTTCGTACCTGGGGGTGTCTATAGTATGCATGTAAAGGGGCGCATGTTTCCTGTGCTTAGAACTGTCCCTGCAAAAAGTGTCATTTTTGCAGGAAAGAAAGCTATTTAAAATCACTTGCGGCTAATGTTAATTGACGGCTCCCGTAACACAGAGAAAATTCATTCATTGAAAGTCAATCATAAAAAAAAAGTAATTGATGAAAAAAAAAAGCGTGGGGGTCCCCCCAAATTCAATAACCAGGCCCTTCAGGTCTGGGATGGATTTTAAGGGGAATCCCAGCCAAAAAAAATGGCGTGGGGTCCCCCTCAAAATCCATACCAGACCCTTATCCGAGCACGCAACCTGGCAGGCCACAGGAAAAGAGGGGGGGATGAGAGCGCCCCCCCTTCCGCCTGAACCGTACCAGGCCACATGCCCTCAACATTGGGAGGATGCTTTGGGGGTCTAAAAAGCACCTTGTCCCCATGTTGATGAGGACAAGGGCCTCTTCCCCACAACCCTGGCCATTGGTTGTGGGGGTCTGCGGGCGGGGGGCTTATCGGAATCTGGAAGCCCCCTTTAACAAGGGGACCCCCAGATCCCGCCCCCCCCTGTGTAAAATGGTAAGGGGGTACAAAAGTACCCCTACCATTTCACCAAAAAAGTGTCAAAAATTGTAAAAATGACAGGAGACGGTCTTTGACAATTCCTTTATTAAAATCTTCTTTCTTCTTTCTTCATCCTTCGGTTTCTTCATCTTCTCCTTCCGTCACCTTCTTCCATTTTCTTCTTCCTCTGATCCGCTTCTTCTTGTGCTGGTCTTCTCGTCCTTCTCGTCCAGCATCTTCTTCCATGGCGTCGGCATCTGTTCTTCTGTCGGGCCGCTCTTCGCAATGGGAGGCTCCCGCTGTGTGAACTCGCGGAGCTTGCAACGGACACGCACGCGAATGGCACGGCAAATTCAAAGGGACGTACCTGTACGTCCATATGCCTGTCCGTGCCATTCTGCCGACGTATATGTACATGCGGCGGTGGTAATGTAGTTAATAAATGTTTTTTACGGTTTATGTTCATTTCGGTTTATTTGTTAAGGAATGCTCCTATAGCCAATTTTTTTTCTCCATTTATGGTGTGGTCTCCATTAATGGGATTTAATGGTACGGGCGGGAGGGAGTATGAGGTTGGTCTGGGATTATTGGCTAAGGATGGAACATCTGTTCTACAATGGTCATGCCTTTTCCAGGGTACAGTATGAAGTGCAGTGCCCGTTACAGTGGGAGGAGCCTTACATTAAGGAAACCCAAGCTGAGTATAGGATCTGTATGTAAGATTTAATAACGAGGTGTAAAGTCAGTGTGGTTTGGCAACATATAACGCCTAATATCTCCGAAACCAAAGCGGCACAAAAGTTTATTTTTGCGGCACAAACCAGCACACATGCGGCACAAACGAATGGCGCATTTGTTTTTAAAATTCAACAACATGGGTTGCAAAGTGCGCGGGTTTAAGCAACTATAACGCACAATATCTCCGAAACCAAAGCGGCACAAACGTTTATTTTTGTGGCACAAACCAGCACAAATGCGGCACAAACGAATAGAGTGTTTGTTTTTAAAATTCAGCAACATGGGGTGTAAAGTGGCGGGTTTCAGCAACTATAACGCACAATATCTCAGAAACTGAACCGGCACAAACGCTCATTTTTGCAGTACAAATCAGCACAAATGCGGCACAAACTAATATGGGGATGCCAACTTCACGCAGCTAGTGCCAGCTCATGTGCCATCAGCCGGTTCTGCTGCCACATCCACCTGTTGACTGCTGCCACCACGCAGTCTACTGGACTGATCACAGGCACTCATACCTTGCTGTGCTCCCAAGGCTGCTGTCTAACCAGGAGCTCACCAACCAGGTACGTGACAGGAGGGCGGGGTGATTTCATCGTCTGGAAAAAACAAATTGCTATTATCTTAAAAATAAAAGCAGCACAATTTTTTTTTTTTATGACACAAAAAAGCACAAACGTAGCACTAATAAATTGTATGTTTGTTTTTAAGATTTAATAACATGGGGTGCAAAATAGGTGGGGTGTTATCAAATAAACAAGCTGTTATAACTTAAAAACCATAACAGCACAAATAAAAATGTTAGCAGCACAAACCAGCACAAACATAGCACTAACCAACGAGACCAGTTTTGTGTCATTTGGGTATTGTAGGGGGGCTACGTGACCTTTGGTGACCTTTAATAAATCATTAATAATGCGAAAACGACAAAAGATAGAACAGAAATTTTAGCAGCACAAAACAGCACAAACGTAGCACTAACCAATGAGACCAGTTTCGTGCCATTTGGCTGTTGTAGGGGGGCTAGGTGATGGCATAGTCTGGAAAAAACAATTGCTAATATCTTAAAACTAACAGCAGCACAAATGTAAATTTAACGCACAAAACAGCACAAACGTAGAACTAAAGAAACACACTTGAGTTTTTATTTGTGCCGATTGTAGGGGGGCCAGCTTCGCTGAGCTTGTTTGTAGTACGCTGTACATAATGACAACGCTTTGCATAGTGCTAATTATAATTACTGCTGTGTTTTTCATTTTGTCTCATGAGCCATTTTACTGGTAGACACAGAATTGACCAATGGGGTCTGCATGCCACAGCTCTATCGATGCACATGGAACAGCAACACACATTGCCCTGGAAGAACCTGGGCATCACACGGGTACTCAATGTATATTTTTGGACACAGTTTCTAGGACATTAAAAACAATATATATTTACACTGTATAATATATATATATATATATATATATATATATATATATATATATATATATATATATATATATATATATATATATATATATATATATTGTGGGAGAGTTAGCTTGTGGGAAACTCCTTTTCTGAATGACAGTCAGCAAACAGGCAGTTTCTTAAAATTCTGGCTGATGCCAGGTTTATTTGAAAGAGGTTTGCGAAGTAAAAAAAACAAAAACAAAACAGTAAATCAAATCCTTGCCGTCCGGCGCTAACTAAACAAACAGTCTCCTCTCTATACAGTGTGGAGCTGGTCCCCGTCACCCACAAAACATACAGAAAAGCAAACCTTTTTCTCATTTCAAAAGCCAGAGCTTCTCACTCCGGTTCCTTCCTGAGTCTCAAAACCAGAGTCTTCCTGGGTTATCTAAAGTCCAGCTGACTGTGGACTCCAGTGGACCAGAACATCCAGACCGGAACCAAGCCTGCCACAGAGGCTGGAAAACCCGGGCCAGATTCTGATTTAGTCCCTTACAATGTAACGAATGCAAGGTGAAATGTACCTATGATCGTGTATCTCACCTTGCATACCATCACATATCCTCCCCTCTGCTCAAGCCCCTGTGGCTGAGCACTTGACCCAACCATACAGTGCACACGAGAGAGGGCATCTGCATTATTTTGGAACTTTCCCGGCCTGTGCTCCACCGTAAACCGAAAGGGCTGTAAAGCCAGGAACCACCTTGTCACACGACCATTTTTCTCCCTGTTATCACACATCCACTTTAAGGGAGCATGGTCGGTGACCAGTTTAAATGACCTCCCCAGTAGGTAATACCTCAGGGAGTCTAATGCCCCATACACACGGTCGGAAAATCCGACCACAAAATCCATCAGATTTTTTCCTACGGATTTAGTCCGACACTGGTGTTGCATACACACGGTCGGACAAAGTTGTCGGAAAATCCGATCATTCTGAACGTGGTGACATTTGTTGCCTACGTCGGGACTACGTAGAGGCTAGTAGCCAATAGCTTTGGTCTTGTAATGTTATCTGAGCATGCGTGGCACTTTGTCCGTCGGAATTCGCTACACACGATCGGAATTGGTGTGATCGGACTTTGTTGTCGGAAAATTTTTACAGCAGGAGATACAACTTTGTCCGTCGGACAATCCGATGGAAAATGTCCGATGGTGCCTACACACGGTCGGAATTTCCGACAACATTGTCCGATAGGACAGAATCCATCGGAAAATACGACCGTGTGTATGGGGCTTAAGGCCCATTTAATGGCAAGACACTCTTTTTCTATGATGCATAGTTCTTTTCGTGCTTGTTCAGTTTCCGGCTCAGGTATACAACTGGGTGCTCCTCACCATCGCTGTTCTGTGATTGTACAACCCCTAGGCCTACCTCAGAAGCGTCCATCTGTATGACAAACTCCTTGCTGAAGTCCGGGGCCACTAGTACTGGTAACCCACAAAGGGCCTGCTTTAAATTCTGAAATGCCTCCTCGGCTTCGAGATTCCACTTAATCATGACCGACCCTCTACCCTTCGTCAGGTTGGTCAGAGGGGCGGCCATGGTGGCAAAGTTGGGTATGAACAGTCTGTAATACCCTGTAATGCCCAGGAAGGCCCTCACTTGTTTTTTATTGATCGGTTGGGGCCATTTTTGAATTGCCTTAACCTTATTGGTCTGCGGCTTGACCACTCCCCGGCCAATAATGTACCCAAGTTATTTGGCCTCCTCCAGGCCTATGGCACATTTTTTGGGGTTAACCGTGAGACCTGCTTCCCTAAGGGAATCTATCACCGCTTGTACACGGAGCAGGTGCGATTCCCAATCTGGGCTGTGAATGACCACATCGCCCAATACGCCGCTGCATACGGGCGATGTGGTCTCAAGGCTTTGTCCATCATTCGCTGGAATGATGCAGGGGCACCGTGCAGACCAAAAGGCATCTGTTTATACTGAAACGAGCCCTCTGGAGTGGAAAAGGCAGTCTTCTCCTTGGCCGATTCAGTTAGCGGGATTTGACGATAGCCTTTTCGTTAAGTCTAGGGTTGTGATGTAGCGAGCCTGTCCTAACCTGTCCACGAGTTCATCGACCCGGGGCATCGGGTACGCATCGAACTTGGACACACTGTTAAGTTTCCTAAAGTCGTTACAAAACCTAATAGTGCCATCAGGTTTTGGGACCAGCACTATTGGGCTCGACCACTCACTGTGGGACTCTTCTATCACGTCCAACTCTAACATACTTTTTATTTCCTTCGCAACTGCCTCTCGCCTGGCCTCTGGGATTCTATACGGTTTTATATTTACGCAAACCCCTGGTATTGTCACTATATCATGTTGGTCAGTCCTGGTAGGGGGGAGAAAAGGTCTCTATTTTTATGCACAAACGCCGTAATGTCACTTTGTTGTGCCATGGACAGGGTATCCATTATGGGGACGTCAGATGTCGCCGGTACCTGGTCTGTTAGGGGTGTGGACGTGGCCAGTAAAGTCTCTCTGTCCTTCCAGGGCTTTAAGAGATTCACATGATAAATCTGGTGCGGCTTCCTTTTCCCTGGCTGGTAGACTTTGTAGTTTACCTCCCCCACCATTTCGACAACCTCAAAGGGACCCTGCCACTTGTCTAGGAACTTACTTTCGACCGTGGGAACCAGTACTAACACTCTGTCACTGGGGCTGAAAGTACGGACCTTGGCACCCCGGTCATAGACCCTTCTCTGGGCTTCCTGGGCTTGCACCATATGTTCTCGCACCAGGGGCAGGACAGCTGCGATTCGATCCTGCATCAAGGAGACATGCTCTATGATGCTTCTATATGGGGTGGCCTCTCCTTCCCACATTTCTTTGGCGACATCTAGGAGCCCCCTGGGATGTCTACCATACAAAAGCTCAAAGGGGGAATAGCCTGTGGATCAGTGGCGTAGCTAGGCGGGTGCGGGGGGTGCAGACCGCACCCGGGTGACACCCGCCAGAGGGGTGACAACCGCTAACACCGCCCGCTGCCCTGTGTCTCTCGCCTCATGGCTGTGTCCCTCAGCAGAGCGGAACGAAGTCGCCTCCCCCTCCTCTCTGTTTACATCCACAGAGGAGGAGGAGCCCGAGCTCGAGGGACACACACCGCTGTGTGTATCTGCTGTTCTGAGGTCTGTAAGGGGGGCGTCTATACTGCTGGGGGGTCTGCACTGAGGGGAGGGGGTGTCTGTACTGCTGGGGGGTTTGCACTGAGGGGGGGTGTCTGTACTGCTGGGGGGGGTCTGCACTGAGGGGGGTCTGTACTGCTGGGGGTGTCTGCACTGGGGGTGTCTGCACCCAGGGGGGGTGTCTGTACTGAGGGGGGTCGGCACCCAGGGGGGGTGTCTGTACTGAAGGGGGTCTGCACTGGGGGTGTCTGTACTGAGGGGGGTCTGCACTTAGGGGGTGTCTGTACTGAGGGGGTGTCTGTACTGCTGGGGGGTCTGCACTAAGAAGGTGTCTGTACTGGGGGTGGGTCTGCACTGGGGGTGTCTGTACTGCTATGGGGTCTGCACTGAGGGGGGTCTGTAACTGAGGGGGTGTCTGTACTGAGGAGGGTCTGCACTGAGGAGGTTGTCTGTACTGAGGGGGGTGTCTGTAATTCTGGGGGGTCTGCACTGAGGTGGGGGTGTCTGTACTGATAGAGAGGGGTCTGTACTGAGGTGGGGGTGTATGTATTGATGGGGGGTCTGCACTGAGGGGGGAGGTTTATACTGAGGAAGGGGGGTCTATATTGATGGAGGGTGGTCTATACTTAGTGGGGGGTCTGTACTGAGGGAGGGGGATCTATACTGTGGGAGGGGGGTCTGTAGTTAGTGGAGGTGGGTCTGTACTGAGGGGGGACTATAGTTGGTGGGGGGTGACACCAACCCTAGTGACGCCACTGCTGGAAAATTTACAAAGTATTTACTGTGCTGTGTACAATGTGAATAACAAAGCAGCCAACACTGCTATAGACTGATAGCAAAAAATAGATAAGGAAAGAAAAAGTGTAGCGCTGAGTTAAAGTGAAACCATACACAATGTTTCTATATATGAACAGAAATTATGAAGTTCCAATGAAAACCTTAAGTGTAAAATAAATATGTAAATGTCTTGCAACTAATAAAGTGATAAGTCCATACAAAGAAAAAGTCCTGTGTACAATAAAAATCAAAAAGTGTTCAATTTGTGATCAAACAACTTGGTGTACAAAGCCAGTCAGCCAGCCACTAGTGGGACTCTTCTGGACTGATAGCAAAAAGAAACACCACCACCGTGATAATGGGAGGAGGCTTACCAGATGGTATTGACCTGGTGGGGCATACGCCACCCAGGTCAAATAGGGCTTGTCGGTTGTAATAAACCAAATGGGAAGATTGGATCATGTGTCCTGTCCTTAACCACTTCAGCCCCGGACCAATTGGCAGCCAAAGGACCAGGCCCCTTTTTGCAATTCGGCACTGCGTCGCTTTAACTAACAATTGCGCGGTCATGCGACGTGGCTCCAAAACAAAATTAGCGTCCTTTTTTTCCCACAAATAGAGCTTTCTTTTGGAGGTATTTGATCGCCCCTGCGGTTTTAATTTTTTGCGCTATAAACAAAAATAGAGCGACAATTTTGAAAAAAATGCAATATTTTTTACTTTTTGCTATAATAAATATCCCCAAAAAATATATAAAAAAACATTTTTTTTCCTCAGTTTAGGCCGATACGTATTCTTCTACATATTTTTGGTAAAAAAAATCGCAATTAGCGATTATTGATTAGTTTGCGCAAAAGTTATAGCGTTTACAAAATAGGGGATAGTTTTATAGCATTTTTATTAATATTTTTTTTTTTATTAGTAATGGCGGCGATCAGCGATTTTTATTGTGACTGCGACATTTTGGCGGACACATCGGACATTTTTGACACATTTTTGGGACATTTGTCATTTATACAGCAATCACTGCTATTTAAATAGCACTGATTCCTATGTAAATGACAGTTGTAGTTAGGGGGTTAACCACTAGGGGGCGGGGAGGAGTCAGTGTGACGTGTTGTGTTTTTTTTTACAGTAGGGGGGCGTGGCTGTACGTCTGACGTCATTGATCGGCGTTCCCGATGACAGGGAACCGCCGATCACTGACAGTCAGTGTAGGAAGCGCGTGGAGAGGTTTGTTTACATAGACCTCTCCCCGTTCTTCAGCTCCGTAACCCGATCGCGGGATACCAGCGGCGATCGGGTCCGCTGGTCCCGCGGCCGTGGTCACGGAGCTCCCGACCGGGTCGCGCGCGCCCCCCGGGCAGGCAAATTAAAGGGGACGTACAGGTACATGCTTTTGCCTGCCCGTGCCATTCTGTTGACGTATATCTACAGGAGGCGGTCGGGAAGCGGTTAAGCCAGCATTAGACCTTCACATCACCAGTCATAAACATCGGATATCATCCACAAGCCGTCAGAGGGGAGGTAGGTACTTGGCATCAAATGTCATCAACCATGCAAATAAAAATCAGCATAGCGTGATACCGTTTCAAAAAGGAGAACATTTATTCTAAATCAAAAGGCACACTCACATTTCAGTAGAGGATCATAAGCGAACAGATAAACATGTAGAACGGCGATATCTTGCAAAGGGGTCCACCCAATGCGTTTTGATTAAATAATCGTCATCTGGGGTGTGGACCCCCCTCCACGGTGCTGTTTAAATAGTAATGGTGACCCCAAGAAGGATATGGCACCGGAAGTGCTTCCGTCATCCACTTCCGGTCGCTCGTTCTGGAAGTGGCCACTATTTATGTTGCAATCCATAAATACCAACTCCTATTAGCTGTCTGGATTAACTCAAAACACTACAGACAACAATTAGTTATCTGATCGGCAGAATAAAGCCTTATTAAACCATTTTAAACCTGCAGAGATGTGTGTTTACTGTGACCAAGCCTCGCTCTCAGGACGAGGCCGGGTCAAATAACATCACTGGCCGCCGGAAGTGAACCACCGTATACCGGATGTAACCAATGCTGGTCTCATTCAAAATGAGACTTGGTCCTCTCTCCCACAGAAAGTGAGAGGAAAAAGACCAAGCCTTTCTATCAAAAACGGCAGCAGTGGTTATAATATACTAAATATGTATCCATCAAAGGCATGGCTAAAAGGTAGCATTGAAACAAAAATCTAACTTACATAATAAGGAGTGGAAGAGAGCAATAAACAGGAACCTTACTGGTTGGGAAAAAAAATCCTATTTATAAAACTATGTTCCCAATCATTCCGGTATCAGCTCACATTACTGGGCTGTGTATTACAACCTCAATAAGGCTACTTTCACACTGGAGCGGTGGGGGCGCTGGCGGTAAAGCGGCGCTATATTTAGCGCTGCTTTACCGGCGTTTTAGCAGCGCATTTCGGCCGCTAGCGGGGTGGTTTTACCCCCGCGAGCGTCCGAAAAAGGGTCAATACCGCCCGCAAACCGCCGCTGCAGCGGCGTTTTGCGGGTGGGTTCGGAGAGCTGCCCCATTGTTTTCAATGGGAGCGGGCGCTATAGGAGCGGTAAATATACCGCTCCTATAGCGAGCCAAAGATGCGGCTTGCAGGACATTTTCCAGCGTCCTGCAAGCGCACCGCTTCAGTGTGAAAGCCCTCGGGCTTTCACACTGAAGACACAGCAACAGCTGTTTGGGGTCAGTTTGCAGGTGCTATTTTTAGCGCAATAGCGCCTGCAAACCGCTCCAGTGTGAAAGGGGCCTAATGGTTGCTCAGCAACGTGAGGTCGTCACCACCAATTGATAATATATTAATACATACATAATCCACAATCTAGTGCATTTAATATTAAATATTAAAAATACCCATATTAGGTTATATCATGACCAATATAACATAATGGCATATCCATTTAGTGCTTCACCATGCCACCACCTGTATGAAGATGGTTAAATGGCATCATATTGAATCTCCAATTAATTGCCTAGAAATGACATACGGTCACCTACATGGCATACTTGGGACAAACATAACAGTTCGCACATATGTTATGCAAAAATAATCATATGTAAACACAACTAAAAAACATATAGGTATGTTTAAAAATATGAAAAATTTAAAATTTAAAAAATTTAAAATATGGAAAAAGCATTTAGAAAAATAGTCCCAATAGATACTTATAATGTCCCTTAAGCTTTATTTATAAATGAATTAATGTCCCATTCAACATTCATCCCCTGCGGGTGATGTGTCTGTAGTTCATAGATCCAGAATGTTTCAAGTCTGGATACGCCCCTAGTGTTAGCCCCTCCCCTCCACGGTGTAACATATTTATCTATAATCAGGAATTGCGTTCCTCTCGGATCCCGGGCATGATGTTGACGGTAATGTCGTGGGACAGTATGTTTCACAATACCGAGTTTTATCAAATTGATGTGTTCTGACACACGGGT
Source organism: Lithobates sylvaticus (assembly GCA_028564925.1). Classification (NCBI taxonomy): domain Eukaryota; kingdom Metazoa; phylum Chordata; class Amphibia; order Anura; family Ranidae; genus Lithobates; species Lithobates sylvaticus. The sequence continues at coordinate 236,722,278 of CM053029.1, forward strand.
AGTGAAAGATCTAATAGTCCTGCCCACATACTGCTTGCCACACGGGCAAGTCAGTAAGTAGACCACATTAATTGTGGCACAAGTGCAAAATTGTTTAATAGTGTAAGTGCGACCTGTTGCTGTAGATGTAAACTCTTTAGTAACTTTACGTCCGCAACTATTATAGGAACATACTAAACATTTTTTGCAGGGATAATAACCCGTCCAGTTGTGAAAGAATGTTGCTCTCATAGGAGGGTTAATGATGGAGGGAGCAATTTTACTCTTAAGGGCAGGTAGCCCCCGATAAATTACCTTAGGCCTATCGGGTATTAAAGTTCCAAGTACCTTATCATTCCTAAGAATGGGCCAATGTTTTACAAAAATATCTTTGTTTGTGTTGAGTAGAAAAACCTGTGAGAAAAGACCACTTAAAGTTGTTGTTCTCTTCACGAGTCCTATCAGTCAACAACAAAGAACGTTTCGTATCACGCACCATCTGCAGGTCTCGGTCTACTGCGACTTGGTTATACCCTTTGTCGAGGAACCTTGACCGTAAAACTTTGGCTTGTATTTCTAAGGTATTTGAATCAGTACAATTCCGGCGTAGCCGTAAAAATTGTCTCTTTGGTATTGAGTTCAACCACTGTTTGTGATGACAACTATCAACAGGTATGAACCCGTTTTTGTCGGTGGGCTTGAAATAAGTACTCAAAATAAACCGATGGTCAGATCTCTTGATCGTTAGGTCCAGAAAGTTGACCTTAGATGCACTGGACTCATATGACAAAGAGATTCCCCTATCATTCTCATTGAGAATGGAAAAAAATGTTGCCAGCCCATAGGAGGAGGACGTCGTCGATGTACCTCGCCCACAGTTTTAACTGGGGGCAATCCAAAGCATAGACGACGTCCTCCTCCCACTTGGCCATGAACAGATTGGCAAAGCTGGGGGCAAATTTTGCCCCCATTGCCACACCCTTTATCTGCAGGAAAAAACGGCCATCGAACCAAAAATAATTGTGCTTTGTTGCAAACTCCAAAATCTCTAAAATAAAATCAACCTGGGAAGCAACAAGTGTGGGATCCCTTCTAAGAAAGCACTGTACAGCCTCCATCTCTCTGTGATGGGGGATGCAGGTGTAAAGTGATGCCACATCCGCTGAGGCCATGATGAGATCACCACTAATGTCAAAATTAGACAACCGATTTATTACATCCTTAGTATCTCTAAGGAAAGATGGAGTGGTTCTCACCTGTGGTTGGAGGAAAAAATCAACGTATTTTCCTATTCTAGAGGTTATGGAGTCGATCCCACTTATAATAGGATGTCCAGGTGGGTGGGAGGGGTTTTTATGAATTTTGGGCAAATAATAGATTATGGGAATGTGGGGGGCTAATGGGACAAGAAATGTTTTTTCCTTATTGTTTAAAATCAATGAATCAAAACCTTTGCCAATGAGACTAATCAATTATTTTTTATACTTTTTTGTTGGATCGCTGGGTAATTCAATATAAGTGGTATGGTCACTAAGAATGTTATGCATCTCTCCCATATAATCAGCCTTATCTAATAGTACTTTGCCCCTGCCTTTGTCGGTGGGGCGAATAACTAAATCCTTGTTCTCACACAAGGATTTTATACCCAACTGCGACAAAGGATTATACGTCCGTATGGGTGGTAATTGGGCTAAGTCTTTAAGTACTAGATCCCTGAATATGTTCAGGGCTGGAGGCAATTGAATCGGAGGGTTGAAGAGAGAAGGGTTTGCCAGCCCTGAATGTACCGTCGCAGATGTAGCCGCTCTCGCGACATTCCTGGTGGGATTGGTGATAATATATCGTTGGATGTTAACCTTTCTGATATATTTGTGAACATCCACAAAGGTGTCAAACTTGTGAAGCCTCCGTGGAGGAGCAAATTTAAAGACCTTTGTCTAGGACAGCCTTCTCTTCTTGGGAAAGAGTCACACCACTTAGATTAAAAACTCCCTGACATATTAAGTTTGCCTTCTTTTTTCGTTTCTGGATCCTCCTCCCTCTTCTGGACCCTCTTTTTTCACAGGACCCCTTTTGCGACCCTGATTTTGCTATGCTGATTTTTATTTGCATGGTTGATGACATTTGATGCCAAGTACCTACCTCCCACGGCTTGTGGATGATATCCGATGTTTATGACTGGTGATGTGAAGGTCTAATGCTGGACTAAGGACAGGACACATGATCAAATCTTCCCATTTGGTTTATTACAATCAACAAGCCCTATTTGACCTGGGTGGCGTATGCCCCGCCAGGTCAATACCATCTGGTAAGCCTCCTCCCATTATCACGTGGTGGTGTTTCTTTTTGCTATCAGTCCAAAAGAGTCCCACTAGTGGCTGGTTGGCTTCGTACACCAAGTTGTTTGATCACAAATTGAACACTTTTAGATTTTTATTGTACACAGGACTTTTTCTTTGTATGGACTTATCACTTTATTAGTTGCAAGAAATTTACATATTTATTGTACACTTAAGGTTTTCATTGGAACTTCATAATTTCTGTTCATATATAGAAACATTGTGTATGGTTTCACTTTAACTCAGCGCTACACTTTTTGTTTCCTTAGCCACTGCTGTGGATGCCTGCGGAACCTTTCGTATTGCAAACATGAGGTATGGTAGCAAAAAATCCCAGTTTCTCCCATCTTTGTCGACTACCTTTATCAGCATACTTTTTAAAGTTTTATTAAACCTTTCGACCAGGCCATCCGTTTGGGGGTGGTAGACAGAGGTACGGAGATGGGAGATTTTGTATAATCGACACAGTTCCTTGGTAACGCTGGACATAAATGGGGTACCCTGACCTCCTTTGGGATCCGCACTCGACTAAACACCTGAACCAATTCCTTGGCGATAGCCTTAGCGGAGGTATTGCGCAAGGGTATGGACTCAGGATAGCGTGTTGCATAGTCTAGGATCACCAAAATATGCTGGTGACCCCGGGCAGATTTCACAACTGGCCCCACCAGGTACATGTCAATCCTCTCAAAGGGGACCTCGATTATTGGTAGAGGAACAAGAGGGCTGCAAAAATGGGGCGACGGTGCCGACATTTGGCACTCAGGGCACGATTCGCAGTACTCCTTGACATCTGCATGCAACCCGGGCCAGGAAAATCTCTGGGCGATCCTCTCCCTGGTATTTTCGATACCTTGATGTCCCCCCCATTACATGACCATGGGCCAGGTCTAGCACCACCCTGTGGAAAGGTTTGGGAACCAGTAGCTGTTCTATCTCATCATTGCCATGTTTTACCTTTTGGTACATCAAATTGTTTTTAATGACCATGTAGGGGAAAGACACCCCCAGTTAGGATCTACGGGTTCCCCATCCAACATCTTAATGTTCTCCCTGGCTCTCATGAGGGTGGCATCTCGCAGTTGCTCAGTACAAAAATCCTCTCTCCTGACCTCTAAGTCGGGTATGACATTTTGGCTACTCTCAATGTCAGGGTCAGAGGGGGTCTCCTGTTCGTTACCCTCAGGCTGAGAGCTAGCTTCTAGGTCCTCTGGCTCCCCAGCCATGACAGTGAAAGGAAGAGGATCTCCGGCTTCCTCGATCCCCCAACAGCATCCCCCTCCCTTTGGCAAAAAGGGTCTGGTGAGAGTTCCCGTGCTTCCCCAGCAGAGGGAACTTCATCTACCAGCCTCCCTTTGCTCTCCTATAACCTCCAAAAATGGGGAAAATCTCTCCCCACTAAAGCTTCATGAAGCAATGATGGTACCACCCCCACTGAATGTGTTACACTGCCCTGGGGGTATCAACCTTAACCACCGCTGTCTGGTAGTCCCGAGTGTCCCCATGGATGCAAATTACACCAATAGTACTGGGATGTAGTTTTGTGGGGTTCACACAATCATTCCTAACTAGGGTCACCACACTACCAGAGTCTAGCAAGGCTGCGAGTGGCTTTCCATCCACTGAAATATGTTCTCAGTGGATCTTTCAATGTTTTTCAATGCGACTGACATGATGCAGTACATGTGGCCTGTGCAAACAGAGAAATGCGTCATTTCATAAAAGCATAATCACATTGCATAGGTTCATCATCTATAGGACAGTTTGCAACAATATGCCCTAATGCATGGCAACGGAAACACCGTATGTGGCCTACTCTCAGTCCTCTAAACGGCCCCAAAGACCTGCCTGGCTTCTTTGCCCAGTCTCCAGGTCTAGGACCCATAGTCTCATCAGCTGTAACAACAGTCTTATCCATCTTCCCCTTGATCTTGAACCCCGGAACAGTCTTACCAGAACCGCTGGGCGATCTTGCACGCCTAGACACACCGAAGTGGTGCGTAGATGGGTTCACCAAGTCCTCAGTGGCAGAGTACCTCTCCACTAGGTCCACCAACTGGGTTTCAGTTTTGGGGTCCCCCTGTCCGACCCACTTCCTCAGGGCAGCAGGGAGCGCACGCAGGTACCGATCCATTACCACACGCTCCACGATCTGAGAGCTTGTCAAGGTCTCTGGCTGCAGCCACTTCCTGGCAAGGTGGACCAGGTCAAACATTTGTGAATGGGGTGGCTTGTTGCTGAAGTAGGACCACTGATGCACGCACTGGGCCCGAACTGCCATGGTGACACCCAAGTGTGCGAGTGTCTCCACCTTTAGAGTCTCATAGTCCTCGGCCTTATCTGGTTCTAGATCAAAATAGGCCTTTTGGGTTCTCCTGTTAGAAATGGGGCCAACAGACCTGCCCACTGCTCTTTTGGCCATCCCTCGCGGAAAGCAACTCTCTCAAAAGTCGCAAGGTATGCCTCGACATCATCAAGTGTCATTTTCTGTAGGTGGTAGGAGGCACGTACCATCTTTGGTTCCACTGGCACAGGAGGTGAGGACCCCTTTTTCAGTTCCATTAGAGCCTCTGCGAACTGCCGGTTCATTGGGCCGCTTGTTGTGCTGCAGCGACCGCCTGTTGTGCTGCAGCAGCCTCTGCGACTTGCCAGTTCATTTCCTATTGGGCCGCTTGTTGTGCTGCAGCGACCACCTGTTGTGCTGCAGCGGCCTCTGCGACTTGACGGTTGGTTTCCCGCTGATCTGCATTGGCCTGTAGCAGGGCCTTTATCATTTCCTCCATCTTCAGAAAAAGTGCCCGCTGAATCCACCACGTGTGGGAGACTTAGCTCATGGGGATCTCCTTTTCTGAATGACAGTCAGCAAACAGGCAGTTTCTTAAAATTCTGGCAGATGCCAGGTTTATTTGCAAGAGGAAAAAAAAAAAAAAAAAAAAAAACAGTAAATCCAATCCTTGCCGTCCGGCGCTAACTAAACAAACAATCTCCTCTCTATACAGTGTGGGGCTGGTCCCTGTCACCCACAAAACATACGGAAAAGCAAACCTTTTTCTCAGTCCAAAAGCCAGAGCTTCTCACACTCAGGTTCCTCCCTGAGTCTCAAAACCAGAGCCCTCCTGTGCTCTCTTCCTGGGTTATTAATTGTGGACTCCAGTGGACCAGAACATCCGGACCGGAACCAAGCCTGCCAGAGACTGGAAAACCCAGGCCGGAGTCTGGTTTAGTCCCTTACAATGTAACGAATGCGAGGTGAAATGTACCTATGATCGTGTATCTCACCTCGCATACCGTCACAATATATATATATATATATAAAATCACTAGCGTCCGTGCAGCCTGGTAAATGATGTGCAGAGCCCGGTGTATAATGTGCAGCCTGGTATATGATGTGCAGAGCCCTGTGTATAATGTGAAGCCTGGTATATGATGTGCAGAGCCCAGTGTATAATGTGCAGCCTGGTATATGATGTGCAGAGCCCTGTGTATAATGTGCAACCTGGTATATGATGTGGATTCTATAAGGAGTGTGGCTAATGATAAGTGGGAGGGGCCAAATGTGGAGGCGCCCCCCAATCCTAAAATGTCACCAGCCGCCACTGATCTTAATGCATAGAATGCATTAAGATAAATAAACCTTCTAACTTTAAAATCCCTTAAAACGCTTCAGCCCCGGAAGATTTTAGCCCCTTCCTGACCAGAGCACTTTTTACGATTTGGCACTGCGTCTCTTTAACTGACAATTGAGCGGTCCTGCGATGTTGTACCCAAACAAAATTTGCATCCTTTTTTTCTTACAAATAGAGCTTTCTTTTGGTGGTAAATGATCACCTCTGCGGTTTTTATTTTTTGCGCTATAAACAAAAAAATGTGCAACAATTTTGAAAAAAAAGCTATATTTTTTACTTTTTGCTATAATAAATATCCTCCAAAAAATATATAAAAAAAACTAATTTTTTCCACAGTTTAGGCCGATATGTATTCTTCTACATATTTTTGGTAAAAAACACACTAAGCGTTTATTGATTGGTTTGCACAAAAGTTATAGCGTCTACAAAATAAGGAATGGTTTTATGGCATTTTTATTAATAATTTTTTTTACTAGTGGCGGCGATCAGTGATTTTTATTGTGACTGCGACATTATGGCGGACACATCGGACAATTTTGACACATTTTTGGGACCATTGGCATTAATACAGCGATCGATGCTATAAAATTGCATTGATTACTGTAAAAATTTTACTGGCAGTGAAGGGGTTAACCACTAGGGGATGGGGAGGAGTTAAGTGTATCCTAGGGGCGTGTTTCTAACTGTCTGGGGGCGTGACTGTGTGTGACACCACACTGATCGCTTCTCCCGATGACAGGGAGCAGACTATCAGTGTGCTGTCTATAGGCAGAATGGGGAAATGCTGTTTACATCGGCATCTCCCCGTTCTTGAGCTCCGTGACACAATCGCAGGTATCCCCGCAGTGATCAAGTCCGTGGGACCCACGGGCACTTTCACGGAGCTTGCGGCGCACATGCGGGCACGGCTGTAAAATCAAAGTAACATACGGGTACGTTACTTTGCCCAGCCATCGGCAAGGGGTTAAGCCATTTTCACCTTAAATGTTTTAGTATTGTAAAATATAGCTTAACGTGAATAACTTTTGGTGTGATTAACCAAATGAGCTGAAATTTTCTGAATATATTGGCATAGATAGTCTTCTATTGTGTGAAGTTTGGGGGAAATTTGTTATCATTTATGTTCTTTTTTGTACGTTAAGCCGCATTAAGCTTCCCAAAAAACAAGCTTAATGGCCCTAGTTTGCCTTGTGGAACACTGAATTGCATGAAACTTAAAGGATAGGGTTGGGAAGTTGAGATATTAGGCTGTGCAAAGTTTCAGTGCAATTGATTGAAGTTTAGGCACATTATGGTACATTAAGCTCTTCACATTAAATGTTTTAGCAATGTAAAATATAGCTTAACGTGATTAACTTTTGGTGTAATTAACCAAAATGAGCTGAAGTTTTCAGAATATGTTGACATGGATAGAGTCTTCTATTGTGTGAAGTTTGGGGGGAATTGGTTAACATTTAAGGTGTTTTATTTACGTTAAGACACATTAAGCTCCCCAAAAAACAAGCTTAATGTCCCTAGTTTGCCTTGTGGAACACCGAATCACATGAAACTTTTTGGATAGGTTTGGGAAGTTGAGATCTTAGGCTGTGCAAAGTTTCAGGGCAATTGATTGAGGTTTAGGCACTTTATTACACGTTAAGCTACAATAAGCTATTTTAACATTAAATGTTTCTAGTATGTCCCATATTTTTGCCACCCAAATGCAATATTTTACATTTTTCTACATTGAACCTCATTTGCCATGTAGTTGCCCACCCCATTAATTTGTTCAGATCTTCTTGTAAGGTTTCCACATCCTGCGGAGAAGTTATTGCCCGGCTTAGCTTAGTATCATCCGCAAATACAGAGATTGAACCCCATCCTCCAGGTCGTTTAAGAACAAATTAAAAAGGATTGGTCCCAGCACAGAATCCTGGGGATCCCACTACCTACCCCTGACCATTCCGAGTACTCCCCATTTATTGCCACCCTCTGAACTCACCCTTGTAGCCACTTTTCAATCCATGTACTCACCCTATGGTCCATGCCAACAGACCTTATTTTGTACAGTAAACGTTTATGAGGAACTGTGTCAAATGCTTTTTCAAAATCTAGATACACCACGTCTATGGGCCTTCTTTTATCCAGATGGCAACTTACCTCCTCATAGAAGGTTAGTACCGTTCGCATTACTAAAATATTGTATATAGTCCCTTATCATCCCCTCCAAGAGTTTACATACTATTGATGTTAGGCTAACTGGTCTGTAATTCCCAGGGATGTATTTTGGGCCCTTTTTAAATATTGGTGCTACATTGACTTTTCTCCAATCAGCTGGTGCCATTCCAGTCAGTAGACTGTCAGTAAAAATTAGGAACAATGGTCTGGCAATTACTTGACTGAGTTCCCTAAGAACCCTCGGGTGCAAGCCATCTTCCCGATGAGTTATTAATGTTAAGTTTCTCAAGTCTAATTTTAATTCTGTCCTCTGTTAACCATGGAGATGCTTCCTGTGATGTGTCATGAGGATAAACACTGCAGTCTTGGTTACTAAACCCCCCCGATTCTCTTGTGAAGACTGATGAGAAAAATAAATTCAATACATTTGCCATCTCCCCATCCTTTGTAACCTTCATCATTCTTTATGGGGCCAATATGGTCTGTCCTCCCTGTTTTACTGTTTACATACTTAAAGAATTTCTTGGGATTTTTTTTTTTGCTCTCCTCCGCTATGTGTCTTTGATGTTCTATCTTAGCCATCCTTATTGCACCCTTACAATTCTTGTTGCATTCTTTATAAAGTCTGAATGCTGATGATGATCCCTCAACCTTGTATTTTTTTAAGGCGTTCTCCTTTCATTGTATATGCATTTTTACATTGGAGTTAAGCCATCCAGGACTTTTGTTCGCTCTTTTAAATGTATTACCCAATGGGATGCATTGGCTAATGTCCTTATTTAATATGCTCTTAAAGCAAACCCATCTCTCCTCCGTGTTCTTTGTTTCTAAGATTTTATCCCAATTTATGCCTTTTAGCAAGGTTCCTAGTTTAGGGAAGTTGGCTCTTTTGATATTCAGTGTCTTTGTATTCCCCTTATGTTTCCTATTTGTGTGATTTATACTGAAGCCAATTGACCTGTGATCGCTGTTACCTAAATTGCCCTGTATTTCCACATCCGTGATCAGGTCTGTATTGTTGGTAATCAGTAGATTCAGTAATGCTTTATTTTTAGTTGGTGCGTCTACCATCTGACCCATAAAATTGTCCTGCAAGACATTTAGGAATTGGCAAGCCTTAGATGAATGCGCAGTTCCCTCCACTCAGTCTATGTCTGGATAATTAAAATCCCCCATTATGATAACACTTTCCATCCTTGCTGCTAATCCAAATTGTGATAGGAGATCTGTCTCCCTTTCCTCCCTCAGGTTAGGGGTCCTATAGCATACTCCCAGTATTATTTTCCTCTTAGCTTCATTCCTTTGGAGCTCTACCCATAAGGATTCCACCTCTGCCCTAGCTCCCTTAGTGATGTAATCTCTCACGTTCACTTGTACATTATTCTTGATATATAGGCATAACCCTCCCCCTTTTTTACCCTCTCTATCCTTGCGATAAAGGGTATAACCTTGAATGTTTGCCAGCCAATCATGAGAGCTGTTGATCCAGGTCTCTGAAATTCCCACAAAATCCAAATCCTCCTCGTACAACAGTATCTCTAGTTCACCCATCTTGTTCGCCAGGCTCCTGGCATTGGTGAACATGCCACATAGTTTAGACCTGTTGCATATTATTCTCTTATTGGGTGTTCCGAGATTGCAACTAGGACTTGCTACTATACTTACCTTGGGTTTATGTGCTTTGGTCAACCTACCACTAATGCCCCAATACTGCCCTCTGGAATATGTTTTGTGCTGACTATCTCTACCTCTGGACCCTCCCCCCTATCACCTAGTTTTTTTTTTTTAAAGGGTACATTTTATTGAATTTCACAGGAATGTACATTTCAGTATTACATCATACTTTGTCATACAATATATCTTGTGTAAATTACAATTTGAACGATCTTGTTTTTTAAACCAGAAAACTGTTGGATACAAACATTCTATTTCTGGAATATAAATAATAAACTGTTTAACAAATTGCTATTTCTTTTGCGTGTTCTTTCCGTGTTACAATTCCGTTTCTACATTATAGCCTATTATACATACAGTACACATAGTAATACGACAATTTTCATATATACCTTTCATTGATCATACTGCAATGTCTCCTGCTACCCTTTCGTTCCATCATCCCCATACTTTGCATGCATGCATTGCAGCGAGGACACTCTGGAGACTCCTTCCTACCTATCTTATGCATACGCTTGGGGGTATAATAAATTCTGTGTAGGTAGTTGAACTGAAGCATTTTATCCCTTGCTGAGATCACTGAGCACGTTGTTACGACGAAACACGTCTGGGAGGGCGTGCAGTGACGTCACCGCGTTTGCTTTGAGGAAGGAGGAAGGGTCCGTATCGATGCCGGCCGGCGTCTGTCATTTTATCGATCAGAAAGTTCTTTTGTGCCTTCTCCTTATATTTTAAATGTGAGTACCACTTTTTTAAATAAAAGGCCTCATTCAATTGGTCAGTATCACACGATGGTCTGCCTTTCTTTTTCTATGGTATTGTTTGGATGCACCGCTGAGTGCTGCAATCATTATTAGATCCACCACGCTGGGTCTGGTCGGGAGTTCCTTGGCTGTGAGTGACAGGTCCCCGGATATCATCTCTTTTGGGTGTCGCTTTTCCCCTTGGCGTCAGGATTCCTGCATGGGCTCATTCTGAGTGTCAGTCTTTGCCAATTATCTGGTAAGGAGTATATATACTGGTGGTGGCACTTTCGTTTGACGTGGAGCACAGCGGTGTGGCATGGAATATAAAGTTTATATGATCGCATCGTATCAGAATAAGGATCTATTTTGCCAATGATATTTATTCTGTGGACTTCCTGCCTGTGTCATCTCCATTCTGGACTAATTTTGTGGCTACCGTGTCAACACTTTCTTGTCTATCATATAAATTATGAATGCCATTGATTTAGTCATTTAGTGTATATTGTGCTCTTCTTGGTGTTATTTGGACATCCATGATTGGTATATGATCTTAGTGTCATAATTCATCTTCAAATATACCCATTGTGCACTATATTAGTTATAAATATTAGGTAGCTATTATACCCTCCTACGGGATTTATTATTAGCCACCTTCACCTGGCGCAGTTTTTCCTTTATAATATTATAGATTTACTCCAATTCACTTTGAATCCAGAGTATTTCCCAAAATTCAAGATTCTATATAGGGCCATGGATAGTGATTCCTCTGCCTCTTCTAAATACAGGAGCATATAATCTGCATATAGAGATGTCTTCTCCTCCCCATCATTAACTTTGCATCCCTTGATACCCTCACCTGCCCTCAACAGAGCCGCCAGTGGCTCTATTGCCAGGGCAAACAGCAGGGGTGACAAAGGGCACCCCTGCCGTGTGCCTCTCATTATGCTGAATGGGTCTGTAATAGTGTTATTGACTCTCAATCTGGCACTTGGTTCTGTGTAAAGAAGTTTGACCCATGTTATAAATCTAGGGCTGAAGCCCAGCGCCCAAGGACCACTTTCAGGTATGGCCATTCAATAGAATCAAATGCTTTGTGCGTATCAAGCGACACCACCACTCGAGTATCCGGGGTGGGGCCCTTTGATTGTAGTATAGTGAAGAGGCGCCTCAAGTTTATGGCAGTTGACCTCTCAGGAATGAAGCCTGTCTGATCGGGATGGATAATAGAGGCAATTACTTTATTCAAACGTTTGGCCAAGAGTTTGGCCAGGATTTTTGCATCGACATTGATAAGTGATATTGGTCTATATGATTCACATAAATCATGGTCCTTGTGCGGCTTTGGGATTAACACTATCAAAGCTTCTCTCATAGATTCAGGGAGTACGCCTTTGTTATAGGCATCCTCATACATTACTAATAGTTTGGGCACTAAGCTATCAGTGTATGTAGCATACCATTCAACTGGGAGGCCGTCTAGTCCTGGTGTTTTATTAGGGTTTAGGGATTTTATTGCTGCTATAACTTCTAACTTCTAACTTCTAAGTTCTTCGCCCACCTCCTGTGAAAGTTCCAGTAAGGGTATTGGGGTCACATAGTCATCCACCTCCTCTCCCCATAGTCCACCTTTGAGGTGTATAAATCAGCATAGAATGTTACAAAAGCATCTGCTATATCTGTGTGGGATGTGCAGATTAACATATGCTTATTAAAAATACGGTGGATAGAGGTTGGAGCTTGATGTGAATGTGCTAAGTATGCTAATAACCTACTATTTTTATCTCCAAATTCGAATATTTGCTGTGCTTGGTATAGTAGTTTCTTCTGCGTTTTTTCAACCAGTACTAAATCTAATTGGCGTGTACTCTTTCTCCATATTTTATGCGTGTCGGGGTTCGGGTATTTAATGTATTCTACTTCAGCTTCTGTGGCTATCTGTTCAGATTATTTTATTTTCCATTCCTTGTCTGCTTGGAATTGTTTGATCATTCCTGAAATGGAGCCCCTGAGCGTAGCTTTAAATGCATCCCATGTTACCCCCACCCTGTGCCCCCTCTCTGTTTTCTATCCAATAATTATTAATGGATGCTGCCTTGGCCCTCTCAAAGCACTCCTTGAGCCACAGGGGGCTCAGTCTCCATACCACATATCCCTGTGGCTTCTCCATGTCAAAAGTGAGATACATGGGGGAGTGGTCCGAGATGGCCCTTGGCAGATACTGTGCCTCTATCACCCTAGGCAGCAGATCCCTGGAGACAAAACACATGTCTATTCTGGACAGAGTGTTAAAGGTGGAGGAAAAGCATGAATATTCCTTGGCATCTGGATGTTACCACCTCCAAGCCTCCACCAGATCGTATGGTTTAACATTCTACTAGTGGGGATCCCCCCACCGTGGCCATCCCAAATCTATCCATGTCTGTTAATAGAACTGTGTTCACATCTCCGGCCAATATAATAGGTCCTTCCGCTATTTTCAGCACCTCCGCCATCATTGCCTCCCACATCTTTATTGTGAATGGGGGTGGTATATACACTGCTATAAAGGTATATATTTGGTTGTTAATAATCAGTACCAGGGCTACATATCTCCCCAAGAGATCTGTTATCACCGTCTTGGTGATGCAAAGTAGGGATTTGGTTATAAGAATGGATACTCCTCTAGCATAGCTAGAGTATGTGGAATGGAATGCTTTGTTTATAAATGCTCTGTGGAGAGCTAATGTCTTAGAACCCACCAAGTGTGATTCCTGAAGGAATATGATGTGCGGCCTCCTTTTTAAGATATTGATTTTAGAGTTAAGCCCTCTCACATTCCATGAGAGGAGATTAAGGGACTGCATGAGGACGGTTATATATTATGTATGCAACCGGATTTTGTGTATAGGGAAGCGATGATAGCAGAGGCCCTCCCACCTGGAGGCACACAAATTGACTAGCTAACTTTACCCCCTTCCATAGCAATAATAATGATAAACATGCTATAACATACATTATAGTATTTAGGCATAGACTAGTAGCAGTAATAGGTTTAAGTGTGCAACACAATCTTATGGCATTCAGATAAATATTTCTTCCGTAGCTTTAATGTAACCAGAGCTTGTATAAAAGAATGCTTGAGAAAAAAAGAAGGAAAAAAAGAAGGAGAAAAAAACATCCTGAACAATTTTAGATCCAGAACTGAGGACCCTAACTCCCCTTCCCCCCACCCTGCCTGTAACCCCGAACATTCCACAGACTTTAACCCCAAACTTCAAACTGTGTAATCTCCCTAAAGGGGGGTATTCTTTCAGTACCAGCCGGACAGGAAGATTTAGGTAGGTATGGATCAGGCCACAGAGCACACCGGTGACCGCGTTGCTTGAAGGTCATATTGCAGTGTCTCTGTCCGGCTTGAGCTCCACAGGATCTTTCCAACCATTAACAGTCAGGCGTGATGCTTAATAACGAAAATGCTAAAGGCACATATTGTGAAATGAAAGAGGAGAGTCAGTGATATTAACCCAGGGGGCCCCCTGGGCTCTATCGTATAACATACCCATCCGTCGTAGGGGTAGAGTTACTATCTTTGTCCCAGAGATTCCAGCCATCTATTCGCCTCTTTGGGAGAGAGAAAGAATCGGGTTTGTCCCTTGTGCATGACTCTCAGCTTTGCAGGATACATCATGCTACATGGCAGGCTTCTTTCCCTTAGGCGTTGCTTTACACTTTGAAAGGCTGCTCTCAGCTTCTGGGTGGCAGCAGAGAAATCTGGAAAAATTGTAATTCTGTTGTTGTTGTACATCATCTCAGGTAGGTTGCAGGCTTTTCTCAGTATGGTTTCCTTGTCCCTGAAGTACAGGAAGAGCGCCAGCATGGGCCTGGGATATCTCCCAGGAGGGGGGCTCTCAGGGGGATCCTGTGAGCCCTCTCTATGGTGAACAGGTGAGAGAAACCTTCAGATCCAAATACTTGCTTGAGCCATGACATCAGGAACTCCTCGGGATTCCCCCACTTATTCTTTGTTCAGTTTGTGTAACTCGCTTCCGGACCTTCTTTACATCATCCTTGAGAATGGCAAAGTCCACTCGGATGGTTTCTATTTGTGTGGATAGGGCCGCATGGCAGCTCTTAATGGTGTCCATAATCTGCAGCAGCGTTGGTTCACCTCCTTGTGTCCCGGAGCCTCCCTCCTCAGATTCTGATTGCGGAGAGGGCAGGGGATGTGGCAGCAGGTCGGTCGGGTCTGACCAGTCACCTTTCCCCTCGGGCCAGCTGCGATCCGGCGGGGTTGATTTGGCACGTCTCTCCCTCTCCGGCTGGGCGCCATTTTGGGAATTAGCATGGGCATATTTTGCCAGCTTTCCCACGGGCATAGAGTCCACACTCGGGTGGTAATTTACCATGTCTGGGAGCCCGGGTCGTTCCTCTCTCTGTTCCGGTCGATATGGGCTAAAAAATTCCTCAGGATAAGTCAGGATATTAGCGCGGTCGGAGCTCTGGAGAGAAGCGACTTCACATACCAGAAGTTGGACACGCCCCCCTATCACCTAGTTTAAAAACCCCTCTAACTTTTTGGCCATCTTCATTCCCAGCTGACCTGCACCCTCCTAATTTAGGTGCAGTCCGTCCCTTCTATAGTACTGGTTATCGACTGTGAATTTGGCCCAGTCCTCCAGGAACCCAAACCCCTCCTTACTACACCAGCTCTTCAGCCACTTTACTTCCCTAATCTCCCTTTCTGGTGTGGCTTGATGTACCGGTAGTATTCCTGAGAATACTACCTTAGAGGTCCTTTTCCTCAATTTAGCCCCTAAGTCCCTAAAATCGTTCTTTAGGACACTCCATCTGCCTCTGACTTTGTTATTGGTGCCAACGTGCACGATGACAGCTGGGTCTTCCCTAGCCCCTCCAATCGATCTATTAGCTGATACCGAAACCTGCAGGCATCATTCTGATATAACCACTTAAATTCAGCAACATACCAGTACGTTGCTGGTCCTTGTTGGGCATATATTGTAATGTTTTTTTTTCATGCAGCCTGTGGGTTAAATGAAAAAAGCGAACATAACAGATTCCTCTATTCACATTGATCAACCAGTGGCATGCTCACCATTAGAGGTGGTATGCCCACCACCCCCTCCCTCCAGTGCTTCTCCAGGCTCTACCTTGCAATCGGGAGGCCCGGAGAAAGAATCCGCCACTGCTGGATGAAGAGCATAGAGAGTCAGTCATCTCTATGACCGTAGGAGGCCTGGGTGTGGCATTATGATGTAACCAAAGCTGGGATCTCAGCTGGAAAGCATCAGATCATTATTTTTTCTTTTTATCTGATGCTTTCCAGCCTGGAGGAGAGATGTGGGGTCTTATAGACCCCACATCTCTCTATAAAGAAGACCTGTCATGCATCATTCCTATTACAAGGGACGTTTACATTCCTTGTAATAGGAAAGTGATAAAAAAAATTCAAGAGAAAGTGTGAAAATAATACATTTAAAGTAAAATAAACAATAAAAAAAGAATAATTTAAAAAGCCCCCGTCCCCGTATGCTTGCGCACATAAGCGAACGCACACCGAATTTGCGCCCACATATGTAGACGCCGTTCAAACTACACATGTGAGATGCTGCCACGTGTGTTAGAGCGAGCGCAACAATTCTAGCTCCGGTATAGAGCGCAACAATTCTAGCACTAGACCTCTTCTGTAACTCTAAACTGGTAACCTGTAAAAAAAAAATTAACGTGTTGCCTATGAAGATTTTTAAGTACCAAAGTTTGGTACCATTCCACAAGTGTGCACAATTTTAAAGCGTGACATGTTGGGTATCTATTTACTCGGCGTAACATCATCTTTCACATACAAAAAAATTGGGCTAACTGTCCTAACACCAGCTGTTCTGGTGGAAATTCATTCAAACACGCTCATTGTGACGCTGGGGGCGTCATGTGTAACTGCCATAGCAGGTATATATTTTAGTCTTGTGGGAGGCATGGTCCCTCATTTCATGCTGGACACTTCTTAGATCACACATGGAAGCCATATCACTAGCACTGGGATCTCCAGGTACACTCACTTCCTTCACTTCCCCTTTGGGGTTTCTTTTGTTTTTTTGCCACCTTAGTTCCTGAATTTCTGGACAGGATTGGTCTGTCATGATCTCAGGATGTTGTACCCCATCACTTTTTGTTTGTCCTGGTGTGAGGGTTTCTCGTGGTCTTCACTACACTTTTTTCTTCCCCTTTACTCAAACAGTGACCCCACCACTACAGACTCTATGCCCTTTGTAAGTTATACCTTACACTTTCCATTGGCCACATACATTTTACATTCATACAGATTGGAACTGTTTGCAGGCATCTTTATGCAACTCACCATGGACGCCTCCCATATCTCCCCTCGATTGTGGTGTTTTTTTCCGCTTTGGCTGCCCTGCAGTTTTGTGCCCCCACAGCTCCCAGCAGGAATATTTTCCAGCTTTCCTCAACTGTCAGGTTTAGCATCCTATGAACAACTTTAGAGCTGATATGTAAGTTAATTCGGAGCTAGAATTGTTGCGCTCGCTCTAACACACGTGGCAATATCTCACATGTGTGGTTTGAACGGCGTCTACATATGTGGGCGCAAATTCGGTGTGCGTTCGCTTATGTGCGCAAGCATACGGGGACGGGGGCTTTTTAAATTATTCTTTTTTTATTGTTTATTTTACTTTAAATTTATTATTTTCACACTTTCTCTTGAATTTTTTTTTAGCACTTTCCTATTACAAGGAATGTAAACGTCCCTTGTAATAGGAATGATGCATGACAGGTCTTCTTTATGGAGAGATGTGGGGTCTATAAGACCCCACATCTTTCCTCCAGGCTGGAAAGCATCAGATAAAAAGAAAAAATATCTGATATCCCAGCGCCTGCACCCAAAGCAAATTGACAAATTGGCTCAGGGTTCTGATATCACAGGATCCCTGGACAAGTAAGTGTCCTTGCATTAAAAATTACAAATACTGTAGCTGCTGACTTAATTTTTTTTTTACAAACTGAAGCACCTCTTTAAGTGAGTTTCTGTAGTATTCTCCTTTGCTTCTCCCCATAAACTACATAAAAGGTTATATAGGGAGGTGAATGGGGGGTTGGGGGAGCAGGGTCAGCACAGGTTAGACATTCCCCAGAAGAGGAGAGGGCTATGATGTGCAAGAAAGGAGGAGGCTGTGCTAGGGAACTAATTCTTCCTGAAGTAGTCAAATATTCGAGCAAGTTCAAAGACGCATTGCAAGTAAATTAAAAATGCATGGAATAGAAAAACACTGCAAGTAGGCATTTGCCATATTTTATTTTATCTGTACTTTTACCTGACATTTAAGTTGGTCTCTCTAATGCGGCGTACACACGCTCGGACTTTCCGGCGGGATTGTCTGCCGGACCTAGTCCAGCGGACAAACCGCTGGACTTTCCAGCGGAGGTCCGCTGGACTTTCCGAGCGTGTGGACTTGCCCACACACACCCGGCCTTTTCCGGCTGACAATCCGCAGGAAAAAGTTTGCGGGACTTTTGAAATGAACAGACTTGCCGACACACGATCAGAAAGTCAGTTCATTTAGAACGTCACTGCAGGTAGACGGGACTAGCGAAGGCAGCGAATGCCGGCGCGCTAGCCCCGTCACCTGGTATGGATTTAAAGGGGAATCCCTACGCTGAAAAAACGGCGTGGGGGTCCCCCCCAAATCCATCTCGGACCCTTATCCGAGCATGCAGCCCGGCCGGTCAGGAAAGGGGGTGGGGACGAGCGAGCGCCCCCTCCTGAGCCGTACCAGGCCACGTGCCCTCAACATGGGGGGTGCCCTGGGGAAAGGGGGGCCCTGCGCCCCCCCACCCCAAAGCACCTTGTCCCCATGTTGATGAGGACAAGAGCCTCTTCCCGACAACACTGGCCATTGGTTGTCGGGGGCTGCGGGCGGGGTGTTATTGGAATCCGGGAGCCCCCTTTAATAAGGGGGCCCCCAGATACCGGCCCCCACCCTATGTGAATGAGTATGGGGTACGATGTACCCCTACCCATTCACCTAAGGTGTAAAAGTGTAAATAAAAAAAAAAATTAAAATATTTTATTGCACAGCTCCGGGGGTCTTCTTCTGTCTTGTGGGGTCTTCTCGCTGGACTCCTCCGCTCTATTCTGCTCTTTTACCTAGCTCTTTCACGAGCGGAGGAGCCCGGCTTTCTTCTTCGTCGTCGTCTGGGGGTCTCGTTCCGCCTTTTTAAATATTACACACACGGGCGGATTGTCCCGCGGACTCTAGTCCGGCGAACAATCCTGCGGGAAAGTCTGCTCGTTTCAAGATGTTTTTGGCACAGATTTTTTTTTTGCAAGAATGAAAACTTCTTTTAAAATCTTATCTAAAAAAAAGTTTAAAGACTGAAGTACAATCCAACATGAAAAAGCTACTAATAACTATAAGCCATATGAAGAAAAACATTTTTAGGCATTTAGCAGGTAATGAAATCTATAAACACCTACGTGATCTGAACACACCAACGGGGCTCTAAATGAATATGCATTTCATAATAATGCACTGAACAAGCAAGATGTTCTAAATAACTAAGACATTTGAAATTAGATTTCAGTACAATAGAAGTCATAGTTTAAAGAATAATTAGCGCTCTGTGAATTTACAGTAAAAGTAGCAAGTTGTAGATCCATTTCTCCACAGGATTTAATTGTATGGGGAAAATTTGTTGTACTCACACTAAAATCGGCATTATTCCATAAGATACTTTTCTGTGAACACTGCCCATAATTTTTATAAATGATCAGTGGGGAAGTTAAAAAAAAGCTTTTTGAGCTTTGTTTTGTCAAAAACCTTTTCTAAACAAATTGTCATATAAATGCACGGTAATATGCTTTAAGTACATAATGAATACTAATAGCACTCTTGCCCCTCTTCAAGGAATACAAGTCACCAACTGATTTGACCTGAATAACTAGGAGATTAAAATCCAAGGTTCAGGATAACATTTATTGTGGCTAATTGCCACTTCAGTATACCTGTTGTATGCTAGCAAGGAAGAAGATTTTGCACAAAAAGGTTTATTATTAACTATTTAACATTTAACGTGGCAGGCATTGGACACATTTAAAGTAAAATAAATCTCAAGATTTGTACTTAATATTCTAATACTTAATATTCACTAATTACAACATAAGTGAGTGCATAGAAATAACAACAGTTACAGAATTTTACAAATTACCATATTACTAACTATAGTCATTCAAGAGTGGATTAAAGGGAATGAAAAATAAAACTTTTTTTTATTTTTAATATACAGTACACAACGTATGTCTTCCATGCATCCACACATTGAGATTTGTGTTGAGTGGTTAATTTTATTTTATTTTTCAAGTTGATGATTAATACAGGAGGTTATGTTCTAGTCTTTAGAATCACCAGGAAATCAGGTCTACCATTACGATATATAAAAAAGGTTTGTTACATGAAACTCTAATAACACTTAAAAGATTACCCATATAAACAAAGCCTTAATGTCACAAACAAAATGCATACAACTTTAGCCAAAAATATGTAGTATTCACTTTGAGTAAACTAAGGAAACAAATGATGAGGCAACTATGGCCATTTTTATCTGCAAATGCTAGTTCCCAAATTGTCACTTTGAACCTATATCTTCAATATCATCTGAATTATCACAAAAGTAATAATTAAGTTAAATTTAAAGCATAGGTAAAACCCATACTTGTCTAGGGTTAGTGGTTTAAAAAGTACTGAAACCATTAGGCTATCATGTCAGCTAGGAAACAACCATGCTCCTAAATAAAAGTTACCTTTAGAGCTTCCATATGTCCCTAAGCACAATTTTCTTTTACGTATTTCCTTTAGGGCTAGGGATAAAGGTTCTATAGTATGCAATATATTTGCTACTCAGAGGTCTATCACCAGATATCTTTCACATGTATGAGCACGGTCCACTCATTATGCCCCACTACCATCTTCTGGTCCATGAGCTCACCTTGCTCCTTAGTGAGCCTTGCACTGCAGCAGGGTTCAGGACGATGTGCCAGATTAGATTGGTGAGCTCCCATTTATTAATCTCTTCAGCATAGGATGAACTTCCAGATTTTCATAAAAAATTTGGAAAACCAAGGGTTGGGACTTTAAAGGCGCAAAAAACAAGTAATAGAATACAGACTTACAGACAGGGAGGCAGACTTCGAATGTGAAGCCAAAGCCCTTCAGACTACTAGAAAGAGGATATAGCAAAAATTGTCTGAAACGTTCTTATAACAGAGCAAAGCAAAGGGATAGACTCCAATTGATCCACCAAGTGAAGCCACGGAAATCAGAATCCAAAGTTCGCCTTATTACTACGTATGTAGGCAAACATAAAAAAGTACGTCACATTTTTGAGAAATACTGGCATCTACTTTTATCGGATGATGTACTTTCAAAATATGTGGGTGCTCATCCATAGATAACATATCGCAAATCCACCTCATTGAAAGACAAATTAGTCCATAGTCATCTAACAATAAGAACGAAAACACAACGTAAAGGGACTTTTCCTTGTGGCAAATGTGAATTTTGTTAATTGCTAACAAACTCCACTGAAATCATTCTTCCAAATGGTCAGATGTTTAGGCCAAATTTTTATGCTACATGTAAGACTATAGGGGTGGTCTATCTTATGACATGTACATGCCAGGCATTCTATGTTGGCAAAACAAAGAGACCCTTTTTTCATAGAATCAGAGATCATGTCTCTCTCATCAAAAATAAAAAAATGGAGACCCCTATTAGTCGCCACATGGGGCTTTATCATTCATTTGATACATCACAAATGAAGTTCTTTGCGTGGGAATTTATACCGGACTTTGATCGTGGAGGCGATATAGACAATACTCTCTTACAGAGAGAATCAAAATGGATTCATAACCTGAGGGCCACTATCCATCCAGGCCTGAATGAATCCTTAAGCTTCAAACCCTTTCTTTAGGGAATGTCGCCATTGTTATGTTATGAGATTAATTTTCTCATTATAAATATTTGTGATTTTTTATGTGTTTATTTCACTAATTTTGGGACATATATATTTACTTTTTAATGGTCAACATGGATTAAGTGAGGGGTGTTTTTTGCTGACTCCTGTGATGTTCTGATTGGTTGTTCTCTCCTTAGCCTTAATTTTTCATATGTTTTTCAAACATCCCAAACCTAGTGGCTATTAGCCTACATGTGGATTGCAACTACCCAGAAATATGTGCTGGTTTTTAATACATATCTGGGATGATTAAAATGTCTGAAGTGGATTCTTGTGCCTCATATGGACACCCAAGGCATTTTAGGGGGTCCCTTGGCTCTATGAGCTTTTAAACTCCTTAGACGCCTAAAAGTCACATTTGGGTGGCACCTTGCCAAAATGCAGCTGTTTAAGTGACATATATATGGTCCTTAACAAGTGGTTAATGTTGAGGGATGTATTTGTAAGATCTTGAACATCGTTACAATTCAGCTTTAGGCTTTCTCCTTTAGTTTAATTGATTTGGCATTTATTGCCATTGCATTTATCCCTTACGCCCTTTGCTGACATTTCTTCCGGTCTGATTGCCTTAAACATCCAGGGCTGTGTTCAGTGTGCTCAACACAGAGGTCAGATTCTGACTTCCTGTTGAGGGATTGTCACGTACCTGGTGGTGCGAACCCGATATTGCAGAGAGAGACCTCCCTTGCGTCTCCCACTCCTGGTTCCCTGGTAGGATGACAGGAGACCCAGGAGTGAGGAGGAGCAGAGGCCGGAACTGGACAGGTAAGCTGGTTCAGCAGGCAAACAGGATAGCAGAGCAGGCTGGGTCTGGATGGACAGCTTAGCAGACTGGATAGCAGAGCAGGCCGGAACTGGATGGACAGCTTAGCAGACTGGATAGCAGAGCAGGCCGGAACTGGACAGGTAAGCAAGCCAACAGGAAGCAGGACCTTGGAACAGACTGGATCAATACAGGTGATCAGGTTTGGCACAGGAATCAGAACTTCAGAACGGACTGGAGCAATACAGGTGATCAGGTTCATCACAGGAAACAGAACTTCAGACCGGACTGGAGCAATACAGGTGATCAGGTTCATCAGACTAGGCCGGGTCAGGAATCAGGCTGACATCAGAGTACAAGGGGATGAGGCAGAAGAATGGTCACAACAAGCCAAGGTCGGGTACAGGCAGATAGCTGGATAGTCACAGGTAAGCCGGGTCAAACAGGACAGAGGTATCAGGATCAGGTTACATACACCACAACGCTGTAGAGCAGACAGCGGGGACCGTCTGCTCAGGCCAGGTTTAAATAGGTCACCTGGCGCTTCGGTGCGACGGCGCACCTGCTGTGACGCTGATTGTCCTCACCTGACTGTTTTGGCGCCAAATTTTGGCCAAACAGCAGTGGAGAGGGATTTAAAAGGGGTCAATCTTAACTGTGAGTTTGAGCAGTTCAGCTGAGGTTTATTCCCTGCCGTTACTATGAAGAGGTAAGCAAACCTTTAGAGACAGCTTTGTCATTTCATATGCTGAAATTAGATCACTAAAACGCTTCATTCATTTTCTTTAAAAGGGGATGATTATATATCTTTTTGTCTTTCCGATATGTGGATAGCCATTACCCTGGCTTGTGCAGTTGTGGATGCAAATAAAAATATTTTACACAGGTAAACATACAATTTTAAGCTAGAAGTTTTATGTGATTTTCTTCACTATGTTGATAAGGCTAGGTATGTCTCCCATTTTTCTAAAACAATTTTCTATTACAATTTTTCAGAGCCAATTGAGATTGCATTGCCGTGTTAATCTTAATGTGGCTATGGGCATTTTGCAAAAGCTTTCTTCAAATACATCTTAATATACCTTCCCAGTGAAAGATTTCCTAGATAGGTTTATCTTATTATGTGCCCTTCTTTATATTATATATTTTTTATATCAAGCTACCTCTATCATCTCGGCTGTTAATTAAAATAAAATGTAATTAACCCTATAAATATATCCAATAGATGGATTCCGAGACTTGTTTGCTCTTGGTTGCTATCTCCCTCTCTATGATGCATTTAATGAATCTCACATATTAAACATTTTAGTGGACTGCGAGACATCCTGTTTGGACACACAGGTCAGCCTTGGAGTCTATAGCTCCACCCATTCATTTTCTATATGATGGCCATTCTATGTTAATTTATTCCTATGTGTTATTCTATGTGTTCTGTACTTGACTATATCTTTCTCATTTCAGTGAATACTGTATGACATTGTTCAGTTCTCCTGAGGAAGCCCTAATAAGGGCGAAACATGTTGAGATATACTAAACATTTGCCAATTTTCATCTTTATTCAGTGATGTACTGTTTTTAACCGCTTTCCGACCGCCCACTGCATATATACGTCAGCAGAATGGCACGGCCAGGGAAAATCACGTACGGGTACGTGGCCCTTTAATTGCCTGGCTGTTGGTCGCGCGCGCCCCGCCAGCGGCGCGCTCGCGACCCGGTCGGGAGCCCCAGTGACCCCGACCGCGGGACCAGCGGACCCGATCGCTGCTGGGATCGGGTCACAGAGCTGAAGAACGGGGAGAGGTCTGTGTAAACAAACCTCTCCCCGCGCTTCCTACTCTGCCTGTCATTGATCGGCTGTTCGCTGTCATTGGGAAAGCCGATCAATGACATCAGACGTCAGCCCCGCCCCTTACTGTAAAAAAACACACACACGTCACAGCCCATAACCCCTCCCCTCCCCCTAGTGGTTAACTCTTTCACTGCATGTGTCATTTATACAGGAATCAATGCATTTAAATAGCATTGATTGCTGTATAAATGACAATGTTCCCAAAAATGTGTCAAAAATGTCCGATGTGTCTGCCATAATGTCGCAGTCACAATAAAAATCGCTGATCGCCGCCATTACTAGTAAAAAAAAAAAAAATATTATTAAAAATGCTATAAAACTATCCCCTATTTTGTAAACGCTATAACTTTTGCGCAAACCAATCATTAATCGCTAATTGCGATTTTTTTTACCAAAAATATGTAGAAGAATACGTATCGGCCTAAACTGAGGAAAAAATATGTTTTTTATATATTTTTGGGGGATATTTATTATAGCAAAAAGCAAAAAATATTGCATTTTTTTCAAAATTGTCGCTCTATTTTTGTTTATAGCGCAAAAAATAAAAACCGCAGGGGCGATCAAATACCACCAAAAGAAAGCTCTATTTGTGGGGAAAAAAGGACGCCAATTTTGTTTGGGAGCCACGTCGCACAACCACGCAATTGTCAGTTAAAGCAAAGCAGTGCCGAATCGCAAAAAGGGGCCTGGTCCTTTGGCTGCCAATTGGTCCGGGGCTGAAGTGGTTAATACTGTTCTAGACATATGATGTCAATGATGCTGTACAAATATTGTTTAATAAATTTATTTTTGTATTCTATTACTTGTTTTTTGCGCCTTTAAAGTCCCAACCCTTGGTTTTCCAAATTTTTGACTATAACAAAGGAATGTGGCGCTACAACTACAGCTTCAGCAATCTAGCTCTTAAACAAAATTTCCAGATTTTCATGTTTAGGGTATTTTTGGGTTGAGGGCTATCAATATCTTGACTGAGTAAACAGGTGGCTGCAGACTCTCTGTCCCCAGTCAGCATGGACTACAGCTATTCTATTACTAAGGTATATCTAAACCTTCTGTCAGGTTTTCTTCACTATCAGCGCTCCAAATAGGGAGACTCACTCACTCTGTTTGTTGTAGGAAGTGATGATCACAGCCACTGGCACTGAAAGTAATGAGAAGAAAAGAGATTTATTTTCATTGTATTTTATCACCACTGGGCTTTTTATTTTTTCTTATATAAATGAAGAAAATTTCGAAAAAAAACGAAAAACAAAAAAATCTATATTTTCTACTTTCTGTTATAAAACATATCCAGTAAATCAAAACATCACATTTCTTCAAAAATCTTAAGGCCCCTTTTACACTGAGGCCGTGGCCACGTTTGGGGTAAAGCAATGCTCATTTTAGCAGCGCTTTACCACTTTTGCGCCACATTTTGGCCACTAGCAGGGTACTTTTAACCCCTTTTTTTTTAAAACTCTTGTGTGGCGGCGCTTCCGACATGCTTTTCAGGCGCTTTGGAAGTGCTGCCCATTCATATCAATGTTTTTGTGAAAGCACCCATTGCAGACAATAGGAGGCAGTTTTCAGGTGCTTTATAAGTGCTATTTCTAGCACTAAAATGCCTGAAAACTTCTTCATTGTGAAAGGCGTCTAAGTGTATACTAATTTGTTTGTGTGAAAGTTATAGCATCTATGAACAATGGTATATATATATATACTGTTACATAGTTACATAGTTGGTAAGGTTGAATAAAGACACCAGTCCATCCAGTTGGACCTTTGTGGGTGTGTGTGCTCATGCCAAAAAGCCATATACCATATCTCTGTATATTGTGCACGCTACGATGCCCATCTAAGAGTTTTTTTAAACTACCAATACTTCCCACTGACACCACCGAGGCTGGGAACGGAAGTTCACTTTTTACTGCATAAAAAGTAAAAAAATAAAATGTATACCCAAAAACGAGGGGTGGAAGGGTGGTCTTTAGTTTAAGACCAAGTAGCAAAGTTTGGAGGAACTCCGCTTTAATGAACAATCATTGGGAGAACCATACTAGCATGAACTGTGTTGTCTTAACTTAGCCAGTTGGTTCACACTACAAGCTTTGACAAGGGGCCCCCTCTAGACCACTGCAACTGTTTTACACCCATATCTACATCTACCATGAAGCCAGTTCTACAGAATGAGTTTGTTGTTGAGCAAGTGGAATTGGCGCTAAGCAAAAACTTTTCAAATTTATGGTCAGCCATTATCAGCAAATTAGAGGTATGTCCATGGGAGCTCCATGGGCACCGGCCTATGCCTGTTTCCATCTGGGCTGGTGGGAGGAAGAAACAGCATATGCATTGGCGATGTACCATGGCCATGTTATTCTATGGCTAAGGTACATCAACAATGTATTGGACAAAATTCACTTAGTATCAGACTTACTCACTGTGCCGACCCCCATGAGAATTCCTTTCTGACCTATCCCTAGGGATTGAAAATAAAAAAACGATGACAAAGACATTTTGAAAGGAAACAGCAGCTAATACGCTGCTCCACGCTGACAGCCATCACCCTAGACGTCTGAATGGAGGCATTTCTGTGGGGCAGTTCCTCAGGATTCGGAGGAACTGCTACACAGATGCTGACTATAGGCATGAGGCTGTGAATCTCTATCAACGTTTTAGGGGAAGAGGCTAGTCACATTGCTTTCTTAGGAGAGCAAAGAAAATGGCCATGAACAAAACCAGAACTGAGATTCTGAGAACAAAAATTGTAGGTGAAAATAATCAAAGTGGTCCAGTCAGGATCATAACTAAATTCGATGCACAATGGAAAGATATCAGCAAGATTCTATCACAACACTGGCACATCTTAACTCACATAAGTGAAATTGGAGAAATTGTAGATCAAAGACCAATGCTAAGTAGCAAAACCAGCTAGTAATTTAAATGATATGCTAGTGCAATCTGAATTTGTCAAAACTCCAAACAGAAACCGGCTAACTGATCTCCCTACATTGCAAGGTATGTACCCCTGTGGCCATTCAGTAGAAGAGGAGATTTTGATACGGTTTTATTAGGGAGGGAAAAATCTTGGATATTTAGACTGGGGAGCCTGGTGCTGAAAGGGCTTAATAATGAGCCTGAAGGTGTTTCTGGAATCTTAAAAGAAAACAGAGATTATAGACCAATAAATGCCTTTGTATCTGTTCTCCCCTAACTTATAATCTAATTGGTATCTGTAGAAATGGTGGTGAATGTAAATACTAAAAACACTCCCATGTTTTAACAAGTCTACTGAAAGTTGTCTTGGCATGCTATCTGTAGAAGCCCCTTTTAAGAACGGCTGTGGCAGCTGGAAATTTGAAGATGGATGTAAGGTCCCTTTAAAAGCTGGAAACACAGTACATCTTTACATTTTGAGAAGCATGTGATGATGTGTAAAGCGTGTCAACATAGGCTGCACCGGTGAGAGCAGAGTTTGCAGACCATGCCTGTAGCGGTAAGATGACCTGCTACCTCTGATAGTGCTGGTGCAATCCTCAATCCCCGGTTCCAATTCAGAAACAACACAGAATGTGTTCCAGAAGCTAGTCTTCCACATTCCATAGCAGCAAAACGGAGGTTGTATGGACTATACTTTGACTGAAGTACATGGGTATGGTGGGAGCCTGTGGGCAGCCTACCTCACTACTAGGGATGAGCCAGATGTTCGACTTGAACACCGGGTGTTCGCCTGTTTGCCGAATAGCGAACAATTTAAGGTTTCTGCAAATTCGAAAGCCGCGGAACACCCTTTTAAAATGTCTATGGGAGAAATCAAAAGTGCTAATTTTAAAGGCTTATATGCATGGTATTGTTATAAAAAAAGTGTTTGGGGACCTGAATCCTGCCCCAGGGGACATGTATCAATGCAAAAAGAAGTTTAAAAAAACACTGTTTTTTTGGGAGCAGTGATTTTAATAATGCTTAGAGTGAAACAATAAAAGTGTAATATTCCTTTAAATTTTGTACCTGGGGGGTGTCTATAGTAAAGTGGCATATGTTTCCCGTGTTTAGAACAGTCCGAGAGCAAAAT
Organism: Lithobates sylvaticus; assembly: GCA_028564925.1. Taxonomy (NCBI): domain Eukaryota; kingdom Metazoa; phylum Chordata; class Amphibia; order Anura; family Ranidae; genus Lithobates; species Lithobates sylvaticus. Next base: position 236,750,484 of record CM053029.1, read on the forward strand.
GAAATTTCTAAAGGAAAAAAAGTAATTTAAAAGTACTTGCGGCTATAATGAATTGTCGGTCCCGGCAATGCACATAAAAGTTCATTGATAAAAACAGCATGGAATTCCCCCATAGGGGAACCCCGAACCAAAAAAAAATAAAAATGCATGGGGTCCCCCCAAATTCCAAACCAGGACCTTCAGGTCTGGTATGGATATTAAGGGGAACCCTACGCCAAAATAAAAAAATAAATGGCGTGGGGGGTCCCCCTCAAAATCCATACGATACCCTTATCCGAGTATGCAACTTGGCAGGCTGCAGGAAAAGAGGGGGGCAAGAGAGCGCCCCCCCTTCTGAACCTTACCAGGCCCTCAACATTGGGAGGGTGCTTTGGGGTAGCCCCCCAAATCACCTTGTCCTCATGTTGATGGGGAGAAGGGCCTCATCCCCACAACCCTTGCCTGGTGGTTGTGGGGGTCTTTAACAAGGGGACCCCCAGATCCCGCCTCCCATGTGAAATGGGAACCGGGTACAAATGTACACCTACCATTTCACAAAAAATGTGTGTAAATGGTAAAAAAACTATACACGCCTTGGGATAAGTCCTTTATTAAAAGTGTTGTTCTTCTTTTCTCGCTCCGATGGACCGAACAAAAAATAAAAAAATAGCGAGTGACTTCTGACGCTACGGGAAAGCAATAGGGATGTCCCCATGCATCAGAGGGGGGTGGGGCCACCCGGCGATGTCATTGTGTGGCCCCGCCCTCAGTTATAAAAGAACTGTCACATGAGAGGCCAGTCATTACAGCGGGTGGCTCCCATGGAGGCAGATCATAGGCGGTTTGTGGCTTTTTTTTTCGTCCCGTCGGAGCGAGAGAAGAAGAAGAACAAGACTTTGTGGGACAGTTTTTTTTTTCATTTTTTTAATAAAGGACTTGTCCCAAGGCATGTATTGTCTTTTTTTAACCATTTTCACACATTTTTTTGTGAAATGGTAGAGGTACATTTGTACCCTGTTACCATTTCACATGGGAGGGCCGGGATCTGGGGGTCCCCTTGTTAAATAAGCCGCTTAATAATTAATAATAATAATTAATTAATAATTCCGATAAGCCGCCCGCAAACACCCACAACCACCGGGCAAGGATTGTGGGGATGAGGCCCTTCTCCCCATCAACATGGGGACAAGGTGCTTTGGGGCGCTCCCTCGACCCCCCTCTTTTCCTGCAGCCTGCCAGGTTGCGTTCTGGGATAAGGGTCTGCAATGGATTTTTGGGGGGACCCCACGCCATTTTCTTTTTAATTTTGGCGTGGAGTTCCCCTTACGATCCATACCAGACCTGAAGGGTCTGGTATGGATTTTGAGGGGGACCCCCCACACCTTTTTCTTTTAAAATTTTGGCATGGGGTTCCCCTTAGTATCAATACCAGACCTGAAGGGCCGCATTTTTTAAATTATGGTTCGGGGTTCCCCTGTGGGGGAATCCGTGCCATTTTTATCAATGAACTTTTATGTGTATTGCTGGGACCAACAATTCATTATAGCCACGAGAACTTTTAAATTACTTTTTTCCTTTAGAAATGTAATTTTGCTCTCGGACTGTTCTAAACACGGGAAACATGCGCCACTTTACAGGCATACTACAGACACCCCCCAGGTACAAAATTTGAAGGAATATTACACTTTTATTGTGTAGCCCTGACCCCCGAAAGAGTGGTTTAATTTTTCTGGGCTTACCGATTATCTCCACCAGCTCGTAACTCGTTGTCCTTGTCTAGGGGTTCCCATGGTTGATGACCCAGTAACTGTAGAGACCAACACCTGAATTCATTTTTAGGATTTTTATTCTGGTTAAAACAGTTGAACAAACTCAGTCTCTAAGTTGGGAATAGAGGGTATAAGGATAAAGTTTAGCTCAGGTGCTTGGAATTGCTGACTTCAATAAAAGTCTCTTTCTGTACATAATCCAGGGAATAGCCACTCGCAACTGGATTCTTTAATTGCTGGATAAATCCTTGAACTTGGATCTAGCAGCCAACAAGTAATTCTAGCTTTGCAAAGTCTCTCACACAGACTTGGTTGAAAAACTTAGTTGTAACCGGAAGGTAAAGGTAGGAACTTTTCTTAGTGTACCAGAATATTTCAGCCAGTACGGTGATACCATAAGAAATTGTGTATTCAATCGTCCATAGCAGCTCAGCTTCCAGTCTCTTACCGAGCAGCCAGCCTCGTGCGTGGCTCTCTTACTGAAGAGTCCTCCCTGGTTGCATGTAGAGTTGCTGGTCCTCTCCAAACCCGAGATGGCACCGGAACAATTTAGAATCCTCCTTCCAGTTACTGCGCCTCAATCTAGCCAGTTCCGAGGCTCGGAAACAGATGAATCCGCACTCCAGGCCATGAGGGCCTCTGGGGGCTGGTCAGTCTACAGCAGCAGCACTTTCTGACATCTACTACCATTCTATGAGCCTGAATATTACTTCCAAAATGTGAGTGTTTTTAATCTGTTTTTACCTCATTAAAAGTATTTTACGGTATCACACTATGCTAGTTCTCTTTTCTCAAATATGACCGAATGTTATTGGAGATTTTGACGACCGCATCCCTCCTGCCCGTTTACGCGTATACTCCCAGGAATACATCCGTGGAATAGGGACCTGGTAACCCTCCACACACAAAGCCTGTCACGACTTATGAGGTGTACGTCTCATTTAGTCTGTGACTTCTGGTAAGCCTCCTTCTCAATAAATGCTGAAGCCGACCAGACAGGATCACCATCACCGCACCTAGAAATATCATTTTTTCTACGGCTATTCACATATATTGTGTCACTCACAGGATTATATACTGTGTCACCCACCGGACTATACCACTGTATCAATATATATATATATACAGTTTGGCGACCTTCTTTCACCTTATATTCACTTGTTATATATTTATTTTCAAATGATTTCAAATGGTTTTATGTTTTTATATTCACTATATTAACAAACTGTCATTTTTCACCATTTTGAATTTTATTGAATTTTATCAGTCACAGGATCACTTTCACAGCATTTTTCACATTTTACTCAGTTTTATTACTGTTCCTTTATATAATTTTATATATAATTATTTCATTTACTCATGATTTATATTTATGCTTTTATCAAAACTTACCTGTATGCAAATATTATGTAAGAGTGACTATTCACGTATACCATCCTTCAATAATTACTCAACTTCAAACATTGAACGTGCTCTTTACAGAGGTAAAAATTGAGTAAGTACAATGAAAAATGATCTGCCCTGTATGGGTCTTCCAACGGATTTTTTAAGATTTTCTACCCAACTCTTGCACCCTATTTGCAGAGAGTCTTTACTAAAGCTGCCACCACCTCCTCATTCCCCTCAGAGATGCTGAGAGCTTATGTTCCCAAGCCAGGTAAAGATCCCAATACCCCAGCCAATTTCGGGAACAATTTTGCTCTTAAACAACAAAAAGTGAAGGTGTACGCTAATATATTAGCAAAACGCCTTACAGACATTATTCCCTTCTTGGTGCAATGGGACCAAATGGGATCCGTTAGGGGGCAGCAAACCTTGGATGCTACTAGAAGGATTCTTAACATAATACATTACTCTGAAAAAAAAAATGCCTTCTCTGCTGCTTTCCATCAATGCAGAGAGGGCATTCAATAGGGTTTGTTGGCTATTTGTGTATTTGTGTAAACACACAAATCCTGGTTCTTTCATGGGAGTAGAGACAGATTGTATGTTAATACTAATTATGAACACTGATCTGTCTCCTCCTAGACAGTCCCATCCCCCTACAGTTATAACACACCTAGGGAACACAGTTAACCCCTTGATCGCCCCCTAGTGTTAACCCCATCCCTGCCAGTGACATTTATACAGTAATCAGTGCATTTTTATAGCACTGATCGCTGTATAATTGTCAATGGTCAGAAAAATTTGTCAAAAGTGTCCAATTTGTCTGCCGCAATATCGCAGTCCTGATAAAAATTGCAGATCGCCGCCATTACTAGTAAAAATTGTTTTTATAAAAATGCCATAAATATATCCTCTATTTTGTAAACGCTATAACTTTTGCGCAACCCAATCAATATACGCTTATTGCAATTTTTATTACCAAAAATATGTAGAAGAATACATATCAGCCTAAACTGAGGAAAAAATGTGCTTTTTAAAAAAAGAAAAAGTTGGGGATATTTATTATGGCAAAAAGTACAAAATATTGTTTTTTTTTCAAGATTGTCTCTTTTTCGCTCTTTTTTTGTTTATAGCGCAAAAAATGAAAACCGGAGAGATTATAAAATACCACCAAAAGAAAGCTCTATTTGTGGGGAAAAAAAGAATGTCAAATTTGTTTGGGTACAATGTCGCATGAATATGCAAGTAAGTTAAAGCAATGCAGTGCCGTATCGCAAAAACTAGCCTGGTCATTGAACAGCCAAATCTTCCAGGGCTGAAGTGGTTAATGGACATTCAGGTTCTCAATATATGTATATGTTGTCTCACTTTTTTTCATACTAGTCTTGCTTTGCAGGCAATGTCATTAATGTATGTTTAATTGTGCACTGTCACTTACATGTTTGCATTATTACATATATCACTAGTTACTTAGTGCTCCACTTAAATCCCTACCAATAAAGATTATTGAAATAAATATAAGGTGTGGGAGGAGTAGGATTATCTTTTTTCTCTCCCTATAATAAAGAGCTTAGTGCTCCATAGCCTGGCGCTGAGCACTGTCAAATAGGGGACTTTCTCAGCACTTTTTCAGGAACGCTGAAGGTATAGTCTTTTACATTATAGCTTGTGTACCTTATGCCGACAACCTTAGAGAGTCACTGTTATTTTTTAAGAAAAATAATGCTTTAAATATATTACCTCTTAAAGTGTATTTTCACTTTTGTATACAAATTGAGGTAAGGCCTACTTTATCCTTGTTACATGTTCTCATTAATGTATAATAACTTGAAAACAAATATTTAAAAGGTAACTCCACTTTCGTGGGTGAAAAAGATAGCAAATAAAGAGAAAATAATATAGCATATACAATTGCGATTCAAGTCATATTGTAATTGAATGTTATTAAAAATTACCTTTTCTTTTCAAACTGCAGCAGCTGTCCTTTTCTGTAAATGCAGTGCAATATGGCTACCTGGAGTTGTTCTGTACAGTGAGTGTGTTCTGACCACTCCCCAGAAACATAATTTCCTGCTTGTGTAATTGGCTCACCAATTTTCCCAGAATTCTGCCTAGGATACAAGTCAGATTTCAGGCAACAAAAAAAAACACATCTAAAGGGGTGCAGGCACAGCAGATTCCCTCATTAGTGCTGTGCATGTGCACACCTGATAGATAATTATGGAACCACTCTCATTAAACTCACTGATCACAGAGGCACAGAGGAACATACAGGGATTTCTTCAGAAAAACAAAAGGTAGCAATCTGCAACAAAGGTTGTTATAATCCTTGCAAGGTACATAGATCACCCAGAGGCAAATGTTTTTTTCTCAACAAAAGTAAAGTTACTCTTTAAACATTTCTGGTTAGCTCTTAAGAAGCAAGTCAGCAATTTTTTTTAAAAATTCTTAAAAGTCCTTACATGCTCTGCCTGCTTTGCACTGTTTAAAAAAGGGGGCTGTGGAGTAATGTTTAACATAACTAACATTGTCAGTACTGTGTTCGCAGTTCTTCATTATCAGCTGTAAACTGGATTGGCACACTGTATGTCCTAACTAAGGGTTAAAAATTTAGGAACCACCCTATTGCATTATATGTTAATGAGGCAGAAATCACACTTTGTGGGGACAGAACTACTGATAAACTGTCCAGAAATCTTATAATCGGATATGACACCTTCTTCTTAGAACTTACACTTTCTCCTTTTTTTAGCTACGCTGTGTAAATGGGAACACATAACAAATATGTAGTGAGGTTTTCTCAAATTTGACTGCAAAAGTGGAAATACCCCTTAACCTTCACTATACCAGTGAGTGCACAAAGATTTATCCAGTTGTCATATCACTGTTTTGGTTCACAACTGCCCAACTCCCTGTCTGTATTCGACAAAACTTATATCTTTTTCCAAGCTTCCATCCAGTGGTAAATTCTAGTACTGCAGTATATTGATAAGATACGCTGACATACAGTAAACACAAAAGGCAAGCAATATATAAGAGATTATATAAACAGTACTGCTCAAGGTACAGTTTTGTTAATTCCAGAGAATAGCAAGTGTTAATAATAATAATAATATTTTTTATAAATACTATTATTTTGAAAGCTAAACAAACTGCAGTTTAGTATGTTGCTTCTGTTTTTATTTGTATATTACATGTTCCCAGATATTTCATTCCCTTACAAGAAAAAAAGGATACATCAATTAAAATAATGTTATTGAAAAGCTGCTACAGGTATGCTCAAAAATGTAAATTTTTGGAATCACAATTGTAGGTTTTCTCCTTTGTATGCAAACATTTTAACACATCATACAGGCACTAGGGATGGGCCAAACGGACCCCTGTTCGGTTCGCACCAGAACTCCCGATCACGGCGAATGTTCAGACCCGAATAACGAACCCCATTAAAGTCAATGGGACCCAAACCTCAAAAATCAAAAGTGCCCATTTTGAAGGTTTATATGCAAGTAATTGGGCATAAAATAGTTATAGGGGTCCGGGTCCTGCCCTGGGTACATGTATCAATAAAAAAAGTTTGTGAAAAAAGTAATTTTTAAATGAGCAGTGATTTTTAGATTTTTAAAGTAAAACCATACAAATGAAAAATTGCTTCCAATATAGTGACTGAGGGGTCCTCCTAGTCTACCTGTAAAGTGCCAGATTTGTACCATGTCTAGAATCTGCAGTAGCAATAATTGCATTTATAAAGCCAGAAAAATGAAATTTTCCCTGCAAGTGGCCTTTATTTTGCTCAGCAATAGCTGTGTGTGAGAGTGTGTATTATGAGGCCACAATGTAGTGCACTGGGAACAAGATTAGATATTTTTTGGATACATTCTGGTGTCACTTTGACTTTGGATAGAAGTAACGGGTGTGTAAAAATTTGTATTTGGGGGTCGGCGGCACCTTCCCACTGTAGCCCTATAGAGGTACTCTTGATGAAAGCAAGAATTGGCCTTGCTGCAAAAAATTGCCATGATATGCACCTGTCAAACAGGTGCAGAAAAATGTACTCTTTGGGTGTCAGGGGCACCTTCCCACCGTAACCCTATAGAGGTACTCTTGATAAAAGCAAGAATTGGCCTTGCTCTAAAAATTGCAATGATCTGCACCTGTCAAACAGGTGCTGAAAAATTGGTCTTTGGGTGCTCATTGTGCCCATAAAACCTATACTAAAAACATTCTTCCAGATTAAATGATTGAACACCCTCAAAGTTAGACAACCTTGAAGTCCTGCAGATATTCCAAATCCCAAAAAGACTTAATCAGTGACATTGGCATCAGGGGCTTCATAGCTGGTAATCCAGGACTGATTAACTTTTATAAAAGTCAAACGGTCCACAGAGTCTGTGGACAGACGCATTGTATTATTGGTAACGAAACCTCCTGCAGCAATGAATGCCCGTTCTTAGCATGCTGGAATGCAGGGCAGCCCAACAACTCAATAGCATACTGGGCAAGTTCTGGTGAATGGTCTATTCTCATGACCCAGTAAGTCAGTGGATCATCAGCTGGAAAGCGCTCCATCTCTGTTTTGAACCCGAGTTAATCGTCCACCATGTGATGCAGACGCTGTCGATGGGATGTGGAAGCTGACAGCCCTGGACGGCAAGGACTAAATCAAATCAAAAATGCCTCTCTTAGGTGGACACCTTCTCCAACGCTCCTCTCTTGACCAACAGAAGAGTCAAAACAAAGTTTCCATGACAGTGTAACCTACTGGAGTCAGGAAAAATGTTCAATAAAATCCTCTTTAACGTGTCCTCAAGAGATTTTATCTTCTGCACTCTGTGGGGACGGGATGAGTTCTGAGACCTTCCCCTTATAACGGTGTTCAAGGAGGGTTGCCAACCAGTAATCATCCTTCTCCTTTATGCCACGTATTTTTGGGTCCTTTTGCAGGCTTTGAAGCACGAGGTTGCCCATGTGCCTCAAGTTTGCCAATTCGTTGACGGCCCTCTGCTGCATGTAAAGCTGCAGCATTCCCAAAGTTGATTTCCACCTGTCACAAATCAGGCAGTTTATGGGCAGGTGGATTTCCCGCTGAATTTCAGCCAGCCGAGCACTGGTTGTATATGACCACCTGAAATGGCTACAGACTCTTCTGGCCTGCTTTAGTACATCTTGCAACCCTGGGTACGTACTTAGGAAACACTGTACCACCAAATTGAGGACATGTGCCAGGCATGGCACATGGGTCAACATTCCCTGTCTAAGGGTGGACAGGAGGTTTGAGCCATTATCGGACAACACCATTCCTGGCTCCAGCTGGTGTGGTGTGAACTACCTCTGGGCCTGTCCCTGCAGAGCTGCAAGAATCTCCGCTCCGGTGTGGTTCCTGTCCCCTAAACACACCAGCTGAAGCACTGCATGGCACCTTTTAGCCCGACTCTGGGAATAGCCCTTTGAACACTTAGGAGGTATCTGTTGTTCATAAGACAATTCTGCAGAGGAGGGCATGGAGGTGGCGGAGGAGGGGGTAGAGCTCTCAGGTCTGGAATCATCACTACCAGCTGTATGGAGACGTGGGGACACAACAAGCTGCAGCACCGAGCCCTGTCCTGCATCCTTTCGAGTTGCAAGCAAAATATATTGTCCCTGCCCATACTGGACCACGTGTCAGCAGTAAGGTGGATTTTAGGGCTGACTGCCTTGCCCAACGATGCCAGAACATTCCCTTCCACATGATGGTAGAGAGATGGAACAGCAATGCGGGAAAAGTAGTAGCGACTGGGAATTTTCCATTGTGGTACAGCACATTGTGCAAATTCACGGAAGGGAGCAGAATCCACTAGGCTGAAAGTCAGAAGTTGGAGAGCCAACAGCTTTGACAAGCTTGCATTAGGACGCTGGGCATGTGGGTGACAGGGACTGTTTTTTTGTTTTTCCGCTGCAACAGATGGGACAGAGAAATGTGCCAGCTACAGTCTACAGATGGTGGTGTGCTGCTGGCAGATGTGCTGCTAGGAGCTGAGACACCCTGTGCTATACCATCATCCCTGTCAGTGGAGGCTGCTGAGAGGCAATGACTCGGTATCGCAGGGGCAGACTGACATGGGTAAGGAGGAGAAGGGACAGATTTGTGCCCCTTTTGTGTGAGTTTTAGGTGCTCTTACCAACGGGCTGATTGGTTGGACCTTAAATGCCTTGTACTCAAATGGTTGGTGTTTTTGCCATGTTTGATGTGCCTGGGACACAGTTTGCAGATAGCAAAAGTGCGATCTGCTGCAGATGTGCTGAAAAAGGCCCAGCCAGATGAGCTTTGGGGAGTGGGCCAGGAGATAACAGCTGCAGAATGTGATGAAATAGGGTGGCTGCTCTTTACTCTTTCTTGATGTCGGCCTCCTTGGGGTTGTGCCGCCTCACCTTCAGTTTCCTCCTCTGCTCTATCTGGCACCTAAGTCGCATCGGTGACCTCATCATCATCATCTCCATTCCCTCCATATTCATCATTACCACTGGAGACAACTTGGCAATATGCTGTGGCTTGGGGAACATGAATGCCAATTTGTCTTCCATTTGTCTCTCTAGGCTCATGTTCCTGTTCAACCTCAGAACCAACATCTGAATCCAGTAATGGCTGGGCATCATCAAGGGACAAGTGGCTAATGCTGTGGTCAAATAACTCAGCTGACTCCTCAATGGCTGATGTTGGGGCTACGGCAGGAATAGATGTTATATCAAGGTTTATCCACTCTGGCAACTGCAGGGGACTGCACACTTGTCTCTGCTTGTGTGACAGAGGATGAGGAGGGTGAGGAAGTTTTAGTAAGCCAGTCCACCACCTCCTCTGCATGCTGTGGCTGGATAGCACGGGCAATCTCGCTAAACAGAGGAAATGATGCTCTGCCTGAGGACTGACCACCACAGCCACCTTTGCCGGTGGACACATTTGTTGCTGGCCCCCTTACAGTGCCAAGGAAACATCTGCCTCTCCTTGTTGTCCTCCCAGACATTATTAGGAGGGTGGGGCGGTGCTTTTAAGAAAATGTAAAGAAGTAGTTGAAATCTGTACGTAGATGCACTTTAATCAATGTAAAGAGGTGTTTGGTGAACTTTAATTTGAGTACTCACACTACACAGACACACTCCACGGATACACTATAATATAATGTGCCAAATGTACAGTGACGCACAGAACTATATGGCGTTAAACTGGCAGTAACGAACACAGAACTATATGGCATTAAACTGGCAGTAATGCATGCAAAACTAAATGGCATTAAACTGGCAGTAACGCGCACAGAACTACATGGCATTAAACTGGCAGTAAGGCAAACAGAACTATATGGCATTAAACTGGCAGTAACGCACAAAACGATATGACATTAAACTGCAGTAACGCACACAGAACTATATGTCGTTAAACTGGCAGTAATGTACACAGAATGAAATGGTGTTAAACTTGCAGTAACACACACAAAACAATATGGAGTTTAACTGGCAGTAACGCACCCAAAACTATATGGCTTTAAAATGGCAGTAACACACACAAAACTATATGGCTTTAAACTCGCAGTAAGGCACACAAACGATATGGCATTAAACTCGCAGTAACGCACACAGAACTATATGGCGTTAAACTGGCAGTAACCAACACAAAACGATATGGTGTTAAACTGGCAGTAACGCACACAAAATGATATGGCGTAAAAAAACGGCAGTAACGCACACAGAACTATATGGAGCAGTAACACACACAGAAGTAGATGGCATTAAACTGGCAGTGACGCACACAGAAGAAAATGGTGTTAAACTGACAGTAACGCACACAGAAGTAAATGGTGTTAAACTGGAAGTAACGCAATCAATTAGACAGTGTTCAACCTTCACTACACTGACGCTATCTGAACTGTCCCTACTCTAGCTATACACTAATGTAAAGATTACTGGCACGGTCTCACTACACTACACTGAAACTATATGAGCTGTCCCTACTCTAGCTGCACACTATGCAAAGCTGAATGATGGTCTTCCTCACTATATTCACACTATCCCTAGACTGACACTAAAGTAATATTCTACACTGACAATTGAAACAAAATAGCACAGTATAGCACACTAACTAACTAATAGCACTGAACAGAGCCCTGTTTTATCTCTCTCCATGCCAAAATCACACTAAAAATGGCTGCAATTGATAGAATACTTTTATACTGTGGGGCGGGAATGAGCCTTGATTGGATAAAGTCATGATCACAGTGTCCAATCATGATTCTGATGGTGTTCTGTGCCCTGATTGGCTGAAGCTTTCACTGCTTCAGCCAATTAGGGCTTACAATGCACTGTTTAGCGCCGCAATGCATTGTGGTCGGTTCGGGGGGCCGAATGACCCGTTTTGTCCGCTGTTCACCAAACAACGAAAGTTCGCCCCGAACAATGAAAGTTCGGCCCGAACTTATGCCATCCCTAATGCCCCGTACACACGGTCGGAAATTCCGATGACCATATCTGTCGGATCATTTCCATCGGATTTTGTCCGAAGCTGGTGTTGCGTACACATGGTCGGACAACGTTGTCGGAATTTCCGGTCTTCTAGAACGCTGTGACGTAAGCCGTGTACGACGGGACTAGAAAAGGGAAGTTCAACACCACGTCCGGCACCCTTTGGGCTCCTTCTGCTGATTCTGTGTTTATTGTGTGTTAGTAGAAGTTTGGTTACATACGATTCACGCTTTTCAGACTTGTGCTTCAGATCGTTACTGCTCTTCAGTTTGTGCTTGTCGGTGCGTATATGTTTATCAGTGCGTGTAGTCAGTTCGCATTTGTTGGTCATTGCGGACTATATCTTGATATCTTCTTGATATAGGACACTTTGATTTTCACTGCTTATTGTCTGCTTGTTTCTGGTATTCATTTCGTTCTTTCAGGCCTTGCTGTTTATCGGTGCTTTCTGTTTGTCTGTTCTGACCAGCCGACCGTTTGGAAGCCATGTTTCGTGTACGTACTCGTCGTAGAGTTCGTGCTGTGCAGGGGCTTGGTGTTGGGCTTTTAGCTTTGACCCAAGCCCAGTCCATGAACAGGGCGAGGAGGAGTTAATGGACCAAGAATTGGTTGCTCCAGCATGACCAATTCTCGCACATGCCTTTGCTTCGTGAGATCCGGGAGAATAATCCTGATGATTTCAGGAACTTTCTCAGGATGACGGACCCCGTTTTTCACCGTCTGTTGGCTTTGCTGACCCCTTTTATCAGCAGGCAGGATACCTGCATGAGGCAAGCCATCACTCCGGAGCAGAGGCTAGTTGCCACGTTGAGGTACTTGGAAACAGGGAGAAGCCTTCAGGACCTGAAGTTCTCCACAGGTATCTCCCCCCAGGCTTTGGGTATCATTATTCCAGAGACCTGTTCTGCCATTATCCAGGTCCTGCAGGAGGACTATATTAAGGTAAGATTTCTCCTTTACTATTCCCTTCTATGTATTTACTGTTTAATAATGTCTTGTATTTCTTTCCTCGTTCCCTAATTACCAGGATTGCAATATGCTGTAATATGCTGTGCCCCTTTGTCCTCATGCATGCTAGAACCTTGGAATGTTTTTTTTTGTCCCTCATGCATTTTTGCCTTCACTTACCTCCCCAGCGTGCTCTTCTGGGCCCATATACACCTATGGCCTAGTCACTTAGCAATGTATTTTGTCTGCTCCATAGTATTGGTTTCCCCTAAACACCCCCTAAAATATCCACAAATGTTTTCTGTGTGTTTAACTTCATGCAGAGTTTTTTTTTTTTTGGTGGGCCAAACTCATTAGGAACCCCCCTTCCCCCAACTGCTAGGTCAGCTGATACCAATCCTCTATCTGCTGACTTTGCCAAACTTAATACAGCTCTCAATGAAGTGGAGAGGGTTACCTGTTCAATACACCTCCCCCCTATTTTTTGGCATCTATAAACATACTCATATGTATCAAGCCACTACGCTCGAATGCAAGATTATTACTGACCAATAATTCCATAATAGTTGCTATCCTGTGTGACAATTCATAGGGAGATTCACTTTTCATTTGTTTGATCTTCCCATGAATAGTAACATCAGAACGTACACCATACAAAACACATAATAATTCCAGTAATATATCCCTTGTCCTCAGAGGCTGAATACAGATTTGTTTAATTCTCATCCAAAGACTACTTCCTATAGAATGTTGTATAACTCTTTCTAAATCAGATGGGTTGAGATTGTACATATCTCTGACATTCTGCAAGTCACAAAACCATTTTAAAAATCTGTTTAAATCATGGCAGGGAATCATTCCTATTTCTTTAAGAATTGCATCTAATTCTTTTGGTTTCAAAGGCTTCATTACAAGCTGAACTTCACCTGCATTATTATTATTGTTATAAACTGTGGTGGTCACAGTGGGTGCAGCTGGCAATGAATTATCAGATTTAATATGAGGTTCTGTTTCATTTGATAGAATGTTTGTATTTTTCTGCAGATTGCTGAATCCAAGATTTGATGCATATCTGCATTCCTGAGATCTCTTCTCTAATTCCATAATTCTTAATGGAAATCTCTTATTTTCCTCTGATAATTCATCACAACGTTTAGATTTCTCAAGGAAAGCTCCCCCAATGGTAACTGCATGCAATTTTAAATTTACAGTCTCAGATTCTGATTGGTTTTGTAACCTCTGACAAACCTTGTAGCTATTATCAACTGCACTCTGTAACTGGGTAATTTCCTCAACCTTATCCTTCAAAGAACTTTCCATTGTTAAACAGCAAGATAACAAGCCCTGTACAATACAACCTTTTCTTTTACTTTCTGAAATTTTGCTATCAAAAAATTTTTTCTCTAAAAATTCATTCATCATAGTCCACGTTTGCTTACATTTTTCTGGAATTTCATAAGGACCGCCATGCCGCTTAATACATTTTAATACCCATCTGTTAACTTTATCAGAACTGACACTAGCTTCACACTGAGTAAGCATTTTGACTATATTATTAATAATTTAAAAAAAGGAAATATTTTACTCACCGCATTAGTTACTCCTTCAGATTCCAGCTCAGGTCTTCTGGTACACAATACAGTCCTTTTTTTGTTGTTTCCAGTCTCCAGAGAATAATTCTGGGGTTCCAAACTTGTTTAATTTTGTAAATCAGACTCTCTTATGTCACAACCAGACATTAGAGTCACAGCACAGGTCTTGGGTCTCCATCAGACTTCTGTCCACCTCACAGGATTGTTGTCACCACCGACTTCTGTTACCAAGTCCTGAAAATGCTCTTCTGGTCACTTGAACAGCACCAATGTAGTGATATAATATATTGTGGTTTAGATGATTTGTAGTTATTTATAAGTATTGTCCCGCAGCAAACCCAATTCTCGCAGAGAGACGCACTTTATTGACTTCCAAAACAGAACAGTCTTGCAGATGATAAAAATCCAACAGAGTACATATGTGACAACGAATATTTCTCCTAGACCTGTGCCTTCATAATCACAAACCCTTCTCTGAGACAGATTAGATTGAATCCAAGGTTATATTCAGCTGCAGTCATAGACTGCCCTAATTTGCATTCTTGCATATCAACATCAACAAGTCCCCTTTGATATGTGTGACTACTGATTAGATTAAGAGATGCCACCTGAACACCCTTTTGAGGTGTAGAATAGACTCCAATCCGCAATCTATATTCTCGCACATCAACATCAACAAGTATACGCAATTAGATTAACAGATACCACCTTAACACCCTTTTGATGTGTAGAACAGAGTCTATGCACAATTAGATTAACAGCTACCAATGTGGCCTGCCTAGAATGGACTTGTCTTAGAATGATAATACTATACAACACAGAGGAGAATGCGGAAGGACTCCCCTTCGTCTTTGTCGTGGATGAAGCATTTGCATTGTCAAGCCTTCTGATGCAGACTTTCCGGATGAGGACCCTCACCCCGGACCAGGGGGTCTTTAATTTCTGGCTGTCCAGAGCCCAAAGAGTGGTAGAGAACGCTTTTGGGATCATGGCCAGCCGCTTCCGCCTATTTTTGACACCCATCCACATGGCGGAATATAAAATGAAATAACATTGTGCTTTCCTGCTGCATTTTGCACAATTTAAAAAAAAAAAAACATTCAACAAACTATGTTGTGTCTGTTGGCCCTGATGCCGACGTCCCACAAAATGCCAACCTGACAGCCCTTGAAGCTGTACGTCCTGGCTTGCCCCCCCTAAATACCCGCAAAGTCAGAGAGAGATATATGGAGTACTTTGTGGGTAGGGGGGCCATTGATATGCCAGACAATGTGTGAGAGGCATTTTTTAATAAATTTATTTTGGAAACTGAAATAAGATTTGTTTTCATTTACTGTTTGGGTTTGTTGTAGGTGTCTTCTTGCTTATTTTATGGTTTATTTTTGGGCCTTTAGCTTCAACAGTGTAAATGCACTTTCTGGGCGAGATGAGGTTACATTCTCTTCTTCCTAAAAATAACCTTCTCATGTTGTGGGTCTGATACATACAGCTAGTTTTTATACTTAAGGTATGTAGAGCATTTACTGACCCAAAAAGTACTCCTTTTCAGCACCATGACAGAAATGGGTGGATTCCTGAAAATGGCGTGATAGGTGGTTTATTAAAAAGCACTGTGGGTGTAATTTCCAAAAGGCAAATCCACTATGCACTACAAGTGCACTGCAAAAGTGCGCCTGAAACTGCACTTGGAGTGCAAAGTGTATTTGCCTTTAGTAAATAATACCCATTGTCACCAAAAACAACAACTTTTTACGCAAATAATGCTTTTGGGGTTTGAAATAAGGAAGCCACACATTGTTGATACGGTCAAATTTTACTTCAAGCACATTCACATGTGCCTTTCAAAAAGGCTTTTCAAAATAAAAAACATATTTGGTGTTTATAACATTCTTTAATAACATTAATAACTTGGCGCTTTTGTGTAAACAGGCATGTATCAAAGAAGAACATACAGAACACAGGAACTTACAAAGTTCAACTTGGAAAAGTGAAGACAAGATCAGACATGAGTATGTCCAAACTGTGTTGATCTTGCCTTCATCACATGGGGTGTCACCCCTGGAAAAGCCAAATTTAAAAGATGCACACAATTTGGGGATCAAACTGGGCATTTTCTTCAAGAACCCATGCCTAGATTGACAAAATGTGCAATCTCCCATCATGGGGATCAATGTACGTGTTTTGGGGGTGCAACCCCTTCACCTCAGCCACTTTAGTAGTTAGTAAGGGGTTGCACCCACAAAACGTGGTCATTGATCCACCATGATGGGAGATAGCACATGTTGACACACTGTGTGCATCTTCCAAATTTTGCGATTTTCTTACATAAAAATTTTGTTTTTTAAAACTCGAAAATGTCTGGTAGCTAGTTTGTGGTGTTTCAGATTTTCCCTAAAACATCAATGATGTTCTTCATTTTTTGTTGAACATCATTGATGTTTTTCTTGATATCATCTAGATCCCGATTTCACCCCATTATCTCCCCGATGAGGACGTGTGCACTTTTACTGGTAAAATGTGATTCTTCTTCCACAACATCCACATCACTTAAAAAAAAACAACAAACACTGTGTATTTTAAATATGCAGGCATACATTGATTAGCTCACCTAAAGCTGTGGTCTCCGACACTCACCTGTTGTGGTGACAATTTCTCCAACTTCTACAATCTCACCTTCCTCCTCCTCCTCTGCTGCTGGTGTTGGTATTTCCCCTTCTTTGGGAAGTGTGGGGTCCCTGGTGTACTCAGACGTCCCGAGTCTTCTCTCCCCTATGAGAATGTACAAAAGGAATACTTAGCACACCAATCTTTGAGGGCAGAAATAGGAATCTGAAACATTGCTTGGAAGTGTCGTACAATTGTGTTTTTTGGCCAAGTTCAAAGCCAAAAAACATTAATTTTGACACTTTGTAAAGCTGAAATACTTATTACCTGTTTGGTGCAAGTTTGTCAGATGGAGACATCCCTATAGTATCCACTGGAGCACATGTGTGGGACACCCTAATAAAAAGGGTGTTTTGGTGTCCCAGCACTAGTGTTCTAGAGTCCAGATGTGTAAACAGCTACTGAGTGACCTCTCCTTTACACTGAATCAAGTTTGCATTTCATTCTATTACAAACCCCTATAGACAACAAACTTCCTTTGACTAGAAACAGGCCTAAAGAAATGTAGGTAACTCCAACTTCACCAAACATTGTATTATAAGTGGGTGAACGATCAAGGTTTATTACGATCGATTGAACACACGAACATGAAAGTGGCCATTTTCAACTGTCCAACAAAAAACAAAGCACATGGAGCAGTATGCAAACAAGAAAAATAATATGAACATACAACTACTTACTTTTTTGAAGAACTCGCTTGATCTTTCTGTACTGATCGTGCTCCCTCAGTTTCAGGTCTGACCAGCGTTTCCTCAGTTGATCCTTGGATCGTCGTAACCCAAAATTCTTCTGCAGACTCTTCACAACTTTAGCCATGATCTTGGCCTTTCTGACATATGGGTTGGGTTAAGGCCCAAACTTCCCATCATAGTCGCTCCTCTTCAATATGTCCACCATCTCCAACATTTCTCCAAAAGACATATTTAAGGCCTTAAATCTTCTCCTCCAGGATCGGGACGTTTCTGGCTCCGGGCTTTCCTTGTCCTCCTCCTCGTTGCTGGAATAGTTAGTGCGCACCTGCTGTGTCTCCGCCATGTGCTCTACCCACTGCGCCGCAAGGAGAAGGGGCGGAGAATAGACAAGAAAGATCGTCAAGGGAGGGCGGAGTTTCACGCATGCGCACTGTATATAAAACATCACACGCATGTGTCGTACGGACGTTCTGTGAGCAGAGGTAGAAAGCTGACGCGACAATCGTTAGAACGAAGGTACCATTTTGACCTTGGTACATCACTAGCCTAGACTGCTTCTACATTGAGGCTTATTTTGGGAGAGGATTAGGAGAGTTTAGCCTGACATTATTTTGTGTTTGTCTGGTGTTGTGTCTTGCAGAGAATATGGAGGGGTTCAATGACTTCAGCTTCCTCCCCCTGTTCATTGACAAGTTCAGGGAGATGCCCTGTTTGTGGCAAGCCAAGCATCCCCATTACAGCAACAAAATAAAGAGGCTGGAAGCGATGGAGAAACTGCTGGAGTTTGTAAAGCCGGTGATCCCCACGGCAACCATCGACAAGTTAAAAACGAAAATTGGTGGCCTGAGGAGTACGTATTTCAGGGAGCGCAATAAGGTCCTGACGTCCCAGAGATCTTGAGTTGCAGCAGATAAAGTTTATGTCCCCAAGCTGTGGTACTACAAGAAGCTCCATTTTCTCAAAGACCAGACTGAGGTTAGGGAATCACTCTCGACTCTTCCTTCCACGCTTCCTTCTACGCATTCCACCCCTGCTGAGGCTTCCGACACCCAACCTGGGCCTTCCAGTCAGGAAGATGTGGAGGAGCCCAGCTTGAGCCAGGTATAGTATTGTTCTACATTTTTTTTGTGGAAAAATTAATGATGTTAACTTAATTTTTGAGCACTAATTGCTTATTTGCTAAAGTGTTTTACATATCAATAGACAGTAGTGTTGGAGAGATTTTGGGCAAGAAGGTAAACTGCTGGGCTCAGAATTATATTCTTTTCTATTTGTTAACAATTTGCAACAGTCAATAGCTGAAAATTGTGTGTGTTTGATGAAACAAAAACTCAAACTATGTCCCTTTGTCATACACAGGAAGACCTCAGCCAGGAGGAGGGCATGGAATGCGGCAGCCAGAAGGTGGCTGTGGAATGTGGCAGCCAGGAGGAGGCAGGGGTAAGTGGCAGCCAAGATGTGGGAAGGCCTAGGAGCCTGACTCAATCCCAAGTCCCTCCCCTCCGCCTTCCATACAAAAGGGACAGAAAGGGGAGGGATGTGGGGGAGTCAGCGCTCCAGCTGATTGGGGAGGCTTCAGCAGCACTAAAAGCCACCCCCACATATGAAGAGGCCTTTGCCGCCTTGGCTGCCACCAAACTTACCCGGATGGAGGAGGGGCAACGCCTCATGTGTGAGGAGGTCATTATCAAGATACTAGATAAGGGGTTGTTGGGCCAAATGACCCAAAGTACACATGTGCGATATAGACCATCCTCCTCCTCCTTCTGCCACACCTCCAGCACCACAGCCACAGCCTGGAAGGAAGCGTGGAAGGAAGACCTGAGAGTGATGACCTGGGTTCAGTCTGGTCTGACAGAAGATGCAGCCTCTTGTATGACCACAGTCTGGGGACATAGATGTCATCTGCTGCAGTTCCAGATCTCTCGGACTTCTGGACCAGATTGAACTCCCTTAAGATATGTACTCCTCAGGCCACCAATTTTTGAGTTTAAAAAATTCATGTCTGCCCTGGGGGTCAAAGGCTTTGCAAATTTCCCCAGTTTCTCCATCGCTGCCTCCCTCTTTATTTTGTTGCTGACACCTAATAAAGGTTTTTTTGATTTCAAGAAATCCTTGCCTATGTGTTTTACTTCAAAAAGGACAGTTTATTTGTGAGTAGGCAGGTACATTTCTAATATAGAAAGTAGAATTAACAAGGGGCACCAATACCAAACAACCTCCTAGAGAATTTAACAAAAAAAAAATAATAATAATGGTGTTGGGGTAAGTTGAGACGCACAAAACACACCAAAAAAAAAAAAAAAAAGAAGATGAGCAAAATTACAAACAAAGGAAATCTTGATTAAAATACAAACCACTATAAATGTAAAAACAAATAAAAAAACATTCTTGAGATCTGACGATTAAAAAAATTCTAGCCATGAAATCAGGAAAAAGAATAAAGAAAGAAGTTTTGGAGAAGTCAGTGTGAATATGAGCAGCTAAAAAAACATCATTCTTCTTGCATTGTAAAGAAAAAGAGAATGCGCTGCATTAAACAAATTTTAACATTGCAGCGTGACGAATGTGCTCTGTCGATTAGGAACGCTAGTTTTACCTGACCGAGTGCTTCCGTCAGAGAATTTCTTCTGAGCATGCGTGGCACTTTGTCCGTTGGACTAGGCTACACACGATCGGAATTTGCATGATTGGACTTTGTTGTCGGAAAATTTGAGATCCAGCTCTCAAACTTTTTCCGTCGGAAATTCCGACGGAAAAAGTCAGATTGAGCCCACACACGGCCGGATTTTCTGACAACATGGTCCGATAGGACTTTTTCCGTCGGAAATTCCGACCGTGTGTACAGGGCATAACAGGCACTAAATTAAGCTCTGTGCTTACTTCCCTAAACTGTTTTGCACAAATAAAAAGACAAAAAATGTGACTTTCAACTGGACACCAAAAAACAAATGGACTTTAGATATGCAACCCAGGAGATCATACATATTATCAGAAACTTGAACACAAGCATATATCCATAAAATATATGTGTTTATTAATGTACAATATCATTAAAAAGGATTACTGAGTATAACCAGCTCCCAATATAACATTTACATGAACAAACTTATATAGAAGATGAAAAATCAGCGTCCTAGCACAAATGTGTCATGTCAATGCATTTCACAGAAGACGCTTCATCAGGACAATGGAGGCATGATACAAATCTTCACAATGTTATTTTTTTCCAAAAAGGCAATGGATTACAATAAAATTATAATTTGACACAGGATGCACTATATACATATGCATATATTTAAAAGTGTATCATTTACTGCAAAAAAATATATAAATACAGTATCTCACAAAAGTGAGTACACCCTTCACATTTTTGTAAATATTTTATTATATCTTTTCATGTGACAACACTGAAGAAATTACACTTTGCTACAATGTAAAGTAGTAGGTGTACAGCTTGTATAACAAAATAAGTCAACACACACCCTTTAATATCTAAACTGCTGGCAACAAAAGTAAGTACACCCCTAAGTGAAAATGTCCAAATTGGGCCCATTTAGCCATTTTCCCTCCTCTGTGTCATGTGACTCATTAGTGTTACAAGGTCTCAGGTGTGAATGGGGAGCAGGTGTGTTAAATTTGGTGTTATAATAGACGTATGAGTGCTGCCAGCATTGCTGCAGAGGTTGAAGGGGTGGGGGGTCAGCCTGTCAATGCTCAGATCATACGCCGCACACTGCATAAAACTGGTCCTCATGACGGAAGCCTCTTCTAAAGATGATGCACAAGAATGCCTGCAAACAGTTTGCTAAAGACAAGCAGACTAAGGACATGGATTACTGGAACCATGTCCTGTGGTCTGATGAGACCAAGATAAACTTATTTGGTTCATATGGTGTCAAGCATGTGTGGTGAAAACCAGGTGAGGAGTACAAAGACAAGTGTGTCTTGCCTACAGTCAAGCATGGTGGTGGGAGTGTCATGGTCTGGGGCTCCATACGTGCTCTGGGGAGCTACAGTTCATTGAGGGAACCATGAATGCCAACATGTACTGTGACTTACTGAAGCAGAGCATGATCCCCTCCCTTTGGAGACTGGGCTGCAGGAAGTATTGCAACATGATAACGACCCCAAACACACCTCCAAGAGGACCACTGCCTTGCTAAAGAAGCCGAGGGTAAAGGTGATGGACTGGCCAAGCATGTCTCTAGACCTAAACCCTATTGAGCATCTGTGGGGCATCCTCAAATTGAAGGTGGAGTAGCGCAAGGTCTCTAGAATCCACCAGCTCTATGATATCGTCATGGAGGAGTGGAAGAGGACTCCAGTGGCAACCTGTGAAGCTCTGGTGAACTCCATGCCCAAGAGGGTTAAGACTGTGCTGGAAAATAATGGTGGCCACACAAAATATTGACAGTTTAGGCCCAATTTGGACATTATTACCTAGGGGTGTACTCACTTTTGTTGCCAGCGGTTTAGACATTAATGTCTGTATGTTAAGTTATTTTGAGGGGACAGCAAATTTACACTGTTATACAAGCTGCACACTCCCTACATTGTAGAAAAGTGTAATTTCTTCAGTGTTGTCACATGAAAAGATATAATAAAATATTTACAAAAATGTGAGGGGGTGTACTCACTTTTGTGAGATACTGTATATATATCCTTGCTTAAAGGGGTTGTAAACCCCTTGTGTTTTCACCTTAATGAAAAAACTTCTGGCAGTTACCAGCCCCCCAGCCCACCCCCCCCCCCCATTTTACTTACCTCCCGTAATTCCCTTGGCAGAGACACGCTCTCCCTCTCTGCACATTGGCTCCCATTGCTGTCAATCAAATCCAATGACATGGGCGCCGGGGCTGGGGTCAAGTCCGGCATTCATGTCTGTGGATGCAAATGCTGGACTCAGGAGTGCACCTTCAAGGTACCGTATATACTCGAGTATAAGCCAAGTTTTTCAGCACATTTTTTTGTGCTGAAAATGCCCCCTCTGCTTATACTCGAGTCAAGCACTTTTCTGCAGCAGAGAATTCAATTTTCCGAACCAAATTTGGGGCCCCGTATCTCGGGGCCACTTGATGCTAGGAACCCCAAACTTTTTTTTTTTTTTTTTTTTTTTTTTAATAATTTTTATTAAAGTTTTACAAACAGTACAAGCAAAATCATCATGAACGCACTTGCTGAAGGAGACAACTGATAAAAGTAACAATACAAGGAGTCACTTTAAAATAAATGCAATAAGTGTACAGGAACAACACAGTTGAACAACATTGCAATCTATGAAGGTACAGTATGGACATAGCGTGTAGAGAGACAAATTGTAAACAGTATGGACCACTGTAAGTATAATCAAAAGTAATGCGAAGGTCATTATGTGGTGTATATTCGCAAACATTTCCGTGACGATAGGTCAGAGACTAGTATGATGGAGAATTTCTGAATTAGGAAAAGCATAGCTTTATAGGGTAGCATTGTGTAAGCCCAACCCAGTCACCCCAAAAGGGTACTTGCTGTGAGTGGGAAGGGACTAGTGAGGGGTGGAGTAATTGGAGTGTAAGGTATGCGCCCAGCAGGGGCTGGTGACAGTTTACTACTAAGCTATGCATGTCTTAATGGCAATTTGACAGCTAAATAAATGAGAGGGGTGACTTAACAGAGGTTGCATGAGAAAGGAGATTGTGATAACCTCTGCAAAACCTGGGTAGAAGTATGGTAAAAACTCAGGATGTGATCAAGAATGTTTCAAGAGAGGGGCTAATCGGAGGTAATCTGTGAGGGTTGGGGGGACCATCTGAAGTGTTTCCAACATGCCCAAGTAGATTCATGGCTTGTGATAGCGTCTTTGGCCTGGTGTATAAGGCCTTCCATTTCCTCTATTTTGTCGACCCTGTGGGTCCATTCAGTGATTGTAGGAGGCGTAAGACTCTTCCAATGGACTGGTATGCAGTGATTAGCAGCGTTGAGCAAGTGAATTGTAAGGGATTTTTTGTACAAGCGGATGGAGGTGGTGGTGTGGTGCAAGAGGCCCGATTCCCATTTCCTGACCAGGTAGTCAGACTTGATATCGTGGGTAGAGAAAAGCAGCGAATAGGTAGTGGACACTACATGTTTTTGGGGTTCTTGCTGCAGACACAGTGTTTCAAAAGGCGTGAAATCATGGTGCCATGGCACCTTGGGCTTACAAGTTTGGAAAAAGTGTTTAAGTTGAAAATAAGTAAAGAAAGGTATTCGGTAGTCAGGTAGAGCCTGGGACATAGATTGGTGAGCTAAAATCTCACCGTTAATAAAAAAACATTTTGCTCTAGGGTCTGGTGCGGTGCGTGGCGGTCGAGGAATCCCGCAGTGCGAGACCTGCCGGGAAGTCAGGATTGGAAGATAGCGGAGACATGGGTCCCGGGGCATTCAAAATAAGGGAATGTTTATTCGCTAGGCGGGAGTATCGTAAAGTGTCTCCTACCGTTGGGTGAAGAAGTAGTTGTTTGGGAATATGTGCGGGGTGTAACCATGGAAAGTGTGTCAGGGGAGAGCATGTAAAGGAGCGTTCAATTTGGATCCAATCTTTGCACGAGCCATGGACGTGCCAGTCAACAATCCTGGTCAAATGGCAGACCCATTGGTAACGTTGTAGGTCTGGTAAACCCACACCGCCTTTCAATTTGGGAAGTGTCAATCTGTTCCAGCCTAGTCTGGGTGGCTTGGTAGACCAAATGAAGGTCCTGCAGATACGTTTAAAGGAAGAGAGAAAAGACGGTGGGAGTCTAATAGGGATAGTTTGTAACAGGTAAAGGAGTCTGGGCAGCACGTTCATTTTTTTTTTTAACAATCATTTTTCTTTTATTTATAAATAAATCACAATTACGTACAATAGGAGCTTAAGGATCTCCACAAAACTGCATATGTATAAAAAAAATTGGAAGACTCTTCGACAGGTTACGTACATATCATAATATTGGGTTCGTATTCGTACTTATAAGACTAACATAACTTTATATCGACTGGTGCCCCCCCTTACCCCCTTTCTCCCCAATTACTGTCTTGTGTCGCCACTTTATACCTCCCTAGGGAGGGTGTAGGTAGAGAAAAAAAAAATAAAGAAATTAGGAAAAAGAAAAGAGAAAAGAAGAGAAAAAAAAAAAGGAAGGAGAGTCAAGTCAAGAGCGAGCGATCTCTCTCCTAGGCTAGAGACCTCGTTATCCAGGGTCCCCAGATAGTCGTAAATTTCCTGTAGTTACCCTGCTTGAGAAAAAATACTTTCTCGTTTCCTATTGTTTTATCAATACTCGTTAACCAGTTTTCTACTGTAGGGGGCAGTTGCGACTGCCAACGTTGGGCAATCAATTTTCGAGCTTGGAAAAGAGACCTCGAGATTAGATCAATCATGTTTCTCGGAACGTTGCCCCCCTCTATCAAGCCCAAAAGACAAGTCTTGGATGTTGGTTCCAGTTTTGTATTTAGAGCTTTGTTGATAGTGTCGACGATATTCGTCCAGTATCTATACAGCTTCGGGCATCGCCAGAGCATGTGGATAAAATCCCCAGCTGCCCCACATCTAGGGCATTGGTCATCATCCCGCCATCCCAATCTTAGCATCTTCTTAGGGGTGTAGTATACTCTATAGAGAAAAAAAGAGCTGTGATACTTTGTGCGAGGGGGCAATTGAGACTCGTGTAGTTTGTGCAAGGATAGAATCCCATTCCGCTGACGATAGCGGACCCACGTCGCTCTCCCATCTTTCCTTGATCTTGGTTGGGCCAATACGGTCTATCATTCTATCGCCAAGTCTGGCATACATCCGAGAGATCAAACCTTTGGTTGATACCAATTCCACTATTTGTGTTAAAATAGTAGTTTGGATCCATTGTGGTGTTTGGGATCCAAATTGTGTCTGGATTGCATGTCGGACTTGTAGATATTTGAAAAATTAGCTATTGGAGAGGGAATATTCCTGCTTCAGTTCAGCAAATGATTTTAAGTTTTGGCCCACAAAGAGTTGACTTATGCGAATAAGGCCCCGGTTAGCCCATTCTCTGGACTTAACAACTTTGGATAGCTCGACCAGGTTGCTATTATGCCATAAAGGGGCCAGTTTTGAGATACCATGGTATCCCAACATAGCCTTGGCTGTTTGCCAGAGTTTAACTATTAAATCTGTCGTTGGGCAGCGCATTAGAAATGAATTTGCCTCTAGCGCTTCAATGAGTCCATTATGCGGGCATCTCGTCATCATCAGTCTAATACTGGACCCCTTAGATATTCCTCCCCCTGCTAAATGCTGTAGCTGGGATGCCAAGAAATACAACCTGGGGTGCGGGACCGCCATCCCCCCCTCCAAGTGCGGAAGCTGCAGGGTTTTCAAAGCTATCCTAGGCTGGCCTCTTTTCCAGATTAAATCTCTGAAGAGTGATTCTATCCTCTTGAACCAACTCTGTCCTATCCACAATGGAGCATTATGTAGGAGATACAGAATCTGAGGCAGCCATATCATTTTTAGAAGGTTGCACCTCCCTGCCACAGAAAGAGGCAGGCGGCCCCACACCCCTGCCTTATACTTCCATTTTGTTAATAAGGGGGGTAAGTTGTCTTTGAGATACATGTTTGTATCTCTTGAGATCCAAATTCCTAAGTATTTCAGCTTCTCCACCACCTTGAGATTTGCATTATAGGGTAACATATCTCCAGGAATTGGGTCTATCGGGAGAAGAGCCGATTTATCCCAATTGATAACCAGCCCAGAGATTTTGCCAAACTCGCCAACCATTGTTGTTGCTGCTTTTAAAGAAGCTTGGACATCACCTAGATAGAACAGGACGTCATCTGCGAATAGTGCTATCTTCTCCTCGTGTTTGCCCCTCCTGAAACCCTGTATATCCGGGTTTCTTCTGGTTGCAATAGCCAGTGGCTCTATTGCTAGGGCAAAGAGTAGAGGAGACAGGGGGCATCCCTGTCTCGTCCCTCTTGCCAGCTGGAATAGTTCAGAGTACTCGTTGTTTATTTTTATTTTTGCTTTTGGGTTGGTATAGAGCAGTTTCACCCAATTGATGAAGTTTGGTCCAAACCCAAACTTGCTCAGTACTCTGAAGAGGTAAGCCCATTCAAGGCTATCGAACGCTTTAGCGGCGTCCAGCGCCATAATGGCCCTAGAGCCGGTGTTGTCTACTGGTAACTGTATATTTAGATACGTTCTTCTGATGTTGATACTAGTTGATCTCGCTGGAATAAAGCCTGATTGGTCAGGATGAACGAGTTTGTGAATGCAGCTGTTTAAGCGAGCTGCCAGCACCTTTGCCATAATTTTTACATCCGTGCACGTTCATTTTTAGAACGGCAATTCTACTGAACCATGAAAAAGGTCAGTGTGTATGTTGTTTAAGACAGGTGGAAAGTTAAGAGCATACAGGTTGGTAAGGTTAGTGGGTATCTGGATACCCAAAGAGGTAATGGCAGTGGGTTCCCAGCAGAAAGGGAAGGTGTCTTTACAGTGTGCGACCAAGGTAGATGGTAGTGATATGTTGAAAGCGTGTGATTTTGTGAAATTAATCAGAAGGTTGGATAGGTCTTTAAAGAGAGAGAATTCTTTAAGCAGATTTGGGATAGTGATTAAAGGGTTGGATAAGAACAAAAGGATATCGTCGGCATATGCTGCCACTTTGTATGTTTTGTGCTGAATCTAGATGCCAACGATATCCGGATTTTCCCTGATTTTGCAGAGGAAGGGCTCCAATGTGATTAAAAACAGTAGTGGGGAAAGTGGACATCCCTGGCGGGTACCGTTAGAGACAGAAAAGGCGTTCGACAGGTGACCATTCACTCTAATCTTTGCTGTTGGGGAGGAATACAAGGCCATAATCATGTTAAGTAGGTTCTGCGGTAAGCCTATCTTGAGTAGAGCGATTTCCATAAAGTCCCATGCCACCCTGTTGAATGCCTTTTCTGCGTCCAAGGATAAGAAGAAGCCTGCTGTGGAGTTAGTGGTCATCCAGTGATGTATGTTGATAGCTTTAACGGTGTTGTCTCTGGCTTCCCTGCCAGAGACAAACCCCACTTGGTCAAGATCAATTAGTTTGGGTAGAACTGGCTGTAGACGATTTGCTAAGATTTTGGCATACAACTTGAGATCACCATTGAGCAACGAAATGGGTCTATAATTGGAAACCAATGTTGTGTCTTTATTTGGCTTAGGTATAAGGGTAATATGGGCTTCTAAGAGGTCTCTGGTGGTGGAGGTATTAGAAGAAAAATTATTGAATGCGTTCACAAAATGGGGCAGTAAGATGTCAGTGAAGGATTTAAAATAGCAGGTAGTGAGACCATCAGGGCCTGGGCACTTTCCAGCTTTGAGCTGTTTAAGGGCAAGAGAAACTTCTTCTAGGGTGATTAGGGAGTCAAGAGCCGCGGTATCGTCATTTGATAGGGGAGTTGGGGAATACCGTTGTATAAACGAGTGTATCAAGGCCGTCCTTTCAGTCTGGCGGGATATATCGGAGGGTTTGGGTAGAATATATAGTTTGGAGAAGTATTGCACAAATTGGTGGGCAATATCGTCAGTTTTGGTGACAGAGTGCCCTTTTCGGTTTTAAGCAAATGGATTGTGCGAGCAGCTTTTTTTGTTTGTAGAGCTCTGGCGAGCATTTTTCCAGATTTGTTGCTGAACTCATAGAAAACTTTTTGAGTTAGGGCGTACTTACGCTTCAGGGATTTGTGCAATACTTCCAGAAGGTCATTTCGGGCTTTGGTCAATTCAGCTAAAGTGTCCGCCGCTTGCGAGGCCTTGTGTGTTCTTTCTAGGATGCGTATGCGTTGGGTTAAGGAGTCGATGTGTGCTTTCCGTAGTTTGGTGCGTGTAGTGGCTAGAGATATAAAGCATCCTCTTAGGACACACTTGTGAGCAGCCCATAATGTTGCGGGGTCGGTGTCAGGTGTCGCGTTGTCGGCAAAATATTGAGAAATATGGGTTGAGATTTGTCGGATTGTGTCCGAGTCAGAGAGTAGAGAGTCATCCAAACGCCATAAGCGCGGTGTGGGTGTTTTAGAAGTCAGTGAGAGGAGCATAGTGATGGGATTGTGATCGGATAGTATCATGGGTTCAATGGTGTCTTTAGTCAGGTAAGCAAGGCCCGGTTGTGAAATAAAGAAATAGTCCAGTCGGGAATGTTTGTTGTGAGGAGCTGAGAAGAAAGTAAAATCCTTGTCATTGGTGTGTAAGGTACGCCAAGTGTCGTGAAGTAAAAAGTCATGTAATTCCAATTTGATTGCTTTAAGAGTCTTGTAAGGCAGTGTAGAGGTACCATTGGAAGAGTCCAGAGTGGGGTTTAATGCTACATTTGTTTATTGTAAAGTGTCCCTTAGATAAAAATGAATCTCCCTTGCGTGTCCGTGTGAGTAGTTATGTCTTGA
Organism: Lithobates sylvaticus; assembly: GCA_028564925.1. Taxonomy (NCBI): domain Eukaryota; kingdom Metazoa; phylum Chordata; class Amphibia; order Anura; family Ranidae; genus Lithobates; species Lithobates sylvaticus. The sequence continues at coordinate 236,779,392 of CM053029.1, forward strand.
ATTGGGCAATGCTTGGATATTAATATAGACACCCCTTTAGATTTAGCAATGGCATTGGGAGCATGAAAAACCAGGTGGAAATGATGATTGTGTAATTTGGGAATGTTGTCAGACCTGAAATGCGTTTCCTGCACCAGCGCTATGTGCACCTTGGATTTCAATAGAGAGGCCAGCAATAGGGAACGCTTTTAAGGTGTGTTAAGGCCCTGTATGTTCACAGAGTAAAGTTTGAGCTGTCCATTCAGCTGTGTTAGTAAAGGCGGCGCAGATGGTGGGGCCAGATAGTCCGCCATTAGTCTGCTAGTTCAGTAGCGAATAGGCTATGTAGAAATCAGCAAAGCCTGTAGCATGCGTAAAATGTTGCGACGTGTCAAGGCAATGGGTGGATAAAGCCACCCGGAGAAAAAACCGAAGAGGGAGGGAAAAAATTATTCCCACAGACCTCAAAAAAAAAAAAAAAAAAAAAAAGGGGAGGGTTTATAATAGAAATATGTTATATAATACGTATGAAAAAAGAAATTTGGTATTGGTCAGGGTGACAGGGGTGAGTTCACGTGTAGGAGCGTAAACTCAACACCTGACACCACTGTGTGGGGGTTGGAACTAACCAGCAGGAGAGGTGTGTGTAAGCAATCAGAAACGGTGAGGACTCCCTGATGCCCAACCACGGTACAGAAATGGAGAGGGTGACAATAGAGTGAGTGCTGGAGTGGGGACTGACAGGGGAGAAAATGAACTCAAGGCAGGAATGAGCGATTGTGTAGATGTGGGAGGGGAATTTAGAGGGGTGTAAGGTATTTGGCAGCAGCAGATTTGTACCATTAAAACAGATAGTTGGCAATCGTGGACATCATGTTCGGTGTTCCATAGTTGCATAACCTGATAAAGTGTACATGTATTGAACGAGGTAATAAAATTCCGGGTGTAATACATTCATCAGAAAATAGCACTCAGCAGTGATACATAAAGGCATAAGAACTGTAGTTACCGTAACCCAGATATTGGAAGATGAATAATACTTAGACCTAGGAATATTACCGTGACCATATTTGTATGGAAGAGAGAGTCAAGCAGACATGTATATTTCATAGAGTATTAAACCTGTAAGTTCAGCAGAACGGCGAGCTGGTGCTCGTTAGATTGGAGGTCAGTCTTATCTTGAAGGATATGCAAGGCAAGAGTATGCATGTAACAGTGCTAAGGTTGAACATGTCGGAGTATGTGGCCGCGGATTCCACAAAGCAGGAGGTCAGGGTACAGGCAGCAATACAGTGTATTTAATATCAAAAAATGAGTACCATTGGTTAGAGGGTACCTTAATGAGGCATGAGTCAAATGCCCCGAGGGATCGTAAAAGTACCAGCTTGTAGAGAGGATGCAGTGGGCTGTCCGAGATGTAGCCCCGGAGTGCGGAGAGAAAGTGTGTAGTACTGCGGCATGTCATCTGAAACGCCAGTGAGGTGAGGCCAGTAGCGCGTACAACAGTTTTCAAGAAGCTAACATCTTGGAGGCGTCGGTGGGTGCGTAGCCTGTCACGGAGGGGGAGCTGATAGCGTCTGGATCAGCGGTATGGAGGAGTCTTTCCTGCGGTGTCAGAGGGAGTCGGAAGAAGGGGGCGGAGACATAGCCGCAAGGCGTCCTGGGGATTGTAGGCCCGTAAGGAGGGCGATTTGGCGCCAAGCCAAGAGAGTACGTCACAGGGGTGTGGAGGAGTAGTGAGAGGAAAACAGAGTTCCAAGCCCGAATACATCAGCAATGTTGAGCCAAAAAAATAAACAAAAACAAGTAGCTCACTGAGGCATCGAAGAAGTAATTTGAAATAACGGCAACCAGTACATAAACAGAACATCTTTGTTAACATACCCTAATGGGTGAGGGTAGTGTATTCCGGGAGTTTCAGTTTAGTGGTCCCTTCTAGCTCTTCTCGAGTGAGGTGGGGAGAAGGGGCTGTGGTCATGGCGGGTGTCCCGGTTCCTTGAGTTGGTAGAGCGGGTTGAAGGTGGGCTGTGTCTCTGGGAACCAGCATCTTGCGCATCCATAGTTTTTGCTTGCGGTAGCTCTCTCCTTTTTTTTTTTTTTTTATTCCACATTCAGATAGATCAGTAAGGGGTAATGTCAGCACGGCCCACATCTCCGTCCCCTTTTTGTCTTAACATCATTTGTGGATACTTTTGAATTGCTTTTCTTCCCCTTTTTTTTTTTTTTTTTGTTTTCCTCTGGGGGGTTTATTCAGTTTAAATTTTCCATCGTAGGCATACACAGGTCAGAGCAGTAAGGGTAGTGGGCCCAGCTGTTTCCGATCTGCCCCATGATCCGAGTCTAGGTTAGGCCCATTTTCCCCTCCTCGTTTTCCAGCCACCCGGGAAAGGCTTTCTCTTATCTATTCACTCTGGCTTGTTTGCCCCCTTTTTTTTTTTTTTTTTTTTTTTTTTTAATTTTTGATTTATCCCCAGCTAGTGTAATCATCCCCTCGTCCTCCCCCCGCCCTCCCCCCTCCGCTACTGACATACGGCGCTTTTTTTTTTTTTTTTTTTTTTTTTTTTAAATTAAATGTGGGTACTTGCTGTTGAGACTTTATCCCCTTGGGCAACTATGGTTGGGTCCTCAGGGCCTCCGAGTAGCTCCATGTTTTTTTAAACTTTCTCCAGCCTTCCCACTTCTCTTTCATTGTTTCTCTACCCCCCCCCAGTGCAATTTATCACACACTCCATTGTGTATGCGGATTCAACCTCGTCCACCCATAGCCACAGAGGCGGGCTTTCCCGATCCATCCAACATCTCGGGATCGCCCCCTTTGCTGCGTTAAGAAGGTGGGGGACCAGAGAGCTTGTGTATTGGCTGATTCCCTGCGTCGTTGCGTGCATGAGAACAACCCAGGGATCCCATTTCACCTCCACGGAGGTGATATCTTTTATATATTTTAAGATGGTCTCCCAGTATTTTTTTATTTTGTGGCAGTCCCACCAGAGGTGACCCATGGTCCCTCTGTCCTCGCATCCCCTCCAGCACATGGCTGATGTATCCCTCTGAAATTTGCTTAGCTTATCTGGGGTCCTGTACCATCTGGCCATAAGCTTAAAATTCATTTCCGCTGTCTTGGAGTCGGCTGCTGAACCGTGGGCTAATTTTAAAATTTTCCTCGCTGTGTCTAAATCTAATTGTGAACCCAATTCCCTCTCCCATTTCCTGAGGTATGGGGGTATCTCCGGTCTGTCCTGCTCCAAAAGTAGTTTGTAGATTTTCGAGATTCTTTTTTTGGAGTTCTCAGCCGTAAAGATTTTTTCTAGCTTCGTCAGGTCGTTGATGTCCCTTAACGGCGCTGGGAGGGAGCTGATGAAGTGACTTATTTGGAGATACCGCCATGCATCTATGGAAAACAACTCGCCTTTAGTCTGTAGCTCCTGTAGTGCCAATACTTTCCCGTTGCTAATAATTTCTCCTATACATGTGCTATCCTTTGTGATCCAATCTCCGCTTACCCCTTTATTCCCGGGGGGGAAGAAGGGGTTTTCCTTAAGTGTAATTAGTGGTGAATTATATGTTTTATTAAATATTTTATATGTCTTATCCCAAATTTTGAGTGTATTCCGTGTAATTGTGTGTGTTTTTTCACCCAGTGACCTATATTTTGGCGGGTTCCATACAATCTTCACCAATTTTACTTCGCTAAGTGCCTCCTCCAAACCAACCCATCTTTTAACATTGTGTGTTTTAACCCATTCTGGTATTCTAAGTAGTGCTATGGCGTGGTAGTAACCCTCGATGTCCGGGACTGCAAGGCCGCCTAAGTTCTTATCTTGCTTTAAGATTTGAAGGGAAATTCTGTGTTTTTTATGCTTCCACACAAAGTTCATGATCAAAGCTCTTAATTTTCCAAGGTACTGTTTTGGGAGAGGGAGTGGGAGCATCTGGAATTTGTACGTGATAATCGGCAGTATCATCATCTTTAATGTATTGACCCTACCTATCCATGATAGGGCTCTTCCGTTATATTCTTGACATTTTTTTTTAATTTCCTCCAACAGTGGAATAAAGTTTATTTTATACATTTTCCGTGGGTTATTGGCCAACTCGATGCCCAGGTATTTTATCTGTTTTTTCCAGGCGAAACTCACTTCTTTCTGTATGTTTTGTTTTTCGGTCTTACTGAGGTTTATATTTAGAATAAAAGTTTTCGTGCTATTAATTCTAAAATTTGTTAGTTTGCCGTACTTGGCTAGGATTTTTAGGAGGTTGGGGATTGACTGCTGTGGTGACCCGACGTAGAAAAGGACGTCGTCTGCAAACGCAGCGAGTTTGTGTTCCTCCCTGCCGACTCTGCATCCCTCTACTCCCGAACTACCTCTGATAGTAGACAGCAGAGGTTCCAGGGACAAAACAAAGAGGAGAGGGGATAACGGACATCCCTGCCGAGTCCCGTTATGCATCTCAAACATAGACGAGACTATCCCGTTGATTCTGATATTCGCTTTGGGATGTGCATAGAGGACTTTGATTTTCTGTATGATCCCTGGGCCGAATCCCATTCTTTGTAGAGTTTTAAACATGAACCCCCAGTCTACCCTGTCAAATGCTTTTTCTGCATCAATTGAGAGCAGTAGACTGGGGGTTCGCGTATCCCTCATCCTCTGCATGGCCAGTAGTGTACGTATCCCGTTGTCTCTCCCCTCTCTGCCCGGGATAAAGCCCACTTGGTCTGGATGGATCAGCGTGCACAGGTGTCCCTTAATTCGCTCGGCCAAAATCTTGGCGTAAAGTTTTGTGTCAAAATTTAGTAGTGATATGGGTCTATAACTTGAGCACGCTGAGCCATCCTTCCCTTCCTTGAGCAGAACAGTTATCGTCGCCAAGAGTGAACCCTCGCTCATATCGTATTCTGTCCCCAGGCCATTCATGTAACGCTGTAGTCTTGGGACTAAAATTTCCTTGAATGTCTTATAATATAGAGCGGGGAACCCGTCGGGGCCCGGGCTCTTTCCTGGGGGGGAGTTGTTTAGGGCTCTGAGGATTTCGTCCTCTGAGATCGGTCTTTCCAGAGCTTCACTGTCCTCTGTGTTTAAGGCTGCCAACCCTGCCCTACCCAGGAAGTCGTCTATTTTCGTGCTATTTTCGCCCCCTTTATTACCGCCCTCCGGGGCTACCGCGTACAGCTCTTCATAGTACTGCCTAAATGTTGCTGCTATTTCTCTAGATACATGTTTAGTCTCCCCTTTGCCGGTTTGAATTTTCTCGATAAAGTTTCTCGTTTTTTTCTTTTGGAGTTTTCTGGCTAAAAATTTCCCCGGCTTATTTCCCCATAGGTACTGGTCCTTTGCCATCTTATTAAATACCTGTCTAACTTCCTGTTCGGCCAAGTCTTTTAGCTCCTCCCTCTTTTCCACCAGCTTGCGGTATGTGTCGTTCGCCTGGGCCCCCCCTGTCTTATGTTTTTGTTCAAGTCTAGTGATCGCGGCCGTCACTTCCTGTGTCTGTCTCATCCTCTCTTTTTTCAACCAGGATGCCTTCGCTATAAAGATACCCCTAGCGAACGCCTTATGGGCGTCCCAAATGACCGCTTCTGAGACTTCGCCATTGTCATTTGTTTGGAAAAACCATTCGAGTTCTTTCCGAATGGACTCCCGTATATCTTTGTCATATAATAGTTCTGTATTCAATTTCCACCCATTCGAGGGTTGTTTATACTCTGGGATGCTTAAGTTCATGGAGACTGGGGCATGGTCTGAAAGGGACATTATCTCTATACTAGTGTTGGTGATTCTGTCCAATAATCCATGTTCAACCAGGATGTGGTCCAGGCGAGAGTACGTCTGGTGTGCTGGGGAGAAGAACGTGAAGTCCCTTTTCTGAGGGTGCTGGATCCTCCAAATATCCACCAGTTGTTCTCCGATGAGCCTTTTTTTTAGTCTCTTGAGTTGTGCGGTCTCTGCCCCCTGCACCCCGGACGTACTATCCCAGGATGGATCCATTACGAAGTTTAGGTCCCCCATGATTATCAAATAGCCCTTTTTAAAAGCCCTTAACTTTGATAGAATTGATTCTAGGTAACTGGTGGGTCTTCGGTTGGGGGCGTATATGTTAGCCAAGGTGATTTCAGTCCCGCTGAGGGATCCCCTTAAAAAGAGGAACCTCCCCTCGGGGTCCGTTTTCCTATCTTCCAGTATAAAGTTGATGTTTCTGCCGAACCCGATGGCCACCCCTCTTGCCCTATTTGTTGCAGTGTCTCCATAGAACCACGTAGGATATGAGGGTGAGGATAGTCTGATATTGGAGACGTGCGTCAGGTGAGTCTCCTGTAGAAAGACTATTCCCGCCCCATATCTCCTAATCTCCTCTAGGACCCTTTGTCGCTTGATGGGGGAGTTCATTCCCTTTACATTATAGGTAATAAGCTTAATTTCAGTCTTCATTTCTCTCTTAGGGTGTTTTTACTGTTTTTAATAGAAAATTTCCCCTTTGTTCTGTTTTGATTGTTAAGTTGTTTAAAAGCCGATGCCCTGTCAGTAGCGGAGGGGACCCCCCTCCCTATCCCGTCCCTCCCTCCCCTTTCTACTTCCCGCTTCACCCTCCCCTTACCATACCCTCCTACCCCCCTCCCTCCCGCCTACCCCAGACCCCCCTCCCCCCATCCAACCCCTCTCTGACCCTGATATGGGTCTCTAGGTCCGTGGGTGTCGTCTTCATGCGGCACCCTTGGGCACTAGATTCGTGGTGAGGTGGAGTTTGATCCCAGCTCCCCCTTGTCTCCCCCTGTCTGTCACCTCTTCCTTCACCACCACTTCTCGGGAAACTCCGAGGAATCGTGGGTATTAGGCCGGGTCTTTTGGAGCTTACATATAGACTTTTCTACATACGCCCCCCTCCTATTCTGCCGTTATTTTAAACAAGATCATCTAAGCCCTCTTTTTCATTCCAGCCGGGTAACTCCGGTACTGGGATCCCCAGCTTAGCACAGAAGCCCTGGAGCTCCTCCGGGAACCTCAGTTTAGCCGCCATCCCCTCTTTTAGGCCTATTAGGCACGGTGGGAAGCCCCAATTGTACTTGATGTTTTCTTTCCGGAGGATTTCTAATAGGGGTTTTTGGAATCTTCTTCTCTCCAGGGTGCGAGCCGATAAGTCGGCGTATACCTGGATGTCTGTGTCTTCATGCCTCAATGGGGTATTCCCCCTAATTTTTACCCAGATGTCCTCTTTTTCTTTGAAGTGGAGAAATCTAATAATTATATCTCGCGGTCTGTCTGGGCCCGACCTCTCAGGTCTTCCCACTCGATGGGTTCTTTCAATTTCAGGGAACTGATCCTGGTTTTTGCCAGTAATCGGGCCCAGTATAGAAAATATTTTTTTCTCGAGGTCTTCCCCTCTTTGCTCTGGCACCCCACGCAGTCTCAAGTTTTGCCTTCTATCCCTGTTTTCTTGTTCTTCAATTTTGTAGGCGGTATCTCTCTGGGTTAGTTGTGATTTTTTCAATAGGGATTTTAACTGGGAGATTTCCTGATCAGTATTATCTGCTCTGGTTTCGACCGACTCTACCCTGGTTAGAAGATGGCCCATGTCCTCTCTGAGGGTGTTAATTTCTGTTTTAATGGCGTTTTCTAGGCGCAATAGCATGGCCTCCATTTCCGTTTTGTTGGGGACGTGCGTTCCTGTCTGGTGGTCCTCGGTCCGGCTCATGTCGATCTCGCTATCTATGGTGTAATCTGCTCTTGATTGGTTGTTGACGCCGTCAGCCCCTGCACTTCTCTCCAAACTAACCCCCGCCTGAGATGCGGGCCCTGTGGTTTTTGGACTGGCTCCTTGTCTGAGATAATGTTTAATCGTAGTTCCTTCTCCTTTGGTGCCTTTGGTGGCTCCCTTTTTTGAAGATTTGGATGCGTCTTTGCTCATAGTGCCCTTTTTTATGCCTCTTATTCTCCTCCCCAGTTTTGTTTTTTTTTTTTTTTTTTGTTTTTTTTTTTGTTAGGAATCCCCTATTTCCTTCCTTCACCCCTGTTGCCCGGCCGGGGCCCTTTCCCTGTGTTTGAGCTTTGGTGTGAAGATGGGATTGTACCTGGGTTAGGTTTCTCTTCCGGGGTATTCTGTTACCAGGTGGTGGAGCTAGAAGAGGGGTCCCCCTTTCCCTGGTACCCTGCCCTCTTTGAGTTACCCCTTGGGTGGATTGAGGGGTCCAGTACACTTCCCTCTCCGGCAGGGCCCTGCCCGTCCTATGAGGGGGTGTCCAAGGAAAAAGAGAAGCGCAGGTGTCTGGGCAGGGTTACCGCTGCCCCCACCACCACTCTATGGGTATGGTGTTAGTCCCTTTAACCAGTTCTGTTTGGTGTTTAGATGGGGTTGTTCCTAGGTTAGGGTCCTCTTGAGGGGTGCTCTATTCTAGAGGGGTAGCGCTAGGTTGGGAGACCCCCACTGTCCTGTTGCCTTACCCACTTCCTCTCTCCCCTTAAATGGGTTATGTAATCCAGAAGGGCCCAGGGCGGCCCTGTCTCCCTCTCGGGGTAGGCCCTACCCGACCTATAGGAGTGAGAGCTGTCGAGCAACCTGAGAAAGCAGGTGGACGCAGGGTAGCTCTTACGGCTTCAGTGGGTTATCGTGCTGGTCAGGTCTGCAAGGTGTAATGGATCGCTGATTTCCACCTCAGGGGGGGGAGGAGCCAATAAAGAAAAAGGGAGGAGAAAAAACCCAGATAGAGAGAAAAAAAAAAAAAAAAAAGACAATACAGGCCGGGCAATATTCAGCTTAGGGGACTTTATAACCAGTTTTGTGTGACCTTATTTGAGATCTATACGTAAGGTGTCTTTTTCTTTGAGGTCTCCCTGGTGGTTCTGCTCTATGCGGTCTGGTGAAAATGAACGGGGCCCCCGTTTCAGAAGACGGTTCTCCAAATGTTATGCTTAGACCGCACCTTGCCGATAACTTGCTTATCTGGCGGAGCGCCTAATGAGAGTTGGCTGACAGGCTAAAAAACCAAAAACATCCTTGTATTCACAGGACGTTCCGTTTCCTTGCCTGGTGCGGCACACACCTCGTAGTAATGTTTCCAGATTGGTATGCTAGTCACAAATTTATTTAAAGGCTCTATTAAGGGCTCTGTTGTGGTTTTCCTTTTCTTCCTTTTTCCCCTCTTTCCCTCTGCGACAGGTCACCTCGTTGCTGACGGCCACTTCTAATTTGTGCAAGCTAAGTAGTGAGGATGCTGGCTATCCCTGGGGGGACCGTTTCGTGTGTTTTCAATTGTCCACGTCCTTTGGGGTGTCAGCATCGACAGTTATAGCGATTGTGGCAATTAGGAGGTACTACTTTTTAAGAGGCAAATACAAAAGGGAAAAAAAATAAAAAGACAAGTGCAATCATCCAACCAGAGGCAACACTGCCTTTCCAGCTGTTCAGTGTAGGTATCTAGACACAAGCAAGCATAGGGAGGACCTACGGAGCAACAGATGCCTGGTGGAATGCTCCCGGGAGACCACAAACAGAGAAAATAAGATCACAGATAGAGGGGATCGGAGGTACACTTTCTCAAGTTCTGCGAGTTCGATCCCCTATTAGTTTAAAATAGGGGCTTTGAGGGTTTAAATGAAAATTTCCGACAGTGTAGCGCAGGCTATACCCCCACCTGGGGTGCACTACACGGAGGGATACATTTTAAGCAGTCCCCCGGGAATACCTCCCTTATACCTCCTCTCAGCAATTGCATGGCTTTAGGCTTTGATTTCTTTAGGCTATTTGCATAACAGTTGTTCTGTTTGTAAGAGGTAGTTTAGATGAATGAATTACATCATTTGTCCGTGTCCCCCTCGTGCGTCCCAGAAAAAAAACATTGCTGTGCAATGTGCTTACCTTCCTGGTTGTTGTTGTTCTGCTTGGCTGTGTTCCAGACTTTAATAAATTTTATATATTTTTTTTTTCTACTTACGAACTCTTGCCGGGGATATCTCCTGTAGCCCCCTCTCCCTGCATCTTCCGGGAGCTCCGGGCGGTCCTTACTATGAGGCGGGCTTGAAGGCGGGGTGGTGGAGGAGAGATGTGCTGGAAGGGGCTGGCGTTGTCAGGACCGGCGCCACTTTCCTGCCGTCCTGGTTCCTCTAAAGTGCCTTGAGGGGGGAGATTTGCGGCGTCCGAATCTCCGGTCCCGGGTGGGGATACAGGCGTCCGCGTCGTCTCTCCCTCGTGGCGGAGCAGGGTCCTTCCTGCCTGCGCATCCACGCTCCTCAACCCTCTAGGGGAGACAGCTGGGATCTAGCTCCTCCCTCCGTACGGACGTTACGTCAGTACGTCCATGCCTGAGTCGGTTGCGGTAGCTCTCTCCTAACTGCCAAGCGACGAAAGTCCGCGAACCAGTCAGGCACATCAGTAAGAGGGATGTTAAGGGTATGGCAGAATTGGGTGAGGTCTTCAGGTACCTTCAGGAGCGCTGTGCGACCTTGAGTGGTGGCAGCAAGGCAAAACGGAAACTTCCATCTGTAAGCAATACCGTTAGTGCGGAGGACATCAAGCAGTGGTTTCAGGTCCCTGCGATGTTGGAGGGTGATGCCTGAGAGGTCCTGGTATATCTGAACAGGGCGGTCAGCATACATGATCTGTGGTTTGCCCCTTGCTTGTTTCAAAATGTCTTCTTTAAGCTTAAAGTCTGGTAGGCAACACACCACGTCCCTGGGGGGATCTGTATCTCTACCCCTAGGTCTCAATGCACGATGGATTCTGTCCATGGAAATGTGGGTTTGAGGCAGTCTGGCCAGTACATCGTTAAACAGGGCTGTCACGGCAGGTAACAGTTGGTCACCCTCAATGGCTTCTGGAAGACCTCGCACACTCAGGTTATGGCGTCTGCCCCTGTTATCGAGGTCTTCCAGGTGCCTGTGCATTTCTCTCAGCTGAAGAGTGTGGGTGTCAACATGATGGGTCGTCTTTCTGAGCTGTGAGTTTTGGCGGTCCACAGTCTCTTCCACCCTAAGGACTCTGTCATTGAGGGTATGAATGTCCAGGCGTAGCTCCGAAATGGCCGCTGACACGGTGTCCTTAATGTCAGCGGCGATGGTACGGAGGTCATGAATGCTAAGGCGGGGTTGCGAGAGAGGTGGGGAAGCCGCTGTTCCCGTCCGGTCAGTGGATGCAGGTGGCGGGTTAGCAGGAGGGATGCCGATGGGTGCGGGAGCCGAGTCCTGTGAATGTCCATGAGGGACAGGTGCCATATTGCCCCTGGTGTTCCGGAACATTTCGGGGATATTGTTCGAAAGACCCCCGGGATTCCTGCAGGGAGAGCGGGAGCGGGATGCCGACGAGTTCCGTGAGGCAGTCCCCATAAGTTTTGTCGGTTTGGAGTGAATTTACCTCTGCTAGACTGATGAAAGTTCGTGAGGCAGCGGGAGATCAGGAACTAAGCGTCCATCATCCAGCTAGGTTAGGCCACGCCCCCGGAACCCCAAACTTTGTGTGCAAACCCAGTTGCGGTTCCTAGCACCAAGTATCCCTGAGAAACAAGAGCCATTTGAGTACCACATGCTTGACAAGGAATTTAACCTCCCACCACTCAGACTGTTAGCAAGAGCACCCAAAAGCCACACAAGGGACACAAGTTTTCTCCTCCTCCCTCCTCACCTTTCATGTCTACTACACTATATCTCATGACCTTTCAGCAGCCTCCACTGACAGGGATGATGGTATAGCAAAGGCTGCCACAGGTCCTTGCAAAATATCTGTCAGCAGCACAACACTAGCTGTAGAGTATAGCAGGCAAATGTCTCTGCCCTTTACAACTCCTGCCTTTCCATCTGGTGGATTCTACTTGTTTCCATTAATTTTCAGAATGTGCTGTACCACAGTGACAGGTTCCCAGTCACTATTTCTTTGCATGTAAGGCCATTCCAGCTTCAAAGGCAATGTTTTGGCATCATTGGGCTAGGCAGTCAGCAGCAAGGTCCACATTACTGCTGACATGTGGTCCAGCAAGCATGGTCAGGGACGATATATATTTCCTTCACAGCACACTGGGTAACTCTGCTTACAAATAGGCAGGATGCAAGACAGGGCTCAGTGCTGGAGCTTGTTTTGCCACCCTGTTTCTTCTATACAGCTGGTGGTGATGATGTGAGGTCTGTCAGCTCCACCCCCTCCTCCTCTTCCTTCTCCATGGCCGCCTCTGCTGAATTGTCCTATGAAATACCAGTGCCCCCTAAGCATTTAAGGGGCAATTGAATGAGTCAGGCTAATGCTGCCGTACAGTGCTTTGGCTGGTCTTTCTAGGGGACAGGAGCCACACCAGAGAAGAGATTATTTCAGCTCTGCAGGGGCAGGCCCAGAGGTGGTTCACGCCACGCCAGCTGGAGCTAGGAATGGTGGTGTGCGATAATGGCACTAACCTTCTGTCTGCCCTTCGACAGGGAAGGTTGAGACATATGCCATGCCTGGGAGATGTCCTTAATTTGGTGGTGCAGCGTTTCTTAAAGGAGTTGTAAAGTCAGAAGGTTTTTTCATCTTAATGCAATCTATGCATTAAGATAAAAAGCCTTCTGTGTGCAGCAGACTCCCTCAGCCCCTAATACTTACCTGAGCTCCCTCTCTGTCCAGCGATGTCCACTAGTCCCCCGTCCATCCGGGACTCTCCCTCCTGATTGGCTGACATACAGCAGTGGTGACATTGGCTCCTATTGCTGTCACTCAAAGTCAGTTAGCCAATCAGCAGAGAGATGGGGCAGGGCCGAACCACAGCTCCATGTATATGGATACACGAAGCTGCTGCTCAGCTCGGGTGCTCCCATAGCAATCTGTAAACAGGTAATGTGAAAATAAAGTCCTGTGCTCCCTGTGATAAACCTATGTGCAAAACTTATTTATGTGCTATCAGTGTCACAATATTAAATAATTACATTTTACATAAACTATAATTACAATGTGTAAAGTGCAGTAGGGCTCCAGATATCTCAACCTTAACCACATGCCGACCAGCCGCCGCAGTTGTACTGCAGCAACATGGTTTGGCTGTGCAAATCGCTGTCATGTTATGTCGGTAACATAGACGGCCACTAGGGGGGTGCGTGCGATGCCAGGCAGTCACGATCACCGCCGGGCTCCAGCGATCGCTTGGGGCACACGAGAACTGGGATCTGTGTGTGTAAACACACAGTTTTGGGTTCTCTGAGGGGAGAACACACTAGGACACACTTAACCCCTTCTCCACCCCCTAGTGGTTAACCCCTTCACTGCTAGTGACATTTTTACAGTAATCAATGCAATTTAAAAGCATTGATCGCTGTAAAAGGGCCAATGGTCCCAAAAATGTGTCAAAATTGTCCGACGTGTGTGCCATAATGTCGCAGTCCTGATAAAATTGCAGATCACCGTCATTACTAGTAAAACAAAAAAATTATAATAAAAAAGCCATAAAACTATACCCTATAACTTTTTCACAAACCAATCAATATACGCTTATTGCGTTTTATTTTTTTACCACAATTATGTAGAAGAATACATATCGGCCTAAACTGAGGAAATTTTTTTTTTATATATATTTTTGGGGGATATTTTTTTTATAGCAAACGGAAAAAAAGGACGTCAATATTGTTTGTGCAACGTCGCACAACCGTGCAATTGTCAGTTAAAGCGACGCAGTGCCAAATCGCAAAAAGTGCTCTGGTCAGGAAGGGGGTAAATACTTCTGGGGCTGAAGTGGTTAAAGTCTATGGGATACTAACATGAAAAATCTAAAGTGCTAATTTTAAAGGCTTATATGCAAGTTATTGTCATAAAAAGTGTTTGGGGACCTGGGTCCTCCCCCAGTGGAAATGTATCAATGCAAAAAAAAAACTTCAACACCCCCATTTTTTCGGGAGCAGTGATTTTTTTAATGCTTAAAGTGAGACAATAAAAATGAAATATTCCTTTAAATATTGTGACTGGGGGGTGCCTATAGTATGCCTGTAAAGTGGCAACATTTTTCCCATGTTTAGAACAGTACCGTAGCAAAATTGCATTTCTAAATGAAAAATTGTCATTTAAAACTGATCTGTAATGAATTGTTGGGTCTCGGCAATATAGATAAATCTCAATGGAAAAAAAGGGCATGGGGTCCCCCCAGTCAATTACCAGGCCCTTTGGGTCTGGTATGAATATTAAGGGGAACCTCAAACCAAAAATTAAAAACAAAATTGTGTGGGGGTCCCCCAAAATCCATACCAGACCCTTATCTGAGCACGTAACCTGGCAGGCCGCAGGAAAAGGGGGGGACAAGAGCGCGCCCCCCTCCTGAACCGTACCAGGCCACATATCCTCAACATGGGGAGGGTGCTTTGGGGTTTGACCGGATGGGGGCAAGGGCCATATCCCCAATACCCTTGCCTGGTGGTTGTGGCGGTATGTGGGCAGGGGAATTATCTGAATCTGGAAGCCCCCTTTAACAAGGGGACCCCCATATCCCGCCCCCCTATGTGAATTGGTAACAAAAGAGAAAAAAATAGAGAATTTAATTGACTGGTATCTGCATAAAAATGCATTTTTGACCTACATATAGTCAGTAGGTCAAAATCTTTGGTGAGAGTTCCATCAGCCTATTTATAAAATTGAAGAGTTTATGCATGCCTGATATTACCTACCTAAGATGCATTTTAGAGCTACGCATGTTTAGTGGGTCGTGCTGTTCTGATTAGTGTCCTATCTGCCTGATTATTAAAGTGGAAGGGTGTGAATATTTATTGTTTTGTGAGTAGTTTTACGGTACTTAATTTCACATTTATTAAGAATAATATGCTACACAATGGGATCTTCTCTTTCCTTTCCTCCCTTTCGCTGCCAGGCCCTGTGCTCCAGTTTGTAAAAGACCCCCACAAACCACATATTTTCTGAAAGTACATGACCAGTAGAATAACAAGACGGTGCAACTGATTTCTAAAGTCCCATAATATTTGCGCAAATGTTTATCAAAACATTATTTTTGCTAAAAATACACTAAAATCATGATTAGTAGATAAATACACAGCAAATTTTACATAATTCCTACTAAATATAAAAGTTTAATGTGTATTGGGATAATAAATAAATATTTGTAACTTTTAAATTGCACCTATTTGCAAAATTTTGAAAATTGAACAGACGCAAAAGTGTAAATAACCAAATTTCTTAAAAAATCTGAAGGTTTTCATCTTTCCCTTACAGCTTTCAGAATTTGTGAAAGACCCCCAAAATCATATATTTTCTGAAAGCATATGACCTCTAAAATAAAAAGGTGCTAAAGATTTTTTAGACACTGCGGTATTTGCGCAAATGTTTATAAAACCAATATATTTGCAAAAAATGCACTAAAACCATTATTTGCAGATAAAAACACAGCTAATTTTATAAAATTCCTGCTAAGTCCCTATTAAATATAAAAGCTTAACCTGTATGGAGTTAATAAATAACAAAAAAATTTCATTTTTACATTGCTCCTTTTTGCAAAATGGTGAAAATCGAGTGTACGCAAAAATATAAATATCCAAATCACTCTAAAAATCGGAAGGGTTTAAGTTTTCCCTTACAGCTTTTCAGAATTTGCAAAAAAAAAAAAAAACAAACCATACATTTTCTGAAAGCACATGGCCAGTAGAATAGAAAAGGTACTACTGATTTTTAAGGCAGCGCGATATTTGTGCAAATGTTTATCAAAACAATATTTTTCGCTAAAAAATATACAAAATTCCCTGCTAAATGACTACTAAAGCCTTGTTCACATGTGGCATATTAAAAAGTGTACGCCCATGGGGGGGCCATGTTTACCCGCAAAGGTAATCCATTGATCCCCGTACAGGCAGTCCCATATATGTCAATTGGGACGCAATGGCTGCACAGGCATAGCTGCTGTTCCAAATCTGACATCCGTGTGGATGTGGGTACATGACTCCAAACGCAGACAGTGTGAGCTCAGGGACATGCATGCAGACCAACATGGATGTAAAAAATTGGGAGCAACGGCTCTGTTCATGCATGTGCTACATCCCAAATGACATCAATGGGACTGCCTGCACAGAAATGCACGGAACACCTGTGCATCCCTGTAAAGGTACGCAGTGTATGCCCTGTGTGAACAAGGCCTTAGGCCCCCTTTCACACAAGCACACTAATCAGATCTGCCTGTCCGTTTTTTAGGTGGGCCCAATCGGACCACCCATTGTTCTCACTGGAGAGGCTGTTGTAAATGGACATGTGTCTGTTTACACCCACCTGCATCCGATCCAGTCCAGTCTGCTAAAAACAGATCGGATTTGATGGTATCCGATTTATATGGACAGGCGGTCTGTTTCCATCCGACCGCCCCATAGAGAATAGCGGACTCTTTCCATTTCCACTCTGCAACAGCAGAGCAGACACAGACCTATCATCTGCCTGCTCTGCGGGATCAGCAAACAGATACCCACTGCGCAGTCCGCTCCATGTGAAATGGGTCTTATCAGGAGCGGACTGCGGACAGGGTGCCGGACTTATACGTTTGTATGAGTTTTTTTTTTCAAGCCACATGATTAGACCCTGAGGCTCTAATTGGCTTGAAAAAGATTGGGATCGGGGCGCAGAGCATTGCACCCGAACCCACCCACTTGTGACAATAGCAAATTAATATTCTCTACTGTCTTCTGGCTTCTCCCAAGGAAGCTGAGGAGGGGTGAGTGAGGGGGGGGGGCTGTCACCGTGGAGTGTGAGAGTTTTTTTTTTTCCTTTTTACATTTTTTAAAATATATTTTTTTTATTTTATTGGGGGGGGGGGGGGGGGGGCTTTAGTCAGATATCAGAGGTCTAGACCACCATAGCTCTATTTTTTTGAGACAGAGAAAGTCCATTTATTTGAATCACTTTACTTGAATGAAATAAGGAATCTGTATAGAGGTTCCTCATTCATTCATAAAATGACAGTTTGATACATAGTAACACTCACATTTACTATATATCAGCTGTCTGGATCCCCCCAAGCCCCATACAGCAATTGAAGCTGACGGGAGTGGAAGAGGAGGGATGCCAGATAATGATGGTAGCTGCAGGGGATGGGGTTTGCTGGGGGGGTCGGAGCGGGTGTGGGGGGAGTAGGGGGGTGAAGGGGATAGTAAAGGAGAGCAGGGGGGAGTCATTTTAGGTGGAAGTTAGTGGTGGGAGGTGGAGAGTCAGGGGACAGGGAAGCGGCGGCATGGGTGGGCGGTCATATTAGGGGTTAATAACTTTGATCAGTGGTTTGTAATTCGCTAATCAGAGATATAGAATGTTCAGCAGAGTCTGCTATAAGTTTATGGTCATTAAAGTGACCATGAGTTTATAGCAGAGGGAGAAATGAGGTCCGTACGGTGTACTGACTTGGCCACCTGCGGGCACTTCTGTAGGTCCGTACGGCGTACGGACCTGGAAGTGAAAGGGTTAATAGTATTGCACAACCCTAAACAAAAACTGGGCATAACTGAAAACAATTGCAATTTCCTTGAATCAAGACAGGGTTCCATACACACAATATAGAAAGCCCTCAGACCAAAAATGGAAAATAGCAAATTGGCTAGCTGTTCTCAATACTAATTAGTGCCCAGTATAAACATTATTGTGGATGATGTTAGTCCAGTTTGGCTCTACAAAGTATTAACTTTAGGGGTGTGAATAGTTATGCACATTGACTTGTGCCACATGCAGTACAGGAAATTATGAATCAAGTAAATACCAGACATGTGTATGCCAGTAGATTTGACAAGTACCAGTCTGCTCTTTCCAGTTAGAGCCTATGGCTCTGATGGAGGAAGAAAGGGCCTCTTTCACACCATCAAAAGATGAGCCTTTATCAGATTGTGACACACACTTATTCATAGATGGTTCCAGATTTTACACTGATGATGGTCAGCCGCACATAGGGTTTGATGTAACCACTACAGACACTATTTTACATATGGCATTTGGAGTCACACCCACTGTAGGGGTCGCCCAGGTAGTGGGAACAGATTCCCCTCATCAAGAGCAGTGGCATATAGAAATTTTAATTCAGTTGCAGAACCGGGCCCCTGATAAAGAGAAGGATAAGTGGATCAAATGAATTGCTACCCAAAATCAGCAGGGCCCATGGAGTGCTGACAACAGGTGGTGCCTACCCAGGTTTGTACCCAGTTTTAGCACAACTGGCACATGGCATCCATCATATTGCTAAGGGCGCAATGGTGCCACTTACTGACTGCTATTGACTGCTATTGGATAGCACCTGGATTTAGTGCATTTGCAGCCAGGTTTTGTGCTTCATGTCTCACCTGTGCTCTGTACAATGCAGGGAGGCCTGTCATTGTTCCCCGAAAGCATTCTCCTAAACCAGATTTCCCTTTCCAAAGATTTCAAATAGACTTCATTCAGATGCCCAGAATAGGCACCTATGAGTAGGCTCTAGTGTGTGTTGACATGTTTTCAGGTTGGCCAGTAGCTAATGCAAAAACAGCAGCAAAGAAAATTTTGAATGAAAGTTTGTAGATATGGAGTTCCTGAAACTATTGAGAGTGACAAAGGAACCCATTTTACTGGGGAAGTAATGAAAGAGGTAATGGAAGCCCTTCACATACAGCAAGATTTCCATATACCTTATCATCCACAAAGTAGTGGTAAAGTTGAGAGTCTTAATGAAATTTTGAAAAACAGATGTGCAAAAATGAAAGCAGATACAGGGAAGGGATGGGTACAAGCTTTGCCATTAGCCCTGTATGAACTATCCCTAAACAACCACATGGGCTGTCCTCCTATGAGATTTTATTTGGAGGGTCACCCAAAACAGGGCTATATTTTCCCCAACAGTTGCAGGCTTCTCTCTAGTTTGTTAGAATATGTTCAGATTTTGCAAAGAACATTGAATAAAATACATGAAGATGTTTACAAATGTATCCCCGACCCAGATTCTGTTTCAGGTATTCACAGAATCCAACCTGGTGACTGGGTGCTGGTCAAGCGACACATCAGAAAGCCGCTAGAGCCAAAATTTGACAGACCATATTTTGTGCTTTTGACAACCGGTTCTGCTGTCAAGTTGGAAAGAAAACCCACCTGGATTCACGCAAGACACTGCAAGAAAATCCTGAAGTGATGATATCCTTTGAAATAAAAACAATGTTTCTTTTACTGTTTGGAAGAACTGAGACATGGAAAAATAACCATTTCATTATGTTAAAATGTATGTGTATGCAACCCATAGCAACGCTAGTAACTGCTGGGTGTGTCCTCACATCCCCAAACAGGAACAATACCCATGATAGCAATGCCTCAACTTCACTGATCTAAACAGGACCAGAATAAATGGCTCATACATAGTCTCCACAGCTAATGAGCACAGATCAGTAACTTTGATGGTTTTTAAACACATAGACACTCCACAGATTTGTCTAAACATTACATGCCTGTTTAACACTAAGGCTACTTGCACACTGAGGCACTGGGCGTGCTGGCGGTAAAGCGGCGTTATATTTAGCGCCGCTTTACTGTCGTTTTAGCGGCGCTTTTCGGCTGCTAGCGGGGCAGTTTTACCCGCCGCGAGCGGCCGAAAGAGGGTTAAAACCGCCCGCAAAGCGCCGCTGCGGCGTTTTTCAGGCGGGTTTGGAGCGCTGCCCCATTGTTTTCAATGGGAAGGGTCGCTTTAGGAGCGGTAAATGCACTGCTCCTACAGCGCTCCTTTAGCGCCGCTACATTTTTTAGCGTCCTGCAAGCTCACCGCTTCAGTGAGAAAGCTCTCAGGCTTTCACACTGGAGACACAGCAGCGGCTGTTTGAAGGCGCTTTGCAGGGGCTATTTTTAGATCTTTAGCACCTGCAAAGCGCCTCAGTGTGAAAGGGGCCTAAATGTACACGACTGGGCAATTCAGATTGCACTGGAGCAAAGATTACAGTTTATGGAGGAATAATGGTCAATATTATTAATATCCCAGATCCAGAACTAAATAGAACCCTTTATAGTACAAATTGCTCACAGTTCCCAATATGTGGAAATATTGGTTACCTGAGATTCTCTGTTATTGCATCTAGTTTTTTAGGAGCAGGTATACCAACCGTACATAGAGGGTTATATTATATATGTGGAGATAAAGCTTATGCCTGGCTTCCTACTAATGTTACAGGTACATGTTATATTGGGAAGTTAGCACCTGCTTTTGGTGTTCGTACGATACAGTGCAACCAGTTCAAAGTCTAGAATACCCTTTAGTATTCAAAAGAGAGCTGTTCACTTAAGGTAACATGACATGGTCATGGTTCCCTTCCTGGACAGGATGGGGAATAGAAGCAATGAAACGAATAAATTACACTTAAATGGTAGATGAGATTATTAACCTTACTACCACTAATATAGGTTTAGAAAGTAAAGAAATGGCTCAGCTTAACCACTTGCCGCCCGCCTCATGCAGATATACTGTGGCAGAATGGCAAGGGCAGGCAGAGTAACCTATGGGTACGTCACTCCCCTCCCGCGGGCGGTCGGCATTGTTTGAGGAGCGATCCGTGCTGAGGGGGAGGCCACTGATTCATGGCCACCTCATCGCGATCGCTCCTGGCAAATAAGAAGCTTTCTCTGCTTCTGTAATGTAAACGGAAGCAGAGGAAGTGATGTCATCTCTCCTCATGTCTGTCTTTTCGGTCCGGCGCACAAGGAGAGAAGACATCAAGTGCACCAACACTACATGAACAGTAGAACAAGTAGGCACACAAATCCCCCCCAATCACCCCCTGAATCACCCCCCCTGCACCCCCTGTCACAGTGACACCAATAGCAGTTTTTATTTTTTTTACTGATTACTGCATTGGTGTCATTTGTGACTGTTATAAGTGGTAGGGCAGTTAGTGGTAGGCCCCTTTAAGTCTAGGGTACCCCCTAACCTCCCCCAATAAAGGTTTAACCCCTTGATCACCACCCCTGTCGCCATGTGTCACTAAGCAATCCTTTTTCTGATCGCTGTATTAGTGTCACAGGTGACGCTAGGTAGCCAGGTAAGTATTTAGATTCACCGTCAGCTTTTTATAGCGTAAGGTACCCCCATATACTACCTAATAAAGGTTTTAACCCCCTGATAGCCCCCTAGTTAACCCTTTCACCAGTGATCACCGTACAACTGTTACGGGTGACGCTGGTTAGTTTTATAGTGTCAGGGCACCCGCCATTTATTACCTAATAAAGGTTTAACCCCCTGATCACCCGGCGGGTGATATTAGTTAGGGTTTATTGTCAGATAGGGTCTGCGTTGCCACAGGTTAGTGCCAGTACCGCTAAAACCCACGCTAACACCCATGCACGCAGCATACACCTCTCTTAGTGGTATAGTATCTAAATGGATCAATATATGATCTGATCAGATCTATACTCGCATCCCCAGCATCCAGAATATATGCACATTTTATGAGTAAACAGCAAAAAAAAAATGCAAAGTTTGCTACAGAAACAATAATGGTCATCGATGATTTCATCTGTTCTCTTCCTTATCTTGGAAAGAATCATACACAAATGGAGGGGTTTTCCCACAGAGAACAATGTATACTGGCTGCTGAAAGAGTAAGTGCACACATTATTTTAGTTAGAATTCGATGGATTTGCCTTATATCGCTTGAAATTTTTCCCCTTGGAAAATAAAATGTATTTTTCCAGGAAAAAAAAAGAGCACTGGCCTCTGACATGGGACCTACTGAACGATGATTAAGAATGTAAAATTGTGTCATTGAAGCAGGGATACCCAGACCAAGGTCAATTGCTTTATTATGTATTGGTCATTATTTTTATTTTTCACTGTTATTATTTTCAACATGTACCTCTTTATATGAGCATAGACTGGAGAATTGTATTTGTAAACAAACTTCCAGTGATCACCACAATTGGCTGTCATGGCGATCAAATGATCGAGAACCAAACTGTTGGTTGCTGATTGTTAGGCTGGAACATAGATTAACATTCTCACAGTAGGGAAGCTGTGGCTAAAAATGATATACAGTTTGTAGACATAGTTGCTTGTGAAATGGTGGAGGTAGGTCTTTGGTTTTAGACTCACATATATTATTTATAGCAGCCCTACATAATCCATTAGAGAATGTGTAGAATGCTATTTTCATATAATTGTTTCATTTTTACTGCTTTCCTAAAATTATTACTTTAAAAAAGATTTATACAAAATAATTTTTTTTTTCAAGTTGACAATCTGTAAATATTGTGGTATCTCACCACAATATTTACAGATTTTCAACTTGAAAATAAATAAATAATAGTTATGCTATGAATGGCCATTCTTTTTTATTTTTTTTTATTTTTTTTATACTAGCCATGCATCACAAACTAGGCAACCTTTTATGTGCCATATGGTACTTGGAATACTGCTGTGTTTAGGAAATAAACCTCTCTGTGACTGCACAGTAACTAGCCTTATGAAGAGAATGTTATCAACCTTTTAAAATAACAGTACAAGATTGGACTGTACAGTTGCAGATGGAATTTTCTATAAAAATTCAGTTTCCTTTCAACTTCCAACCAACAAAGTAATGAAATGAAAAGTAAAAACAAACAAACTTAAATAAAAATAAATAATATGTGTGGTAAATAATAAAAAAATATATTCTTCTACATTTTATTTTGATTACATATTCAATACCTACTTTTTGGATTTGTTTAAGACTCGCATTTTGTTTTTTTCTTTTCAAACAGTTTTTTGGTATGAATGTTTTTTATTTGTGCTTGAAATTTAGAATTTTGGTGTTTAGTTTCCATTTTTTCCTTTATTGGAATATGTATTGGATTTTTTAATATTAATTTTGATTCTTTATTTATAGAAACTATATTGGTATGGGACCAGTTTTATTTTACGATTATAAGGTTTTAAAGTCCTATACATTTATTTATATTTCAGTCCTGGGCATAATAAAATTAATCATATTAACCTCTTGACCTCCAGAAGATTTTATTCCCTTCATGACCAGAGCATTTTTCCCTATTCGGCACTGTGCTATATACAGCAAGATCCCCTGCCACTATTCGAAGCTCTGTGTTGTTTACAATGCAGAGCTCTTTTCCCTGAATGACAGAGCCGATCAGCGGGTGTTGGCGATCACCCACTGGCACCCGCTGATAGGCTTGTGCTGTGACTAATCAAGAAAAAAAAAAACGGATGTTGCACCCTACGTTTTTCATCTAGAGAGATTAAAAAAAGAGTTCACAAGGATTGGGTTAAATGTATTCTTACATACATTTGAAATCTAGAAATGTGTGTAATTACAGAGAGGAAATGAAACCTAAAGGAATCACATGAGGGGGCGTGTCCTGGATGGCCGACTGAGAGGACGCACATAGTGTGAGATCCGGCCGCTTACCCTGCAATTAAGGCCCTATCCCTGCAGAATTCAACCCTGGAGCGGCCAGACTACTGGAGAGCGGACCCGGGAGGGGATGTCCAAGGGCAAAGGAGCCTCGAACACCCGTAAGTCCACCGCAGCGGCCAAATCTAAGCCCCGGCCTAGTTCGGGCCTACCTCTGGCTCCTAAGCCTCCAGACTGCATGGCGTCCCCGGCGGAGGGCCCGGACCCGGCCCTCTCAGAGCAGTCTAACTTTACTGCTCTGATGCAGGCGATCACTACCTGCCAGTCCACCCTCACGGGAAAATTGAATCTGTCCAACTCAACATTAGTCTCGTCCGGAGGGACATGGACGCGTTCTGCGCCAGGCTGGCCGGGGCGGAACGACGCGTGGGGGATAATGAGGACACGCTGCGGGACCACTCCGGCTCCTTGAGAACCCTGCAAACCAGGGTAAAACTGCTGGAAAGCAGGGCGGAAGACTCTGAGAACAGGAATAGGAGGAATAACCTCAGAATCGTAGGATTGCCTGAGGGAGCAGAGGGAACAGACCCCCCATCCTTCACAGAGCGCCTCCTCCAGACTCTGCTGCCAAGGGCGCAATTTTTTACCATTTTTTGCGGTGGAGAGGGCACACAGAATGCCTGCTGCCAGGGGTATCCCCGGAGCTCCTCCACGCACATTTATTCTGCACCTCCTCAATTTTAGGGACCGAGACCTGGTCCTTCGTGAAGCCAGGACGCTGGAAGCTCTCAACCATGAAGGATCCCGTCTGATGATTTTTCCAGATTACTCTATTGACAACCAGAAGATGAGACGCTCCTTTAAACCAGGTCAAATTGAACCTCCGCAACAGGCACATAAAATACAGCATGTTATTTATAGCACGGCTGCGTGTTCAAGATGGCGAGACGGTGAGATTTTTTACTTCTCCTGAGGATGCATCTCACTGGATAGATACCCTACCTAGAGGATAACCCTGGGATGTCCCCTTTTGATTTTGATTTTGATTTTGATTGTGCTACTGAAACACAGTGCCTCTTGCTACCTGTTGAGCCGGCTTGAGTGTCGGGTCCCTTGGCCGGAGGTCCACCTTCCTTCAAGGACATGATGTGACGCAGCAGGTAATGACACACTTTCTGATATGTTGGTCGCCGCAGTACTGACTGATACCTGCCTGATTTTTGGGGGATCCTGATGCCCTATGCTACTTGTTACATGTTGCACTAAGTACTTGCTCGAGTTTACATGAACACAGTTTTGGTTAAAGTTTGTGCCCCCGATCTAATCGGGTGAACAGTTGCTATACATTCTGCAGGGACCGTTTATCCTGCACATGGACCTGGCCGGACTTCATGTGCTAGGACTGTAACTCTTACGGTGCTCGACCTATCATGCGCCCCCATGGTGGATACCTGGGGTTTATGTTTTGGGAAGGAGACACACCCCAGTTTGGGGGGGGTGATGTCGGGGAGGGGGGGAATTTATGGTGTACTGCTCTTTGCTCTAATAATCTCTATGGTTCATTCTTATCATCGTAATGCTTGGTATTTTTTTGTACTCTGTGCTGGTTTGCTGGTCATCTCGGTGTGGTGGCGCTCTCTCCCCACAAAGGGGGGGGGCTCCACTACATGATGAGATGCTGGACCTCACTTGGATATGGCGACCGCCAAGGTTTTAGGTCGTTGTCTTTGTGACCCGTTCCCACAATATGTATTCTCTTGTGATGCAATGATGGCTCCACTGACTATATTGTCCTGGAATGTGCAGGGACTGAATTCCAAAGTTAAAAGGTCACTAGTTTTTACCTATATTAAGAAATACTCCCCACAGATCTGTATACTCCAGGAGACACACTTGTTGGGAGGAAGAACACTGGCCCTCAGGAAACTATGGGTTGGCTCTTACTATCACTCTACATACTCGGCTTATTCTAGAGGGGTCAGTGTTCTGGTCCATAGGTCACTCCAGTTCTCTCTTCTGGACCTCCATTTGGATCCAGGGGGTAGATATGTGGTGCTTCATGCGACTTGTAACGGACTCTATATGCCGCCCCCTGCCAATATGCAATTACTCCACAAACTAACCCCACTGATGGCACTGTACCCAGGCGCCAGAGTAGTACTAGCGGGCAATTTTAATATGACTCGTAACCGTCTATGGACAGGTTTAATGCTGGGGCAGCTCTGGATTCTCCTCTGCTGAAATGGATGGAGGTTTACGGCCTACACGATGTGTGGAGGTGGAAACACCCTGATGCTAAACAATTTACATGCCACTCTGCCACCTATGCCTCTTTTTCCAGAATAGATCTGCTGCTGGCTGACGACTTCATCCTCTCCCGCACCTTGGAGGTGGAGATTTTGCCTAGGGGAATCTCTGATCACGTGCCACTACTGCTCAAGCTGGAGGTAGGCCCTGCTTCTGGCACGGCCATCTGGCGGCTTTCGGGCTATTGGGTGACGGATGAGCGTGTGGCCCCCAGGGTTGAGGTGGAGCTTGGAGACTTTTGGGTTGAAAACAGGGGTACGG
Organism: Lithobates sylvaticus; assembly: GCA_028564925.1. Taxonomy (NCBI): domain Eukaryota; kingdom Metazoa; phylum Chordata; class Amphibia; order Anura; family Ranidae; genus Lithobates; species Lithobates sylvaticus. Next base: position 236,805,191 of record CM053029.1, read on the forward strand.
TGGAACCACCAGTTCTTTGGGATGCCTATAAGGCCTATGCCAGAGGGCAATACCAGACCCTTATTTCCAAAGCCAGGAAGGACTCTAGATTGGCACTAGAGGCGGCCGAATTAAGAGCATTTAGACTAGAGACCACGTACACACAAGGGGGAGATGCTACAGTATACTCTGAATTAGGGATGGGCCCGGTGTTCGATTCGAACCCATGTTCGAATCGAACATCGGGCGTTCGCCCGTTCGGCGAGCCCAGAACTATTTGGGCCGCTCGCATCAAATTCGTGTGATGCGAGCGGCCCGCAATGCATTGCCCCAGTCGCAGTGCAATGCTGGCTGATGATTGGCCAAGCATGCACTGTGACCCCGCATGCTTGGCCAATCACAGCGCCGGCAGTGAGGAGAGCCATAATTGGCTACAGGCAGGATGCCTGTAGCCAATTATAGCTCAGGGGCTTTAGTACACGCCCCACTGTATAAAGCCCCATACACACGGTAGGATTTTCCGATGGATTCTGTCCTATCTGACAATGTTGTCAGAAAATCAGACCGTGTGTAGGCACCATCGGACAGTTTCCATCAGATTGTCTGACGGACAAAGTCCTATCTCCTGCTGGATAGATTTTTTGACAACAAAGTCCGATCACACCAAATCCGATCGTGTGTAGCGAATTCCGACCGGACAAAGTGCCACGCATGCTCAGATCACATTACAAGACCAAAGCTATTGGCTACTAGCCTCTACTTAGTCCCGTCGTAGGCAACAAACGTCACCACGTTCAGAATGATCGGATTTTCCGACAACTTTGTCCGACCGTGTGTACGCAAAACCAACATCAGACAAAGTATGACGGACATGGTCTGACGGACCTGGTCCTCGGATAATCCGCGCGTGTGTATGGGGCCTAAGAGGCCGCCGTGGCGGCGGCTTCACATATTGTGTTTCAGTGTCAGCGTGTCAGTGGGTTGCTGACTGCTGACAATATGTGCTATATTTCTGGGGATTTGTGTGTGCGTGCTGTTAGTACAGCATTGCAGTATCACATCTGGGGGTGTCTATAGGTTGCCTGTGAAGGGGGGCAGGTTTCCTATGCTTAGAACTGTCCCTGCAAAAAGTGTCATTTTTGCAGGATAAAAGCTATTTAAAAGCACTCGCGGCTAATGAATTGATGGCTCCCGTAACACAGAGAACTGTCATTCATTGATAAAAAACCAAAAAAAAAGCGTGGGGGTCCCCCCAAATTCAATAACCAGGCCCTTCAGGTCTCGGATGGATATTAAGGGGGACCCCAGCCAAAAAAAAAAATGGCGTAGGGTCCCCCTCAAAATCCATACCAGACCCTTGAGGTCTAGGATGGATTTTAAGGGGAACCCCAGCCAAAGAAAAATGGCGTGGGGTCCCCCTCAAAATCCATACCAGACCCTTATCCGAGCATGCAACCTGGCAGGCCGCAGGAAAAGAGGGGGGACGAGAGCGCCCCCCCTCCCGCTTGAACCGTACCAGGCCTCATGCCCTCAACATTGGGAGGATGCTTTGGGGGTCTGAGACCCCCAAAGCACCTTGTCCCCATGTTGATGAGGACAAGGGCCTCGTCCCCACAACCGTGCCCGGTGGTTGTGGGGGTCTGCGGGCGGGGGGCTTATCGGAATCTGGAAGCCCCCTTTAACAAGGGGACCCCCAGATCCCGCCCCCCCCTGTGTGAAATGGTAAGGGGGTACTTCCCTACCATTTCACCAAAAAAGTGTCAAAAATTGTAAAAATGACAGGAGACGGTCTTTGACAATTCCTTTATTAAAATCTTCTTTCTTCTTTCTTCATTCTTCGGTTTCTTCATCTTCTCCTTCCTTCATCTTCTTCCATCTTCTTCCATTTTCTTCTTCCTCCGATCCGCTTCTTCTTGCGCTGGCCTTCTCGTCCTTCTCGTCCGGCATCTTCTGCGGTCAATATCTGTGTTCAAACGCCATTTGAGTTATAGAAACATTGTTTCTACGCCGTCTTGTAGGGAGTCTTGGAATTGTGCGTTCCCCTCTTTGGTTGGCACCAACCCAGGTTTTGAAAGTGAATGGGAAGCAATACCATGAATATTGCTCTGTATTATGATGTAAGTGTGCTACAATATAGCACTCTCTTGTTTTTTAGTTTTTTTGCTTTTTTGTTTTTTGTACAAATTCCATTCTATGATCAATTTGGCATTTGATGGTTTTTATATAACAACCTGGTAATGTTTTGTATGTTTTGATATCCTGTAGATGGTGATTTTAATTCCCTGAGGAAGATAGGCAAATCATTAGCCGCTTGGAAACGCGTCGGAATTTTCACCTACCTTCATGTACATCACCTCGAAACAACTGCTCTGTTTTTATCCTTGATGTAAAAATGTATACATTGCTATAGATATCTTGTGTCTTTTGTACAATAAATTTATAAACTTTATATAACTTTATCCATTTTTTCTATTATTTGTTGCCTTAAAAATCCCGCTCTGAGAGGTTCACTGTTCACTATTTCCAGGGATGATGGCAACGGTGTATGTCCTGTGATTTGAGTTCAATTTATTAAAGTGGAAGTAAACCCCCCTATCATTTTCAGCCAAGGAAGCTGCCATCTTTGCCTCTGTTTAATCTTCAACTGCCACGGTGCTGCACATGTGATCCGTTATGACACCAGCCATTGGATGGTTTGATTGTTTGGTTGAGAGCACAGCCAATGTGCAGTTAGCATTCCCGGCATGCCTTTTTTTTTTAAACTGTTAAATCGATGGGTTTACTTCCGCTTTAATTATATTTAGGATGGACAATACACCCATACCTCACCTGTGAACTCATTCCATGACATAACCCCATTTTTGAATATTTAACTGCTAATGGACCAAAGTTCATGGTCCCTCAGAAATTAGGTTTATTTTTTACCTGTTTTTCACCTGGGGGGATTTTGGTCCTGCTTAGATATCCCTGTTTTTTGTTGGGGATTTTTCTAGAAATTCTCTCTTTTTTCCCTTTTCCTAGCACTATTTTTGGGAAACTTCTTGGGGTCACGGGGGAAATATGGGAGATTTACAGGGGAGGGAATGGGAGGATTTAATGGCCAGTATTCACAGTAATTATCAGGGGAAGGAGCAGACGGCATCCAACCTATCTGCTCTCTTTCTCAATCTCACCAAGATATTGGAAAGGAAGTCTGCTCTGCACTGGCACATCCACTCGCTGGAAAGATACATACGGGAAAACATTAACCCTATTGGTCTTCGTATACAGATATTTCTTATCTTGGAAAATATCTCCAAGGAACTTAAAACCAATTGGGAAAGTAAACTCAATGATTGTTCTAGAAACCTTATGTTATTGCTTCAGAATGAATATAAGTTACAATTAGAAACTATGAATGATGAAATTGGTTCCCTTTATGTTCGACTCACACCCTTAAAAAGTCATCAGGACTATACTAAATCGGAAACTAAACTAAAGGAACATTTAGAAACCTTCAGTAAACAAATCCTGATTAAAAAGGAGAAAAAATATTGGAGAGATAAAAATGCGTTTGGGGAGAATCGAGCCTATAAATGGAACCTGGATAAAAAATTTAAAAATTCTAAAATGATTCGTAAAGATAAAAAAGGTCTAGCGGAAAATATGTCTAAATCTAATGATGATTTATCTGACACACCCTCTAACTCGTCCTCCACAGTCTCTTCCCATACAGGCCGACAATTTGGAAAAAGGAAAGGTTTAATTTCTAGACAACATGAATTGGAAGGTGAGGTCCATCAACTCCCCAAAAAATCAGCCACTGATCTTAAGATGGATCGGGACGGTAAGACAGGCATATACACATTAAAAAATTCAACAGGTGGAATCCTTAAAAATAACTCCTCCAATCGCAATAACGGTACCAGTAAAAAAGACCAAGGAGCGATCTCTAAAAGCCAACGCACCCAGTTGGATGATTTTTTAGACTGGAATCGGATACCACAAGTACCACTATTATCAACCCCATTGACACAAATGGGGGTATCCCCATCAGTAACGACCCAAATAGGGATAGAGCCTTTAATAGTCAAGGGCCTAACGAAGGAGGACTGAATATTATTAATTTGTCCTCCCATATGCTTACTAAATCGGAACATGAGGTGCTATCATTTGGGTTATCCTTTTGCCCCAACAAAAATACTGATGCCTTTGAAGTCATCAAGGACATCAACCTATTTGCACGCAAGTTATTTTACAAGAGTCTATATGAAAAACAAATTTAAAAAGAAGGGGATTTGCCACCTAATTTAAAGGCAGCGGACTTTAGAGCCCTAAGGGACCTCAACCTTCTATTGCTGGAGAGTGGATCTTGGGATGAGCAGGAGGAGGATGACTTGGATAGTGAGGGGAGTGAGGAGGAAATGGAAAAAGATGTGACCTACGAACCCAAAAAGTTCAAACGTAGATCACATGTTTTCCCACAACTTAATCAAAATCCGGCCTTGGCACTGTTTGTTAAACAGACCACTAAGGACTTGGAGAGACTCAAGAAGGATTTAGGACAGCATAATTTGAATCTAGAACAGAAAAAGGCACTCTTATCCCTTAAAAATAACGGAGAGATTACAATTAAAGGTTCAGATAAAGGGGGCAATATAGTGATAATGAACAACTTGGAATATGAAAATATGTGTTTAAAAATACTCAACAACCAACAATGCTATAGAAAAATTCTCCCTTCATTGGTGGATAAATACAACCAGGATTTTTATATCCTCCTTGATGAGTCCCTCAATGAGGGAGCTATAACTCGAGAAGTGTGGGACTTTATAAGAACCAGACATCCCAGATTGCCTACCCTCTATGCTCTCCCTAAGGTGCAAAAAAGCCTTAAAAATCCACCCAGTAGACCTTTAGTGTCGGGCAATGGATCAATTTCAGAAGGCATCAGCCAGGTGATCGATGATCATCTGAGACCTCACATTATGGACTTACCGTCCTACACCAAGGACACCATTCATCTGTTGCGTATCATTGAGGATCTGGTCATTCTGGAAACAGCGATTTTGGTTACTATCGACTGAGAGTCACTATACAACAGCATTCCCCATGATCGGGGAATTGCTGCAGTTGATAGGGTGCTGAGACAGAGAACCACCACTGACTGGAAGTTCAATGCATTTGTCATTTAGATGCTGGATTTCATTCTTTGACATAACGTATTTATTTTCAAGAATTCCCACTACCTCCAGGTACAGGGAGTAGCTATGGGGACGTGTTGCGCGCCCTCATATGCAAACCTGTACCTGGGGGCGTGGGAAAAAGATTTTTTGACTTGTGAGCGTGCGTCTATGTACACCTGCCACATTCTTATGTGGCAGAGGTACATAGACGATGTCCTCATCATCTGGGATGGACCGGAGGCCAAGTTAATTGACTGTTTACAACTCATGAATGATAATGTCTTCAATTTATTCTTTACAATGAGCTATGATCTAAAGAAGGTCAATTTTTTGGACATTTGTATTTAGAAAGCCCCAAATGGGAACCTTACCAGCAAGCTATTTCGCAAGGAAACTGCAGGGAACACTCTGCTCCATGCAGATAGTTTCCATCCCAAATCCTTGAAGAGGTCTATCCCCTTCAGCCAGTTCCTTCGGATCAGAAGGAACTGTACTGACGAGGAGGATTTCCAAAGAGAGAGTGATGAACTTACCCAAAGACTGTTAATCAGGGGATATACCAAAACCAGCCTCAAGAAGGCCTTTAATCGAGTCAAGTCTCTAGCTAGAAAAGATCTCCTCTTTAAAACTAAAAAGAAAAAAGATGTGGAGGACAACACACACATTATTTTGCGTTTCTCTAATGAACACCAGACGATTCGCAAAATTATCACTAAACATTGGTCTATTCTGACGGAGGATCCAATTGTAGGTAGTCTTGTGACTCCCCTTCCATTGATTACCTATAAAAAAGCAGGTTCAATAGGTAATTTAATTACACAAAGCGAATATAAAGGAAACTCCAGAAGGGATCCATGCAAAAATTTCGGCACATTTCCCTGTGGGAACTGTGCTCAATGTTCAGTGATTGGACAGAGGACCACACTGACGCTGCCAAATGGGGTGGACTTCTCCCTGAGACATTATGCATCATGTCAGACTCAGGGGGTGGTCTACCTCATACAGTGTCAGTGTGGTGCCTTTTATGTCGGCAAGACAAGACAGAAACTCAGTAAGAGAGTTGAGAAACATATGTATGACATAAAAATCTGTAATCTATATTTGCCCCTGGGACGCTATGTTGCTAAAAAACATAATTATAGACTTCCCAAGGTAAACTTCACTGTCTTAGACAGACTACATATTCCAATTAGGGGGGATGATTGGAATAAGGTGCTACTCCAGCGAGAAATGCGCTGGATTAGGAGCCTTAGGGCAACCACTCCTCCAGACCTAAATGAGGTCGAAAGTTTTAGGCCTTTCTTGGAGGGCTACAGTTCGGGCAAAACGGACTGATTAATTCTTGGGTTTTGCTGGTCTTTTTTTTACTCCCCTCTTTTCCACTCCTTTCTCTTTATATTTCAAGGGTTTGATGTATTTCAGGGAGTGTTTTCTTTTAATATTGTAATGGGAGAGGTGAATTATTCATTTGGGGTCTTTTGTATCTGTATTATCCTTATTATGTGATTCAATTTTTTGTAAATGGTTCTGCTTCCCTGGGACACACTAACCTGTGGACTTTTGGATGCTTTCCTTTTGGGGATTTGCCTCCATTTCTCCTTACCTGGCATCTTAACCCCATGGGGTCTTCTGTTCTTTCCCTCCCACGATGTTATTGTCGTGGGTGAAAGGACATGTTTTTCCCTCCCCCTGGTTAGTCTCTGGGAGGGGGGGAGATCCGGCTTCCCTGGGGGTTAATACATTCACTTAAGGGTCCAAAGGCTTTTGGTCCCTATAAGTGGTGATTTTGCCAGTGGTTTTAGTCCTTTTTTTGGGGGGAGGTTACCCTTTGACTTGGCCCAGGCCCTATTGAGCTTGTGAGCTTTTTATCATTGGGGATCCCCCCCCATTAATACAGGCTCCCTCCTTGTTTTATCCAATACCTGCTGGCCGATCTCATGTCCTACATGAGTGAGACCCTTGGACATCTGTCCATTTACGGGTATTTTGGATTTTTTATCTCCCCTTGTTTCATCTTTTTTGCAGTGTTTTGCCCCTGTCACCGGCTCATGGGACGATCGGCCAGTGGGTCTTATTGGTTTCCAGTTTTTCCCTCTGTCTTGATCGTTACATGGGCCGGTGCTGCTTGTTATCAGGGCTTAGCCACCCCCTCGGCAGTGGTTTACACTATGTGTATTCCTGCTGTTTCGCATTCTGGAACTGCGGGATTCGCGGGCATGCGCGTCCTGTGGTCCAGGTGAGAATGGGAGTTTTTTTGGCTTGGCTGTCAAGGTGCGGTGCGCGATAACGCTCGGATGTACATGGCTTAACCTAGTCCATGGCGCCGAGTCGTTTATCGCGCATGCGCACTTCGGCCGCACACTGCATCATGGTCCTGGTAGTCTGTCCAGGACATGATACAGCCAATGGGCGGGACATATCCCGATGACGCTGTGCGCCGCTTGCGTGCAGCGTCATCGGTTGACGCCCCCAGGGGCGGGACGGATCCCGATACAGCTTAAAAGGATGCCTGAGACGGCATTTGGCGTCCTTCCCCTCCACAGCTTGGTGCTGTAGGAGCTGCTCTCCACAAATCGGCCTGGTCCACTTTGGAGGATCCCTTCTGGGAATTGTTTTATACAGCTACTTTGGGTGAGTTTAGGATACCTTGGTACTTGGTAGGGATTTTTCCTGCCTAGATTTCCTTGTAGGTTTTTCTATCATTACCTCCTCCTTTTTTCCTTGTTTTCCCAGCTGCGGTCAATATCTGTGTTCAAACGCCATTTGAGTTATAGAAACATTGTTTTTACGCCGTCTTGTAGAGAGTAGGGTTGAGCGAACCCGAACTGTAAAGTTCGGGTCCGTACCGGACTTTTGGGTGTCCGGGTCCCAGACCCGAACCCGATCTATTGGCTGTATGTTCGGGTTCGGGTCCGGTGTTCGGCGATGTATTGGCGCCTTTTACAAGCTGCAGGGCAGCCAATCAACGCTAGTTTTACTAGTGTGCCTTTAGAAGCCATCACAGCCATGCCTACTAATGGCATGGCTGTGATTGGGCAGTGCAGCATGTGACCCTGCCTCTATATATAGTACAGACACACAGCACACAGCGTCATTCTGCTATAGACAGGTTCCTGTGCTGCTAAGAGAGGATTTTAGGAGTTAGTGTGATAAAGTCAGTCAGTCAGTCAGTCCACATTCCTTAAATTTTCTTCAAATTAGTTAGATCAGTGAGCGATCTAGATAGCTAGAGTAGAGTACAGAGTTTCTTTATTAAGGAAAAGAAAGAGGCAGAGAGAATTATTGAAGAGATTCCTAAATCAATTGTACCCTGGCTGGGGTGCAGTGCACAGTCTTTTAACAGTGCCATGAGGCCAGTGCCAGACAAAATATAAAAGTTTCACCTGCAAGCTCAGTGCACCATCACTGCACTGCATCTAGTAAGAGATACACCATAGTCTGTGTGTATTCTGCCATTGGAAAAACATTGCAAAAAAATTTAATTTTGCTGTGTTTTTTTTTTTCCCCATTAGCATTTTCTGCGTGTTCATACACGCTTTAGACACTATCCGTGTATTCTGATATTGGAAAAACATTGCAAAAAAATTTAATTTTGCAGTGTTTTTTTTTCCCAATAGGATTTTCTGCGTGTTCATAAACGCTTTAGACACTATCCGTGTATTCTGATATTGGAAAAACATTGCAAAAAAATTTTCTTTTGCTGTGTTTTTTTTTCCCAAAAGCATTTTCTGCGTGTTCATAAATGCTTTAGACACTATCCGTGTATTCTGATATTGGAAAAACATTGCAAAAATTTTTTATTTTGCGGTGTTTTTTTTCTTCCCAATAGCATTTTCTGCTTGTTCATAAACGCTTTAGACACTATCCGTGTATTCTGATATTGGAAAAACATTGCAAAAAAATTAAATTTTGCAGTGTTTTTTTTTCCCCAATAGCATTTTCTGCGTGTTCATAAACGCTTTAGACACTGTACGTGTATTCTGCTATTGACAAAAACACCCATTTAGGGCGAGATCATACATTTTGAAAATATGAGGAGATCAAAAAGGGGACGTGGCCCGGGTCGTGGTGCTGCTGGTGGCGCTCCTGTTGCAGGGAGAGGACGTGGTCGATCTGTGCCAGCTACACGCACTAGTGAAACACCTTCCTCAGGTGCGAGTAGGCGACAGAGCCTGCAGCGGTATTTTGTCGCGCCTAATGAGGCTATGAGGCTGTACGAATGTCGAGGCCAGGACAAGTACAGGCGATAGTAGATTGGGTTGCTGACAGTGCCTCCGGTTCCTTCACATTGTCTTCCACCCAGTCTCCCGATGAAAGTTCAGAGTTGGCACCTGCAGCCGATGTCCATCAGTCTTTCACCTCACCCCCTTGCAAATCAGCCAATCAGTCTGAGCCCCAAATCATGCAGCAGTCTCTTCTGCTTTTTGATGACTCAGGTTCCCCAGGTCCATCCACCTAGCCCTGCCCCAGAAGTGGAAGAGATTGTGTGCACTGATGCCCAACCACTTATGTTTCATGATGAGTACATGGGAGGACCATCGCAGCATCTCGGATGATGACGAAACACAGGTGCCAACTGATACTGCTTTCGCCATTGTGCAGACCGACAAGGAGGGCAGGGGTGAAGACTGGGTGGAAGATGATGTGGAGGACGAGGAGGTCCTTGACCCCACATGGAATCAACGTCATGCAGGTGACCAGTGTAGTTCGGAGGAAGAGGCGGTGGTCGCACAGAGCCACCAGCACAGCAGAAGAGGGAGCAGGGTGCAAAAGCGGAGCGTCCGTCCCCTAGACAGTACGTCTGCTACTGCCCAACGCAGCAAGGGACCAAGCACACCAAAGCCAGGTCCAAGGAGTTCCCTAGTGTGGCAGTTCTTCAGACAATGTGCTGATGACAAGACACGAGTGGTTTGCACGCTGTGAAATCAGAGCTTGAAGGGAGGCATAAATGTTCTCAACCTGAGCCCAACCTGCATGACCAGGCTTCTAAGTGTAAAGCACGAGATGCAGTGGAGTAGACACCTCAAAAACCAAGAAAAGTCTCTGGCTCCTCCTGCTTCCTCTTCTGCTGCAGTCTCGGCCTCTTCATCCACCTCTGTAGTGACAGTGACACCTGCCCATCCCGCAAACAGAGGATCTGCCAGCAACACTACCACCTGGGTCACCAACCATCTCCACAATGTCCCATGGAAGCATTCAGCTCTCTATTTCCCAAACACTGGAGCGGAAGAGGAAGTACCCCCCTAGCCACCCGCGATCCCTGGCCCTGAATGCCAGCATTTCAAAATTACTCGCCTTTGAAATGCTGTCATTCCGTCTGGTGGAGACGCAGAGTTTTAAAAGGCTGATGTCATTGGCTGTCCCACAGTACGTCGTGCCCAGCCGCCACTACTTTTCCAGACAAGCTATCCCTTCCCTGCACAACCAAGTGGGGGACAAAATCAGGTGTGCACTGCGCAACGCCATCTGTGGCAAGGTCCATCTAACTACGGATGCGTGGACCAGTAAGCACGGTTAGGGACGTTATATCTCCCTAACAGCACACTGGGTAAATGTAGTGGCGGCTGGGCCTGAGGCGGATAGCAGTTTGACGCATGTCCTTCCACCACCGAGGATTGCAGGGCACTTCAGTTTGCCTCCTGTTGCTAACTCCTCCTACTCCGCCTCCTCATCCTCTACCGCCTCCTCATCCGATCAGCGTAACACCTTCACCACCAACTTCAGCACAGCCAGGGCTAAACGACAGCAGGCAGTTTTAAAACTTTCCTGTTTGGGGGAAAAAACCCACACCGCGCAGGAGTTGTGGAGGGACATGGAACAACAGACCGATGAGAGGTTGGTGGCAGTGAGCCTCAAGCCCGGCCTGGTGGTGTGCGATAATAGGCGAAATCTTGTAGCAGCTCTGGGCCTTGCCCCTCTGCATCAGCACCTCTTTCTCTCAATTGGACTTTGGCGGTCCATGGAAAATAACCCTGTCTGTCCGGACTGATAATCAGACACCATACACCGTATGACGTTTGAAAAAAGATGCCTTTACTTCAGTTTCACAGAGCATATACAATCCAAAAAAGGGGGAATAACGCAATTGAACAACCAATCACCTTCAACCACTTAAGCATTTTGTTATACAATTCAATAGTGATCTGCAAGATTCATAATAGTTCTTCTTTCGGACTCAACACCATATTTACTCTAATAATGTCTCACGCAAGATATGTCCTTGATAAGGTTCTCAGTATGTTTTGATAATATATAGAAATACAAATCAGCATACTTGTTATGGGAAGCAGACCCGTTACTAGAAGTCATGAGAACTAAAACTTGTTATGGAAATGTGTGAGTGTGAGATAAAAAGAATTTACAGTGAGTTTCTACAGAAAAACAGAAAAACAACTTTGTTACAATACTATTAAATCTTGAAGGGTAACTCAACACTTCCCACGTTTCCTTACAATCCCTCCTTTGATCATAGGAGACTCTAAGAAGTCTCCGCTGATCACTCCTTGTACCACCTATATCCTGCCTTGAACATGGTCATGGCTGTTTCAGACTTAGCAACTAGGTTCTTTGATTTTGCTACTTTACTTATCAGGTAGAACACCAATTTGAGTGTCACATAAACGGCCAGAGCTACAATAAGTATCATGAGGAGTATCAAACCCGCTTTCTTAAAGTAATTCATAAAGTTTTCCCAAATAGAACCGAACAATCCTCCTACACCTGAAAAGGAGACTTTAAGAAGTCTCCGCTGATCACTCATTGTGACCTATAATAATGTCATAATAGTCTGGGATTTCTAAATTTCAGACGGTTCTTTGATTTTGCTACTGTACTTATCAGGTAGAACACCAGTTAGGTCACACAGCCCTGTAAGAACCATCATCATTCTTTCTTGCCTTTGTTTAATTACCTCTTGTTCAAATAATACCTTCCTAAGTTCTTCATTGAGTAATCCTAAAAGGGATTCCATGAGTCCATTAACATCCCAAATCCATCTACCTTTGTGAGGGCATTGTATACGCCCACCCCACTGAAGGATGCAAAAATTTTGTCCCACCAAGTGGTTAATTCCCTCTTGTGTCTGCCAAATTCAAGGTGACCGTGGGCAGGTTTCATGGACACAAGTGTGTCTGACCCTGTGGTCCCCATTAGAGGGATCATTTCCACAATAGTACACCAACCTGAAGTTTTTCTGTCCATAGGGTAAGGGACGGTGGTATGGCACCATAGTCCACAACAGACCATCCATCCGTGGGGAACATGAGGGGCTTGAACCACTTTGGGGGGGCTAAGTTTTGACCTTAATCCCTCTAAACACATCCAATCCCCCAAAGAGGGAATCTCCATCTCCACCTTGCCTTATCCAGGGGCTGTCCATGTGTGTGCTATTTATCCATTCAGTAACCCGTGGATTGTTGGATCCCCTTACACATTTACATATGTCATATAGGGACCTGTTACCTATCCTTTCATCAGGGTCCAGGATATTAAAAGTAGCTAACCCGTGGGAGTGGCGTTTATAACAGGGACTTCCTGGGTGGTATTTAGTAACTGCTCTAGGGTGATAGGCCTTCCAACCATAGGGACTAAATGTCGGCCTGTGGATAAGTATGACTCCTTTCCATGTATGTTGCTCTGGCATTCACTTCAACAGTACCCTCCCCCATCCCGCACGAGGAGTTTAGCCAATACCCAAAAAATAAGAGTAAGAATTCAGTGATGGTCATTTCAATTGAAAAAAGAAAGACTGTCCAGGTGGTGCATTTTCTTGGCTCACGGGGAAAGTCTATGGTAAGAATGGTTTGGGGGTTTTGTGAGAGGGGGCATAGGACAGTAGTGGCTGAGTCTCTTCTTGTGGGGCTCCTCCATTTCCTTCCCTGTCTCCTTAATTTGTGGGCTATTCTTCAACCTTGATGCATGGATCCATTGCAGGCTTTGATCCGTCAGTATTGCTGTCCTGGAGACATTGAGGACTTCAAATGGACCTTGGAAGACGGGGGCCTGGTTGTTTGCGGACTGCAAGTTGTTTGATCAGTACTTTATCCCCCGGGACGAAAGGATGTGTTGGTTCTGTGGAAAGAGGAAGAAAGGTGACAGCAACCTTGTCATAAGTTTCAGCAGGGCTACTTACCAGATATTTCACGTACTCTTCCTGTAAGGAATATAAGTTAGATTCCTCGCCTATCTTAGGGGCTTTTTGAGCGGGTCTTCCCATAAGGATCTCAAAAGGGGGACAGTCCTGTCCTAGCATGGGGGGGGGGGGGTGGTTCTTATCTGGGGGTGGGCCTTTTAATTTGTCTTTAATGTTTCTGTTCATCCCTGCGGTCTCTCCTGTTACGGGAATAACTTCCGGCCATGAGGGAAAATGGCAAAATGGAGTATTATTACGCAAAGATATTTGATATTACCTTTCTGTTTGGGCATGTGTGTCAAATCAATCTGTAAGTCTTTTAATGGGCCTATGTGTCCCTTGTAAGTCTTTTAATGGGCCTATGTGTCCCTGAACATTATTCTGGACACAAGTTAAGCAAGTTGCTGAAGGGTTTTCTTACCAAAGGAGCTACTGAGCTACTGTTTCTGGAATACCTATGATCCCCCTCCTTGTTTGACCACAAGCCGTCCGGGTTGTGTGTCAAACCTTGTGACTCCCAACAGGTAATGTCAGACAATTCTTCTGGCTCGGGCTGGGAAACTTGGGGACGAAAAATCTGTAGAAAACAATTGGAGGGTTGATTGCCTCCTTAGCACTAATTTTTTTTTGGCTGCTGACTCTTAAGTTGTTTCCCTTAGTAATATCAGATTTGTCATAGGAATGACCTATTACTTTTATGACATTAAAAAAAAGCTGATAATTTTTTAATTTTTTTTTGTTTTTGTTTTTTTGAGGGTAAATGGAGTGCACTTAATAAATCCTCTACCCAGACTTGATTTGAGATTTGCTTATTATCCGCTGTCTTGTACCCGCGGGCCCAAAAGACCCCAAAAGTGTATCTACTGTCAGTGTAAATGTTTACTTTTTGTCCTTTGAATAATTGACAGGCACGTGTCATAGCATAGAGCTCTGCCTGTTGAGCTGAAGTCGCTGCTAGTGGTTTCGGTTCTTATATTATGTCTGGTAAAGTTACTACAGCATACAGTATCGCTTAGAACAGCTGCCGTCAAAAAAAAACATTTATGTAGTCAGTAGATGTAGAAATGTTTTGTAAAAGGTGTATTACAGTATGTGTTGTGTACAATGTAGTATCAGTTCCTAAAGTGATTTTGGATGTTTCCTTTACTGTCATGTTTACTGCCACAGGCAGCAACAGCTTGTAGGCAAGCTGGCAGTCCTTGTATCTGAACGGGGAGTTTTTTGGATAGATAAGCCACGGGTCGGTAGTGGGTACCATGCGCTTGGGCCAGTACGGCAGCCAGCGCAGGGCCCCTGACTATACAGTAAAGCACAAAGGATTTCTTATGATCTGGTAAACCCAGTGCTGGAGCACTGGCCAAAGACTGTAATAAGGTACGTGTTATTTCCTCAGTGTAACACCTGCTTGGGGGCAGTGGCTGCAGTAGAGGGGTGCAAGGATTGAATCATAAAAAGAACAATCTGGGATCCACTGCCTGCAGTAGACAATAGAGCCAAGAAAAGAAAGGAGCGCTGCCTTATCTTTATGTGGGCCGAGACAGGTCAGAGTCTTGACTCTTTCAGGGGACACTTGCCTGGTCCCGCCTGAGATAATACATCCTAGGTATTCCACCCTCTCCCTGCACCACTGGATCTCTTTTGCGAGACACCAAGTGACCCTTAAGAGATAAGTGAGTCATCAGGCTTTTAGAGTTTTCTGCACACTGTGCCCCGCTCTCACTACATAACAGTAGGTCATCTACATATTGCAGGAGTACTGATCCCTGTGGGAGCACCCAGTCATCCAGGGTTAGTCCTAACACCATGGAAAATGCTGCAGGACTGTCCACAAAGTCTTGAGGAAGACGGGCCCAAGTCAGTTGGCCCAAGCCAAACAGGCAAAGGCAAAGATCCTTTGGAAATCCCTGTGAACATCAATGCTAAAGAAAGCATTGAAAGTCTAGTACCCTGGAGTTGGAGTGGAGGAAGCGGGGATGTTTATAAAAATTCCCGTGATGTATGAGGCTAATGGTGGAAGTGGTTAAATACATTTGTTCACCCCCCTCAAATCCCCCTAGCCTCCACTCGCCGCTGGCTTTCTTTACTGCATGTGTGTATTCCAGGGACTGATAATGGGTTTTAGAATGCCTTTCTGCATGTATGTGGTGATCTGTGGTGTACTCTATACTTCGTCAGCATGACGGTGGTATTGTTTCTGAAAGAATGGTATGATGTTTGGTTTGAAAGTAGGGACATAAGGAGTGCATTTGACATGTCCTACGTCTGTTTTTGACTTTTCCCATATCGGGTGAGTCTCTAATGCTGCTTGTATGGTCATAAAGTAAAACGTAATTAATTTTTTTTTTTTTTCTTTTTGGCATAGTCAAGTCACATGTTGATGATTTGGCAGTCATTCCCCCTTGTAGGTCAAATTTAACATTACCCCTAATGAAGACATCAGGTCTCTTCCCTTTAGACATAAGGGGCAGTCAGTGAGGATGGCAAATGTTTGTGTGTAACATCAATCCCATTAATTCCCATAGAGTGGAGCAGCCCTCGGTACAATTTTTTTTATTTATTTTTTG
The DNA here is from genome assembly GCA_028564925.1 of Lithobates sylvaticus. Classification (NCBI taxonomy): domain Eukaryota; kingdom Metazoa; phylum Chordata; class Amphibia; order Anura; family Ranidae; genus Lithobates; species Lithobates sylvaticus. Next base: position 236,821,030 of record CM053029.1, read on the forward strand.
ACAAAACGGGTGTCATTAAGACAACTCGTATTAGCCCCTGTGTCCACTAAAAAACATACCACCCATCCCTCAACTTTAAGGACTACCTGTGGAAGTGTTTTCCAGTGGGAAGAGAAGAAATGCATTACCAAGGAGGGAATCTGCTCCGGGTACTCCTATGGATGTTGATGAAAGGGGTTATTGCGAGGGTTGTCATCATTGTACCCTGGCCAATCCATTTGAATTAATTCGACAGTGTTCTCAAGGGGGTGGGGGGGGGGGTTCTCTGGGGGGGGGCCATCTTGACTACAGGACGGTTATATTTTGGTTGCGTTCGGCGGCGGCCAGGTGGTGGGGGTTGGTTTTGGGTGTATTGTTCAGGTTGCAGGGTGCAGCTTTGTTGTGTTGGAGAAGGATATTGTTGTGTTTGATAATTGGGAAAATTACGCTGACGCTGATATCTGCCTCTGGAAACACCCCAGCCCCTCCTTTGAAACCTACCCTGTCCATTTCCCTGGGTATTTTTTCTGCGCGGACAATATTTTTTCCAATGGGAGGGGTCTCCACAATGAAAACAGCTTTGATTTGGGTATTCTTGTGTTTGCAACGTGGAATTATCAAAGGCTGGGAGCATGGGGGTGGGAGTCCCTGAGGTCTGGGCGAATAGTTCTCCTTTGGTATTAAAAAATCTGGAGGAGGCCCTTTTCTTTGCATCCTCCACAAACCGTGGGGGGGACATGGTTGCCCACTCAGTATCGACCAGTTTAATTACCTGGGTCACCTTTGGATATCTCATAGTCAATTCTGTAGTCAATTCCAGTGAAGGATAAAGTTTTTCCTTTGGCTTTTCCTCATTATCAGTTTTAATCATAGCATGGGGTGGCAGAGGTACTGGCACATAATCCTCTGAATCCTCTATGTCATAACATAGGGGTTGGACAGGGGCAGAGGCAAGTGTTGGTTTTTTAGGAGGCTTGTCTAAGGAAGGATGAGAATTTTTTCCAATGGATGAGGGAATTGCTTCTTATACTCTTTTAATGCTTTACACCACATTTTATAACATTCAGTCATATATACTTTATCATAAGGAAACGGTGGATAATTATACTGCCTATGTTGGCCACACATTTTAGTGACTTCTTCCCATTTCTCTGCAGAATATGGTCCGCACTCACTTAGCCCCGCAATTTGTAGAGCATGTGCTCTGGTCAATATGTTTTTTCCAGAATGGTTCAGTATAATATGTTCCATAGTTTCCAGACACAAAATCTAAAGGAGTGGGCTGATCCGGCTTACCTTCCGAACCTCCCTTTCCCGGCAGATTTCCCATGTTTACAATTCTTATACTTTATCTTATTTTATTCTCTATTTATACACATCAGCTGCAGAACATACAGTTAATGACTTAGGACAAGCCACAAAAGTTCTTTACCCGTTTCACATTCGATAGTACCTATGACACAGTTAAAGCGTCTTGAAATTTAAAAGTTTTTATTTCTTGGCAAAATGCCCAAAAACACTCCCTTTTGCCAGAGGTTCCCCTGATTATAAGCAGGCTTTGTACGTTATTACTTTCCTTATTCCTATAACCAAACAATTTTTATTTATATTTCAAATTTCTTGGCAAAGTGCCAACAGGTTTAAACAGTACTTTCAATTGCTGTAATACTAATGCTGCAAACAATTCCCCACTATCCGTTACGGTTGGTGAGATATTAGCATTTGAACCCTTGTTGGCAAAACGCCAAAATATCCAAAATTTGCACCTGACTTCCCCTGCACAAAAGATGTCAGTAGCAAAAGGAATTATTCACATAGCATGTTTTGATCAAAAGTTAGCCTCACCAATCCATGTATTACCCCAGAAAAATGTTACAACGTCCCTGTTGTCACGATGTATCAAAGACCCTCCTGGAACACAAAACTATTATGTATATTAAACCTGGTAATAACCTCCGGGAATACTAGCAACCAAATAAGTATTTGATCCCTCATACACAAATAACAGACCTGTTATACAGTTAGGGCAGCGTCCTGCCAAAAAACACTTAGGACAAGGTCCTGACATTAAGTGTTTAAATGATTTAGGGGTTACCAATGACCAGTCCTTCTGGTTAAAAACAAGGTTTTCAACCTGCTATGGTATGGTATTAATACAATATATGGGAGGGATCCTGGGCAATTTTAGCAAGTATCCTTGTCCCCTATATTTTGATCCTGATACCGTCCTTTTATATTAATACCCGGAACCCTGGCGCCTGCCAATTAGGCAGCAGCAGCAGGCATTCCTATCTATGAGCGAGCTGTATTACAATACCCGGAACCCTGGCGCCTGCCCCAATTAGGCAGCAGCAGCAGGCATTCCTATCTATGAGCGAGCTGTATTAAAATACCCGGAACCCTGGCGCCTGCCCCAATTAGGCAGCAGCAGCAGGCATTCCTATCTATGAGCGAGCTGTATTAAAATACCCGGAACCCTGGCGCCTGCCCCAATTAGGCAGCAGCAGCAGGCATTCCTACCTATGAGCGAGCTGTATTAAAATTCTAATGTCCCTATCTCTCAGGCAAGCTAATCAAAATAAATTAATCAATTATGCCTTGAGAGCTATAATGCAACGGGTTATAACATTGACAGAGTAAGCTGTTCAAAAATACTTTGAACAAGTAATTTTAAAGAAAGCTTACCTGTAATGTACCCCACTTATTCTGGTACCATCTGTAAGGTCCTCTGTTTCAGCCCCTCCGCATCAGCCCCTCTGCATCAGCCCCTCTTTCTCTCAATTGGACTTTGGCGGTCAATGGAAAATAACCCTGTCTGTCCGGACAGATAATCAGACACCATATACCGTATGAGGTTTGGAAAAAAATGCGTTTACTTCCGTTTCACAGAGCATATACAATACAAAAAAGGGGGAAGAACGCAATTGAACAACCAATCACATTCAACCACTTAAGCATTTTGTTATACAATTCAATATTGATCTGCAAGATTCATAATATTTCTTCTTTCGGACTCAACATAATATTTACTCTAAAAATGTCTCACGCAATATATGTCCTTGATAAGGTTCTCAGTATGTTTTGATAATATATAGAAATACAAAACAGCATACTTGTTATGGGAAGCAGACCCGTTACTAGAAGTCATGAGAACTAAAACTTGTTATGAAAATGTGTGAGTGTGAGATAAACGGAATTTACAGTGAGTTTCTACAGAAAAACAGAAAAACATCTTTGTTACAATACTATTAAATCTTAAAGGGTAACTCTACACTTCCCACGTTTCCTTACAATCGTAAGATGCACGTGTACAAGCGCACACTGGTAGACACGCTGCTGGTGGCATTCCCACTTGGAAGCGGAGGTACGGTGGAAGCACAAGGCGAAGGCAGAGGAGGAGGAAGAGGTCGCCAACGCAGCCGGGGCACCGCCAGCACCTCGGAAGGCAGGGTTAGCATGGCCGAAATGTGGAAAAGCTTTGTCAGCATGCCACAACAACCAGCACCACCAGCTGAGATGGAACGTCTTAGCAGGAGGCAGCATTTCACCAACATGGTGGAGCAGTATGTGTGCACACGCCTACACGTACTGAATGACGGGTCTGCCCCCTTCAACTTCTGGGTCTCCAAATTGGAAAAATGGCCTGAGCTTGCCCTTTACGCCTTGGAGGTGCTGGCTTGCCCTGCAGCCAGTGTATTATCTGAACGTGTATTTAGCACGTCAGGGGGGGCGTTATCACAGACAAGCGCAGCCGCCTGTCCAGAGCCAATGTGGACAAGCTCACGTTCATTAAAATGAACCAGGCATGGATCCCACAGGACTTGTCCATACCTTGTGCAGAATAGACACGTATACCGGTGTTCTGACAAAAACTGTCTGGCCATCGGCTAGTGTCCGGCCACTTACTGTGCAGGCGCAGTGCTTGCGCAGTACGGAGGACAAGGAGGTTCACAAAATCTCCAAAGATGAACGTCGCCTGGGCAGTGAGTGCAGGTTCAAGCCCCACCATCCAAGTGGACATAAGGTAGCACATAGTAACGGGGGCCCCTCACGGGCTCGCTTGGCTAGGCTTCAACCTCGGATGATGTGGCTTGAACCTGGAGTCACCGCGCATCGTCTTTGGAGAGTTTTGAAATCCCCTCGTCCTATGTACTGAGCAAGCGCAGTACAGGGCGGACACTATGCGACGGGGGACAGAATTCGACACATCATTCACCACTAGCCTTACCCAGCCATTTTAGTATTTTTGTTGGCTACCTCGTCCTCCTCCACCGCCACTTCCACCTACACCGCCACATCAACCGCCACCTCAACCTCCTACTCCATATGGACCTCGTCCTCCTAGGTCAAGATTATAATTTTTTCATTTTTTTAATTTCCAAGTATTTTATTTTCCCAGTATCTTATCCATTAAATTGAATATTTTTTTCCAGAAAGTGCGTACTCTGGGGTATTCCCACCATATGTGCGGCATCGTGCCGTTGAGTTTCTGAGGTTCTTAATGACTTCCTGTACCTCTTCTGCTGAGAAGGGGGCCTCCAGCATTTTATTTGTATTTTTAATTTTTTTTATGTTATTTTAAGTTATTTCCCTATACACATTTGTTTGCAGAGCACTTGCCATGCTCTGAACAACATTTTGTTGCCATTTGCAGCCCTCTAGCCCATTCCCTTTTTTACAGCCATTTTAGTGTTCAAAAGTTCGGGTCCCCATTGACTTTAATGGGGTTTGGAGTTCGGGGTCGAGTTCGGGTCAAGTTCGGTCCCGAACCCGGACTTTTTTCCGAAGAACCCGCCGAACCCGAACATCCAGGTGTCCGCTCAACTCTAGTAGGGAGTCTTGGAATTTTGCGTTTCCCTCTTTGGTTGGCACCCACCCAGGTTTTGAAAGTGAATGGGAAGCAATACCATGAATGTTGCTCTGTATTATGATGTAAGTGTGCTACAATATAGCACTCTCTTGTTTTTTTGTTTTTTTGCTTTTTTGTTTTTTGTACAAATTCCATTCTATGATCAATTTGGCATTTGATGGTTTTTTATATAACAACCTGGTAATCAGTATGTTTTGATATCCTGTAGATGGTGATTTTAATTCCCTGAGGAAGATAGGCAAATCATTAGCCGTTTGGAAACGCGTCGGAATTTTTACCTACCTTCATGTACATCACCTCAAAACATCTTCTCTGTTTTTATCCTTGATGTGAAAATGTATAAATTGCTATAGATATATTGTGTCTTTTGTACAATAAATGTATAAACTTTATATAACTTTATCCATTTTTTCTATTATTTGTTGCCTTAAAAATCCCGCTCTGAGAGGTTCACTGTTCATCACTTAATATCCATAGCAGACCTGAAGGGCCTGGTTATTGAATTTGGGGGGACCCCCACGTTTTTTTTTTATCAATGAATGACTGTTCTCTGTGTTACGGAGCCGACAATTCATTAGCCGGCAATAGCCGCGAGTGATTTTAAATAGCTTTTTTTCCTGCAAAAATGACACTTCATTCGAATCATTCGTTATATCCGCTATAATAATTTCTTTCGAATTAGTTGAAATTCGATATTGGTAGTTTGATTCAAATAATTTGGAGCTGAAATTCGTAAACTGAATTTTTCCTGCAAAAATGACACTTTGTCATTCGAATCATTCGAATTCATTCGAATCATTCAAATTCATTCGAATCATTCAAATTCATTCGAATCATTCGAATTCGTTCGAATCATTCCTTATATCCGCTATAATAATTTCTTTCATATTAGTTGAAATTCGATATTTGGTAGTCGGATTCGAATAATTTGGTGACGAAATTCGTAAACGGAATTCGTATTCGAAAAAATTTGTACTACAGATTCGTAAATTCGTACGAATTTCGAAACTAATCGCACATGTCTACTCTTCAAAGGACATTTTTGAGGCCTTACATCTCCTCCTGGATCGGGAACTGCCTTTCCCCTGGGCTTTCGTCGTCGTTGCTGATAACAGCACACACCTGCTGTGTCTCCGCCATGTGCTCTCCCACTGCCCCAAAAGAGAAAAGGCGGGGAATACACTAGAAAGTACAGGGGCAGAGTTTGGGGCATGCACAGTGTATATAAAGCATAAAACGCGGGCGACGTATGTATGATCTGTGAGTGGAGGAAGATGATCGTTAGCGCCGATCGTTCAAACGAAGGTATAATTGTAACTTGGGGCATCAGTGGTTAGTGGCATATACTGCTTATAGATTGCTTATATATTGGGACAAGATCAGGAGAGTTTAGCCTGACATTAGGGTTTTTCTTGTGTTGTGTCTTGCAGATAAAATGGTTGACAAATTCACAGCCCCTGACTTCCTGCCCAGCTCCATAGACAAGTACAGGGAGCTGCCATGACTCTGGCAAGTGCAATGCAGGGACTATTCAAACAAGCAAAAAGGAAGGCAGCGCTGGATAAACTGTTGGAATTAGTGAAGCCTGTGTATCCCATGGCAGACATCACCTATTTGAAGGCCAAAATTGGTAGCCTTAGGAGCATATATAATAGGGAGTGCTAGAAGGTACAGGATTCCCTGAGATCCGGAGCAGCAGCAGATGACGTATATGTCCCCAGGCTGTGGTACTAAGACAGCCTGCGTTTTTTGTCCAACCAGATGGAACCCAGGCCTTCACTATCAACACTTCCTTCCACATCAGTTGAGGCTCCTGAGGTCCAACCTGGGCCTTTCACCCAGGAAGAAGATGTGGAGGAGCCCTGCTTGACCCAGGTATAGCATTGTTGAACATACTTCTTGTCAAAAATTGAATGATGTTAACTAGATGTCATTGATCACTAATTTCTGATTTTAACAAAGTGGTTTACATATCAATAGACAATAGTAGCCCAAAATGAATGGGACAAGAATGAAAAATGGTGGGGTCAGAATGATAATCTTTTCTATTTGTTAATATTCAATTTGCAACAATCATGAGCTCAAAATTGATTGATGACAAAATCCTAAAACTATGAAAGTTTTAATAGTAGGCCATAATGTGCATAAAACAACGGCCAGTACCCCTAGGGGATGCTTGGAGTAAAGATAGACACTTGTAAACAAATGTATGCATGTGAAAAAGTAAACATTTATTCAAACAGTGTACAGAAAAACAGGAAAATGCTCAGTAGGCATAGTATGTTTACAACAAAGTTGGAGTCAGTTGATACAGTTTATAACATGTCAAAGGAGCAAAAACATACAAAGCATTATGACAAGGATATAAACTTGCTTGGTACATATGGTAAGGAAGATGCCAACATGTTTCGGACTGTGGTCCTTTGTCAAGGCAATTGGTATCCTTAAAATCTCATCTAAATAGATGGAGGTCATAAAGTTAGTCTCAGTATACCAATACATTATATTTGCACTGTCAAAATCTATATTGCTGGAAGAGGATGATCTCAAAAAATAGAAAACAGTGAAGTACTCACATGTCCTGCCAAAGCTCAATTGTTTGTCATATGGGGGAGCCACTGAGCGTGGTATCCAGAGGATCAAGGGTATGTGCAGTAAAAACAAAGTGTACTTCGACACTAGGGTATAGAGAACCTGCTGAAGACCCCTTCAAAATACAAGGTCCGGCATACAGGGTTTAGGGCAGAAAGCCCAAGTCCTGTATTAAACACAGTGGGTCAGCCAGTGTATCACTGTAAAACAGAGTAGAAGGGAAGTAATCAGAACAAGGGGGACAGAGTAATGATGTATGGCTACAATAAAGTAGGCCATGTATTTACCTGAGTATGATGCATAAGTGAAGGATAGAAGGTCATCTCTGGTCAGTCAGCAACGTAGTACTGAAGCCAGAGTGTGGGAGATTTATATGAGGTCAAGTAATGAGCAACAGCTGAGGGTGGGTGTGTATCAACCAACCTGAGTGCTAATACTGATTGGCTGGTGTGTTTTGGGAGGCAGGCGCCAAAGGGCGCTAGAATAACCTCCCAGTGTGGACCTCTGACGGGGCGGTGCCGGGCGCGGTCGCGTCATCACGGCGCGGCCACGTCCGGCGTCGTGACGTCACCGACGCGGGACAGACGAGCGCCAGCTTCCTGGTGCGCTCCAAGGTGGAGCGCAAACAGGAAGCAGACCAGAGGACTGGTCTAGATGGAAGGCGAAGAGGTGGCGCGTGCGCTGTGGAGCAGACGCGCGCGCGCACCTAGTCTTACCCGCGCCGGGTATCTTAATGAAGGGGTAGAAAAAGGCAGGTTAGGTATCAATGAGTTAGTCCATATGGGACAAATGGTAGCAAAAGTGAGCAATGGGGGACATGCAAGAATGTTGCAAATAGTAACCTAGGAATGTATATGGCTTAAAAAACTTTGGAGAGGAGGGAAAGAAACATATGTCAATTCATACACAGTATATAATACATAGGTGAAAAACATGTATCAATAGTACATAAGAAAGAACATGTATCAATAAGTATATAATGCATAGGCATGTATTCCTGCATATTGCAGAATTGCATAAAATACAGAAGATAGTACAAATGATACAATTAGGTGTGGGTGCTTGAACGTGGGGGACCATGGTTATAGGTCTAGTTCACAGACTCCGGTCTCGAAACCCTCAAGATAGGGTTTGAAATTGAAGGCTTCATTGAGGCCGGGAGGTATGGTAGCATTGAGGTGAAAAATCCAACGAAGTTCGCTCTGAAGGAGCGCTTTGTTGTAATCACCCCCTCGGTTTGGGGGGGGGATATGGTCTAGAGCTCTAAACGAGATTTTGGGGATAATGTCAGGGTGAACAATGGAAGTGTGTCGTCCCAATGGTAGATCGGGATCTCTTTGATTTATACTGGTAACGTGTCCATAGATTCGTTTCCAGAATGGTAGTTTGGTCTTGCCCACGTAGAAGCACCCACATTCACATTCCAAAAGGTAGACAATGCCAATAGAACGACAATTAACATAATGCTTAGGAAAAAGGCGTTGACCATTGGGTAGGAGGTTGTGTAAGTTGGATTTAGGTAGGTATTTGCAATAGTTGCAGTTGCCACATGGAAAGGTACCCTTGAGCTGTTTCTGGGATTTATTACTACTTTTGTATTCACTAGTAATGAGTTTGTCACGAAGAGATGGGGCACGTCGATAAGTGATCAAAGGTTTAGGCGGAACAAAAGGGGAAAGTGCTCTGTCTGTAGAGATGATGTGCCAGTGTTTAAGTAATATTTGAGTAATTTCGTTGTGTTGTTGGCAGTAATTTGTTATAATTCTGAGAGGTGGTTGTGTGGAGGGCCCAGATGGTTTAGGAATGAGTAAAGCAGAGCGTGATTTAGATTTCGCTTTTTTGTAAGCGTTTTTTAAAACGCTATTTTTGTAGCCACGTGCGCGAAGTCTGTCCCTCAATACGGAGGCCTCGTGTTCAAAGGAGGTATCCGTGGAGCAGTTACGTCGGGCACGTAAGTATTGGGCAAAGGGGATGGATTTGAGTAGGGGTTGGGGGTGAAAACTGGAGGCTGCAAGGATAGTATTGCCTGCAGTCGGTTTACGAAAGAGTTGGCTTTGTAATTGGCCATGTCTGTCCTTGCTAAGAGTGAGGTCAAGGAAAGAGATGGAACTATAGCTATATGTCATTGTAAATTTGAGGTTAAGAGAGTTCGAAGTGTTGAGGTATAGAAGGAAATGTTGTAAAGTATCTATGGGGCCCTGCCATAGAATCAAAATGTCATCTGTATAGCGACGAAAGGATGCTATATATTTGGTAAAGACACTGGCAGCATCAGTAATGAATAGGTCTCGTTCCCACTCCCCCAGGTACAGATTGGCGTACGCCGGTGCGCAACAGGTGCCCATGGCGACGCCCTGTACCTGGAGGTAGTGGGAACCATTAAAAGAGAAAAAGTTATGGGTCAAGATAAATTTGAGTGCTCTAATAATGAATAGAGATAACTCTTGGGAGTAAAGATTGGCATTAGATAAGGTGTGTTGGATGGCTATAAGTCCTAAGGTGTGAGGAATAGAACTGTAGAGGGCCTCGACGTCGATGGCAACCAGGACAGTGTTGGCATCGACGTGGAGGTCCGAAAGGTCCTGGAGTAGGTGTGTAGTATCACGTATATATGAAGGTAATGCTTGTACTAAAGGTTGGAGTAATTTGTCTATGTACCGACTTAAGTTGTCAGTGAGACATCCACGTCCGGAGACGATGGGTCTACCTGGTGGTCTGGGAAGGTTTTTATGTACCTTGGGTAAGGCATAAAATGTGGCTTCTCTCGGAAATTTGGTCCTGACATAGTCTGCAGTAGGTTTATCAATAATGTGTTGTCTAAAGGCGTCATCAACAAGAGTATAAAGTTCCTGTTGGAACGACCTGATTGATGTACTGGGAATTGTGGCATACCATTCACGGTTACGTAATATGTTAAGACACATTTCAAGGTAGTCTAATTTGTTAAGGACAACAATGTTTCCACCCTTGTCCGCCGGTTTGATCACTATCAAAGGGTTAGTTTTTAAATTTTGTAAGGCTAGGTGTTGGTTGTAAGTAAAGTTTTTTTGTTTGGGGTGGGTAGGGTGGGTTTGCAGATGGCGAATTTCGTTGGTCACTGACTGTAGAAATAGTGCAGCACGTGGATTGGTGCTAGGTGAGGGAAAAAAACTTGATTTTTTCTTGAGCGAAATGTGGTGTGGGGGATGTGAATTGTAAGGAGGAATGTCGTCCTCAAGGTTGTTAAGCACATTGTCAAGGTCAATAGTGTCAATCAAATCTGGTGGATTGTTTTCCTCCAGGAGTTCAATGAGCTGCTGAAGAGCAGTAGTCTCAGTAGCAGTGTGCAAAGCATTATCAGGAAAGGGATTGGGGGTGTACATGCTGTGCAGAAGTAACTTACGAATGAAAAGATGTATATCTTTAATGGCTGTGAACTTGTCAAGCTGTGAAGTTGGACAGAAAGTAAGTCCCTTTTCAAGAACTGAGATTTCGTGTCTGGTGAGTGTGTAAGAGGAAAGGTTGATGATATTATTGGAAGATTTTTCTAACGTGTTGGTCGTTTGGTTTTTGGATTGAGAGAGGTGGATTGTTGGTGTGTCTGTAGTGAGGTTCGCATTTTGTCTAAAAAATCTGCACGCTGAGATGCAGATGGGAGTGAGTGCGATCTGTGTGTCTTGGCATTAGAGGGGGCCACCGGCGAGTCCCCAAGGGGGGAGGCGCCGGGGGTCCCCTCCATGTCAGACACATCGTCACTCGAAAAATTTGGTGTGCGTCCACGTTTGGGCTTACGTAGCCCCAAAGGGAGATTGGATTGGTGAGATGCGTGAATAGAAGTGTAGGTCTTGTCAGTGGTGGAACGAGAATTCGGTGGCCTAGGGCCAGGGCGTGTAGAAGAGTCGGAGCGATTTGTGCGGTTGGTATCGCTCCATTTGTATGCACGTTCCTCATGGAAGGCTTTCTTGTCACGAAAGAATTTTTTATCCTTTTGCGCAAGAATGTCATGGTTGAATTTGTCAAAACGGGTTTTTAACTGCTCGTCAAGTGTGATATATAAAGGGTGTGTCTGAAATTGCTCGAGCTGTGTGTTGATCAGTTCGAGTTTGGTATCTAGAGCCGTCATTTGAGACTCATATTCAGTAATTAGTAGTTTCATAAGTTCATTGGAACAGTTTTTCAGGACATTTTCCCAGGAGGCCTTAAAATCCGGGCGAATGTCCTGGAAAGTGGGAAAGATTTGTACCCGAAGGCCAAAGGGGTTAATGCCATGGGCAATATATTCTTTGAAAGATTTTATGTGCCAAAAGAGGGAGGCCTTCTTTTGGACGGTGTGTGTGAGGTTGAGAAAGGTATACTTGAGTTGTGACTGAACATACTCATTAGACTCAAAGTGATGCATGGTATTGGACATGCGTGTGTCCCATTCGTCTCCGAGGTACAAAGCCATAATTGAAACCAGGTATGAAATATGTGATAAAATTCACAATAATAGATGACTGTGCAAATGTATGATATGCAGAGCGAAGGTGGGTATAAAATATGAACGATATATGGTATATAGTGGAGTGTACCTAATGTATGATATACAAAATAAGTAAGGTATTTACTAAGGTGTCACCTACAATTGCCCGGTTGGGGATTTAGATGGGGTAACCATCAATGAAAGAAAAGAAAAATATTTGGATGGGCAAGTAGGTGGAACAGCAAATGGTCTATCGCATCCCAAAATTGTATAAAAGTTTTAATAGTAGGCCATAATGTGCATAAAACAACGGCCAGTACCCCTAGGGGATGCTTGGAGTAAAGATAGACACTTGTAAACAAATGTATGCATGTGAAAAAGTAAACATTTATTCAAACAGTGTACAGAAAAACAGGAAAATGCTCAGTAGGCATAGTATGTTTACAACAAAGTTGGAGTCAGTTGATACAGTTTATAACATGTCAAAGGAGCAAAAACATACAAAGCATTATGACAAGGATATAAACTTGCTTGGTACATATGGTAAGGAAGATGCCAACATGTTTCGGACTGTGGTCCTTTGTCAAGGCAATTGGTATCCTTAAAATCTCATCTAAATAGATGGAGGTCATAAAGTTAGTCTCAGTATACCAATACATTATATTTGCACTGTCAAAATCTATATTGCTGGAAGAGGATGATCTCAAAAAATAGAAAACAGTGAAGTACTCACATGTCCTGCCAAAGCTCAATTGTTTGTCATATGGGGGAGCCACTGAGCGTGGTATCCAGAGGATCAAGGGTATGTGCAGTAAAAACAAAGTGTACTTCGACACTAGGGTATAGAGAACCTGCTGAAGACCCCTTCAAAATACAAGGTCCGGCATACAGGGTTTAGGGCAGAAAGCCCAAGTCCTGTATTAAACACAGTGGGTCAGCCAGTGTATCACTGTAAAACAGAGTAGAAGGGAAGTAATCAGAACAAGGGGGACAGAGTAATGATGTATGGCTACAATAAAGTAGGCCATGTATTTACCTGAGTATGATGCATAAGTGAAGGATAGAAGGTCATCTCTGGTCAGTCAGCAACGTAGTACTGAAGCCAGAGTGTGGGAGATTTATATGAGGTCAAGTAATGAGCAACAGCTGAGGGTGGGTGTGTATCAACCAACCTGAGTGCTAATACTGATTGGCTGGTGTGTTTTGGGAGGCAGGCGCCAAAGGGCGCTAGAATAACCTCCCAGTGTGGACCTCTGACGGGGCGGTGCCGGGCGCGGTCGCGTCATCACGGCGCGGCCACGTCCGGCGTCGTGACGTCACCGACGCGGGACAGACGAGCGCCAGCTTCCTGGTGCGCTCCAAGGTGGAGCGCAAACAGGAAGCAGACCAGAGGACTGGTCTAGATGGAAGGCGAAGAGGTGGCGCGTGCGCTGTGGAGCAGACGCGCGCGCGCACCTAGTCTTACCCGCGCCGGGTATCTTAATGAAGGGGTAGAAAAAGGCAGGTTAGGTATCAATGAGTTAGTCCATATGGGACAAATGGTAGCAAAAGTGAGCAATGGGGGACATGCAAGAATGTTGCAAATAGTAACCTAGGAATGTATATGGCTTAAAAAACTTTGGAGAGGAGGGAAAGAAACATATGTCAATTCATACACAGTATATAATACATAGGTGAAAAACATGTATCAATAGTACATAAGAAAGAACATGTATCAATAAGTATATAATGCATAGGCATGTATTCCTGCATATTGCAGAATTGCATAAAATACAGAAGATAGTACAAATGATACAATTAGGTGTGGGTGCTTGAACGTGGGGGACCATGGTTATAGGTCTAGTTCACAGACTCCGGTCTCAAAACCCTCAAGATAGGGTTTGAAATTGAAGGCTTCATTGAGGCCGGGAGGTATGGTAGCATTGAGGTGAAAAATCCAACGAAGTTCGCTCTGAAGGAGCGCTTTGTTGTAATCACCCCCTCGGTTTGGGGGGGGGGGATATGGTCTAGAGCTCTAAACAAGATTTTGGGGATAATGTCAGGGTGAACAATGGAAGTGTGTCGTCCCAATGGTAGATCGGGATCTCTTTGATTTATACTGGTAACGTGTCCATAGATTCGTTTCCAGAATGGTAGTTTGGTCTTGCCCACGTAGAAGCACCCACATTCACATTCCAAAAGGTAGACAATGCCAATAGAACGACAATTAACATAATGCTTAGGAAAAAGGCGTTGACCATTGGGTAGGAGGTTGTGTAAGTTGGATTTAGGTAGGTATTTGCAATAGTTGCAGTTGCCACATGGAAAGGTACCCTTGAGCTGTTTCTGGGATTTATTACTACTTTTGTATTCACTAGTAATGAGTTTGTCACGAAGAGATGGGGCACGTCGATAAGTGATCAAAGGTTTAGGCGGAACAAAAGGGGAAAGTGCTCTGTCTGTAGAGATGATGTGCCAGTGTTTAAGTAATATTTGAGTAATTTCGTTGTGTTGTTGGCAGTAATTTGTTATAATTCTGAGAGGTGGTTGTGTGGAGGGCCCAGATGGTTTAGGAATGAGTAAAGCAGAGCGTGATTTAGATTTCGCTTTTTTGTAAGCGTTTTTTAAAACGCTATTTTTGTAGCCACGTGCGCGAAGTCTGTCCCTCAATACGGAGGCCTCGTGTTCAAAGGAGGTATCCGTGGAGCAGTTACGTCGGGCACGTAAGTATTGGGCAAAGGGGATGGATTTGAGTAGGGGTTGGGGGTGAAAACTGGAGGCTGCAAGGATAGTATTGCCTGCAGTCGGTTTACGAAAGAGTTGGCTTTGTAATTGGCCATGTCTGTCCTTGCTAAGAGTGAGGTCAAGGAAAGAGATGGAACTATAGCTATATGTCATTGTAAATTTGAGGTTAAGAGAGTTCGAAGTGTTGAGGTATAGAAGGAAATGTTGTAAAGTATCTATGGGGCCCTGCCATAGAATCAAAATGTCATCTGTATAGCGACGAAAGGATGCTATATATTTGGTAAAGACACTGGCAGCATCAGTAATGAATAGGTCTCGTTCCCACTCCCCCAGGTACAGATTGGCGTACGCCGGTGCGCAACAGGTGCCCATGGCGACGCCCTGTACCTGGAGGTAGTGGGAACCATTAAAAGAGAAAAAGTTATGGGTCAAGATAAATTTGAGTGCTCTAATAATGAATAGAGATAACTCTTGGGAGTAAAGATTGGCATTAGATAAGGTGTGTTGGATGGCTATAAGTCCTAAGGTGTGAGGAATAGAACTGTAGAGGGCCTCGACGTCGATGGCAACCAGGACAGTGTTGGCATCGACGTGGAGGTCCGAAAGGTCCTGGAGTAGGTGTGTAGTATCACGTATATATGAAGGTAATGCTTGTACTAAAGGTTGGAGTAATTTGTCTATGTACCGACTTAAGTTGTCAGTGAGACATCCACGTCCGGAGACGATGGGTCTACCTGGTGGTCTGGGAAGGTTTTTATGTACCTTGGGTAAGGCATAAAATGTGGCTTCTCTCGGAAATTTGGTCCTGACATAGTCTGCAGTAGGTTTATCAATAATGTGTTGTCTAAAGGCGTCATCAACAAGAGTATAAAGTTCCTGTTGGAACGACCTGATTGATGTACTGGGAATTGTGGCATACCATTCACGGTTACGTAATATGTTAAGACACATTTCAAGGTAGTCTAATTTGTTAAGGACAACAATGTTTCCACCCTTGTCCGCCGGTTTGATCACTATCAAAGGGTTAGTTTTTAAATTTTGTAAGGCTAGGTGTTGGTTGTAAGTAAAGTTTTTTTGTTTGGGGTGGGTAGGGTGGGTTTGCAGATGGCGAATTTCGTTGGTCACTGACTGTAGAAATAGTGCAGCACGTGGATTGGTGCTAGGTGAGGGAAAAAAACTTGATTTTTTCTTGAGCGAAATGTGGTGTGGGGGATGTGAATTGTAAGGAGGAATGTCGTCCTCAAGGTTGTTAAGCACATTGTCAAGGTCAATAGTGTCAATCAAATCTGGTGGATTGTTTTCCTCCAGGAGTTCAATGAGCTGCTGAAGAGCAGTAGTCTCAGTAGCAGTGTGCAAAGCATTATCAGGAAAGGGATTGGGGGTGTACATGCTGTGCAGAAGTAACTTACGAATGAAAAGATGTATATCTTTAATGGCTGTGAACTTGTCAAGCTGTGAAGTTGGACAGAAAGTAAGTCCCTTTTCAAGAACTGAGATTTCGTGTCTGGTGAGTGTGTAAGAGGAAAGGTTGATGATATTATTGGAAGATTTTTCTAACGTGTTGGTCGTTTGGTTTTTGGATTGAGAGAGGTGGATTGTTGGTGTGTCTGTAGTGAGGTTCGCATTTTGTCTAAAAAATCTGCACGCTGAGATGCAGATGGGAGTGAGTGCGATCTGTGTGTCTTGGCATTAGAGGGGGCCACCGGCGAGTCCCCAAGGGGGGAGGCGCCGGGGGTCCCCTCCATGTCAGACACATCGTCACTCGAAAAATTTGGTGTGCGTCCACGTTTGGGCTTACGTAGCCCCAAAGGGAGATTGGATTGGTGAGATGCGTGAATAGAAGTGTAGGTCTTGTCAGTGGTGGAACGAGAATTCGGTGGCCTAGGGCCAGGGCGTGTAGAAGAGTCGGAGCGATTTGTGCGGTTGGTATCGCTCCATTTGTATGCACGTTCCTCATGGAAGGCTTTCTTGTCACGAAAGAATTTTTTATCCTTTTGCGCAAGAATGTCATGGTTGAATTTGTCAAAACGGGTTTTTAACTGCTCGTCAAGTGTGATATATAAAGGGTGTGTCTGAAATTGCTCGAGCTGTGTGTTGATCAGTTCGAGTTTGGTATCTAGAGCCGTCATTTGAGACTCATATTCAGTAATTAGTAGTTTCATAAGTTCATTGGAACAGTTTTTCAGGACATTTTCCCAGGAGGCCTTAAAATCCGGGCGAATGTCCTGGAAAGTGGGAAAGATTTGTACCCGAAGGCCAAAGGGGTTAATGCCATGGGCAATATATTCTTTGAAAGATTTTATGTGCCAAAAGAGGGAGGCCTTCTTTTGGACGGTGTGTGTGAGGTTGAGAAAGGTATACTTGAGTTGTGACTGAACATACTCATTAGACTCAAAGTGATGCATGGTATTGGACATGCGTGTGTCCCATTCGTCTCCGAGGTACAAAGCCATAATTGAAACCAGGTATGAAATATGTGATAAAATTCACAATAATAGATGACTGTGCAAATGTATGATATGCAGAGCGAAGGTGGGTATAAAATATGAACGATATATGGTATATAGTGGAGTGTACCTAATGTATGATATACAAAATAAGTAAGGTATTTACTAAGGTGTCACCTACAATTGCCCGGTTGGGGATTTAGATGGGGTAACCATCAATGAAAGAAAAGAAAAATATTTGGATGGGCAAGTAGGTGGAACAGCAAATGGTCTATCGCATCCCAAAATTGTATAAAAGTTTTAATAGTAGGCCATAATGTGCATAAAACAACGGCCAGTACCCCTAGGGGATGCTTGGAGTAAAGATAGACACTTGTAAACAAATGTATGCATGTGAAAAAGTAAACATTTATTCAAACAGTGTACAGAAAAACAGGAAAATGCTCAGTAGGCATAGTATGTTTACAACAAAGTTGGAGTCAGTTGATACAGTTTATAACATGTCAAAGGAGCAAAAACATACAAAGCATTATGACAAGGATATAAACTTGCTTGGTACATATGGTAAGGAAGATGCCAACATGTTTCGGACTGTGGTCCTTTGTCAAGGCAATTGGTATCCTTAAAATCTCATCTAAATAGATGGAGGTCATAAAGTTAGTCTCAGTATACCAATACATTATATTTGCACTGTCAAAATCTATATTGCTGGAAGAGGATGATCTCAAAAAATAGAAAACAGTGAAGTACTCACATGTCCTGCCAAAGCTCAATTGTTTGTCATATGGGGGAGCCACTGAGCGTGGTATCCAGAGGATCAAGGGTATGTGCAGTAAAAACAAAGTGTACTTCGACACTAGGGTATAGAGAACCTGCTGAAGACCCCTTCAAAATACAAGGTCCGGCATACAGGGTTTAGGGCAGAAAGCCCAAGTCCTGTATTAAACACAGTGGGTCAGCCAGTGTATCACTGTAAAACAGAGTAGAAGGGAAGTAATCAGAACAAGGGGGACAGAGTAATGATGTATGGCTACAATAAAGTAGGCCATGTATTTACCTGAGTATGATGCATAAGTGAAGGATAGAAGGTCATCTCTGGTCAGTCAGCAACGTAGTACTGAAGCCAGAGTGTGGGAGATTTATATGAGGTCAAGTAATGAGCAACAGCTGAGGGTGGGTGTGTATCAACCAACCTGAGTGCTAATACTGATTGGCTGGTGTGTTTTGGGAGGCAGGCGCCAAAGGGCGCTAGAATAACCTCCCAGTGTGGACCTCTGACGGGGCGGTGCCGGGCGCGGTCGCGTCATCACGGCGCGGCCACGTCCGGCGTCGTGACGTCACCGACGCGGGACAGACGAGCGCCAGTGTGACTTGCCGAAGACAAATTCCCTTTAGAACAATGCGATTTAGAAAAGGTTTGAATTGGAGATTTTAAGTGTTGTGTTGGTTTGATTGGAAGGTTTGTTGTGTTATAGTCTTTGCTAAAATGCAGGTGAGGAGTGAGTTGTGGCTGTGGAGGGAGTCCAGGGAGGGTCCTTGTGAAATGTAAATTTGGTGTGGAGTTGGGAGTAAAAGAGATGGATTGAGTTGAAGGTTTTTAAACATGTGCAGCCAGCTAGAGCGGGTTGGGTTGGAGATTGACGTCTATGGAAGGTTTGAGAGTTTTATTGGAAGATGCTGTGATTTTAAAAGGTTTTATGTGCTGTTTAAGGGTCGAAATGCAGCTTGTTTGATAGTTGAGTTGGTTGAGGTATTGAGAATTAGTATATGTTCAAATCAAAATTTTTCAGGAATCAGAGCTTAAATGGCATCTAATGAAAGTTGTCCCAATCCCAGTTCTTGGCGTAGGTGGAAAGGTGCGACTCTAGAGTGACATTATGAAGTGGTCCATTTGAGTCAAAAAATGAACCGAGAAAATGATAATATATGTGATGGCAAAGTAGTTAGAGAATGTAAATGACGTATGGAAAGTGATGACTAGTGAATCAAAGTGTTTATAATTATAAATGCGTTGGATAGTGGTACCTCATGAAGAAAAAATTTTGGAGCAAGGGACGAGGTCTAGTCAATTATAAGTTATAGGCCAAATGTGCTAAACCGCGTCCTAGGATCATAAGTGATGTAAACAAGATAAAAAGTACTTTAACGTAAGACGGAATGTCAAGATGTATTTTAAACAATTCAGGTAGTTAATGTAAGGACAAAAATACACTTATACAAGTTATTTTTAAATGGTAGGAGTGCAATTTTTGTTGTAGTGGTTCTTAATCTCACTATAGATAGGCAAAGTTGTCTGTAACAAAATTTCTTCTCAAATTGGGGGATGATTAAAAGAACGTGAAGTTAAGCCTGCAAGTCATGTTTCATTGGGAGACTCTGGAGTCAAGTGGCAGAAACATGTACTTCACATGGAAGGATGAAGCCTCAAAATACAAGGCGGATAGTTTAGCGAACCAAGCTGTATAAACGGGGTAGCCTTTCAGTAACGGAGGAAGTAAAGAAGGGAAATAGATTCTATGTGGCTGTTTTATGAAGATGATGTGGTAGAAGGTCATTTGTCTAAACTGTCTGAGCAGATGGGAGTATTGGTCGTATGGCATGAGGGGGGATCCAAGGGAGGGCGGTTGTGAGCAGCCCAAAGGGGCTAGTCTCCGTGGACTGAGGGTGCGGGGGTGTCTCAGGGGGCACGGCTGGCGCAGAGCGGACGGAGCTCCGCAGTAGACAAGATTCTTGGAAGATGGTTTACGTCGCAGTAGGTCGAGTAGTTATATATTTAAGAAGACATGATGAGTCAATATGAGTTTAATTCAGAGTAAAGAATTCAAATAAAGCAGTATGAAAAAATATGTAAGAGCTTTTTGGTGAAAGTATGACAATTTAGTGACAGTATGCTGTCCAGCTCATAAATAAGTATGGATATAATAATACAGTTAAGAGGTGATATTGGATAGGTCTAATAATGTATACAAGATTCCCGGATGGTCCTAAATATTGATGTTAAATGGTCTTGCACAAAAATTAAGTAGCAATCAAACCCTAGGAGGTAATGAATGAGAGTAGATTACGAAAAATGTGGGATTAAATTGATAAGTTTAAATGGAAACAAAGTAGAAGGAAACTGTTGAAGTCCAGTTTGATTGTTGTGTGCAATTTAAGAGGTGTAGCAGTTAATAACGTAATTTTGAGTTTTAAGATAGCGCCACTTCAAGGCCAGGTCGGACGTTGAAGTATGAAGGAGATGAGTTAATGGCTCAGGTTAGCCAGCTAAAATGAGCCAGTTAAAGTAGAGAGAACAGAAGTATGATGGTAAGGCAGTTAGTAAGGAAAGATTGCCCAGATAACTAAGAGTATAAATGGAAATGAGCTATCGTAGTTCGTGCCAAGGCCTGACCCGGTGCAGGTGGGCATATAGGCATGTCTAGAGCAGAGGTTGGTCAGGGGAAGAGGCTGTGAAAGGGGCTGGTGAGCGGGCGTGCGTATAAGGAGAGGTAATTCTATGACATGTCAGCAGGCAGAGTCTGTCGAGTTTAATGAAAATGTCTCAATATACAGTATGTAAAATAAATCAAGTAATGCCCGATTAGAGATCAGTACAATATAGTGGTTAAGACAGTTTCATCCGTACCAGTGTTAAATTAAGCTTGGAGTAGTTTGTGAGTCGGTGTTGAGCGTTGGTCACCCTGTGGGTAGCTGAGTCAGAGGAAAATATGTACAGAGGGTGGTTGGTTGATTAAGAGTGTCCAAGTTCCAGAAGGTATTGACATGGGATTTCTCCAGGTAATCTAAACATATTTAAGCAACATGGAAGGTTGGTAATGTGGATATTCAATAAGATTATAAGCTGGCTTTGTAATGACAAAAATTAGAGAGGATGTGTAAGAAAAGGTTGAAAGGAATTTTAGGGTGTGTTTTGTAAGTGGATTGTTTTGTTGAGTTTTTAATTGAGTGTGGAGGCAGTGGTGGATGTGGTTAGTGCCTTTGACAACCGTTTCGTCGAACTCCATCGAGCTGTTGAGAGTTTGCTGAGCGGGATGTTTGGGAGGTGATGTAGGTTGGGGAGAGATTGCCTGCAGCGTGAAAGGTGAGTGTCGTGTCTCATGAGTCAGGAAGTCTTTAAGAATTTTACTTGAAGATGAGGTGATGTAAGTTTGCCAGTAATAGTGGCGAATGCTATTGTTGACTGGATGAAGCTTTACTCAGATAATTCTAGTGACAGTAGCCTCGGTATGCGAAGTAATGGGAAGATTAGGCAAGTAAGATTGATATCTGATAGTGTGAGAGCCTATTGAGGATGTGAGGTGAGTTTGGGGGACATTGCTCAAGTGAGGTCTGAGGTGTGTCATCTAGAAGTATTGAAAGTGAATGTTAACACTAATGATGATCAGTGAGAGAGAGGTTGAGTTATGATGTAGGTAATGTTAATTGTTCTAGTGACTACAATTGTTGTTAAGGGTAACAAAAGAATATTGGAGGAAGCAAAGTCACGTCAATTGAAATTAATAGCATTTAACAATATACCTTGCGGTGACATTAAGGTAGTAAAGTATTTTAAATAGAGGGTGTGTGCAGTGTAAAGTTGCTGAAAGTTACTTAGGGAAAAAATTTTCAGGAATTGTGTGATATGTAAGGAATGCCTGGTTGCTTCAAGGCATGATCTAAATTGTTATGAGGGTCATAGCTCGAACATCATATTGCATCAAAGATTGTGAAGTGTCAAATAAAAGTATACTATGCTGAAATATTTTGGAGAAGTCGTCAAGATAGTTGTGAGTAAAAAGTTGAATAGAATCTCTGCTTGGTGGAAAGGGTTGGGGCGTGTATTCATCAGGAAAGGTGGAGATGACAGGAAGGAGAGCCAAAGAGGCACGGTCTCATAGAAGTCAATTGGGTGCTGTACGAGCATTGGTAGATGCAAGAGTGTTTCGGAATCTGTGGCGGTGTGGAGGAGCGGGCGTGTACCCATTGACTTCGGGGCTCGGATTTTATGGCGATCGGGTGTCAACGGACGCGCAGTTGTTCAGGGTGAACGAGCGGTGTCGTGGACAGTGTGGCTTGAATGTCGACTATTTCGCCGGACTTAACGGAAGCGGTAAGGAAAGTTAGCAAGGATTGCAGATGGGAAGTATTCAAAGACCTGTTAGGTTTTGGAAAGGAATATTGCACATACAGTAATAGTGAAATGTTCATTGAGAGTACAATAATACGTTGAATTGAAATTAAAATAGAATGTAAATGAACAAGGTGGTATAAGGACATATGTTTGAGACTCGTTGAAACAAATAGGTTAAGACTTGCCGGGGATTAGAGGTAAAAAGAATTTTGAGGCTTGACACTGTTTGGGGGGAATGTTAAGTTAAATTGGTAATGTCAGAACAAGAGTCCAGGTTTGACTTAAATGAGGAAAACTTTCAATGTAGTAGAATGCCAAGAAACAACATTAAGTGAAGCTATAAGCAAAACAACTAGAAGCGACAGGAATTGTTAATTGATAGAGAATTGTGGTTGCAAGGATACTGCTATTATTAATGTTAATATAGTTCAAAATTGCACGTAAATCAAGTGGGAACAAAATGAAAGATTTGAGAATTGTTTGGCAGATTGTAAAGGTGTTGTAAGCAGTGTTGATAGAGGACTGAACCCTATAAGGTAAAGTTGTACCATCGAACTGCCATGACGTAAAGGAGAATAATAGGAGTAAGATTGCAAGGAGATTGAGTTGGAAAAGGAGTGCATTTGCTGCACGTTACGAAGAGGTTGGAATGAATGTCATTAAAGGGGTGGATAACAGAGTATTTAATGGGTTAGGAGGCAAGGTAGATAGATGTGATACGGGCCGCTGTCAACGTCGCGAGGGTATAGTAGACAGGCATATGTGTCCGACCAGACAGAGCAGGCAATGCAGGCGCCTGTCGAGGGACCAAGAACCGGTATAATGAGGTAAAAGAGAGTACTGGAATGGAAAAGGGTGGGGACAAGTTGAGAAGAACTAGTAGGCAACGGAGGTGACACTGATCAGTCTATATGGTGAACAGTATAATGGAATGTGTACAAAGTATAATGCAGTACTTATTGATGAATAGTGTCAGACGGTTACTGGTGTGTGGTTTTATACTGTATAAATGTTGTTCGATGTGAAGGCTGTCAAGTGTGCAAGTAAAATAAGTTCTGTTGGGATTACTGGGTTGGGTATCAGGTCTAGTTAAAATTTGGGTATGTAGAGTTTCCATTGTCGGTTGTAATGGTAGTTTTTTAAGGTAGGTTTGTGTAAGAAATTTTAGGTAGGTGCATCGATTCTTGCTTAGAAAGCGACTGTGGTTGTGTGGGAAATTTTTGGAGTGGGAGTACTGAGGTTTGTTAGTTTTACATTGAGGTTTAAATGGTGGATGTTCAGTTAGACGGGATTTCGTAGATGTCAGATTAGAAGGATTGGTGTTGTGGATTATTAATGAAGTGTTATAATGTTAAGTAATGGTGAAGTGCTTTAGAAGGTTTGTTGTGTGTGGGAAAGGTTATTGAGTTTTAAGTGTTGTGTGTTGTGAGAAGTGGGTGCTTATGGGTTGTAAACTGAGTGGATGGAGTATATGGGTTGATTGGGCGGCGTCAAGGGGAGCGGGTCTTAACATGATGATTGGGTCGAGTGTTAGAGCAAGGAGATATGGATGCTGAATAATGTATCTGTCGGGGGAAATTGTGTGCGCTGAGAAGCATTTTCTGATCCAGTAATTCAGGAGGCTCTGCCAGACTTTTTTGCGCAAAATATGAATTGTCAAGTTATGCTTAAGATAATAAGTGGTAATTGTAGTGTTTGAGTTAGTTATGGCTATTTGAGCTAGTATGATGAAGTTGGACATGTGAATTCAGGTTAAACGGGAATGCTGTGAAAGATTTCAGGCGGTATGCATGATATTCTAGATTGTCAAGGGAGTTAGGTGTTGGTGATAAGGTCTTGTTTGGTCATAGCTCAGTGTTCATTTGCAGGTACATTGTCGTCAAGCCATTGACGGAATTGAAATTACAATATAAGACTTCAATGAATTGAGAAGTTCAATTGACGTTTGTATATAGGTATTTAATTTAATAGTGGTTTATTTGTTAGATGGGTTGGGATTTGAATGAAAGAAAAATGGAGTGGTGCAGAGGAACATTTGTAATTGTGGGCATAATTAAAACGCCAGTTCATGTGGAAGTAAATTGAATGTATCAGGATAAATTAAAGAGCAGGAAGTCAAGGATGTGTACAGTTGGTATTGAATAAATGTAAGAATCATTGAAGAAAATCTTGTCAAAATGAATTTGGTGGTCTTTGAAGGGGTTTTAATTCTATGTGGTGTTAATTAGATAATATTTTGATGCATTTTTAAGAGGATCAATGAGAACATGAGTCATCGCACCATGTTATGGGGGCCGGGGTCAGAGCAAGGTGTCGAAAATAGTGTCTCGTGTAAAGACCGGAATGTATAAGTGATCTGTTGGGAACCATATACTGTAGCAGGCTGTAAAGAGTAGGATATGTAGGGGCATGTTATGTTCATAATTGCAGATTTATATTGAAAAGATGGATTGTCAGTCAACTGCTGAAGTAGTTTTGAATATGGCAGTGAGGTGGGTGTATCAACCTAGTGCTAAATATTGATTTGTGGGCTTTGGGAGGAGGAAAGTGCATTAAGAACCTCGGTTGTGGGATGAGAAAAAAGAAAAAGAATCATAGGGGCAGTGCGCGCGGTGGAATACGGGTATGAGGTTGATATACAAATAAGATCAGGCCATTTGTGTCAGGGGAGTAAAAGAAGAGAAGAATTGATGGAAGAGGGAAGCTGGTGGCACCAGGAATTATAGCCGTGGGATAAAAGGGTAAAAGGGGTTGGTAATAGCATTGAAAAGGTAGCAAAAAAGTACATGTCAAAGTAAAAGAAAGGAAGTATGTTAAAAATTGGAGAGTGTAAAAACATGCAAGCAAATAAAAATATGAAAAGTTAATATAAGAAAGAAATTTGATGCTATAGGCATGACGATCAAATTGAATAATACAAAAAACAATAAAATATGATTAAGTGGAGACATGTTAGAATAAGACGTCGAAACCCAAAGGTTGAATTGTGCTCATGAGGGGAGGAGGAGGTTGGGATCAAGAAGTCGTGAAGAGGCTGTGAACACCCCTGGTTAGGTTTGGGCCGTCAAGTAGCCAACAGTTTAGGGGAAGTCAGTAAATGGAAGTGTTCATGGTGACGACTAATTATAGGGACGTGTTAAGATGTTCAAAGGTTGATGCCAGATACACAATATAAGAGATGGAATGCAAGAAGACAATAACAAGCTGGAAGGGATCATTGGGTGAGGTGAATGGATTTGGTAGTTTAAATGAGTGCAAATGGATGGTCTTAGAGTTCGGCAATATTAATTATTCCAATGAGTTAGCGAGTGGGGCAGTCGTAATACAAAGGTGCGGGGCAATAGGGGAAGGCCTGTCTTAGATGTCGTAGAATAGAATTCTATGTGGCTATTGTAAAGCGAGAGGGGTGGTGGAGGAAGCGTTGATGTAAGACCGCGTTAATTCTTTGTAGGTTAAAGGTATTTAAAGGATCGGAAATTGGCATGAATAGGGGCTCATGTTAAGGGAATCCTGGGATTCGTAGGGCATTAATTTGGAAAGGGGATGGAAATGTAGTATAGGTAAACTGAGGTGAAAGGATTTCTGATAGTTTAAAATTGGTTGTAAAGACCTATTTCTGTAAGTGGTCATGAGAATGGAATATAAATTGCATGGAAGTTTGAGTAGGGTCGGTTAAGTTTGATTAATAGTAAAAATTAAAGATAGGGGCATCAAGATCAAATGCAGTTATGGAAAGGGAAAATTTTAAGAATGCTAGTAAGTAGGTTGTTCCCATCCTGGTGTGGGATATGCTGGTCGAAAGTGCTTTGGGAGCCCTGACTGGAGGAGGTCCTAAAGGAAATGTTTGAAAATTTGGAAGTTATTATAGAATTGGAGTTAGATGCTAGAAGGTGTTGATGGTAATCAAGGTACATGTATGAAGCTGATCTGGAAACTGAAGTTTGGATGATGGGGTCGAAGGTCTGAGTGGTTAGATTACTATAATAGGAAGGCTGGCTTGTCTAAGGGAGTAATTTGTTATGTAGACTTAATTGTATGGATAACGGGAGATTAGTGGTAGGTGTGGAAGGAAGTTTTGTACTGTGAGTAGCTTTAAAGGTTTCTGAA
The DNA here is from genome assembly GCA_028564925.1 of Lithobates sylvaticus. Classification (NCBI taxonomy): domain Eukaryota; kingdom Metazoa; phylum Chordata; class Amphibia; order Anura; family Ranidae; genus Lithobates; species Lithobates sylvaticus. The sequence goes on from CM053029.1 coordinate 236,847,300, forward strand.
ATTTTCTCTGTGCAGTAGTTTAATATGAGTCTGTGGATGCCAGAGTATAAGTTCGTAAGAGCCTGATTGATTAGTTTGGAGTGGTCCAACGGTTAGTAATATTTAAGCCGATTAAGTGCTAATTGTTAAGATGTTTGAATTCCGGTTATTAAGTGGATTTGGTTAAGTTTTAAGGTAGGGTTGGTGAAGTCGGGTGTATGTTAGGTTGGCAGGTGGGTTCAAGGATTGTTGATGACGTAAATCTAAGATGGAGTAAGGTGGAAAAACTTAATTTTTTTGAGAAATGTTGAGGAGAGTAATTAGGGGAATGGTCTAAGGTGTTAGGCACTTGTAAGTCATGTAGAAAATGGGATGTTTCTTAGGTTAATATGCAAGATAAGTTGTCAAGGCATAAGAAGGGATGTGGGAGGCTGGTACAGTGTGCAAGGAACTTAAATAAAAGATTATGTTTAGAATTGTGAGCTTTAATGTGAATGTTGGAAAAGTTGGCCTTAAACTGGTTGGTGTAAGTAGGTGTAGATAGAGTGATGTTTTGAGTTTTTCTAACGTTTGGTGGTTTTTGGTGAAATGGTTGTTGGTGTATATAGTAGTGTTTGTCTAAAAGTAGGGAATTGGATTTGACGAATTGTTGGTGACTGAGGGGCCAGGTTTCAGGGAGTTAAGCATTGGAAGGCAAAGTGCCTTGTCGACATTGTCACTGAAAGTTGGTATGTTACTTGGTTGTTAAAATGTGATTAGGATTGGGAGTCGTGAGATTAGGTCTGGAGAAGTGATATTGTGTAAGGTAGTAGAAAAGTAGTATTTAGTTGAATATGTCCTTTGTGCGTTGTCATGGAAGGTTTTTGTAAAATTTAATTTGTTGAATGTTTTGATTGATGGGTTTTTAGTGCTTTATGTTGGATAATGGGTGTGAATTGCTGATGTGTTGATAAGTTATTTGATTAGGCGATTGAGTTGGATGGATATCTTTTAGTCATGTTGGAAAAGTGTTTTCGGCATTTCCAGGGCTAAATTGGAATGTCATAGAGTGTCTGGAAATGGAATATAGTCCGAATGGCCAAGGTGTAAAGATGAGTTTGAAAGATTTAGTCTAGAGAGTTTTCGTTATGGGTAGTTGAGAATGTTGTGACTGAATCCATTATAAGAATGGTTTTGCTGATGTTCAGTGGGTATAAGGGATTTTGAACGGTTTGAATTTGTTAGAAATTAATATGATTGATGTGAAATTGATAGTTGAATTTGGGTTAAAAATAACATATGGAAAGTGGGTCATCTGGAAATGGGAAGGAAGTTTCCAAGGGGCAGCAAGTCCTTGGGCATAATGGGACAAATTGTGAAAGAAATTTTGGGTTGGAAGTGGGGAATGAATGGTTTGACGAAAATTGTTAAGTATGTAGGCATATGAAGACACGGCCAGTGCCTGGGGATCTGGAGTTGAACAGTTGTAACATTGTATGCAGTAAATGAGCTTGTCAAAGATTATAATTGGAAATGAAGTTATGTATAAGGATTGTATCAATGTATTTAAATAGTCAAAGGCAAATCAAGTTTGCAAGGTGATTGTGGTCATGATGGAAAGAACTGTTGGACGTACTTAGTGTCCAAATGTACTAAAAGTTTTAATGGCCGAGTCATAAATGGCAAGTACCAAAGTAAGATTGACAACAAAGTATCATGGAAATATGTTAAAAATTAAAACAGTGAAGACTACATTGCAGTAGTGTATTAGGGAGCATTGAGTCGTTGATACCATGATAAGTATGATAAAAAGTGTCCTTCACTAGGGATAAAACCTGAAGACCGTTCAAAATAAAGCGAAATCACGTATAGGGCAAAAGTAGTGTATAAAACGTGGGTACAATTATATAATAAGTATAAGGGAGAATATAAAGTGGACAATATGATGTATAAGTAGCCTAAATTTCCGGTGAAGATTCATGTCAAGTAGAAGATGATAGAGCAAGTAGTGTAACAGATGGGAGTTTATAAGCAAAGTGTAGTAACTTAAGTGTTTAAACCAACAACCATATGCTGGGTTTTGGAGAAGGCCATGTAACGAAGGTGCAGTAAAATTATCAATAGGGAGGAACGCGAGTCAGAGATGATTTTCAAAAAGTACTGGTAGTTTGATTAAAAAAAAGAGATTGTAGAAAGTGCTGTAATAAGGCGAGCTAGTTCGACGGGACTGCTCAGTGTAGTCAAATAGAAAAGAGATAAGTGTTAGTAGGGATAATTGGCGTCAAATGAAGCTGAGGCAACTAGATGGGAATCTAAGACGTGAAGGCGAAGATGTTGTAGAGTTGGGACTGAGCGTAGTCCAAGGGTCAGGGTTTGTTTAAAGGAAGAGGATGTTTCGGTGAGAGAGAGAGGACAAAGAGGTATGTTACAGTTTAGTCAGAAAGCAAGTCGGGTAAAACAGTAGGATCAGGTGTATATGTAAAAAGGTAGGAATAAGGGATAGCAAGGGGAGTAAATTGTAGTAAATTAGTAGGGCGTTTAACGAAGATCAGATAATGAGGTACAGTTACTCTGAGTCTAAATGGTGAAAGCAATGATTGAGCTGTTAGAGTAGTGACATTGGAGGTTGTCCAATGAGTCTATCGAATGGCTGTTGGTTTGGGGCGGAGAGGCTAGATAATACCATTGGGAAACAGGGATGAATGAGTTTCATGGTTATGGTAGTTTGAGTGAAAGTGGATAGTTTCAGGCAAAGGTGTGTATGATACCATGTAGGGGGCAATTGGATATAATGAATTTTGAGATTAAGGGAAATTAATAGTTCAAAGGATTTTATGGTTGGAGATTTGATTGGTTTAAGAGTTAATAAGTAAAATGTTGCGGGAAAGGACATTTATGTTTTGGTATTGTTAATTTGTATCTAAATTGATTGTAAAGTGAAGGTTTACGTGGTGGTTTAAGGTTTATAGAATTTTTGAATCGATGCGTTGTGAAGTCCATGTGATTCTGGATTTTTGTATTTATTATGGAGTTTAAGAGAGTGGTTGGAGGGCTCAGGTTTAGCGATATAAGGCGATTTATTTGTTGAGTTGTGTTTTTAAGCTAGTTTGTGTTCTGAGAAGTATTATTTAGGGTTGTGTAGGTATACGGGTTTGTTGGACGCAGAGGTAAGTTATTGAGTTATGAAATTGGTTTGGTGTGCTTAAATGGTGCGGAAGTATCCTGAGGGGTTTTAGATGGTTTGGTGGCAGTTGTGTTGGAAGTATTCCGAGGGATGGATTATAGGTTGGGTAAATAAGTTGGAAGTTGGGGAGGGTAAAAAGTTTATTTTGTGCCAATGAATAAAGAGAAGCTTGTATAGGATTAATTGAGGTTTTGAATGAGTCAGTTGAAGAATAGGTCTATTGGCTGCAAGAGGATGCTTAGGTTGCGACAGCGTGACTGTTTGTGTAGTGGACATGAGTATAAGGTTGGGCCGAATGTTAGGGATCGTTAATGAAAGTGTCCTGTCGGTCTTGTTTTTGGGTTTAAGATAAGTTGGCTTGTAGGGGGTTGGTCTTAGCAAGGTGTGGAAATTGCATGGGCCTGGCGTTTCACGGAAGGTTAGGAGAGTGGAGTGATAGTCGGATTGGGTGAGGTATGGGTTAATGGTAAGTTGTATAAAGTGGAGTAGTTTGTATGACAGTAATGTGTCCATGTGCTTCTTCGGAGAAGGGGTTCGTTGGTGAAGGTTTCATGATTGAGTTAGCGAAAATGTGGCTTTGGGGAAGTTTAGAAATGTTGCTACGTATAATGTTGAAGCTTCAGAATGGATATGGTTTGTGAAGGCTGTTGTTGTAAGATAGGTAAAAGGTTCTATGTGGTGACTAAGTGTTGAGTATGATTTGTTAAGGAAAAGTTTGTTGTCTGTTTAAATTAGGTTGTTAAATTTGGTGGTGGTTAGTTGGTTCGAATTTTTTATGATGTAGTAGAAATTGCTTCTGGTTTTTGTGCTTATTTTTGTATGTGTTTGGTTTTTGGTTGAGATTGATGAGTATTTTGTAAGAATGTGTTGTTGTTGTGTGTAATTGGTGTTTTAATTTGTTTGTTGGTATGTGGTTTAAAGGTGATTTTTTTATAATTCAAGTTTGTTGAATTTGTTTATTAGTTGTATTTATTTCATAATGGATGGATTTAATGTTGTGAAGATATTATTTTGGTGTATTTTTTAGGTAGGTTTATATGATGATGATGGTAGTAAGTTTTTCGAAGGTGGTTTGGTGTTAGATTTGTATTGAAAGGTTGTTATTGGAGATTTGAAGTGTTGGTTTTATTTTTGAATGGGAGGTGGTTTTGGTGGTTGTTGGTTGCTCTGGTAGTGCTCAGGTTGTGAGTGGTAATTGGATTGTTCTTGGTATTGGGCGGCGTGTTGCAAGTGGAGGGCGGGGGTCCTCATGTGTGACACTTGTCAGGAAATGGTAATGTTTGTTTGTCAGTAGGACTTGTTTTACAGGGAGATTGGTGGATGGTGATGAGTAGTGTGTAGTTTATGGGAGATTGGTGGCTTTTTGGCGGTGTGAATGATTGGGCTTTTTGCGTGGTTTTTTTGTTGATTTAGGATGTTTATTGGTAGTATTTTTGACTTTGGTTTTGTGCATTGTATTGTTAACGGGTTTTATTTCAATTTGATGTTTAGATTTTGGGTTGAATTGTATGTTTACAACAAAGTTGGAGTCAGTTGATACAGTTTATAACATGTCAAAGGAGCAAAAACATACAAAGCATTATGACAAGGATATAAACTTGCTTGGTACATATGGTAAGGAAGATGCCAACATGTTTCGGACTGTGGTCCTTTGTCAAGGCAATTGGTATCCTTAAAATCTCATCTAAATAGATGGAGGTCATAAAGTTAGTCTCAGTATACCAATACATTATATTTGCACTGTCAAAATCTATATTGCTGGAAGAGGATGATCTCAAAAAATAGAAAACAGTGAAGTACTCACATGTCCTGCCAAAGCTCAATTGTTTGTCATATGGGGGAGCCACTGAGCGTGGTATCCAGAGGATCAAGGGTATGTGCAGTAAAAACAAAGTGTACTTCGACACTAGGGTATAGAGAACCTGCTGAAGACCCCTTCAAAATACAAGGTCCGGCATACAGGGTTTAGGGCAGAAAGCCCAAGTCCTGTATTAAACACAGTGGGTCAGCCAGTGTATCACTGTAAAACAGAGTAGAAGGGAAGTAATCAGAACAAGGGGGACAGAGTAATGATGTATGGCTACAATAAAGTAGGCCATGTATTTACCTGAGTATGATGCATAAGTGAAGGATAGAAGGTCATCTCTGGTCAGTCAGCAACGTAGTACTGAAGCCAGAGTGTGGGAGATTTATATGAGGTCAAGTAATGAGCAACAGCTGAGGGTGGGTGTGTATCAACCAACCTGAGTGCTAATACTGATTGGCTGGTGTGTTTTGGGAGGCAGGCGCCAAAGGGCGCTAGAATAACCTCCCAGTGTGGACCTCTGACGGGGCGGTGCCGGGCGCGGTCGCGTCATCACGGCGCGGCCACGTCCGGCGTCGTGACGTCACCGACGCGGGACAGACGAGCGCCAGCTTCCTGGTGCGCTCCAAGGTGGAGCGCAAACAGGAAGCAGACCAGAGGACTGGTCTAGATGGAAGGCGAAGAGGTGGCGCGTGCGCTGTGGAGCAGATGCGCGCGCGCACCTAGTCTTACCCGCGCCGGGTATCTTAATGAAGGGGTAGAAAAAGGCAGGTTAGGTATCAATGAGTTAGTCCATATGGGACAAATGGTAGCAAAAGTGAGCAATGGGGGACATGCAAGAATGTTGCAAATAGTAACCTAGGAATGTATATGGCTTAAAAAACTTTGGAGAGGAGGGAAAGAAACATATGTCAATTCATACACAGTATATAATACATAGGTGAAAAACATGTATCAATAGTACATAAGAAAGAACATGTATCAATAAGTATATAATGCATAGGCATGTATTCCTGCATATTGCAGAATTGCATAAAATACAGAAGATAGTACAAATGATACAATTAGGTGTGGGTGCTTGAACGTGGGGGACCATGGTTATAGGTCTAGTTCACAGACTCCGGTCTCGAAACCCTCAAGATAGGGTTTGAAATTGAAGGCTTCATTGAGGCCGGGAGGTATGGTAGCATTGAGGTGAAAAATCCAACGAAGTTCGCTCTGAAGGAGCGCTTTGTTGTAATCACCCCCTCGGTTTGGGGGGGGGGGATATGGTCTAGAGCTCTAAACGAGATTTTGGGGATAATGTCAGGGTGAACAATGGAAGTGTGTCGTCCCAATGGTAGATCGGGATCTCTTTGATTTATACTGGTAACGTGTCCATAGATTCGTTTCCAGAATGGTAGTTTGGTCTTGCCCACGTAGAAGCACCCACATTCACATTCCAAAAGGTAGACAATGCCAATAGAACGACAATTAACATAATGCTTAGGAAAAAGGCGTTGACCATTGGGTAGGAGGTTGTGTAAGTTGGATTTAGGTAGGTATTTGCAATAGTTGCAGTTGCCACATGGAAAGGTACCCTTGAGCTGTTTCTGGGATTTATTACTACTTTTGTATTCACTAGTAATGAGTTTGTCACGAAGAGATGGGGCACGTCGATAAGTGATCAAAGGTTTAGGCGGAACAAAAGGGGAAAGTGCTCTGTCTGTAGAGATGATGTGCCAGTGTTTAAGTAATATTTGAGTAATTTCGTTGTGTTGTTGGCAGTAATTTCCCACTACCTCCAGGTACAGGGCGTCGCCATGGGCACCTGTTGCGCACCGGCGTACGCCAATCTGTACCTGGGGGAGTGGGAACGAGACCTATTCATTACTGATGCTGCCAGTGTCTTTACCAAATATATAGCATCCTTTCGTCGCTATATAGATGACATTTTGATTCTATGGCAGGGCCCCATAGATACTTTACAACATTTCCTTCTGTACCTCAACACTTCGAACTCTCTTAACCTCAAATTTACAATGACATATAGCTATAGTTCCATCTCTTTCCTTGACCTCACTCTTAGCAAGGACAGACATGGCCAATTACAAAGCCAACTCTTTCGTAAACCGACTGCAGGCAATACTATCCTTGCAGCCTCCAGTTTTCACCCCCAACCCCTACTCAAATCCATCCCCTTTGCCCAATACTTACGTGCCCGACGTAACTGCTCCACGGATACCTCCTTTGAACACGAGGCCTCCGTATTGAGGGACAGACTTCGCGCACGTGGCTACAAAAATAGCGTTTTAAAAAACGCTTACAAAAAAGCGAAATCTAAATCACGCTCTGCTTTACTCATTCCTAAACCATCTGGGCCCTCCACACAACCACCTCTCAGAATTATAACAAATTACTGCCAACAACACAACGAAATTACTCAAATATTACTTAAACACTGGCACATCATCTCTACAGACAGAGCACTTTCCCCTTTTGTTCCGCCTAAACCTTTGATCACTTATCGACGTGCCCCATCTCTTCGTGACAAACTCATTACTAGTGAATACAAAAGTAGTAATAAATCCCAGAAACAGCTCAAGGGTACCTTTCCATGTGGCAACTGCAACTATTGCAAATACCTACCTAAATCCAACTTACACAACCTCCTACCCAATGGTCAACGCCTTTTTCCTAAGCATTATGTTAATTGTCGTTCTATTGGCATTGTCTACCTTTTGGAATGTGAATGTGGGTGCTTCTACGTGGGCAAGACCAAACTACCATTCTGGAAACGAATCTATGGACACGTTACCAGTATAAATCAAAGAGATCCCGATCTACCATTGGGACGACACACTTCCATTGTTCACCCTGACATTATCCCCAAAATCTCGTTTAGAGCTCTAGACCATATCCCCCCCCCCAAACCGAGGGGGTGATTACAACAAAGCGCTCCTTCAGAGCGAACTTCGTTGGATTTTTCACCTCAATGCTACCATACCTCCCGGCCTCAATGAAGCCTTCAATTTCAAACCCTATCTTGAGGGTTTCGAGACCGGAGTCTGTGAACTAGACCTATAACCATGGTCCCCCACGTTCAAGCACCCACACCTAATTGTATCATTTGTACTATCTTCTGTATTTTATGCAATTCTGCAATATGCAGGAATACATGCCTATGCATTATATACTTATTGATACATGTTCTTTCTTATGTACTATTGATACATGTTCTTCACCTATGTATTATATACTGTGTATGAATTGACATATGTTTCTTTCCCTCCTCTCCAAAGTTTTTTAAGCCATATACATTCCTAGGTTACTATTTGCAACATTCTTGCATGTCCCCCATTGCTCACTTTTGCTACCATTTGTCCCATATGGACTAACTCATTGATACCTAACCTGCCTTTTTCTACCCCTTCATTAAGATACCCGGCGCGGGTAAGACTAGGTGCGCGCGCGCGTCTGCTCCACAGCGCACGCGCCACCTCTTCGCCTTCCATCTAGACCAGTCCTCTGGTCTGCTTCCTGTTTGCGCTCCACCTTGGAGCGCACCAGGAAGCTGGCGCTCGTCTGTCCCGCGTCGGTGACGTCACGACGCCGGACGTGGCCGCGCCGTGATGACGCGACCGCGCCCGGCACCGCCCCGTCAGAGGTCCACACTGGGAGGTTATTCTAGCGCCCTTTGGCGCCTGCCTCCCAAAACACACCAGCCAATCAGTATTAGCACTCAGGTTGGTTGATACACACCCACCCTCAGCTGTTGCTCATTACTTGACCTCATATAAATCTCCCACACTCTGGCTTCAGTACTACGTTGCTGACTGACCAGAGATGACCTTCTATCCTTCACTTATGCATCATACTCAGGTAAATACATGGCCTACTTTATTGTAGCCATACATCATTACTCTGTCCCCCTTGTTCTGATTACTTCCCTTCTACTCTGTTTTACAGTGATACACTGGCTGACCCACTGTGTTTAATACAGGACTTGGGCTTTCTGCCCTAAACCCTGTATGCCGGACCTTGTATTTTGAAGGGGTCTTCAGCAGGTTCTCTATACCCTAGTGTCGAAGTACACTTTGTTTTTACTGCACATACCCTTGATCCTCTGGATACCACGCTCAGTGGCTCCCCCATATGACAAACAATTGAGCTTTGGCAGGACATGTGAGTACTTCACTGTTTTCTATTTTTTGAGATCATCCTCTTCCAGCAATATAGATTTTGACAGTGCAAATATAATGTATTGGTATACTGAGACTAACTTTATGACCTCCATCTATTTAGATGAGATTTTAAGGATACCAATTGCCTTGACAAAGGACCACAGTCCGAAACATGTTGGCATCTTCCTTACCATATGTACCAAGCAAGTTTATATCCTTGTCATAATGCTTTGTATGTTTTTGCTCCTTTGACATGTTATAAACTGTATCAACTGACTCCAACTTTGTTGTAAACATACTATGCCTACTGAGCATTTTCCTGTTTTTCTGTACACTGTTTGAATAAATGTTTACTTTTTCACATGCATACATTTGTTTACAAGTGTCTATCTTTACTCCAAGCATCCCCTAGGGGTACTGGCCGTTGTTTTATGCACATTATGGCCTACTATTAAAACTTTTATACAATTTTGGGATGCGATAGACCATTTGCTGTTCCACCTACTTGCCCATCCAAATATTTTTCTTTTCTTTCATTGATGGTTACCCCATCTAAATCCCCAACCGGGCAATTGTAGGTGACACCTTAGTAAATACCTTACTTATTTTGTATATCATACATTAGGTACACTCCACTATATACCATATATCGTTCATATTTTATACCCACCTTCGCTCTGCATATCATACATTTGCACAGTCATCTATTATTGTGAATTTTATCACATATTTCATACCTGGTTTCAATTATGGCTTTGTACCTCGGAGACGAATGGGACACACGCATGTCCAATACCATGCATCACTTTGAGTCTAATGAGTATGTTCAGTCACAACTCAAGTATACCTTTCTCAACCTCACACACACCGTCCAAAAGAAGGCCTCCCTCTTTTGGCACATAAAATCTTTCAAAGAATATATTGCCCATGGCATTAACCCCTTTGGCCTTCGGGTACAAATCTTTCCCACTTTCCAGGACATTCGCCCGGATTTTAAGGCCTCCTGGGAAAATGTCCTGAAAAACTGTTCCAATGAACTTATGAAACTACTAATTACTGAATATGAGTCTCAAATGACGGCTCTAGATACCAAACTCGAACTGATCAACACACAGCTCGAGCAATTTCAGACACACCCTTTATATATCACACTTGACGAGCAGTTAAAAACCCGTTTTGACAAATTCAACCATGACATTCTTGCGCAAAAGGATAAAAAATTCTTTCGTGACAAGAAAGCCTTCCATGAGGAACGTGCATACAAATGGAGCGATACCAACCGCACAAATCGCTCCGACTCTTCTACACGCCCTGGCCCTAGGCCACCGAATTCTCGTTCCACCACTGACAAGACCTACACTTCTATTCACGCATCTCACCAATCCAATCTCCCTTTGGGGCTACGTAAGCCCAAACGTGGACGCACACCAAATTTTTCGAGTGACGATGTGTCTGACATGGAGGGGACCCCCGGCGCCTCCCCCCTTGGGGACTCGCCGGTGGCCCCCTCTAATGCCAAGACACACAGATCGCACTCACTCCCATCTGCATCTCAGCGTGCAGATTTTTTAGACAAAATGCGAACCTCACTACAGACACACCAACAATCCACCTCTCTCAATCCAAAAACCAAACGACCAACACGTTAGAAAAATCTTCCAATAATATCATCAACCTTTCCTCTTACACACTCACCAGACACGAAATCTCAGTTCTTGAAAAGGGACTTACTTTCTGTCCAACTTCACAGCTTGACAAGTTCACAGCCATTAAAGATATACATCTTTTCATTCGTAAGTTACTTCTGCACAGCATGTACACCCCCAATCCCTTTCCTGATAATGCTTTGCACACTGCTACTGAGACTACTGCTCTTCAGCAGCTCATTGAACTCCTGGAGGAAAACAATCCACCAGATTTGATTGACACTATTGACCTTGACAATGTGCTTAACAACCTTGAGGACGACATTCCTCCTTACAATTCACATCCCCCACACCACATTTCGCTCAAGAAAAAATCAAGTTTTTTTCCCTCACCTAGCACCAATCCACGTGCTGCACTATTTCTACAGTCAGTGACCAACGAAATTCGCCATCTGCAAACCCACCCTACCCACCCCAAACAAAAAAACTTTACTTACAACCAACACCTAGCCTTACAAAATTTAAAAACTAACCCTTTGATAGTGATCAAACCGGCGGACAAGGGTGGAAACATTGTTGTCCTTAACAAATTAGACTACCTTGAAATGTGTCTTAACATATTACGTAACCGTGAATGGTATGCCACAATTCCCAGTACATCAATCAGGTCGTTCCAACAGGAACTTTATACTCTTGTTGATGACGCCTTTAGACAACACATTATTGATAAACCTACTGCAGACTATGTCAGGACCAAATTTCCGAGAGAAGCCACATTTTATGCCTTACCCAAGGTACAAAAAAACCTTCCCAGACCACCAGGTAGACCCATCGTCTCCGGACGTGGATGTCTCACTGACAACTTAAGTCGGTACATAGACAAATTACTCCAACCTTTAGTACAAGCATTACCTTCATATATACGTGATACTACACACCTACTCCAGGACCTTTCGGACCTCCACGTCGATGCCAACACTGTCCTGGTTGCCATCGACGTCGAGGCCCTCTACAGTTCTATTCCTCACACCTTAGGACTTATAGCCATCCAACACACCTTATCTAATGCCAATCTTTACTCCCAAGAGTTATCTCTATTCATTATTAGAGCACTCAAATTTATCTTGACCCATAACTTTTTCTCTTTTAATGGTTCCCACTACCTCCAGGTACAGGGCGTCGCCATGGGCACCTGTTGCGCACCGGCGTACGCCAATCTGTACCCGGGGGAGTGGGAACGAGACCTATTCATTACTGATGCTGCCAGTGTCTTTACCAAATATATAGCATCCTTTCGTCGCTATACAGATGACATTTTGATTCTATGGCAGGGCCCCATAGATACTTTACAACATTTCCTTCTATACCTCAACACTTCGAACTCTCTTAACCTCAAATTTACAATGACATATAGCTATAGTTCCATCTCTTTCCTTGACCTCACTCTTAGCAAGGACAGACATGGCCAATTACAAAGCCAACTCTTTCGTAAACCGACTGCAGGCAATACTATCCTTGCAGCCTCCAGTTTTCACCCCCAACCCCTACTCAAATCCATCCCCTTTGCCCAATACTTACGTGCCCGACGTAACTGCTCCACGGATACCTCCTTTGAACACGAGGCCTCCGTATTGAGGGACAGACTTCGCGCACGTGGCTACAAAAATAGCGTTTTAAAAAACGCTTACAAAAAAGCGAAATCTAAATCACGCTCTGCTTTACTCATTCCTAAACCATCTGGGCCCTCCACACAACCACCTCTCAGAATTATAACAAATTACTGCCAACAACACAACGAAATTACTCAAATATTACTTAAACACTGGCACATCATCTCTACAGACAGAGCACTTTCCCCTTTTGTTCCGCCTAAACCTTTGATCACTTATCGACGTGCCCCATCTCTTCGTGACAAACTCATTACTAGTGAATACAAAAGTAGTAATAAATCCCAGAAACAGCTCAAGGGTACCTTTCCATGTGGCAACTGCAACTATTGCAAATACCTACCTAAATCCAACTTACACAACCTCCTACCCAATGGTCAACGCCTTTTTCCTAAGCATTATGTTAATTGTCGTTCTATTGGCATTGTCTACCTTTTGGAATGTGAATGTGGGTGCTTCTACGTGGGCAAGACCAAACTACCATTCTGGAAACGAATCTATGGACACGTTACCAGTATAAATCAAAGAGATCCCGATCTACCATTGGGATGACACACTTCCATTGTTCACCCTGACATTATCCCCAAAATCTCGTTTAGAGCTCTAGACCATATCCCCCCCCCCAAACCGAGGGGGTGATTACAACAAAGCGCTCCTTCAGAGCGAACTTCGTTGGATTTTTCACCTCAATGCTACCATACCTCCCGGCCTCAATGAAGCCTTCAATTTCAAACCCTATCTTGAGGGTTTCGAGACCGGAGTCTGTGAACTAGACCTATAACCATGGTCCCCCACGTTCAAGCACCCACACCTAATTGTATCATTTGTACTATCTTCTGTATTTTATGCAATTCTGCAATATGCAGGAATACATGCCTATGCATTATATACTTATTGATACATGTTCTTTCTTATGTACTATTGATACATGTTTTTCACCTATGTATTATATACTGTGTATGAATTGACATATGTTTCTTTCCCTCCTCTCCAAAGTTTTTTAAGCCATATACATTCCTAGGTTACTATTTGCAACATTCTTGCATGTCCCCCATTGCTCACTTTTGCTACCATTTGTCCCATATGGACTAACTCATTGATACCTAACCTGCCTTTTTCTACCCCTTCATTAAGATACCCGGCGCGGGTAAGACTAGGTGCGCGCGCGCGTCTGCTCCACAGCGCACGCGCCACCTCTTCGCCTTCCATCTAGACCAGTCCTCTGGTCTGCTTCCTGTTTGCGCTCCACCTTGGAGCGCACCAGGAAGCTGGCGCTCGTCTGTCCCGCGTCGGTGACGTCACGACGCCGGACGTGGCCGCGCCGTGATGACGCGACCGCGCCCGGCACCGCCCCGTCAGAGGTCCACACTGGGAGGTTATTCTAGCGCCCTTTGGCGCCTGCCTCCCAAAACACACCAGCCAATCAGTATTAGCACTCAGGTTGGTTGATACACACCCACCCTCAGCTGTTGCTCATTACTTGACCTCATATAAATCTCCCACACTCTGGCTTCAGTACTACGTTGCTGACTGACCAGAGATGACCTTCTATCCTTCACTTATGCATCATACTCAGGTAAATACATGGCCTACTTTATTGTAGCCATACATCATTACTCTGTCCCCCTTGTTCTGATTACTTCCCTTCTACTCTGTTTTACAGTGATACACTGGCTGACCCACTGTGTTTAATACAGGACTTGGGCTTTCTGCCCTAAACCCTGTATGCCGGACCTTGTATTTTGAAGGGGTCTTCAGCAGGTTCTCTATACCCTAGTGTCGAAGTACACTTTGTTTTTACTGCACATACCCTTGATCCTCTGGATACCACGCTCAGTGGCTCCCCCATATGACAAACAATTGAGCTTTGGCAGGACATGTGAGTACTTCACTGTTTTCTATTTTTTGAGATCATCCTCTTCCAGCAATATAGATTTTGACAGTGCAAATATAATGTATTGGTATACTGAGACTAACTTTATGACCTCCATCTATTTAGATGAGATTTTAAGGATACCAATTGCCTTGACAAAGGACCACAGTCCGAAACATGTTGGCATCTTCCTTACCATATGTACCAAGCAAGTTTATATCCTTGTCATAATGCTTTGTATGTTTTTGCTCCTTTGACATGTTATAAACTGTATCAACTGACTCCAACTTTGTTGTAAACATACTATGCCTACTGAGCATTTTCCTGTTTTTCTGTACACTGTTTGAATAAATGTTTACTTTTTCACATGCATACATTTGTTTACAAGTGTCTATCTTTACTCCAAGCATCCCCTAGGGGTACTGGCCGTTGTTTTATGCACATTATGGCCTACTATTAAAACTTTTATACAATTTTGGGATGCGATAGACCATTTGCTGTTCCACCTACTTGCCCATCCAAATATTTTTCCTAAAACTATGTACCATTTTTATACACAGGAAAGGCCATGGCAAGCAGCCTGACAGAATCCCAGGTTCCTCACCTCCACCCTCCAACCAAAAGGACCAGGAAGGCAAGGAACCTGGAGGAGTCCACAGCTGCTTTCCTAAAACAGGCTACTGTGAAAATTACCATGACCCCTGTTGTCCACGAGGTGTTTGGATGCACCACTGCCAGAAAATTAGAACACATGCAGGAGGCCCAACACACTACAAGCAAAGAGATTATTCTAAAGACCCTAAACAAGGGGACTAGGGGTGAACTCACACCTCAAACACACCTCTGTGAGTTGGACCATGCTCCTTCACCACCACCTCCACCAACACCTCCAACACCACCAACACCACAGCCACTCCACCCACCACAGCAGCATGGAAGGAAGCATGAAAGGAAGTGTTGAGAGTGATGGCCTGAGTTTGGTGTGGTCTGGCAAAAAATTCAGGCTGTTGTAAGACCACAGCCTCGGGACATATATGTCATCTGCTGCTGCTCCTGATCTTTCGGTGTCCTGGACCGTAATGTGCTCCCTATTAAATGGACTCCTCGGGTTACCAATTTTGAAGTTGCCTTCCTCTTTATTTTGTTATGACCTTGTGTTCCCTATTAAATTCCAAATTTTGGTTTTGACAAAATACATGGCTATGTGTTTTACTTCAAAAAGGACAGTTTGTTTGTGAGTAGGCAGGTACATTTCAAAAATACAATGTCAAATTAACAAGGGACACCAACATAGTTGTATCTTTGAGGTTGGAAAATACAAGCTAATAATGGTGTTGTGGTAACTAATTATTATGGAGATCACTAGAAAAAAAAACAAAAAAAAGATTATTCTGGAGATCACGAGAAAAACAACAAAAAAAAGATTATTCTGGCGATCACGAGAAAAAAAAAAATATGGAGATCACTAGAAAAAAAAAGATTATTCTGGAGATCATGAGAAAAAAATTAAAATATTATTCTGGAGATCACGAATAAAAAAAAATATGGAGATCATTAGAAAAAAAAAGATTATTCTGGAGATCACGGAAAAAAAAAAAAAAAACAGAAAAAAATATATTATTCTGGAGATCACTAGAAATTATAAAAAATACGTTTGTCAGAACTTCATTATTATAGCATTATAAAGAAGAAGAGAATGTGCTGCATTGAGAGATTTCATAATTTGCTGGATCACGAATGTGATATCTCCATTACGAACGCTAGTTTTACAAGACTTCCGGTCCTTACTTGATTCCAAGCATGCGTGAACTTTTGTGCGACGGACTTGTGTACACATGATCGGAAAGTCCGACAACAAAGTTTTGTTGCCTGAAAATTTGAGAGCCTGCTAGCCAACATTTGTTGGTGGAAAGTCTGACAACAAATGTCCGATGGAGCATACACACGGTCGGACTTTCAGCCAACAAGCTCACATCCAACATTTCCCGTCGGAAAATCTGATCGTGTATACGCGGTATAAGGGTTGAATATCAGAGAATTCAAAAGTAAAGAAGCCACCAGCATTGGCTTTGCTCAATTCCAGACTCCCAAATATCAAGGGGGAGACTAAGAACAAGAGACAATGCAAAGACAGCAAGCCCCCAGTCATGTGATCATTAAGGAAGATTCCACTAATCCAAGGGGTGTAGGGTGCTTCAGAGAGTATCTAAACAGGTCAGCTGCACTCGGAGAACAATAGTTGTCAATACTAGACATCTGTAAGGTTCCAACTTGTGGAAATTAGCAGAAGTTGGGACCTTCAAAAGAATTCTGGCTATCAAAGTTCAGGAAAAAATGGTCCTCTTAAAGGAAGGCCATCTAAGTGGCTCACAAAGAGAATGCCAGGAAAGGCACTAGGGTGAACACAAGGTCTAGTGCTGTCAACAACAAGTGCCCATGGAGAGGTCAAAACCCTGTTAGGGGAAGAAGCAGCAGAGACTGGACCTAGCTGACTGCGGAACTCAGAAGGTTCTTTTGGAGAGATTTTTTTTTTAATTGAGTTTTGCAAAATACAGAACCAGAATATTGGTGCTACTCAAAAGAGGAGTTACATCCTCATAGAAAGAGAATAAGGAATAGCAGAGGACCACATTGTTACACGGATAGATACAGATACAGACTCATCATACCATATCAGTCAACCTATTAAATAGTGAAGGAAAAGCAACTATCTGTGAGTAGAGAGACATGGATAGACTAACCCAGATGGGTGGGGGGGGGGTCACTCACACCCCAAGAGGGATCCAAGTGGCCTAGAGAAAAGTAATACCAATTATGTATGTTAGGGAAAAGTATACAACATTTTCCTGAGGAGCGAGGGGAATCCCCTTGTAGGGAATAACCCCCAAGGGTGGGTTTCTACCAAGAAAGGAACAGGGGACAGCATATGAGCCAATATGGTAGCTGATGGCTGACACCATTTGCCCATTTCTGATTTCATACACATAGTCCCTGATCTGTTTGCATTCCATATAGTACACCACTCCAATAGCTTGGCAATTGACGAAAGCCCTTGGAGCCCGAGATTGTCCATTGGGTAAGCAGATTGTTCTGCTTCTCCAAATCCAGTTACAATAATTTAATCTCCCACAGCTGAAAATGCCTCTCCTTTGGTGAATCCATAGAGTTGTAGGAGCTCTGTTTAGGTGACTATGAATCAGGTGATCTTTTACTTTCAAAAATTTGTATTCTTTTTACAAGAAAAAACATAGACAGTAAACAACAGAAACATTAAAAACAAAGTACATTAGGCCAGAGCAAAATCCACAACGAAGGTTGTGTTGATCAGATCACAGTCATAAAGTTACATATAGTCATATTATGATACTACAAGCCTGTTAAGGATTATAGGCAACAAAAGGAAATATCAGTTACAGTGGTGTGAAAAAGTGTTTGCCCCCTTCCTCATTTCCTGTTCCTTTGCATGTTTGTCACACTTAAGTGTTTCGAAACATCAAACCAATTTAAACAATAGTCAAGGACAACACAAGTAAACACAAAATGCAATTTGTAAATGAAGGTGTTTATTATTAAAGGTGAAAAAAAATCAAAACCATCATGGCCCTGTGTGAAAAAGTGATTGCCCCCTTGTTAAAACATACTATAACTGTGGTTGTCCACACCTGAGTTCAATTTCTCTAGCCACACCCAGGCCTGATTATTGCCACACCTGTTCACAATCAAGGCATCACTTAAATAGTAGCTGCTTGACACAGTAAGGTCCACCAGAAGATCCTTAAAAGCTACACATCATGCGAGACCCAAAGAAATTCAGGAACAATTGAGAAAGAAAGTAATTGAGATCTATCAGTCTGGAAAGGGTTATAAAGCCATTTCCAAAGCTTTGGGAATCCAGCGAACCACAGTGAGAGCCATTATCCACAAATGGCGAAGACATGGAACAGTGGTGAACCTTCCCAGGAGTGGCCGGCCGCCCAAAATTACCCCAAGAGCGCAGCGACGACTCATCCAAGAGATCACAAAAGACCCTACAACAACGTCCAAGGAACTGCAGGCCTCACTTGCCTCAGTTAAGGTCAGCGTTCATGCCTCCACCATCAGGAAAAGACTGGGCAAAAATGGCCTGCATGGCAGAGTTCCAAGAAGAAAACCACTGCTGAGCAAAAAGAACATCAAAGCTCGTCTCAATTTCTCCACAACACATCTTGATGATCCCCAAGACTTTTGGGACAACATTCTGTGGACCGATGAGACAAAAGTGGAACTCTTTGGAAGGTGTGTGTCCAAGTATATCTGGCGTAGAAGGAACACTGCATTTCAGAAAAAGAACATTATACCAACAGTAAAATATGGTGGTGGTAGTGTGATGGTCTGGGGCTGTTTTGCTGCTTCAGGACCTGGAAGACTTGCCGTGATAAAAGGAACTATGAATTCTGCTGTCTACCATAAGATCCTGAAGGAGAATGTCCAACCATCTGTTCGTGTACTCAAGCTGAAACGAACTTGGGTTCTGCAGCAGGACAATGATCCTAAACACACCAGCAAGTCCACCACCGAATGGCTGAAGAAAAACAAAATGAAGACTTTGGAGTGGCCTAGCCAAAGTCCAGACCTGAATCCTATTGAGATGTTGTGGTATGACCTTAAAAAGGCCATTCATGCTCGAAAACCCTCTAATGTAACTGAATTAGGACAATTCTGCAAAGATGAGTGGGCCAAAATTCCTCCAGGACGCTGTAAAAGCCTCATTGCACGTTATCGCAAACGCTTGGTTGCAGTTGTTGCTGCTAAGGGTGGCCCAACCAGTTATTAGGTTTAGGGGGCAATCACTTTTTCACACAGGGCCATGATGGTTTGGATTTTTTTTCACCTTAAATAATAAACACCTTCATTTACAAATTGCATTTTGTGTTTACTTGTGTTGTCCTTGACTATTGTTTAAATTGGTTTGATGTTCCGAAACACTTAAGTGTGACAAACATGCAAAGGAACAGGAAATGAGGAAGGGGGCAAACACTTTTTCACACCACTGTAAATCAAGGGGGGGTCGGAGTTCTGGAAGGGATACCCCAGCACCCCTAACGGGAACTAACTGTGCCAGGATAACCACCCCCATGGACCCCAAGAGACCATGCCTCGAGGGCTAGCGCAGAACACATCCAGAATTTTCGAGAAGAGCCAATCGACGGGGTATGGATCTATCTACTGTAGACAAAAAGTTGTTGTTAGGCCGGGCAGCCAGGGCGAAGTGCAACGCCCACATACTGAGCCCAAGGTTCTCAAATGTTTAAGAACTTTTCCGTACAGTCGAGCAAGGTGCTTGTCAATTTTTCTTGGGACATGACCCATGAAATCTTGTTTTTGGCAGCCTTAAAGGAGATACTAGGCTGTTTCCATGCCTTAGCTAGAGTTAATTAATGCCCGATTAGATTTGAGAATCTTAGGAATGGAAGCGTTAAGAAGAGCCACCGCCGGGGTTCTTGGGATCTGGAGACCTGTTACTTTATAGATTAAATTAAAGATCCTCTTCCAGAAGGGCCTAATTTTGACACATTCCCACCAGATGTGGGTCATAGTTCCTACTGATCCTCTAAAGCAGAGGGGGCTAGTGGAAGGGAACATGCGGGCTAATTTGGCTGGGGTAAGGTACCATCTGGTCATCACTTTGATATTGGCCTCAATTAGGGAGATATTTCTGATCCCCTTGTAAGCTCTTGAATAGGAAGAAAACCAGGTCTCCAGGTCCCATTGTAACTGAAGGTCGTTTTCCCAGGCCGTCATGAAGGTGGTCTTGCATTCCCTCTGGGCTAGCGCTTGATATATTATAGAGATTCCACCTTTCTGGTCTGTGGCTTGTCCGCACCATAGCTCGTAGTCTGTGAATTGAGGGGGAATGGGTTTCCCTTTCCAATTTTTATGGAGGAAATTTTATATCTGGTAAAATCTGAAGTGTTCCGTTATCGGGATCTCTAGACGTCGCTCGCAGAACTTCATAGTAATTGGGCCCGAGGCCGTGAAGAAGTGTCCTATTCGATACAACCCCTTGTCCTGCCACCATTTAAAGGATTTGATGTCTCTACCTGGTGTAAAGTCTGGGTTGTTAAAGATGTGTGCTAGAGGGCGGAGAGTCGAGGTTAGGGAGGTCTCGGTTTTCAGTCTGTCCCAAAGTGAGAGAGATTGAGAGAGGATAGGAGATAATATGGGGGGTCGGTCCTTCGAGGGGATCCATAGTAAGAAGTCTAGGGTGTATGTAGGGGCAGCTTGTCTCTCTATTTGTATCCAACCAGGTTTCTCTAACTTGGAGTAAATGGTGGACAGTTGGGCAAGTCAAGCCACTTGGAAATACCAAAGCAATTTTGGAAGTCCCAGCCCCCCCTTCTTTTTAAGTCTGAAGAGTGTATCGCGGGGCAACCTGTAGCCTGCCTTACCCCAAATGAACTGCGTCACTTTCCTCTGTAGTGATTGGAGGTGGTCTCTTCTAATATTAATCGGAAGTGCTCTAAACAGGTAGAGCAGCCTGGGAAGGAAAGTCATTTTAATGGAGTGTATTTTACCTAGCCAGGATAAGTCGGCCTTGGCCCAATTTTTAAGGTCTGATTCAAGCTTCTTATAGATAGGGGGAAAATTGGCTGAGTATAAGTGCTCGATTTTGGAGGTGAGATTTATCCCCAGGTACTCTAAATAGGTGTCCTTCCACGCAAATTCAAAGTTGCTCTGTAGAGTGGCTACAGTGTTTGGCGGTAAGGAGATATTAAGGGCGTGGGATTTAGAGTAGTTTACCCTAAGGCCGGAGACCATAGAGAAATCTTTTAAAGTTTTGCAGAGATTAGGGAGAGACGTGATGGGGGAGGTGAGAAAGAGCAGCATATCGTCTGCAAAAAGACCGCATTTATGCGTTTGGGTACCACAGGAGACACCATGGATGTTAGGGTTAGAGCGTATTGCTATCGCTAGTGATTCGATGGAAAGAACAAAAATTTATGGGAAGAGGGGGGCATCCCTGTCTTGTTCCCCTAGAAATATTGAACGCAGGAGAGTAATGTCCTAAGAGGCGAATCATTGCTTTCGGAGTGGAATATAAGGAGTAAAGAATGCCTAAGAATCTGCTTCCGAAGCCCCAAAGTTTCATAAGGGCGAAGATGTAGGGCCATTCGATGGAATTGAATGCCTTGTGTAGATCGAGGGATAATAGCATCCCTTCTTGCTTAGGACCCCCATCCCAGTTCGATTGTAGTAGGGAGACTACGTCAATGGCCCTCCTAATTTGGTCCGGCCCTGGACGACCAGGTATGAATCCTACTTGGTCCTTATGGACATAACGCCCAATAAAGGAGGCTAACCGGTTGGCTAAAATTTTAGTTAGTATCTTAAGGTCGTTGTTTATTAGGGATATGGGCCTATAGTTCTCTACCTCCTCCTGGTTCTTGTTAGGTTTAGGGATTACCGTTATATAAGCGGTATTAAGTTGGGTATCTAAAGGAGTGCCTTTGGCTTTTATATTAAAGAACTTTGCCATAAAAGTTGCTAGAGTATCTGAAAAGGCCTTGTAATATGGCACTGAGAGACCGTCAGGTCCCGGGGCTGAGCCTGTTTTTAGGGATTTAATGACCTCTTTAATTTCTTCCACCGAAAAATCCGCCTCCATAATATCCCTGTGTTCGCTAGAAAGTTTTGGTATGGGTAGATCCCTAAAAAAGGTCGAGAACCTGTGGCTATTGTCTGTTTGGGTCGAGCTATAGAGTTTGGTGTAAAATTCTTGGAAGGCTTTGAGTATTTTATTGGGGTTGGCAGAAAGGGTTTGTCCTGTAATCCTGATCTTGGGGAAAAAGTAAGTGCGAGTTTGAGGAGATAACCTGGAGGCCAACATAGGTGATCTTTTAAAGATTTTGCCCGACGATAGGTCACCTGGGGCCTATCGTCAAAATATTAACCAATTATTTGGTAATCTTTCAACAGATGCCAAGGTCGTTGCAAAATTTTGGTCACTTGTGTGTGATTTTGGGAGAAGCAACTGATGATACGGGTAGGATTATTCACCTTACCTGCTATTAAAGGCCTTCTTAAGGCAATTTTTGCTATAATTTCTTCTTAGGAGATGCTCTTGTAAATTCTTTACCTGAACATGGAAGTCGTCCTCATTGCTGCAGTTTCTCTAAGGTACTGGCCATACGGGATGCTATTTTTTACTGCCTTCAGGTGGGCACGGGAAGCATGGTGGCTTACTATTTGGATTCTTCAGAGTCTGATTGGTCACATTCCATTGTAAGGTTTAGATTAAATTAATTTTGGCCAATCCATTTTAATAAAGTCCTCCAGTTCACATTGTGTACCCATCAAATTAGCAAAATATCATCTATGTACATGTGCCACTATAATATGTGGCACAGGTACATGGGCGGGTCACTGCCGAAAAACACTGATTACTCCCACCCCCAGGCACATGTTGGCATACCATGGGGCACATTTAGTCCCCATCAAAACCCCCTGCACCTGGAGGTAGTGGGAGCCATTGAATATGAATACATTCCTAGACAGGATGTATTTCAGCAAATCCAGCACAAAAGTGTTGTAGCGCCACATAGATCGATCCATCTCCCTGAGGAATTTGTAAACCATGGCCATTCCCCCAGAGTGAGGTATCGAGCAATATAGGGCCTCAACATCAATTCTAACTAACCAAGGTTTGGCTGGCACAATGATGTCCTCCAAGATTCTGAGCAGATCTCTGGTGTCCTATACATATGAGGGCAAAGAAGTTACAAATGGTCTTAAGTAGTCATCGATTAGCTGGCTGGCCTTCTCTGAGATACAACCAATCCCTGACATTATGGGTCGACCCAGAGGGGTCTCTGCATTTTTTACATCAAGTACATTCCTAGAGCACACACGTAACTGGGAACATGGTGTACATGTATGCTCAAAACTTGTTGGAAAGTGGAGTGGGGAAATTGATTGAGCTTTGCTAATCTGGAAATCATTTTTTAATTAGATGATACTGTAGGTAAAAGGTGCACATATACAGTACAGGAAGGAGAAGCGCTATGGTTTAGACAATATACACAATGGGTCATCAGGTAAAATACTGTAATAATTAAAGCAATAATTAAAATATCCTAATAAAAAATAAACTCAAAATACTTTTCCTATTACAAAACTACATTTTAGAAAATCTATGCCCCTAATTTTGAAGCAAGCCATTAGGCAAATAAATAGAAACAGTTCTCTATAAATGTTAATGAATAAAATTACAGGTTAGTATAAATTAGATAGACATGTGCTTAGCTATTCAGTGGGGCATAATGAAAATGTATGCATGAAAGACTGCAGTTCAAGAAAATGGCTTGCAGAAATTGTTGGTATTCATATGAGAATTTTAAGAATGAAAAGGAACTTTTATTTGCAGGGCTACTTTGTTAAAAGGGTGTTGTTAAAAAATAACCTGAATTTAAAGAACTTCTTCTTAAAGAGGTATACAATACCATTTTTATTCTTTTTATCTATTTGAATTAGCTTTCTACAATTTTTTTTGCAGTTTACCCAGGCCGAAATAAGAATAACACTAATCATAGCAAGGAGCTGCACTTGCTGGAGAGAAATAGGACTACAACCTCTTAGTGAAGGAAGGTGAACTTATTCTATAAAAATATCTACAACAGATGCTGACCATTACTTAGCTATAAACACCACAAGCATTTACAGCAAAACGATTCAGACGTTTCTGGGTATGAAGAGAGCAATGATAAAGACCATATAGCTAAAACTTTTCTCTTATAGTTTTTGGTTAGAGTAGGGAAGGTTTAGAACCTCTGTTAGGTTTCCATTGCTATTATTGTTCCCGTTAGCATGTTACGTTGCCAACATGTGACATGCATCTTGTTAAAATTATGTAAAAAGACTCTCGCTCCTCTAGCTCCTCCTAAAAGGGCATTTAACCTCCCCCTCTAAAGGGGAACTCCACACTCCATTATCCAATGCTCTTGTCTCCCCCATATAACCCCTTGGATTTCCATGGGCTAACTTTTGCTTTTAAAGGGGAACTCCACACTCCATTCACCAATGATCTTGTCTCCCCCCTCTAACCCCTTGGATTTCCATTAGCTAGCTTTTGGGTTTAAAGGAAAACTCCACAGTCCACTCCATTCTCCAAAGGCTGGGAGCTGCCTTCATCAATCCAAACCACATCCTTTTTCAGAGCATACAACAGGGCCAGCTAGGAAAGGGGCGATAAGAGCAATCGCCCAACCCCCCCCCCCCCGAACCATACAAGGCCACATGCACTCAACATAGTGGCTGCCTTTGGGAAATGTTGGGCTCAGCACAATACCAACCACAAAGCACATTGTACCCACTAGTTTAAAGGGGCTTTCCACATTCTGTTAAGCCACATATCTGCAGCCCCCCACAACCCCAGCCTAGGGTTGTGTGGAAGAGGCCCCTGTCCCCCTGAATATGGGAACAAGGTGGTTGACTTTTGGGTTGCCCGAGCCCCTCCTGCCCCAAGCATCCACCCCCTTTCATGGGCTGGCTTGCTGTGTGTTTGTTAGTGTGTGGGAGGGGCACAATATTTTTTGAGTTTGGGGTGGTATTTTTCACATGGGGGTTCTCATTTTAAGCCTTAACAGACCCAAATGGCCTTGTATGTATTGGGGGGCAGGCTTTTTTTTTTGTTTTGTGTTAAAATCTTGCAGCTGCAATGTAGATTTGTAACTTTTTTCTAAAGTTGTACGAGTAAAGTAACATTTTTGGGGTTGTTCAAATTGGTGACATTGATATATATCCCTTAGGGTGGGACCTGGGCCCCCATACCCATTTTAAGGCCAATAACTAGAAGATAAGCCAGCCAAGTGGGGACTAGAAAAATTAAGTCAGTTCCCATAGACTACAATGGTATTTGTTGTATAACATTTGCCCATGTTAGGCTCTTTGTTTGCCCCCCTGGACTGAGGGGTGTTTGTCCCATCTGTAATTTTGTAGCATGCTTATTTTGTGCTAGCTGCATTTGTGTTGGTCTGGGCATGCTCGGGGGCTTTGCTTTTTTTTTCCTGCTTTTTGTGTGTGAACAGCACTTGGATGTTTCTGGCCATTCTCAGAGAGCGTGTTTTTTGGGTTAGTAATTTAAAGACATCCTTAACAGGTGTACCTACTTTGAAGTTCTGTCTCTACACTGGGTGAACTTGCATTTTTGTGGGTTTCATGGACTGTGTATGTGTTTTCAATTGCCTCATTAGCATGCAAACCTATGTTATATAAAGCTTGGAGATAGCATTTTTTACCTTAGAGTTTGTAACACGTGTATTTTCTCTTTGTATTTTGTTTGTTATGTCTTTGCAAAACATATGTGTTTTAGAGCAAGTTTTTTTTTAATGTTGGTTTACTGTATTTCTTTTGGGGGGATATTTTCCCCTGAAATATTTTTGATGTTGTCAATGTGTGTCGTTTGTAGGTTGTTTCACTTTGATTTAATTCTCTGTGCTGCATTATTTTTCAAAATGTTCCTCAAAATGTTGTGACTAATGTTTAAATCCTTAATAGATGTTTGTGGGCACACTCCTGTTAATTTCCTCTGCAAAATGGTCAGACCTCAAAATCATATTCTGTGAGTGTCTCAAATTAACATACATGTGTTTTTTGCTTTCCTTGCTCTTTTCCAAGTCCTGTTTTGTTGACCAATACAATTTGTAGCAAATTTTTATGTTATGTTTTGTTATTTTCATGCAACAGATTTCCCAGCTGTAGCTTAACTAGGCTCATTGGCATGGCAAAACAAAAAAAGGTGCGATTTGTCTAAAAGTTACTTTCCTGGTGCCTTCATGGTAGCATATGCATGGATTGTGTGTATGCTGCCATGGATAGTCACCAGGAAAGGAAAATTACAGAGCGGTAAGTATTCCATTTTCCATTTTAGCGCAGTGGTTCTCAGCCTCGGTCCTCAAGTACCCCCAACAGAACATGTTTTGGGAATTTATCTTAGCTAAAATTGCTGTCCAAAATACCAAGCCATTGACTGTAATTTAAAGCACCTGGGCAAGATGAAGGAAAACCTGCAAACGTGGCCTGTTGGGGGTACTTGAGGACAGGGTTGAGAAGCACTGAGCTAAAATCAAGGTCAAGACAATCCTTTTATAATTGTGGGCATTTGAGGGAAACCAAGTGAGTGTTAAAACCCCTGCTTTTCTTTTTTAGGTTGGGCTTTGTGCCCCTTTTCTGAAAATTGGCTTCACTTCCTGCCACATAGCCAAACAGGAAGTTAGGGTAAAACCTTACCAATGTCTTTCCTTGGGGACACACAGGTCAATCTAACTAGTGTCCCCATTAGGCAAATTTCACTCTAGCACTTTGTTGTGTACACCCCACATTATTAGGTCCTTTGGGGTTTATTAAAGGCAAATCCACTCTGCAATACAAGTATACTCCCTGTAAAACTGAGGCGAAGCACTGGTGATTTTATTATCCAATCATGTAGAAGCAAATATGCAGTTTTTTTCTTTTCCTTGCATGTCCCCCTCGGATCTCCAGCAACTGCATTTCCAAGTGCACTTGTAGTGCAAAGTGGATTTGCCTTTAGTAAATAAACCCCAAAGTCCAAGATACCTAATAATTTGGGGTGTACACAGCAAAATGCTAGAGTGCAATTTACCTAATGGGGAAACTATTTAGATTGACATGTTTGTCCCCAAGGAAAGACATTGGTAGGGTTTTACCCTCACTTCCTGTTTGGCTATGTGACAGGAAGTGAATAAATTTGAAGGAGAAAGTGGCAAAATTTGGAAGGTGTCTTCACCCTATCAGCAATGCAGACATCCCCAAAAACTGACAATACTTCTAATCCCTCTGCACTCTATCCCCAAGCAAAAATAAGAGAGGATTTCATTTAGTTTAACTTTGCAAAGACACATTCCTAAGTTCAACTGTGATGCATGTAAATAGCCCATTTAGACCTTGTTTAAGTTCAGGGAAATCTGCATCTGCTTTCCTATTAATTTCCCTAAAAATTGGGTTCCTGCAGCTAGGTTCAGGTTCAGAAATGACATCACGCCCCTATGGGAAGTTGCTTGTACTGCTGCTAATTTCTTCACACCAGCATGCCCCACTCACTGTTCTGAGGAAGAGATGATCGTCATTTGCAAATTAAGAAAATTATTTATTTTTAACATGGGGTGTAACACACATTCATTTAGGGCCAATTTAGACAGGATCCGATTTACCTACCAGCATGTTTTTAGAGTGTGGGAGGAAACCCACACAGGCACAGGAAGAACATGCAAACTCCAGGCAGATGGTTTGCGGGCGGGATTTGAACCAGCGACCCTTTTTGCTGCTAGGTGAAAGTGCTAACCACTACACCACTGTGCTGACAAAACATATATCTATTGATGTAGGTTCTTGTGTCCAGCAGAGAGAAGTTGGGTAGATGCCACACTCCCAATTCTGTAGGCATTAAAATGGTCTAGCACAGGGGTCTTAAAACTACGGCCCTCCAGTTGTTCAGGAACTACAATTCCCATCATGCCTAGTCATGTCTGTGAATGTCAGAGTTTTACAATGCCTCATGGGATGTGTAGTTGTGCAACAGCTGGAAAGCCGTAGTTTGAAGATTCCTAATCACTCTAGCATGTCTTGAAAAAAGGTGGTTTCTCATGTGCCTTGTATAATGCCCAAGAAATATCGTTCAGAAAATACAAGTGGGTCATGGCATAGCAACATTCCAAATTTAGCACTTAAGATGGTCGTGCACTATGCAATCTGATTGGCCAATCTCTGTCCAACTCGATATTTTGGAAAAATAGGTAACAGGAAGACGCACTTGCACAATTAATTCAAATTATAGGAAATCAAACAGGCTCTTGCACTAAATAATTTTTTTAATATCTAACTGATTGCAGTGTATGGTCACCTTTAACCACTTAAGGACCTAGCCTCTTTCTGATATTTGTTGTTTACAATTTTTTTTGCTAAAAGATTACTTAGAACCCTCAAACATTATACATTTTTTCCATGAAATGCAGCCAGCCTGTGTCCCTGTTTCCAGCCTGTGTCCCACCAAATGCAGCCAGCCTGTGTCCCTGTGTCCAGCCTGTGTCCCACCAAATGCAGCCAGCCTGTGTCCCTGTGTCCAGCCTGTGTCAAACCAAATGCAGCCAGCCTGTGTCCCTGTGTCCAGCCTGTGTCACATGAAATGCAGCCAGCCTGTGTCCCTGTGTCTCACCAAATGCAGCCAGCCTGTGTCCCTGTGTCCAGCCTGTGTACTTTCCTTGCTGTGGTGTCCTCTCCTGCGATGTCTCCTTCCACTTTTTTTGTGACTGTCTGGAGAGGGAGGGGGGGGGCTCTATCTCTAGAGGCAGGGCCAGATAGATCTTCAAATGTGGGTTGAGGATTAGCCTTTACACAGGGGAAGTGAGAGTCAAAGAAGTGCCAAACCTGGAGGTACCTAAAAAATACCGTTCTAGGAAGGGAGTGAGAGGCTTCTAAGGATAGGAAGGAGCGGATCACCCCGCCCTCTTTGAGCGATTTCAGGGTGATCAGGTCCCTCGCCATCCAAAGGGCAAAGGAGCTTGGGTTAAAAAATGCTGCTGGAAAAGAGGGGTCCCCGATAAAGGAAGCATGTTTTGGGTGGGGGGGAGGAGGGAGAACTTCTGTTTATATAAGGATCAAAGGTGCAGGGATTGAGCAACCACAGCGTTCAGTAGTGAAATATCCTTTAGGCGGATTAACTTTGCCCAAAGTAGGCCAGGAAGGTGGAAGGGGGATATCGAGGCCCGTTCAAAGCGGAGCCACGATATATTGTGTGGGGGCACATGCCATTGGGCTAACTGCAGGAGTCTATCTGCAAGATAATAGAGCCAGAGGTTTGGCAGACCAAGGGGCCGTGATCGATATATCATCTGTTTTTGTTGTGCCAGACAAATTTGTTCACTTCGCACTGAACCTGCTCAATCGTCTGCTTGGAAATATAGTTGGGGAGGGCTCTAAATAAAAATAGCAATTTGGGTAGTATGGACATTTTGACGGCTTGTATTCTGCCTAGGAAGGTGACATGAAAGGAGTTCCAGGAGTGTAATAGCTGTTTGATACGTGTGAAGGCTGGGGGGTAATTAGCCTGGTAAAGTTTGTGCATGGTGGGGGCTAGTTTGATCCCAAGGTAGGGCAGGGTCGGGCTATCAGTAGGGAATCCAAAATTAGCTTGGATTAGGGCAGAGGTACTATAGGGAAAATTGATGGCGAGGGCCGAACATTTTGATAGATTGACTCCCAGGCCTGAAATCTCATGAAAATTCTGAAGGGTAAGTATCAGGTTAGGAATGGAGATTATTGGATCTGGGAGGAACATCAAAATATCGTCCGCGTATAGACTCAGTTTAAACTTGTGCTCGTTTTTAGAGTAGCATCTAATGTTGTGGTCTAGCCTAATGGCTTGGGCGAGGGGTTCAATGGCCAGGGCAAATAAAAGGGGGGGGGGGGTAAGGGGCACCCTTGTCTAGTACCTCTGCCCAAAGTGAAGTAATCAGAATTGCACCCAGGGAGACTGATTCTAGTTTTGGGCTGTGATATAATGCTCGGAAACCATGAGTGAAGGCTCCTGTGAAGCCGAATTTGAGAAGGATTTTTTCAAGGAAGGGCCAGAGGACACTGTCGAAGGCCTTGTGTATATCCAGGCTCAAGAGAAGAACCTTATGGGAGTGTAGGTCTGCGTCTTGGATGATATTGGAGGCGAGTCTGATGTCGTCAGTGATTTGTCTGGTAGGGATAAATCCTGTCTGGTCGGGGGAAATGAGGGTGGTGATGATACTTGCTAGCCTGTCTGCTAGGATGCGGCCGAATATCTTCAAGTCTGTGTTAATGACGGAAATAGGCCGATAATTTTGGGGGAGCAAATGGTCCTTATTAGGTTTGGGGATCAAGGACATGTTAGCATGGAGCATTTAATCTGGAAACGTATTGCCCGCGAGGACGTAGTTGAAAAGCGATTTTAGGTGTGGGGTCAGGTGTTCTAGAAATTTTTTGAAGTATGGGGCTGAGTAACCGTCTGAGCCGGGGTTTTCGAGGGTTTCAGAGATTTGATAACTTTGTGTATTTCTATGTCTGTGCAAGGGGCGTTTAGCTCAAGTAGTTGTTCCGGGGAAAGTCTGGGAAGAGGGAGATTGTCAAGTCCAGTGTTGTGGGCTTGGTTTAGGGGGGCTGTCGGGGGGGAAAGTAATTCGGAGTAACATTTTGATAAAATTTGGAGAGTCTCAGAGGGATGGGAGGCTATATTACGTCACGGTTTTTAAGTTTATAAGTGTGGGGTGGTTGTAGGGATTGGTTAAGTTTTCTGGCGAACATGGTTGAGGCCGAGTTACTATGGAGGAGGAATTTGGCTTTCGACCATCTTAGAGCTTTCTCAGATCTATCAGATAGGATCTTATCAAGGTCAAGTCTACATCTGTTAATTTGCAGGAGGACCTCTGGAGAGTGGTTTTGGGTGTGAAGATGGTATATTCTGTCAAGGTCGGTTGTGAGTCTGGAGATTCTATCAGTCACTGTCTTTTCCTTTCCGTGGCAATTTGAATCAGGTGGCCCTGCAATACTGCCTTATGGGCCGCCCATAGAGTAGCTGGGGAGATGTCTGCGGTGTTGTTCAAAGAGAAGTATTCCTTAATATGTTTGGAGATTTTGTGGGATTACTATTGGGTCGGACAGGAGCGCTTCATTTAATCCCCAGCCCGCCACCGAGGGTTTCAAACCTATATGAGAGATATCTAGGGAGACCATCTGGTGGTCAGACCAGGGGCAAGAGTGAATAGCAGCTGCGGTGGAGTTGGCAAGGAGGATAGGGGAGCAAAAAACATAATCAAGTCTGGAGTAGTTATCATGGGGGCAAGAATAAAACGTATAATCCCTGGCACCAATATTGTGGGACCTCCATGAGTCCACCAGATTGTGTTGGTGCAGGCTAATATTAAGGGATTTAGGGAAGCCGTTCACGGTAGCGCCAGGTTTACTTCTGTCCATGACAGAGTGTGCAACTAAATTGAAGTCCCCAGCTAGGATCATGTGGGGGGAGTGGTATTTGTCTAGGGTTTGGAAAAAGGATCTGAAGAAGGTTGACTGGGAGTCATTGGGAGCATATACATTTGCTATTGTAATACATTTGCCCTGTAGGGTGCCCTGGATAATTATAAACCTGCTATCAGGATCTTTATAAATGCTACTAATATCAAAAGCTATAACATTTCGAATAAAAATAGCCACTTAGACTTAGAGCCAAACGTGGTGAAGTGCCCAGAGCTATAAGCTCTATCAAAATACTTAGGGTGAGATTGCTTGGAGAAATGGGTCTCCTGCATTAGGATGATGTCCGCCTTCAGGCGCTTATAATTTTGAAACGCTTTTTTGTGCTTTTGGGGGGAGTTGAATCCCTACACGTTGTGTGAAATTATTCTAATACCCATAATGTGTAGGGTGAAGGTTTGGGCTCATCAGGGTCTGGGGGCCGTCTCGAGGAATGAATACCCTTCGTTCTCTGTCGTGCAATGGAGGAGAAGTCAGGGTGTAATCAGGAGGATAATGGTACCACAGCAAAACAAATAGGTGCAAATACACTGTAAGTGCTAGGCGTACAAATGAGACCTCATAGGAGAACCTGTGGAGAAGAAAATTGACCCGAAGCTCCATAAAACAATAAAAAAAACAGAATACAGTAATAATACAAATCATAACTGAACCTTGGGGTCGGGAGGGGAAAGACCATCCCGACAAAAGTGAACCTGAGTGCGATCGGGGGTGGGCCCCTCAGATCTTGTGGACCGAAACATCCAACACCCTGAAAAACCATGTGGAGGGCGAGAAAGGAGGCAAGGAACGAAGATGCAAAAATAAAAAAGAGAAAATGGCAAAAATAAAACAAAACTGTAGTCCTCTTCCTTGCTCTCCTTAGTCCAGATCTCACCTTCTCAGTGGATGTGTCTATGTGCAGAGAACACTCAAGGGCGGGGGGACAACCAAGCGGTGGGCGCTGTGCTGCTGCACAGCGGGGAGCTGTAGCAAGTAGGGAAAAGGTGCAGTGGGGAGTAATGGAGCCTCAAAGGTAGGGGTACCTTGATATTGGGTGAGGCAGTTTAGTGTGTGTGGTCCCGTACCTGGTTAGAATTGTCCCCGGCCGCCCGGTAACTGGCAGGATCCCGCTATCAGTTCGAGTGAGGCGGTCTGGAGTGACAGGGGGAGTGCGGGAGATCAATGCTGTCAGCCTCTGAGTTCTTGTCTTTGGCGTCTTCTTTCCCTCTGCAGTGAAGGGGTAGCCCATATGGCTGAGGTGCGAGGGGTGGAAGGCAATCTCGGGAGGTCTTCCTTTGCTAGGAGGCCCAGCTTAACTAGGAGTTCCTTCCCTTCATGGATGGTGTATGTGGAGCCGTTATGGATCACTTGCAGCTTAAAGGGGAACCCCCATCTTTAACAAATCCTGGCTTCCTGGAGTGGTGTAGTGATTTCTTTCAGCTTACGCCTCTTGTGCAGCGTCGCCGGAGAGATATCAGGATATATTTGTATCCTTACCCCGTCTAGGGTGATATTGGGAGTGTTGCGGGAGGCTCTAAGAAGTTCCTCTTTAACTAGGTAATCTTTTAGGCACAAGACAATGTCCCTGGGAGGCTTATCATCAGGCGGCTTGGGGCAAAGGGCCCTGTGAAGCCTATCACAGGCAAACGCAGACTCTGGAGAGGCAGTCAATAAGGACTGGAACAGTCTGTAGATGGCTGGGGTCAGGTCAGTCACCATCTCAGGGATTCCTCTGATCCGCAGGTTGTTCCTCCTGTTCCTGTTGTCCAAATCCTCCAGGTGTTCTTGGAGTTGGGACACGGAGTCTGTGAGAGCCTCATGGTCTCTGCGTAGGTCAGTATAGGTGAGCTGCAGTTCGTCATGTTTGGTTTCAAGTAGGTCTGTCCTACCTCCCAATACTGCTATCTCTTGCTGCAGTGTGTTCGTCGATTTGTGAAGCTCCGTCTGGAACTTTAGTAAGCTGCAGCGGGTACTCACTGTCACCGGAGGAGGATGCTGGAGAGGCCGGTGGGCTGCGTGTGTCGGTCGGAGCGTGCTGGAGGTCAGTGCCATCTTGGGCTTTCCCCGCCATCTCCCGGACTCTGAGCAGATAGTTCGTGAGGGACCTCTGCGCTGGTTTCCCGCGACGGGACTTGGTGGACGGCATGCACCGGACTTTCCCCCGGGGGTGCAGGGAGTTTTCAGGCTGGATGGAGGGGTTTTATGGGCCCGGGGAGGGTGATTAGGTCCCTGCTGTGACGGAGCTCCGCTCAAGTGCGACCAGTCAGCTTCGCGCCGTGCATACGATCCTGCTTCAAAGTTAGGACGTATATCGGTGTGTGGCAGTCCGGAAGTGGTTAAAGATCAGAAAATATTAATTCATTGGGTTTAGAAACACTTCTCTGCTCTTTGTAATGTATTGAAATATTTGGGTAAAAAAAAAAACACATTTCAAAGATATATTAGAAGTAATAGGAATGAGATTAGCATCAAAAGAGTTAATTAACTGAGAACACTTACTAATTGCCTAACAAGACACATCCAATGAGATTAAATTAACCAACTGTTCTGGGCATGCGCCATTATCAATGAGAAAACCGCAGTTACCCTAGCACCAGTTGCAGTTCACATATTTATTATCATTTTGCGCTTTAAAGTGCGCCGGTTCGCACGCTCGGTTAATGACTTTCCCGACGCACCAATAAAGGTGTGAACCAGCGCAGCACATTTGTCTTAGTAAATCCCCCCCTCTGTCTCTCTATTCATTTCTCCTGTCAGCATTCTTTTTTTGTTATCATATGAGTACTGCCACAAAAGGATTTTTGTGCTGCTTCCCCTTTGAAGGGGATAAAAATACATAGTTCTTTAGATATTTACAATATTTGCTGGTAATATTAAAATAATTTCTTAAATTATAAATTTTAAAGATTAGGTAAAGCTATAACCACTTCATCACAGTAAGGAATTACCCCCTTCCTGACCGGGCCTTTTTTTGCGATATGTCCCTTTGACGTCCCTTTTTCCCCACAAATAGAGCTTTCTTTTGGTGGTATTTTATCACTTTTGCTGTTTTTATTTTGTGCGCTATAAAACAAAAAAGAGTGACACAATACTTTTTGCTTTTTGCTATAATATCTCCAATTTAAAAAAAAATTATAAAATATTTTTTTCCTCAGTTTAGGCCGATATGTAATCTTCTACATATTTTTGGTTAAAAAAATCTCAATAAGCCTATATTGATTGGTTTGCGCAAAAGTTATAGTGTCTACAAAATAGGGGATATATTTATGGCATTTTATTATTATTTTTTTATTTTGTTTTTTACTAGTAATGGTGATCTGTGATTTTTATTGGGACTGTGACATTGCGGCGGACAGATCAGACACTTTTGACACTTTTTTGGGACCACTGACATTTATACAGCGATCAAAGCTAAAAAATAGCCACTGATTACTGTATAAATGTCACTGGCAGGGAAGAGGTTAACACTAGGGTGTGTTCTAACGGTGGGGGGGGTCGGACTGCCTGTGGGAGGAGACTGATCAGTGTTCCTATGTACTAGGAGCACATGACCTTTCTCCTCACCCCTGTCAGAACGTGGATTTGTGGGTTTACATCCTCATTCTGGCTCTGTCAGGAGCGATCGTGTGTGCCTGGTGGACATTGCGGCTGCCGGGCATGCGCATCAGCTCCTCAGTACCGCAGCGGCGTGCGCGCCCCCTATACCCCTTTAAAGCGGCCTCTGTACAGCTATGGCGATTCGTGCAGGGGAGCCATTCTGCCGGTGAGCTTTTAGCAGGCGGTTAATATTAGATTAGGTTTAAAGTGGTTGTAAACCTCAGTCATGGGATTTTGAGCACAGCACATACTGTATACTGTATCTGTAGTGTTAACTTATGTCTCTCCAAAGCTCTGAGTGTCCTTTCTAGGGATAGGTTCAATGTTCGAGTTGAGCGTAAGTTTGACAAAAACATCAGCTGTTTGTTTGCTCGTAGAACATATGGGGCACTCGCGGCAAGTTCGCCCACCGCGGAGTGGCCCATAATGCACTGTGAGATCGCAGCACATTGACGGCTACTGATTGCACCTGACCTGCATGCTTTGGCCAATCATGGCTCAGGGGCTAAGTCTACGCCCCACACTATATAAGGCTGCTTCTTACACAGTGGCCATATATAGTGAATGAATGGAGATTAGGCATGTAGTGTAGTGTAGTGTGCAGTCAGTCAGTGTAGTATGTATATATAATACAGTTCAGAGTATATAGTGCAATCTGTGTAGTATATATAATACAGTTCAGAGTATATAGTGCAGTCCGTGTAGTATATATAATATAGTTCAGAGTTTATAGTGCAGTCCGTGTAGTATACTGTATATAATACAGTTCAGAGTATATAGTACAGTCAGTGTAGTACATATAATACAGTTCAGAGCAGTGGCGGCCCGTCAATAGGGGGGGGCGAATGGGCGCTACCCCCCAGCTAGACATAAAAAAAAACAAAGTGGTCCTGTAAGAGTGTCCGGATGCCAGACACTGAGCGGAGCTGATAAATGGGTATCTTGACCTTTGGTAGCCTGGTCTTTGGAGTGGCCTCAGGGCGCAAGCCATGCATCTGTAACTCTACGCACTCTATCTTGATTCCTACGGTTGCTTGCTTTTTATTGGCAGGTACGGAGGACGGTAGGTGGTCTTTTTTTGCAGTTCCATTGCTTCCGGTTTCCCACCACTCGTCTGTCGGAAATTGGAAGGAGAGCACGCACAGCCAGACTGGATGGGGTGAGCTAATGCTCATTATTCATTTCACACTGACAGCTGCCGCCCACCACTACGCTCCACATAGGCACCCGCTTTCCCGCTTTTCTCCATCACATGAGTCTCTATGGCTGCCTGTGCCCAGGCGCGATCATGCAGCTAGAGGAGCAGGATATGTGTAGAGATCGGCTGGCCCAGAGGAGAGCAGGTGTGCAGGTCTGGCCGGGAACTCAGCACAGGGATGGTGGTGGGGAGTGAACCCCTCATAATGAGCACAGTGAGGCTACAATTGATGGGCACAGTGAAGCTCCAATTGATGGGCACAGTGAAGCTCCAATTGATGTGCACAGTGGCTGCAATTGAGGGGCACACTGGTTTGCAATTGATGGACACAGTGAGGCTACAATTCATGTGCACAGTGGCTGCAATTGATGGGCACAGTGGTACCACAATTGATGTGCACAGTGGCGCTGCAATTGATAGGCACAGTGGCTGCAATTAATGGACATAGTGAGGCTGCACTTGATAGACACAGTGGCTACAATTGATGGACACATTGAAGCTATAATTGATGGGCCCAGTGGCTGCAATTGATGGGCACAGTGGTTGTAATTGATGGACACAGTGAGGCTACACTTGATGGGCACAGTGGCTGGAGGAGCGGGGTATGTGTAAAGATTGGCTGGCCTGGAGGAGAGGAGGTGTACAGGCCTGGCCGGGAACTCAGCACAGGGATGATTGTGGGAAGTGAACCCCTTATAATGGACACAGTGAGGCTACAATTGATGGGCACAATGAGGCTGCAATTAAGATTTTTTTCAGTATTTTTCAGAATTTTTCAGTTTGTTTGACCCCCCCCCCCCCCCCCCCCCCCCAGCAGCCACTGGTTCCAAGAATATAGTGCAATTGATGGACACAGTGAGGGTGCAATTTATGGACACAGTGAGGCTGTAATTGATGGGCACAGTGAGGCTGCAATTGATGGGCACAGTAGGGCTGCAATTGATGTGTTTTTTTCAATTTGTTTGCACCCCGCAAAAAGTTTTGAGCACCAGCCGCCACTGGTTCAGAGTATATATTACAAATAGCGGGCACAGAGTGGCTGCAATTGATGGGCACAGTGTGGCTGCAATTGATGGGCACAGTGTGGCTGCAATTGATGGGCACAGTATGGCTGCAATTGATGTGGTTTTTCAGTATTTTTTTTAATTTTTCAGTTTGTTTGTGCTCTCCCCCAAAATTTTGAGCACCAGCCGCCACTGGTTCAGAGTATCTAGTGCAGTCTGTGTAGTATATATAATACAGTTCAGAGTATATAGTGCAGTCAGTGTAGTATATATGTAAAATAGGTGAAAACGATGTAGTGTCAAACCACTCATTCACAGTAGCGCAATGAAAATAATATACATAAACATTAAAATAGAAGTATTTAAAAAATAATGTCCATATTCAAAAAAAAAAAAAAAAATGTCCATATCAAAACACACATGAATCAAAAGGCCATTGTGAAAAACTGGTGCAAATCTTCATACAACTGCTGCAAGCAGATGACAATCCAAAGCTTTGTTCAGAAATATCCAGACTGAAACTATATGATACATCTCTGAGTCAGGATGCACTGGAGTAAAACACATAGCCACACTAGGGAACTGGGCAGCACACAATTCATCTTGTACAGAGGTCCCTTGTCCCGGAGGTTGTCCTTTGAAGCCAGTCCTAAATCTGCTGAGCCAATTTGAACCAAGTCCGCGGGTGGCCCCGTCCTTGCCTATATAAGAGCTGTCAAAGCGAAGAGAGTTTTTTTCTATTTTTCAGGTCCGTCTGGCAGCGTAATTGACATCGTGGAGCACTTTTTCCTTTATTTAAAAAAAAATAAACGGTCTCTTGGGGTTTTTACTTTTTGACACTTTTTTGGGTGAATTGGTAGGGGCGCAATGTACCCGATACACTTGTCTATTCACAACACAGTTCTTCTGTTGTGTTACGGGGGGTGGGGGGTGTTCATTTCCTCCAAACAGCTCTCATACACTGTAACTGTAGTCTCTCTGCCCTCTCCTATGTGCTGCTGACAGATGGAGAAAGATTTTTAACATGATCTGCACTTTTGAAGGGGTGTAGAGAGGAGAAGACTGCAGATAAACAAGTAAAACCTATATGGGAGGATTTGTTTTATCTCTTTATATCATCTCAGGCTGTTCACTTCACTGGGTACACTTGAGGGTTTACAAACACTTTAAGTATTAAAGGTCTATTTTAAGCTTATGTTAAAAGGCAAATCTCACCATCAGGCAAATGTAACAAATAATACCTGTAATGTTTGTTATACGTGTGGGTTAGTGGCGGTTCACACTAGTGTGATGCGAGAATCCTGTGAATCCAGTGCGGGTTCCCGCATCACACCTGAATCGCACAGTGGTTCACACTGAGATCTGTGAACCACTGCAGGTGTCAATGTAAAGTTAACTACACCCCCAGATTGGTCAGCAGATCGCAGTGCAAACTTTGAAATGGTGCAGGAATCAGATCGCATAAGTGTGAACACCCATGCGATCCGATTCCAGTGCGCACCAAAAAAAGGGTCTCGCACCATTTTGGTGCGAATGTGATGTGATTTCAGCCATACAATTTTGTATGGCTGAAATCGCATCACACAGACATCACTTGTGATCTGAACAGCAATGCAGTGCTAATCACATGAGATGTCTAGCATCGCACTAGTGTGAACCAGGCCTAATAGTTGATGAAAATATAGTGGATTCAATAGAAATATAAGTTTGGTATGGACCCAGTTTCCAGGTACCCCAAGGGGAGCAGGAATAAGCAACACATCTACCTTGAGCTGGCCACAGACGGTTCGATTCCTGACCAGTTAAGCAAGGAACAGCCGATATTTGAACCATGTATGGACAGGGTGATTCTACCCAAGTTGATCCACCCATTTTTAGGATGCGATTATTGCCAGGGGCTAAAGCCACTAGCAATAGTCACTGTGTTATCCCAAAAGGGACAGTTTCGCATTACCCCCCTATTCGCACTGGAAGAACACAACAGCTCCATACAAGGGATTCCCCTTTTAACACTGACTGTGTTGATGGGGGATTCAAGCAATTTTGTTCCCTGCAATCACAGGTTGCAGGAAAAAAATACATATCATCTATGAACTGCCTTAAGGTTAAGACATTTGTCCTCTTTCAGTAGCTAGTTTGTAATCACATCTTATTTAAGTTGTACAATATACTGTATAGTCTGGTAATATGGATCTGATAAGAGTAGTATAACTTTCACTGACCTGATAGCTGACAAAAGAGTCATTAACTGAACGCTGACCATTTAGTCTTGATTAATTATTCTCACAACAATAATAGTTTTTCTTTGGATTCTCCAGAGAATGTAGGTGAATTATTGCACAATTAATGCTCATTTCTGTGTTAGATAAGATTTAATTAGCTCTGCTTTGGAGTAGTAGGGACAGATTGATTTTCAGTGATTTAAACCTTCTATAGCCAAACCACAGAAGAAAAAAAAAAAAAACCCTGACTTAATTTTATCTACAGCTTTTACCAATATATACAGGCAGTAAAGTATACAAATAAATAAAATAGATGAACTGAACACGTTTTTTTTCTTTAAATTACCTCTTTATTTTGATAATCTTTCAAACGGATATGTATTAATTTAGCGAACAGCCATTTTGTTGTTTTCTGGTAAAATTTGAAATGTAATAAATTAAATTGAAGTTATTGAATTCATATTGGTTAGATTATGTTTTCACTCTGAGCTAATCATCTACTAAATTGAATTTATTTATTTTGACATTACCATTGAAATAAATAAGCACATTATGGAAATGAAATAAATAAGCAATTAAACTGGACATGCACGTATCCTTAGTCAATAAAATATTCTTGAAATTAGAGCAAATTCACTGCAGGCAATGCTGTGGATGGATAAACAAAGATAATACATGTGATACCAGGGTATTGTTAAGGCTTGGAACCCAAATTTAAAGTTTAAAGCTTAATAGTGTTTTAAAATTCATGTTTGCATTGCTTTAGCTTGACATTATTAAAGTTTACAAGATAATTCCACATAATCATAAAATGTTAATTGTTAGTGTTGTTTATGAGATGGAAGTCAGCTCATACTACTAGTGAAAGAAGATGTTAGAGCTAGTGCTCTCTTGCATAGTATCCTACATCACATTTTCTCTTGTGACAGGTGGTTCAGATGGCTATCTTGAAGTATGATGTTATGTCAAACCTTCTATAAGCTTAAAGAAAGTGGGAACAGATTATAACATTTGTTGGATATTACTGCTACATGGAAACTTTTCCTTACATACTGTCAATAGTTTCATCAGACAGGAAGTGAAGGGAATTCTTCACCCGGGGCACAGGCAGAAATAAATAATCTGACAGGTATTCTTGCTTTCCCTTATGCATACTGCAACGTTTTAATTCTCACTATGTTGCTGTTGGAGACTTTCCTCACTTTTAATTTGAAAACCTTATCACCAGGACAGTAATGCCTGGTACACATGGGCTAAATGTTTGCCAGTATCGGCATGGACATTCAGCCTTGTGTACAACAGCCAATCCAACAGAAGCCAGCTGAACATCTGGCTTCTGTCTGTAGAATGGGAATGCCAGAAAAACATCTGCTGATCGGCCAATGGCTGTGAGTGCTAACCGATGTGCTGTGGTGGGGGGGGGGGGGGGGGGATAGCTCAGCTGGGAGATCTCTGTACTAAAACTGCTCCATTAGTACAGTGAGCTCCTCAATTTTTTTCATTCAGCTCAGAAAGCATAGTGTATACTTGTAGTGTGTTAGTGGCAGCCAGAGCTCCTATATTTTGTTACCAGAAGCACCTATAGGACTTGTAGTGTGTTAGTGACAGGCAGGCAGAGCTCCTATATTTTGTTACCAGAAGCACCTATAGGACTTGTAGTGTGTTAGTGGCAGGCAGGCAGAGCTCCTATATTTTGTTACCAGAAGCACCTATAGGACTTGTAGTGTGTTAGTGACAGGCAGGCAGAGCTCCTATATTTTGTTACCAGAAGCACCTATAGGACTTGTAGTGTGTTAGTGGCAGGCAGGCAGAGCTCCTATATTTTGTTACCAGAAGCACCTATAGGACTTGTAGTGTGTTCGTGGCAGGCAGGCAGAGCTCCTATATTTTGTTCCCAGAAGCACCTATAGGACTTGAAGTGTGTTAGTCCCATCACACACACACAGAGCTATATTTTCTTCCCAGAAGCACCTATAGGACTTGAAGTGTGTTAGTCCCATTACACACAAAGAGCTATACTTTGTTCCCAGAAGCACCTATAGGACTTGAAGTGTGTTAGTCCCATTACACACACAGAGCTATATTTTCTTCCCAGAAGCACCTATAGGACTTGAAGTGTGTTAGTCCCATTACACACACAGAGCTATATTTTGTTCCCAGAAGCACCTATAGGACTTGAAGTGTGTTGTCCCATCACACACACAGAGCTATATTTTGTTCCCAGAAGCACCTATAGGACTTGAAGTGTGTTAGTCCCATTACACACACAGAGCTATATTTTGTTCCCAGAAGCACCTATAGGACTTGAAGTGTGTTAGTCCCATCACACACACAGAGCTATATTTTCTTCCCAGAAGCACCTATAGGACTTGAAGTGTGTTAGTCCCATTACACACACAGAGCTATATTTTCTTCCCAGAAGCACCTATAGGACTTGTAGTGTGTTAGTCCCATTACACACACAGAGCTATATTTTCTTCCCAGAAGCACCTATAGGACTTGAAGTGTGTTAGTCCCATCACACACACAGAGCTATATTTTGTTCCCAGAAGCACCTATAGGACTTGAAGTGTGTTAGTCCCATTACACACACAGAGCTATATTTTCTTCCCAGAAGCACCTATAGGACTTGAAGTGTGTTAGTCCCATTACACACACAGAGCTATATTTTCTTCCCAGAAGCACCTATAGGACTTGAAGTGTGTTAGTCCCATTACACACACAGAGCTATATTTTGTTCCCAGAAGCACCTATAGGACTTGAAGTGTGTTAGTCCCATCACACACACAGAGCTATATTTTCTTCCCAGAAGCACCTATAGGACTTGAAGTGTGTTAGTCCCATTACACACACAGAGCTATATTTTCTTCCAGAAGCACCTATAGGACTTGAAGTGTGTTAGTCCCATTACACACACAGAGCTATATTTTCTTCCCAGAAGCACCTATAGGACTTGAAGTGTGTTAGTCCCATTACACACACAGAGCTATATTTTCTTCCCAGAAGCACCTATAGGACTTGAAGTGTGTTAGTCCCATTACACACACAGAGCTATATTTTCTTCCCAGAAGCACCTATAGGACTTGAAGTGTGTTAGTCCCATCACACACACACAGAGCTATATTTTGTTCCCAGAAGCACCTATAGGACTTGAAGTGTGTTAGTCCCATTACACACACAGAGCTATATTTTGTTCCCAGAAGCACCTATAGGACTTGAAGTGTGTTAGTCCCATCACACACACAGAGCTATATTTTCTTCCCAGAAGCACCTATAGGACTTGAAGTGTGTTAGTCCCATTACACACAAAGAGCTATACTTTGTTCCCAGAAGCACCTATAGGACTTGAAGTGTGTTAGTCCCATTACACACACAGAGCTATATTTTCTTCCCAGAAGCACCTATAGGACTTGTAGTGTGTTCGTGGCAGGCAGGCAGAGCTCCTATATTTTGTTCCCAGAAGCACTTATAGGACTTGAAGTGTGTTAGTCCCATTACACACACAGAGCTATATTTTCTTCCCAGAAGCACCTATAGGACTTGTAGTGTGTTAGTGGCAGGCAGGCAGAGCTCCTATATTTTGTTACCAGAAGCACCTATAGGACTTGTAGTGTGTTCGTGGCAGGCAGGCAGAGCTCCTATATTTTGTTCCCAGAGGCACCTATAGGACTTGAAGTGTGTTAGTCCCATTACACACACAGAGCTATATTTTCTTCCCAGAAGCACCTATAGGACTTGAAG
Source organism: Lithobates sylvaticus (assembly GCA_028564925.1). Lineage (NCBI taxonomy): Eukaryota > Metazoa > Chordata > Amphibia > Anura > Ranidae > Lithobates > Lithobates sylvaticus. The sequence goes on from CM053029.1 coordinate 236,890,388, forward strand.
TGTGTTAGTCCCATTACACACACAGAGCAATATTTTCTTCCCAGAAGCACCTATAGGACTTGAAGTGTGTTAGTCCCATCACACAGAGCTCCTCTATTTTCTTTGCATAAGCACCCACAGGACTTCTAGTGTGTTAGTGGCATCACACAGAGCTCCTATATATTCTTCTCAGCAGCACCCACAGGACTTCTAGTGTGTTAGTGGCATCACACAGAGCTCCTCTATTTTCTTTGCAGAAGCACCCACAGGACTTCTAGTGTGTTAGTGGCATCACACAGAGCTCCTCTATTTTCTTTGCAGAAGCACCCACAGGACTTCTAGTGTGTTAGTGGCATCACACAGAGCTCCTCTATTTTCTTTGCAGAAGCACCCACAGGACTTCTAGTGTGTTAGTGGCATCACACAGAGCTCCTCTATTTTCTTTGCAGAAGCACCCATAGGACTTCTAGTGTGTTAGTGGCATCACACAGAGCTCCTCTATTTTCTTTGCAGAAGCACCCACAGGACTTCTAGTGTGTTAGTGGCATCACACAGAGCTCCTCTATTTTCTTTGCAGAAGCACCCACAGGACTTCTAGTGTGTTAGTGGCATCACACAGAGCTCCTCTATTTTCTTTGCAGAAGCACCCATAGGACTTCTAGTGTGTTAGTGGCATCACACAGAGCTCCTATATTTTCTTCTCAGCAGCACCCACAGGACTTCTAGTGTGTTAGTGGCATCACACAGAGCTCCTATATATTCTTCTCAGCAGCACCCACAGGACTTCTAGTGTGTTAGTGGCATCACACAGAGCTCCTATATTTTCTTTGCAGAAGCACCCATAGGACTTCTAGTGTGTTAGTGGCATCACACAGAGCTCCTATATTTTCTTCTCAGCAGCACCCACAGGACTTCTAGTGTGTTAGTGGCATCACACAGAGCTCCTATATTTTCTTTGCAGAAGCACCTATAGGACTTCTAGTGTGTTAGTGGCATCACACAGAGCTCCTATATTTTCTTCTCAGCAGCACCCACAGGACTACCGACTACAATGGCTGGAAGACCGCCAAGGGGAGGCAGAGCGTGCAGAGCCAAGAACACAGGGCAGACAGTCTCTGTTTCTAGTGGACGTGGCCGTGGACGTGGACGTGGTCGTGCATCGTCATCAGCACGTGGCCATGGGACACGCGCGTCTTTGTTTTCGGCAGCTGGACATGTGGAGCCGCATCATGCTGAAGGCTTGGTAGAATGGATGACCAAGCCCTCCTCATCCTCCTCATCCTCTCTCACCCAGGCTCAGGGTACTGACAGAGCATCATCAGCCACCCCTTCCCTAGACCCACCATGTCCTCCTGAGGAGTCCCCCGAACTCTTTGAGCACAGTGTTGGGTACATGCTCCAGGAGGATGCCCAACGATTCGAAGGCTCGGATGACGATACCCAGCTTGAGGAATCTGGCAGTACAGTTCCACCAGCTGCAGCTTACTGCCAGGTTTGCTCTAGTGGTGAAGAGGGAGGGGATGATGAGGTCACTGACTCCACGTGGGTGCCTCAAGGGAGAGAGGATGAGGAGGAGGACGAGGAGGAGGAGGATGCGGCGTCACATGTCCAACGAGGCAGGATGCCCCCTGGAGGCCAGGTAGAGGCCAGCACAGCAACTGTACAACACCGCAGAGCTCCGCCTGTGCAGGGCGCTGCCTCTGCACGTTATCAGAAAAGTTCTTTGGTGTGGGCCTTTTTTGAGACGAGTGCAGCAGATCGCACCACTGCTATTTGCAATATTTGTCTCAAGCGTATCTCGCGTGGCCAAAACATCAGCCGCTTGGGCACGACAAGCATGACCAGACATATGGCGACCTGCCATGCAGCTCGTTGGCAGGCACACATAAAAGACCCACACCAAAGAACTAAGCGGACCTCTCCTTGCTCCTCCTCAGCTGGGATCTCCATCCCCACTACACCTTCAGTCCTCTCTGAAAGCTGCTCTGAGAGGACTGAAGGTGTAGAATTCGGTGTGTCACAACCAAGTACTTGCAGTACACCGACGTCCGAATGCAGCAGGCAAATTTCCCTGCCCCAGCTGCTGGACCGTAGAAAGAAGTACACTCCCAGCCATCCACATGCCCAGCGGTTGAATGCTAGCCTTGCTAAATTGCTAGCACTTCAACTGCTGCCTTTTCAGTTGGTAGACTCGGCCCCCTTCCGTGAGTTTGTTCAATGTGCGGTTCCTCAGTGGCAGGTTCCCAAACGCCACTTTTTCTCGCGGAAGGCGATTCCGTCTCTCTACCGGCATGTGGAGGGCAATGTCCATGCCTCGCTGGACAGGGCGGTCAGCGGTAAGGTGCATATTACCGCTGACTCATGGTCCAGCAGGCATGGACAGGGACGGTACCTTTCTTTCACGGCCCATTGGGTCACTCTATTGGCAGCTGGGAGGGATGCAGGACAAGGTGCAGTAGTGTTGGAGGTTGTTCCGCCACCACGCCTCCAAAACGCGACTACTGCTACTGGTTGTGACACACCTCTCTCCTCCACCCCCTCCTCTTCTTCTTCCTCCAGTGCTCTGTCCTTGGAACCAGCGGTGCTCCGTAGGCGTACAAGGGGCTACGCAAGTACGCAGGCAAAAAGATGCCATGCCGTGCTTGCGCTGGTGTGTTTGGGGGACAGGAGCCACACTGGGCCAGAGGTTCTGGCAGCTCTGCAGGGGCAGGCCGAGAGGTGGTTGACGCCACGTCAGCTTAAGCCAGGAATGGTCGTTTCTGACAATGGCACCAACCTCCTCTCCGCCCTGCGACAGGGGCAGCTCACCCATGTGCCCTGCATGGCTCACGTCCTCAACCTGGTGGTGCAGCGGTTCTTGGGCAGGTTCCCAGGCTTACAGGATGTCCTGAGGCAGGCCAGGAAAGTCTGTGTGCATTTCCGCCGATCTTATAATGCCAGTGCTCGGCTGACTGAGCTGCAAAAGGAGCTGAACCTGCCCAAGAACCGCCTAATATCTGACATGCCCACCAGGTGGAACTCAACGTTGGCCATGCTGCAGCGACTGCACACGCAGCAGAGGGCCATCAATGAGTACCTTTGCGACTACGGCACCAGGACAGGGTCAGGGGAGCTTGGGTTTTTTTCCCCACGTCAGTGGAGCATGATCAGGGATGCATGCACTGTCCTCTCACCATTTGAGGAGGCCACGAGGATGGTGAGCAGTGACAGTGCATGCATCAGTGACACTGTCCCTCTTGTCCACCTGTTGGAGCATACGCTGCGTGGGATAATGGACAGGGCACTTGAGGCAGAACAGAGGCAGGAAGAGGAGGACTTCCTTGCCTCTCAAGGCCCCCTTTATCCGGACAGTGTTCCTTCTGTCCCACCCATCACACAGGAAGAGGATGAGGGAGGAGGAGGAGGAGGAGGAGGATTGTGTGAGCATGGAGGTGGAGCCTGGCACTCAGCATCAGCAGCAGCAGTCTTTTAGGGATGATGTACAGTCCCAACAAGCCAGTGGACTTGTACGTGGCTGGGAGGAGGTGGCTGGCGATCATGTCATCCTCAGTGACCCAGAAGACTCCGGACCGAATGCCTCAGCTAACCTACGCTGCATGGCCTCCCTGATCCTGCAAAGCCTGCGGAAGGATCCTCGTGTTCTTCGGATCAAGGAGAGGGACCATTACTGGCTGGCCACTCTCCTTGATCCGCGGTACAAGGGTAAGGTTGCGGACCTTATCTTGCCGTCGCAGAGGGAGCAGAGGATGAGACATCTCAGGGAGGCCTTGCAGAAAGGTCTGTGCAACGCGTTCCAGAAACTGGGAGGCTACAAACTCCTGGTCCTGGGCGACGAGTTGCTGAGGCTTCGGTCAGTGGCAGAAGGAGCGGTGGGGAAGGTGGACGTCTGACCGATGCGTTCAGACAATTTTTTAGTCCGCAGCCCCAAGGTATGATCGGTTCCAGCAACCATCGCCAGCGTCTGATATACATGGTGCAGGAATACCTTGGGGCAAGGTCAGACTTGGACACCTTTCCCACCGAAAATCCTCTGGCTTACTGGGTCCTGAGGATGGATCACTGGCCAGAGCTTGCACAGTATGCAATTGAGCTACTGGCCTGTCCTGCCTCCAGCGTTCTTTCCGAACGCACATTCAGTGCTGCTGGAGGATTTGTGACTGATCATAGGGTGCGCCTGTCCACCGCCTCGGTTGATCGACTGACATTCATCAAAATGAATCAGTCTTGGATCACCACCAGCTACCAGGCACCTGAGGCGGATATAACCGAATAATTTTTAATGTCACATCCCTTCAAGACTGCCTATGCTGATGCTGAGTGACTGTGCTCTTATGTTCACTGACTATCCTCTTCCTCCTCCTCAATGATCCATGCCACAGCACCAGTGCCTAAGGCACAATTTTTCAGCCCCTGTTTAACAGGGGCGTGTACTTACAATTTTTTAAAAAAAATGCTTCGCAACACGTGTGACTGCTGTGCTCCAAGTACAGTCTCTGTGAGGGCCGTGTTGCAGTGTTGTGGCACCAGCACCAGTGCCTAAGGCACAATTTTTCAGCCCCTGTTTAACAGGGGCGTGTGTACTTACAATTTTTTAAAAAAATGCTTCGCAACACGTGTGACTGCTGTGCTCCAAGTACAGTCTCTGTGAGGGCCGTGTTGCAGTGTTGTGGCACCAGCACCAGTGCCTAAGGCACAATTTTTCAGCCCCTGTTTAACAGGGGCGTGTACTTACAATTTTTTAAAAAAATGCTTCGCAACACGTGTGACTGCTGTGCTCCAAGTACAGTCTCTGTGAGGGCCGTGTTGCAGTGTTGTGGCACCAGCACCAGTGCCTAAGGCACAATTTTTCAGCCCCTGTTTAACAGGGGCGTGTACTTACAATTTTTTAAAAAAATGCTTCGCAACACGTGTGACTGCTGTGCTCCAAGTACAGTCTCTGTGAGGGGTTGCAGTGTTGTGGCACCAGCACCAGTGCCTAAGGCACAATTTTTTTCAGCCCCTGTTTAACAGGGGCGGGTAATTACAAATCTTGATCTAATAGTTCACAGCAGGGCCCATTCCTGCGCCCACCAAGAGTAACTATGAGGGCCTACAGTCTTGTGGCAACACCGTCCACCACCACCGCCAAAGGCCCAATTTTTCTGCCCTGTTCATCAGGTGCTTGCAATTACAAATCTTGATCTAATAACTCACAGCAGGGCCCATTCCTGCGCCCACCAAGAGTAACTGTGAGAGCTTACAGTCTTGTGGCAAAACCGTCCACCACCACCACCCCCAATTTTTCTGCCCTGTTCAACAGGTGCATGCAATTACAAATCTTGATCTATTAACTCACAGCAGGGCCCATTCCTGTGCCCACCAGTCTTGTGGCTACACCAACATCTAATAGGGCAAATTTCTGCAGAGTATATACGCCAGGCCCCTACTTTCAAACATCCAACTTACAAACGACTCCTACTTGCAAATGGAAAGAGAAAACAGGAAGTGAGAGGAAATCTACCCTAGGAAGGGAAATTCTATCCTGTTAGATTTAATTTGGGAAAAAGGTATCTCCTCTCTACTGATACTTTATCACCAATCCTTGTTTCAATTAAAACCCCACTTTTCCAAAAACATTTATCATTGGGACGGAAAGTGAGGTGACATGTTCTGAACAGATGTGCAAAGACAGCAAATGTTACAGGGGTGATAACCCCTCCCTATGTTCTCCAAAAAGCTTAAAAATAGATTTTTTTGGGATGGAGCTACACTTCATAATGTACCTGTTCAGATTCTACTTAAGATCAAACCTAAAGCCGCAAGTGGTTTTAAATGGCTTCTTTTTTTCCTTTACAAATGTCATTTTGTGCAAGGACAGTTCTAAACACGGGAAACACATGCCACTTCACAGGCATACTTTGGACACCCCCCAGGTACCATATTTAAAGGAAAATGTCACTTTTTTTTTTTTCACTTTATGCATCATTAAAATGACTGCTCCCGAAAAAACGTTAGTTTTTAAAAGTTCTTTTTGCATTGATATATGTCCCCTGGGGCAGGACCCGGGTCCCCAAACCTGTTTTATGACATTAACATGCATATTGGCCGTTGTAATTAGCACTTTTGATTTCGAACGTTCGCGTCCATTATAACGTATAGGGTTCGAAAATTCTTTCGGTCCGTTCGAAGGTTCTGTTCGAACCGAACCCGGGGGTGTTCGGCTCATCCCTAGTGTATACCAAGCATACATTTGGAAAGTCTCTCTAGCCGAGACCCAGCAGTAAGAAACTGATAAAGGTTCACACCCCTCCTCAAAACTATGAAACATACAGTGTGTTATTTTCAGGACATATACTTTAATTTGGGACTGTATTAAATCCCATTAGCTTCATGGAGAATTGCATGGCAATCCACCTTGCTGATGTGAGTAGCAGTGTGGTGCAATGTGTGTTAAAGGTTTATGCAAAGATTTTGGATCATATATGAATGTTATTTGTGGCAGTGTTTACAGTAGGAAGCTCAACCTTTTCCTGACCACGTAACACAAATATGCAGCAGCAGGAAAAGTGGGCCCTAACGTCCAATATATGTGTCCATGATGCTCTGATGTTGTGTGCTAAGAAAACACTGGGGCAGCTTTTGGTAAAAGCTTATGGACATTGAGCCAGTGAGACACACTCCTGAAAGTGCATAGATTTGAACAACAGTAGTTTGAAAACAGCAGGAGTTTGGAGACAGCCAACTATTGACAAGGCTAGGTTTACCTACCTCACTTATATTATTAATGATACCTAACATAAGTGATTCAAAACTTTTTATCTATATGAATCAACCCATGAAATTAAGAATGAATGATACCTGTGCGAAAAGGATAACAATCTAATTTATTTAAACTTACTATTGTACAGAAAATAAACTTGTATTAGTCCGACTGTTAGCAACTATAACATAAACGATACAAAATATTGTTATAATGGTCCTACCCATGCTTTCAAGAGATTAATATTATACTAAGACAAAATCCTACGATAGCAAAAGTTAGGGAAAAAGTAAAGTGAGAGATAAGAATGCATTACACAGACATCCTTATATGTGGCCATGGGGTGTCCAGACCATGAGGTTGGGAGAGCAGGGGTAGCTCTCTCGACTGATTTATACCCCCCATGCCCCTACTCCAGGTTCCCTTCCCCCTGAGACCTTCCTTCTCATCGGTCCAGAGTTGCTCACATAAGCATTAGCTCTCTGTACCATGTTTTTAGTTGCTAGGTAAGATCCTAATATAACCTGTTCTGACATTAGCATGTCTAAAGTCCCCTAACCAAGTGGTGGCACAAAGTCTACTTAGGCTCTTTACCAAACAATAGGATAATTTATCACCTGAAGACATTCAATGGTTTCCTCGAGACAGGAGAAAATAAGTCCTGTAATGCTGAGCCCATATCTCATCACAAATTATATAAAGTCCTGTAAAAACATATACATACATATATATATATTCAATGGGGCATGATAATTTAAGTAGAGAATCCTTGCAATGGTTCCCTTGAAGCTCCTTGTTATAAATATGAAATCCAAAAATCTCCACCACACTATCTTTGCTTAGTACCTGTGTTTGAATTTAGGTACGACCATAAAAATGAACAGTAGCTTTAGGTGTGACCCTGCATAATCTCTATTTTGAGCTAGAAGCAGCTGTTCTTTCTGAGCTAGAAGTAGATACAAGGTTGCAAAAATAGCTGCTTGTAAGTCGCCAAGCCTTCTCAGCATAAGAAGGGGGACCCTGAGAAAAAAAATTGCAATACCAGAAGTAATTGTTCAATCTGAGGTTGCAAATCAGTCAATAGTTGTGTATAGGGCTACTAAAAGGATAAGTCATTTTCTTGTTGGTGATTTAATTGTAAGAGGTGTTTCTTTAGGAAATCATGTGGAAGTTAGGTGTTTGCCAGGTTCTACTGTGAGATACAAAGCTAGTGAAAAGTGCAATGTTTATGAAAGGGATTTCTCACAGAATGTTTCTTCTGTACAGAAGGATTTTCTGAAATTGGGCTAGGATCTTAAACAGTTAGGCTCCATGCACACTGGAGCTCATAAACGGACGTTTTTTGGAGTTTGGGCATTTTTTTTAAAAGCCCATAAACTCAACTCTGTTATCCTATGTGTCCAAAAAAACACACATGGGTGTTTTTGAACTTTTATCAGCAGTGGAGTTTATGGGCTGTTTTCTGAACGCCATAAATCACGTTCAGGAGTCGTTTTTCTGACCACAAAAAATGCCAAACGCTAATAAATGTCGATAAATGCTCAAAAACGTGGTCCACCAGCGGTTCGGTTTTTAAAGTTTTTGATATATTGAAAAAAATAAAAAAAATTATAATAATTTTAAAAAAACGCTGACGCGGAAAAACGCTAAGAAACACTATTGCAAAAACTTTAAAAAAAACGTTGAAAGACTCACTGCAAAGCTACTGGCGCTTTTAGTGTGCATGGAGCCTTAGGGTGTACTGCTACATTTTCAGAGGTCTTACCTGTGCTTAATGGACAACAAGAGAAAGTACTAGCAGAATTCTTTGGTTAACCACTTACCCACTGGGCACTTAAACCCCCTTCCTAACCAGACCAATTTTCAGCTTTCGGTGCTCTCACATTTTGAATGACAATTACTCCGTCATGCAACACTGTACCCAAATGAATTTTTTGTCCTTTTTTTCACACAAATAGAGCTTTCTTTTGGTGGTATTTAATCACCGCTGGGTTTTTTAATTTTTGCGCTATAAATCAAAATATACTGAAAATTCGGTAAAAAAATTAAATAAAAATTCTTTGTTTCTATTAAAATTTATTGCAGAGTATTGGCAGAGTATTGGCGAGTATTGGCGAGTACTGGCAGAGTATTGGCAGAGTATTGGCGAGTATTGGCGAGTATTGGCAGAGTATTGGCAGAGTATTGCAGTGTTGCAGTGTTGCACAGTGGTGGCAGAGCATTGCACAGTGGTTGCAGAGCATTGCAGTGGTGGCAGAGCGTTGCACGGTGGTTGCAGAGCGTTGCACGGTGGTTGCAGAGCATTGCACGGTGGTTGCAGAGCATTGCACAGTGGTTGCAGAGCGTTGCACAGTGGTTGCAGAGCGTTGCACAGTGGGGGCAGAGCGTTGCACAGTGGTTGCAGAGCGTTGCACAGTGGGGGCAAAGCATTGCTCAGTGGTTGCAGAGCGTTGCACAGTGGGGGCAGAGCATTGCACAGTGGTTGCAGAGCATTGCACAGTGGTGGCAGAGCATTGCACAGTGGTGGCAGAGTATTGCACAGTGGTTGGTGGCAGAGCATTGCACAGTGGTTGGTGGCAGAGCATTGCACAGTGGTTGGTGGCAGAGCATTGCACAGTGGTTGGTGGCAGAGCATTGCACAGTGGTGGCAGAGCATTGCACAGTGGTGGCAGAGCATTGCACAGTGGTTGGTTGCAGAGCATTGCACAGTGGTTGGTTGCAGAGCATTGCACAGTGGTGGCAGTGTATTGACCAGCGCTGTGGGCACTAGACATCCAGCCCACAGCGCTGATCCCATCTCTCCCCCTCTCCGCTTCTCTCCTCTCTGTACCGATCGGTACAGAGAGGAGAGGCGAGGAACCGGCGTCATGACGTGACGCCGGTTTGTGTACATGTGATCGCTCCGTCAAATCACGTGGTAAACGGCCGCTATCAACGGTAAACGGCCGAGTGCGCGCCCCAGGGGGCACGCGGGAGCAAGTTTCCGGGAGGACGTCCGTAGGACGTCCTCCCAGGATAAGCCGACCGCGCTGTAGCCATCTTTTGACTGTAGCGCGGTCGGCATGTGGTTAAAGGACTGGTGCAAAGCTGAAAGGTTTAAGTTATGTTAGTCATGATACTATCAGGTGGTCTGACAATGAGCTGTACAAGAGAGATGTTCTGCATCCCTCACACAAGGGCATTGAGCTTCTTAGCATGGAATTTCAGGAGTTTTTTGGACAGGCATTTAAACTAAGAAATGGGGGCAGATACTGTATTAAACATTTGTCCCCAGCAGGTTGAAACAAATGTGAGGGTTTATATTGCTAAGGACTGGGTTGATTGGTGGTCACTTCAGTTAAACTTTCTGGAGGTAAAAATAAAGCAGTAGATAGCAGTGTTTGTCATGTCATGTGCACTATAGTGTTGGGCAAATGGTTCGGACCAAAAAAAGTTCAACCTTGAACATCGCTTGTTTAGCAAACACCTGAATTTGTGGGAATGTAACCTGAAAATGTAATTTTTATTTTAACATCATTAAAAACATCATGAAAACATATAGATGTGTGATTGAACATATGGCCCAACGCCATTATTGATACTTGTTCCCAACATATACTGTACATGAAAAAGTTCTTGGGCATAGAGTGAGTCAACACATTTTCAATTATTCAATTGAATTTAAAGGGAAATCGTTACCATCACAACAATCTAACAAACAATTTCATCAATGACAATGAACAAAATCCAAAACAAAAACAAAATCATAACCAATATAAGTATTTAATAGATATTGTGCTCACCAATTTTATCAAATCCTGGCTGTATGTCACCTTCAGCGTGAAAAGGGACCAGACCCACATCCAACCTCATAGTCTAGAGTGACAGCATCTAGAGCTCGGTCTGACAGACATTGGATCACACCTTAGATGGAATTAGGTTTTGCATGTCTGAAATATTAAGATATAGAAGATCCGTCTAAACAGATCCAATGTATCTATGGCCGCATACACATAAAGTACATATGGGTAGCTTTTATTTTTTATTTTTTTATTTTTTTTTTAGTTTAGCCATAATTTTGAGAACTGCACTGTATACCTACCATAATGTGTCTAGCATAACCCGCATTCTTGTACAGTTGTGATACTCACTACACTAATACTGGTCGCCTGAAATGAAAATGATATAGTATGTATACGTGGAGAGTGGGGGCAGCTTAAGGTCTAAAACTCACACTAATAGTTACGGGCTTAACCCATTGCTGAACATATTAAGTCATGGGCCACCTGGATTTCGCAGGGACTAACCTGACCCTCTATTCATGAGACCCCCCACCCTCCACGGTGCATCCTCACGAAGACGAACATGTTATATGCAATGTTAACTACCTTAATTTAGGTCTATAAAACTACATCACCACCAGTGCACCCCGATCTCTTCGATCACCACTGCGACATCTACCCCCTCCCCTAGAGCACACCCCCAATATACTTTATTTACTCTACTATTACTTTTAGTCCACCTGCCTCTCCGATATTACAAGAGATTCCATATACTGTATACACTCCCTTATTCATGGGCACTGTCAGAATGATACCATGCCCTCTAGTGACACATGGTGACGCACGATGAACAAACCATCCCTCCCACCTTCTTACCACTCTAGGTGACATTTGATCCACTACAGCCATGTTATTAACAATGTTTTCCTTAAATGTTAAGATTCAGTAGTTCTCATATTACACACAGTTTTTGACCTCCACTTGACGGTCATTTTATAATCAAGATATCCCATATAGCGGATCTCCCCCTCGCTACACCTCATACCGCAGACGGTTTAAAAAAATATATAATGTTCAATCCCACACACACCCCGGGCCTCCCGGCATTACTTGAGACAAACTATTTCTCACAAACCTCTCACTGGTAATACACTCCTTACCAGTGACAGCCACTCACTACCGCTCCTCCCACTACCCCCCAAAGAGTACAACCTGGTACCTGATTTTACAGGTACCACTCGTCTCCTCGCCTTGTAGGCGAGATTTGAGCATCCACTCAACAGTAGCCCGTCCCTCTGACCCCGATCCCCCTGTGACCCTCCCCCCTCTCCCCCCCATACCTCTCCTCCCCCCCCTTCCCCCCCCGACCTGTACATTGCTCAAATACACCAAGCCTACTTACGCCCTACACGACCGATTATTGGAACTAGAGATCAACTGGTTAATCTCATAGCTTGACCTCTACCCTAATAGCCCTTGTACACAACCTGACCCGACTCCTCAGGTACCCTAATTTAAGACGACATGGCATACTCCCAACTAGGAAAGACACCGACCCTTATCTCACACAATATTAATGGCTTAAACTCACCTGAAAAAAGAGCCAAACTTCTGAAAGAGCTTAAAAAAACCCGCCCAATGGTAGTGTTCTTGCAGGAGACCCACTTCAAACACGAACACATACCTAAGTTCACAGACAACATATACAAGGAAATGCACCACGCTACCAACCCCTTAGCCAAGACAAAAGGTGTCTCTATACTCATTAACAAAGAGGCACCTTTCAGACTACAACATAAGCTAGCTGACCCCGAAGGCCGCTATATATTCTTAAAAGGAGACTGGGCTGGCACACCCCTCACATTCGCCAACGTTTACTTCCCTAACAGGACACACGTCCCGTTCTGTAGAAAGATTGTAGAGGAACTGAAATGGTTCGCAGAAGGCTGCATCATCTTAGGTGGGGACTTCAATATCCCCCTCTCACCCCTTACAGACACATCCACGGGCCACACGACAGTGACATACAAGATACTCAGACGCATCAAGCTACTAATAAGCTCCCTCTCTCTAGTAGATACTTGGAGAGCTATCCACACCACAGGGAAAGATTTCACTTTCTTTTCCCACCCCCACAAAAGGTACTCGCGGATAGATCTTATTTTTGTCTCACAACGAGACCTTAGACACGTGAAATCGGCTGATATAGGCATCATATCGATCTCTGACCACGCACCCACGGCAATCTCTATGCAGCTAGCACCTCCCAAACGACCGTTCTACAACTGGAGACTGAATGCCTCCCTTCTAACAGACCAGACAATCAAAGACGAAATACAAGCTGCAATTAATGACTATTTTAAGAACAACAACGACATAGACACTGACCCCCTGACCAACTGGGAAGCACACAAATGCGTGATACGGGGAATTTTGATGAAATGGGGCGCGCGGAAGAAAAGAGAAAGGGAAACAGAAATAACTAATCTGACCACAAGAATCAATAACTTAGAAACACAACACAAACAATCACTTTCCATATCAGTAGAGAAAGAACTCACGAAATGCAGGAACGCCCTTAAACACATTTTGGACCTTAAGATTAGGAAAGCACTTTTTTTCAAGAAAGGCATCTACTATGAACATGGTGATAAAAGCGGAAAACTATTGGCCAAAGCCCTCAAAGATTCACAAATGACGAACACAGTGCACGTTATCAGAGACGCAAGTGGTAAACCCAGACACGACCCCACCGACATCGCAGATCTCTTTCACAAATTCTACACAAAACTCTACAACCTACCAAACCAACATAAACCCCCTCACATCACGTCCACAAAACAAGAAACGATAGACCAATTCCTGACGGACAGTGACCTACCCCATCTACCCCCAGAGGACATACAACAACTAGAAGAACCCATATCCACCACTGAATTATTAGGAGCAATTAAAGAACTAAAACCAGGGAAAAGCCCAGGCCCCGACGGCTTTACCTCACAATACTACAAGACTTACATGCACCAGTTAACCAAACCCCTACTGAACACATTCAATTACCTAGCCAAAAATAAACACCATCAAGACCCCTTTCTTATGGCACACATAGCAGTGATCCCCAAGCCAGACAAAGACCACTCTGACTGCGCAAACTACAGGCCCATTTCCCTCTTAAACACCGATCTGAAACTCCTGGCCAAAGTATTAGCTAATAGATTGAAACCCCTCTTAGGAAAAGTCATTGGCCCCGAACAAGTAGGATTCATGCCTGGTAGAGAGGCAAGAGACAACATCACCAAAGCCCTTAACCTGATACACTTTTCCAAACTATCCAAGGATGGAAAACTTGTACTTTCCACTGATGCCGAGAAGGCTTTTGATAGAGTCTCGTGGGACTACATGATGCGCACCTGCTCCCATATTGGGCTAGATAAAAACATGATGTCCTGGATAACAGCACTCTATCAGAATCCTCAGGCCAGAATTAAGGTAAACAATACGCTCTCAGACCCGATAAAGATACGCAATGGCACGAGACAGGGATGCCCCCTATCCCCCCTTCTCTTCATCATCTCCCTTGAACCCTTAATCAGAACCATCAACGCTAACAAGGACATAAGGGGCTTCAAGATTGGAGATAGAGAATACAAAACCGCTGCCTATGCAGACGATCTCCTGTTTTTTCTCAAAGAACCACACATCTCTATCCCCAACCTTGAAAAAACATTTGAAACCTTTGGCTACATTTCCAATTTCAAAATTAATAACACAAAATCTGAAGCCATGAACATAAACCTTTCACCAAACCAACTGAAACTGCTAAAAGACAATCATAACTATACATGGGTCAACCACACTGAAATACCTGGGGATTAACCTGACTAATAACATTGACTCCTTGTACCGCCACAATTATGAACCACTGCTAAAAACATTGATTAGAGACCTCCAAAAGTGGCAATCAAAAACATTCTCCTGGTTTGGCAGGGCCTCAATACTCAAAATGACGATACTACCCAGACTTCTATATTTCTTTAATGCCCTCCCTATCAAAATCCCAGAGACTTTCTTTACCAGACTGACTAGAGCACAGAGACACTTCGTATGGGCAGGCAAAAAACCAAGGACACAGTTTAACCTCCTGACACTCTCCAAAAACAGAGGTGGCATAGGCCTTCCGAACTTCAGGAAATATCACCAAGCATCTCATATCACACGGATAATAGACTGGCATTGCCACTCGACAAACAAAGACTGGATACAGCTAGAACAAACCCTTTCGCCCTACAATCTTACCTTCTATCCCTGGACGAAACACTCCAAAACAGACAAGAAGCTAGAACACCCACTAGTATCAACCACACTAAATATATGGCACAAAGTAGCGGGGAAACACCACCTAGCTTCAATACCTGGACCGCTCACTCCAATCACAAACAACCCGGACTTTATTCCAGGCCTACATATCAAATGCGTACAAACCCGAACGACGAATCAATGCCTGACGGACTCTAGAATTAAAACATTAGATGATCTACAAACAGACTGGGGGGGCCCATTTCCTGGTGTATGGTTCTACATGCAACTTAAAGATTTCTTGTTAAATGGTAAACACAGAACATCATACTGCCTTCCATTACTCCCGCTAGAAGAAATCTGTTTTAAACGATCCCCAATTAATAATACCACCTCTCTTGCATACTTCTGGTTAAACCAGACTGAAAACACGGACAATGACAAACACAAAAAGAGGTGGGAAAGGGATCTAAACATCACGATTACGGACGCACAATGGGAGAAGGCCTGTATCATGTCCCACAAATGCTCCTTGAGCACCAGATATCAGGAAATCTCGTACAAAATACTTACACATTGGTACATTACACCTCACCAGATCGGGAAGTGGTCCCCCACGAGATCTAATTCTTGTTGGAGATGCAACAAGGACACCGGAACCTTTCTCCACATTTGGTGGACATGCCCCCCCATCCTAGCATTCTGCACTGAAGTGATAAAATGGATCAAATCCATAACAGAAACCAGAATAGACCTTACCCCGGCAGCATGTCTAATAAACGTAAACGACCTTACTATTAACAGATACAAAAGATCCCTCACCAGACACCTCCTACTAGCAGCCAAAACACTCATCCCCCTACACTGGAAAACTACACACACCCCCAGTCTTACAGACTGGATTGACAGAGTAAATTACATACACAAAATGGAGGAATTAGCAGCAATGAAGCAAGAAAATAACCCCCGTCTCAATGAAACCTGGCAACCATGGGTGCTGTTTAAATACTCACCTGAATATACCTCTCTTACTGAATTAGCAGACCCAGATGGTCTTAATCCGACCCGACCCCTATCCCCCCAACTACCAGACTGAAACTTGGACCCCTACCTGGATGCTAAGACAAGCACTTACTAGATCACTGTGCTACCTCAAGAGTCAAGCACCACGACTGCCAACCAATCCCAGGAAGCTCTATCCTTCAAGATGTTCCAAACTACGATCTCCCCTATCCCCCATTCCAATACTTACCGAAACCCCGCATTCCCACCCAACCTCCCCCCCACCCCCCCCTTTTCTAGATACCTTTAGTCTAGTGAATTGACTAACCCTATTCTACCATGCATTGTACAATATGTAAAATATCCTATGTATAACCCTGCTGTAATTACGGCCACACTTGATACTACACGCCTTTGTATTACTACCTGTTAAGTACTTTTTTTCTGTTATGTTTCATTATCTCAATAAACTTTGATTGTGAAAAAAAAAATGGGTAGCATAACTCAATCTATTTCAGTTTAACAACCATTCATAGCCAGTCCTCCATATCCCATATGCAGACATATATAGTGGCAATCTATAAGAGATATCCTGGGGGTTGGGGGGTATTTATAACTAACCCCTCCTCACTGATAGTAGCCTCCAACCATCAACACCACCCGAACACCACCACCACCCACCATATGGCCCCCAGGAACGAGATCTATCTCATACACACCAGACAACATACACACATGCACTCAACTTGCATACATATCTAATTACTAGCCTCCCTCCCCCTTAAACACCTCCCCTATAGAGCCATACCACAATAATATCCCCAGCCATTCACCAAGCAAACATACCCAAGCAAACTGACCAACCCAGACAACTACCACCAATGAGGGGGGACTAACAGTGGAACAACAATGGGCATAGAGCCTATATCCCAGCCATCCAGACATCTAACCTCCCCACTTGTGTGCAGAGATAACCATAACCCTGCCTTTGCCATAACCATAACCATAATCTTTGCCCAGTGTCACCAATCGCCGCAGGACTGAAAGCCTGTTAGCATCTGACCGCCACCGTTTTATAAATGCGATCCCGCCGGACAAGATTAGGCCACGCATGACCCACTGACGTCATATCCGGCGCAGGTGCCCCAGTACAGGCGCATGCACAATAGTGTCTCCCCGCCTTGCAGAACCAGATAGACATCCGAGAGAATGGTGAGATATGCACGGTGTCCTCTCCCTGCCAGGAGAGAGGATAGAACCTACAGCGAAGTAATGGCAGGGAGATCTAATACAGCTCCCTATCCATCACGGGTGCTCGAATACCTGTCAATACAACCACCATACTGGAGAGAAGCATTCACATATAGATAAATGCTGTATATAACCAGATATTTACATACAACAGTTACAAATCCAATGGTAATGATGATACATTTGAATATATACACATAAAATGTATGACTAACTCATGTATTGCTGACTATATGATGTCCCTAGTAAGTAGTCCAACCCAGGAGCTATTAGACCCATAAAAAACAATACAACCTTCCTGAAGAAAAGGCTTGAAGGTAAGTGCTGTATTTAACCCAGGAGGTATGGTCACTTTTTTTATTATAGATCCATTTAGCCGCTTATTTTATGACTGATTTATCAGAGTCGAATAATGAAATGAGATCACTGTGGGGTCATAACTAGGGAACTCGTCAAGAAATTGCCAGACCATTGTTCCTAATTTTTACTGACTGGAATGATACCAGCTGATTGGAGAGAAGCCAATGTAGCACCAATATTTAAAAGGGGACAAAGTACATCCCTGAGAATCACAGACCAGTTAGCCTAATGCCCCGTACACACGATCGGACTTTCCGGCGGGATTGTCCGCCGGACCTAGTCCAGCGGACAAACCGCCGGAATTTCCAGCGGGGCTTCGCCGGACTTTCCGAGCTGTGGACTTGCCCACACACGCCCAGACTTCTCCGGCAGACAATCTGCGGAAAAAAGTCAGCAGGACTTTTGAAAATGAAAGGACTTGCCCACACACGGAGCAAGTCCATTAATTTAGAACGTAACTGCAGGTAGACGGGACTAGCGAAGGCAGTGAATGCCGCCACGCTAGCCCGTCACCTGGCATGGATTTAAAAAAATAAACGGTGTGGGAGTCCCCCCCAAATCCATCTCAGACCCTTATCCGAGCACGCAGCCCGGCCGGCCAGGAAAGGCCCTCCTGAGCCGTACCAGGCCACGTGCCCTCAACATGGGGGGTGCCCTGGGGAAAGGGGGGCCGTGCGGCCCCCCCCACCCCAAAGCACCTTGTCCCCATGTTGATGAGGACAAGGGCCTCTTCCCGACAACCCTGGCCGTTGGTTGTCGGGGTCTGCGGGCGGGGGGCTTATCGGAATCCGGGAGCCCCCTTTAATAAAGGGGCCCCCAGATCCCGGCCCCCAACCCTATGTGAATGTGTATGGGGTACGATGTACCCCAACCCATTCACCTAAGGTGTAAAGTGTAAATAAAAAAAAAACACACAATTTTTTTTAAATATTTTATTGCACTGCTCCGGGGGTCTTCTTCTGTCTTGGGGGGTCTTCTCGCCGGACTCCTCCGCTATTTTTCCTAGCTCTTTTACCGAGCGGAGGAGCCCGGCTTTCTTCTTCGTCGTCGCCGCCGTCGTCTGGGGGTCTCGATCCTTCTTCGGGGGTCTTCCGGGGTCTTCCGGGGTCTCTTCTGTTCTTGCCGCTGTCGCCGCTTTCTGCGCCGCCTTCTTCTTCTTCTTCCGATGTTGACTCGTCGCGCTTTCTGGCCGGAATGGCAGAGCCGCGCTGTGTTGTGACTTATATAGGGACTAGGAGGCGGGGTCACATGCTCATGTCACATGGTGACCCGCCAACTATGATGTCACAGTCCCAGCATCCTCCGGGACTGTGACATCATAGGGGGGCGGGGTCACCATGTGACATGAGCATGTGACCCCGCCTCCTTGTCCCTATATAAGTCACAACACAGCGCGGCTCTGCCATTCCGGCCAGAGAGAGCGATGAGTCAACATCGGAAGAAGAAGAAGAATACGGCGGCGGCGGCACAGAAAGCGGCGACAGCGGCAAGAACAGAAGAGACCCCGGAAGACCCCCGAAGGCGGATCGAGACCCCCAGACGACGGCGGCGACGACGAAGAAGAAAGCCGGGCTCCTCCGCTCGGTAAAAGAGCTAGGTAAAATAGCGGAGGAGTCTGGCGAGAAGACCCCCCAAGACAGAAGAAGAAGCCCGGAGCAGTGCAATAAAATATTTTTAAAAAATTGTGTGTTTTTTTTATTTACACTTTACATCTTAGGTGAATGGGTAGGGGGTACATCGTACCCCATACTTATTCACATAGGGTGGGGGGCCGGGATCTGGGGGATTCTTAGAATTCTTCTATAGCCTATGGGCGGAGAATTTGACCATAAATGTCTGCTTCATCGAATCTTCATGTCAAATCTTTTCTCTCTATGTCAAATAATCTTGGACTAATAGAGTTAGGTTAGGCACATTCAACCTTTTTTGCTATTGTCTCTATAACGTCAAATCTTTTCTATCTATGTTGAATCTTTTCTCTCTATATAGAATAATCTTGGACTAATAGAGCTAAAGTTAGGCACATTCGACCACAGGTTCGATCGACACAGATCGATATTGTCAGCGTCATGTCGAATCTCCTATCTATATCTAACTGCTGTCGCAACGAAAATGAAAATAAAGCATTTGTTTATTTTGGATCTTTCGGTTTTCGGATTCTGCACGTTCATTATCATTTGTTAAAACGATAACAAAAATACCTGACATTCGGACGAAAATGCATTCAGACGAAAACAAATGCACATGTCTAGTAATTATTCTTGCCAAACCAGTGCCCCTACCCATTCACCCACAAAAAAGTGTAGTGTAAAAAAAAAACTGGAGCCAGTTTTTGACAAGGCCTTTATTAAAAAATAAAATGTCCCCAGATGTAGATCCATCGTCAATTATGATGCCTGCCGCACCACCAGGCCCCTAAGAACCCCCCCAGAAAAATTCTCCCCCCGCGACAAAGGCTAACTCCCGACTGCCTGCTCCTCCATCTGACAGTTCTTAAATAAGTAAGGGCGGGGCCACCTGGTGACATCACCTAGTGGTACTGCCTCCCTTATCTATTTAAGAACTTTCAAACGGTGGAGCAGGCAGTAAGCATTTTATCTTTGTTGCAGGTGGAGAGTTTTTTTTCTTCTTTCCGGTCCCGTGGTGTGGCAAGCATCATGATTGACGATGGATCTACATCGGGGGACATATTTTTCAAGCCGGCTCCTTTTTTTACACTGCATAGTTTATTTTGGGTGAATGAGTAAGGGGTACTGGATCTGGATCTGGGGGCCCCTTGTTAAAGGGACTTCCAGAAGCCGATAAGCCCTCTGCCCGCAGACACCTGCAACCACCACCCAGGGTTGTGGTGAAGAGGCCATTGTCCCCATCAACATGGGGACAAGGTGTTTTGGAGAGCCCCCCTGCCCCAAAGCACTCCTCCATGTTAAGGGCATGTGGCCTGGTGTGATGTTCCGGATAAGTTTTTTTTTCTTAATTTTGGCATTGGGTTCCCCTTAAAATCCATACCAGACCCAAAGGACCTGGTATGGATTGGGGGACCCCTACACCTTTTTTTTTTACATTTTCTATTGCGGCTAATTCGGCCCTCCTTAACAACTTATGACTGCGCACTCGGTAAGTGAACATTCCGCCGAGCGTAAAGAAAATTCAGGGATTCGATCTTATGCTCTGCCCAAACCACTCACCCACCCCTAACACTAACATTAATTCAAAAAACAAATCAAAATACTCAAACCCTTCTGGCTCTGCTTTCCAACGAGAGAGTGATCTTCCCTTGGAATTGGTATAGAAGCAATGTCCTTGTACGGGTCAATGCCCAATTGAATGCCCTCCTCAAGCTCGTGTGAGAGTAACCCCTAAGCAAGGGGTGCTCACAAAGGGTATTGGCTTGTAAACTAAAGTTTTTTTCCTCTGTGCAATTTCTACGTAACGTAAGAATTTTCACATAGGGGATACTGCAAACCAGAGGTTTTGGATGTGCACTGGATGCATGCAGCAAGGTGTTACCCACTGTAGGTTTGCAGTAAAGGTCCGTAGCAATTGTGCCATCAGGATGTTTAATGATTGTAAGGTCCAAGAATGGTATGTGCTCGGAAATGTGATCAAAAACAGATCATTTATGAATCTGTACCAGCAAAGGACAAGATAGAGTGTATACTGATCTTCCGAGAATACCTTTCTTTCCTAAGCACCAAGGGAACTGTGTATCATTGACACTTTGGGGACATATATTCAGCCCCCCCAGGTACAACTTAGAGTATTCCACTGTTCGATGGAACAGCCTGGAGATGAAAGCCCTTCCATTGGGTGAACCCTGATGTGTACCTTGGTTCACAGAAAATAGTCACACTGTGAGTATTATCTGCTTCTATTGCCTACCATTTCTATATGCCATGCTGTTACCTACTGTGTTCTTACAATTGCATATTTGTTTATTTCATACTCTTTTTGATATTTCTGCTGTTTTGTTACCAGACAACACAGCTTGTCTCAAATCAGACTGAAGAAGGAATTCATTATCCATAATAACTTCCGGTTCTGGCGCTACATGGAGTAGCTGCTTCTCACACCAGCTCCCACAGCTAGACTCCAAAATCAGCCTATAAAACCAGCAAAACCTGTTCCAAACACCGGCAGCCTCTCCCCCCACACCCGGCCACATCATGGACCGATTTGTGGAGAAAACCGGACCACGATCGTACGCGGCCGCAATCGGCACAGCCGCAAATCGAGGCCCCGGCTTCGGCCTACACGGACCCTCTCACAGAAACAGCGCCTGACATGGAGGTAAGCTGCAGCCTGACCCCCCCTCCTCACAGCATGAGGCTGCCCCACAGCACACTGGTGATCAACACACAGAGCTCATTGCCCAGGCTGTGGCAACTCTCCTCTCCCCCATGAAAGCAGCCTCTGTGGAAAAGGCAGTCAGCGCAGGCATGCACAAGCTCCAGGCCCAACTAGGGGAACATGCCTCCAGACTAAATGAGGCTGAGCACAGCATAGCTAACATTGAGGAGGAACTCTACCAGGCACAATCCACAGGACAGGCACAAGACAAGACGAACATATATATTCTAGAAAAATTAGACGATTTAGAAAATAGGTTCAGAAGGAGCAACCTGCGTTTCGTGGGCATCCCAGAATCATTGCAACCTTCAGCCCTCATGGACCTTTGCGTGAGGGGCATACCCGAAGCACTAGGCCTCCCAGGCCCCTGCACTGTGGAACGTTCCCACCGTATGGGAACCTTTAACTCTGATCGCAAATCGCCCCGACCGATTAAAGCAAAATTTCTGAACTACTCAGACAAAGCTTTCATCCTACAGCAATACAGGCAATCCAGATCTCTTCAGATGGAATGAAGATCCTGATCTTCGCAGACTACTCCATAGAAGTATCCAAGAAAAGGAAAGCATTTCAACAAATATGCACGGAGCTACACCAGCGACAATGGTGACCAGCTCTCCTTCCATGACCAATCTGAGGTGGAGGCCTTCCTAAGATCGCTACGTACAGGTCCGCACATCAGCCCCATGTCCAAAACAGCCTCCATCAACCGTGATCTTGACCAAAGAAGCCAACGCAAAGACTCCCTAAAACGATTCAGAGCCTCTGGACCAGACCAACGTCGCTCCACGCCTCATTGGGAGAACCCTTCCAAAGGCACTACAGCCTCTGTTACTAATACTCCTTCGGCCCTACGGACCAGTCTAGGCGGAGATGACTCTCACCTAATCCTCTCTCCCCTTTGCTCTCTACCCCTCATCATTTTCCCCATGTACTGGTAGGCCGAACCTTTAAACTGATAAGCACAATGTTAATATGTTAATGCTTGTTTAATGTTTTCTTTTTTATTCTCTTAAAACTCAGTTTTCTCCCCAGACCTCCCTGCGTAGATCAGACCACACTCCCCATCCACAACCCGAGCTCCCAGCATAATCTACCCTCCAATACGCGGGTTTAAAAGCTGCAGTCAATGGGTCTTGTAATGGGAGCTGGACTACACAGTGACTTCCATGCAGAAAAAAGCTAAGTTTCTCAGTAATATTGTATTGTTTACCCCCTTCCTTCTAAATCCTTTCCTTCCCCAAGTACTCAAATCCTGTGGTTCATTTGCACCAACAGACTCTAGCTCAGCACTTTCATATAGTGTAGACTCCTATATATCCCTGATTGTATTTGCAGTGCACCTACATATGATCTCTCAATCAACTCATATGCCCCGTACACGGTCGGAATATCCGATGGGAAAAATTTGAGATCCTGTTCTCAAATTCCGATCTGACTTTTTCCGATCGTGTGTAGAGAATTCCGACGGACAAAGTGCCACGCATGCTCAGATCAAATTAGGAGACCAAACCTATTGGCTAATAGCCTCTACGTAGTTCCTTCGTATGCAACGAACATCACCACGTTCAGAATGATCGGATTTTCCGACAACTTTGTCCGACCGTGTGTATGCAACACCAGTGTCGGACAAAATCCGTCAGAAAAAATCAGACGAATTTTGTGGTCGGAATTTCCGACCGTGTGTATGGGGCAATAAAACGCCAGCCCATACCTCCCTTATGGCCCCCCCAATATGAAAATAGTCTCCTGGAATGTGAAGGGGTTCCCCATCCAAGAGAATGAAAATTCTTCGCCACCTCAAAAGGCTTAAGACTGACATTGCCCTACTCCAGGAAACACACCTCTCCACTCCAGACTTCCAACATATGAAAAAACTCTGGGTGGGCATGGTTCTGGGTGGTTCATGGTCAGAGCGACTTAAATGGCCGCAAAGCAGGGGTTCTAATACTCATACATAAAAACCTCCCCTGCAAGGTCCTATCTGTTGACTCGGACTCTCAGAGACGCCTTTTATCTACACATGTTCAAAGATCTAATAATCTCAAACATCTATGCACCCAACAACCCCACAAAACAGTTTTTTAGTGAACTAACAACCTGGCTCCTTCACGACCCACACCTCCCACACATAATTGGAGGGGACTTTAACACTACCCTACACCTAATTGATGACAGATCTTCTCCCAAACGCTCACAACTAGAGTTGAGCGGACACCTGGATGTTCGGGTTCGGCAGGTTCGGCCGAACTTCGGAAAGAAGTCCGGGTTCAGGACCGAACTTGACCCCGAACTCTGAACCCCATTGAAGTCAATGGGGACCCGGACTTTTAAACACTAAAATGGCTGTAAAAAGGTCATGGAAAGGGCTAGAGGGCTGCAAATGGCAACAAAATGTTTTTAAGAGCATGGCAAGTGATCTGCAAACAAATGTGGATAGGGAAATAACTTAAAATAACATAAAAAAATTAAAAATAAAAAAAAATGCTGGAGGCCCCCTTCTCAGCCGAAGAGGTACAGGAAGTCATTAAGAACCTCAGAAACTCAACGGCACGATGCCGCACATATGGTGGGAATACCCCAGAATACGCACTTTCTGGAAAAAATTATTCAATTTAATGGATAAGATAGTGGGACAATAAAATACTTGGAAATTAAAAAAAAATAAAAAATTATAATCTTGACCTAGGAGGACGAAATTCAAATGGAGTAGGAGGTTGAGGTGGCGGTGGATGTGGCGGTGTAGGTGGAATCGGTGGTGGAGGAGGACGAGGTAGCCAACACTGGTTCAAAAATACAACAATGGCTGGGTAAGGCTAGTGGTGAATGATGTGTCGAATTCTGTCCCCCGTCGCATAGTGTCCGCCCTGTACTGCGCTTGCTCAGTACGTAGGACAAGGGGATTTTGAAACTCTCCGAAGACTATGCGCGGTGACTCCAGGTTCAAGCCACATCATCCGAGGTTGAAGCCTAGCCAAGCGAGCCCGTGAGGGGCCCTGTTACTATGTGCTACCGTATGTCCACTTAGATGGTCGGGCTTGAACCTGCACTCACTACGCAGGCGGCGTTCATCTTTGGAGATTTTGTGAATCTCCTTGTCCTCCGTACTGCGCAAGCACTGCACCTGCGCAGTAAGTGGCCGGACACTATCCGATAGCAAGAGAGTTTTCGTCAGAACACCGGTATATGTGTCTATTCTGGACAAGGTACGGCCAACTCCTGTGGCATCCATGCCTGGTTCATTTTAATGAACGTGAGCTTGTCCACATTGGCTCTGGACAGGCGGCTGCGCTTGTCTGTGATAACGCCCCCTGCCGTGCTAAATACACGTTCAGATTATACACTGGCGGCAGGGCAGGCCAGCACCTCCAAGGCGTAAAGGGCAAGCTCAGGCCATGTGCCCAATTTGGAGAAGCAGAAGTTGAAGGTGGCAGACCCGTCATGTAGTACGTGTAGGCGTGTGCCCACATACTGCTCCACCATGTTGGTGAAATGCTGCCTCCTGCTAAGACGTTCCATCTCAGCTGGTGGTGCTGGTTGTTGTGGCGTGCTGACAAAGCTTTTCCACATTACGTCTATGCTAACCCTGCCTTCCGAGGTGCTGGCGGTGCCCCGGCTGCGTTGGTGACCTCTTCCTCCTCCTCTGCCTTCGCCTTGTGCTTCCACCGTACCCCCGCTTCCAAGTGGGAATGCCACCAGCAGCGTGTCTACCAGCGTGCGCTTGTACTCGCGCATCTTACGATCACGTTCCAGTGAGGTAATTAAGGATGCCACGTTGTCCTTGTAATGGGGATCCAGCAGGGTGGCCACCCAATAATCAGCACCAGTTAAAATGTGGGCAAGTCGGCGGTCGTTGCGGAGACACTGCAGCATGTAATCGCTCATGTGTGCCAGGCTGCCCAGAGGCAAGGAAAAGCTGTCCTCTGTAGGAGGTGTATCGTCTATGTCCTCTGTATCCCCCCAGCCACGCACCAGTGATGGACATGAGCTGGTCTGGGTGCCACCCTGCTGTGAACATGGTTCCTCCTCCTCCATCTCCTCCTCATCCTCCACCTCGTCATCCTCCAGAACTGTGCCCTTCCTGCCAGACAATTGTGTACCTGGTGCTTGTTGGTGCAGGAACCCACCCTTGTAGCCACTTGTAAATGACTGCCCTGAAAGCCTTGGAAATGAACCCTCTTCCTCCTCCTCCTCCTCCTCCTCCTCATCCTGTGCCACATCCTCTTCCATCATCGCCTGAAGAGTTTTTTCAAGGAGGCATAGAACTGGGATAGTAACGCTGAGAACGGCGTCATCGGCACTGGCCATGTTGGTGGAGTACTCGAAACGGCGCAACAAGGCACACAGGTCTCGCATGGAGGCCGTTATTGGCGGTGAAGTGGTGCTGTTCCGCAGGCAAGCATGCATGTGCAAGGTGGAGTTCCACCTTGTGGGCACGTCACATATGAGACGGTGAGCGGGAAGACCGAAGTTACGCTGCAGCGCTGACAGGCGAGCAGCAGCAGGGTGAGAACGCCGAAAGTGCGCACAGACAGCCCGCACTTTCTGCAGCAGCTCTGGCATATCGGGGTAATTCTTCAGGAACCTCTGGACCACCAAGTTCAGCACATGCGCCAGGCAAGGGATGTGCGTCAAACCGCCTAGGCCCAGAGCTGCTACGAGATTTCGCCCATTATCGCACGCCACCAGGCCGGGCTTGAGGCTCACTGCCACCAACCACTCATCGGTCTGTTGTTCCATGTCCCTCCACAACTCCTGCGCGGTGTGGGGTTTTTCCCCCAAACAGGAAAGTTTTAAAACTGCCTGCTGTCGTTTAGCCCTGGCTGTGCTGAAGTTGGTGGTGAAGGTGTTACGCTGACCGGATGAGGAGGCGGTAGAGGATGAGGAGGCGGAGTAGGAGGAGTTAGCAACAGGAGGCAAACTGAAGTGCCCTGCAATCCTCGGTGGTGGAAGGACATGCACCAAACTGCTATCCGCCTCAGGCCCAGCCGCCACTACATTTACCCAGTGTGCTGTTAGGGAGATATAACGTCCCTGACCGCGCTTACTGGTCCACGCATCCGTAGTTAGGTGGACCTTGCCACAGATGGCGTTGCGCAGTGCACACCTGATTTTGTCCCCCACTTGGTTGTGCAGGGAAGGGATAGCTCGTCTGGAAAAGTAGTGGCGGCTGGGCACGACATACTGTAGGACAGCCAATGACATCAGCCTTTGAAAACTCTGCGTCTCTACCAGACAGAATGACAGCATTTCAAAGGCGAGCAATTTTGAAATGCTGGCATTCAGGGCCAGGGATCGCGGGTGGCTAGGGGGGTACTTCCTCTTCCGCTCCAGTGTTTGTGAAATAGAGAGCTGAAAGCTTCCATGGGACATTGTGGAGATGGTTGGTGACCCAGGTGGTAGTGTTGCTGGCAGATCCTCTGTTTGCGGGTTGGCAGGTGTCACTGTCACTACAGAGGTGGATGAAGAGGCCGAGACTGGTGGAAGTGGACACCAGCCGGAGATGGTCGACAGGACGTGAGGACATGAGACTCCGAGGCGCCTCATGGAGGGAGGGGCCTGATCTCAGAACAGCTGATGGTCGGAGCTGAGCGAGAGCACGCAGTACGAGAGGCTGCGTGATCCCTCGCTGATGATTCCTCGCTTCTATGAGAGACAGACTAGAGAGCCGGCGTCCTATGCTGCTGCGAACCCCTGAGGATAGCGGCATGTAATGCAGGAGACGCCGCTTTGAAAAACAACACGCTGCTGGCCCCCACATGGCTGGATCAGACCTGCTTCTCTGAAAACCCCCACATGTCCGGATTAGATCTGCTTCTCTAAAAACCCTCTCCCACCGCTCCTAGTTCCCCAAGAGACCCTGCCTGGCGGAACGAGATGCTGCAAGGGTAAGACCCCATCTTAAGGGGAGAACACTTTTTCGGTGCATGTTATGCAATAGGAGACTGGAAGCGGTGAGTTTATTGTGATTCTTTATCTACTCTTAAAAAACAAAGTAAAGTCTGAAATACTCATGTTACAAAGTCATGATTTTAACCATGGAGTGGAATGGACTAATGTGATACGACTGGAATAGAAACCACTACATAGAATCAATACCAGCTGTAGTCCAAAGGGCGATCATAAAAAATAAATATAAATAAAAAAATAAATAAATAAATGCTGTTTATACTGACCATAAATCTTAAAGAAGACACCGTAGATAAATAAAGCTGTGTTATAGCTGGGCTCTATAAACGTTGAGGCATACAAACAGTGGAAATTCTCTGATATATCAAAGGCTAATTCCAACCAGATGCACACAAACGCACATAAACGCACATAAGTCCTATAAATCAGAGAGCAATTGGAGCGGGGGGATTAGCTATAACTGGCGGAGATCCATAAATTAAAGATCAAGGTTTTATAAGTGGCTCAATTCAATCACCACTGCAAGCTCTTTTTTGCGCTTATCTTTCCTTCTCCCCTTTTCTATGATCCCCTATTTTTTGCGGCAAAACTATACCTAAAACCAACGGCCGAGAAGGGAGGGAGGAAGAGAAGGGGAGAGAAAGGAAGGAAAAAAAAAAGGGAAGAAAAAGGGAGGGGAGCAGGGATGGAGGAGACAAGAGAGGCTTTAATTGAGAAACCACGGAAATATAAAGGTGATTTTAGAGACGGACAAGGATAAAAAAAATACTGTCAGTGAAGATTCCACTTAAGAAGATAAAAGACAGTAAGGGAATTTCTCGTAGAACAGACGGTTGGGAAAAGCAGATATCAATATTCCCTTCGATCCCCCCCCCCTTCCTCAGGGGATCCCTCCCCCTTTTTTTTTGTTGTTGCTTGTTTCCCTGAAGTTGCGCAAAACTATCCAAGAAAGGGGAAGGAAGGCGAAAGAGAAGAAAAAAGAAAGAGGGTTTACTTATTATGAAAGGTAAAACTACGAAAGGAGCAGAATCAAAAACACCAAAAAGTAAGGCCAATACGAGTACAATTAAACAGTATATGGTAAAAGGACTGAGCCCAAAAAGCCCAGACCCAGAAAAACAGCAAATGATGAAACAGGCAAAAAAGAAGGAAGCAAATAAAAAGAAAGATGACCCGGTGGAAGCCTCAGGAGGACAAACAACCACGGAAAGTGAGCTGGACAGGAGTGTCAGCGAAGCCCCTACAAATACTGCCCAGACAGCTACAAAGCTTGAGATTTCTGAGATGTTAATAAGAATGGAGAATTCAATTAAGAAGGAAATATCGGCGCTAAGAATAGACCTAAGCCACCTGCTCATTCGTGTGGAAGAAAATGAAAACAAAATGGATGGTCATACTCTGGAATTGAATACAGTAAAAGACCAGCTTAGAGAAACAAGGAAAAAACAGAGACGAATCAGATATAAGCTCGAGGAACAGGAAAATCAAAGTAGACGCCAGAATCTAAGGATACGCGCCCTGGCAGAGGAAAACGCAGAAGATCTCAGGGGAGAAATAATAGATCTACTCGGGCCAGTGTGGAATAAGGGTCCAGATTTAGAGCTAAAAATAGATAGAGTTCACAGATTAAGGAGACCTCAACATATATCACCGGACAGTCCGAGAGATGTCCTAATAAGATTTCAGAACTACGAAGATAAAACTGAAATCTGGAACAACCTAAGAGGTAAACCTCCACTCAAAGTTAAAGGGTCAGAACTACAAATTTTCACTGATCTGGCCTCTACTAACCAAATGAAATCAGAGAACATTAAATATAGCTGGGGGTATCTGTCTTGCCTGATAGAATACAAAGAGGGTATATCTGCCAGGCTCAGATTCCCAGAAGAGCTTCCAGAATTCTGCAACGCACTTAACTTACAGGTTATAGAAATCCCAGAATGGATGGAAAGGGAGGGCCTGTAGGTTCCCTCCCTCCTTCTCTTGTCTATTGTTGTTGTTTTTTTTTTTTTTGGGGGAGGAGGGGGGAGAGGGGGGAGAGGCAAGGGTCAAAAAGTGGGGAGGAAAGAAAGCTTGGTCCATAATACCCACCCCACTCCCCTCCTGGGAAAATCCTGTGGGAGGGGCGTGGAATGTGGAAGGAGATCAGAGCCGCACCTCGAGGCAGGAAGACTGAAGGCTGAGATGAGTATCAAATCAGCCAACAGTCTAGGGACCAGAATTGGTCGAATGGCAGGGAAGGAGGGTGGGGGGGGGGGGCGGAGGGGAGGGGAGGGGGG
The DNA here is from genome assembly GCA_028564925.1 of Lithobates sylvaticus. NCBI lineage: Eukaryota > Metazoa > Chordata > Amphibia > Anura > Ranidae > Lithobates > Lithobates sylvaticus. The sequence goes on from CM053029.1 coordinate 236,920,315, forward strand.
GAGGGGTGGGTAGGGGGGAGAAATGGGTAGGCGAACAATACCTCTCATCAAACGATAAAGAAATGACAAAGAAAGCAATAGATTAAGTTTTTGACATATAACGTCCGAGGCTTGAATACACCAGCCAAAAGACACAAGGTCCTAAATGAGCTCAAATATCATCACGCAGACATAGTCTTTCTTCAGGAGACCCACCTTTTCCAAGGGGCTAATGTAAGATTGTACTCTAAAGACCACCCTACATGGTTCTATGCGTATTCAACGACTAATAAAGCCAAGGGGGTCGCAATAGGGTTCTCAAGAGAAGTACGCTTTAAAATAGAAGACAGGCTAACAGATCCTGAGGGGAGATACCTATTTGTTCGGGGGAATATAGGAGAAACAGAATGTACCCTGGCTAATATCTATGCCCCAAACAAAAGGCCAATAGAGTATTTAAAGAAAATGATTGAGATCCTCGCGCAGTTCAGGAGGGGGACAGTAATAATGGCAGGAGATTTCAACCTATGTTTGAATCCACAAGAGGATAGTACGTCCCGTGCGCGGGGGATGGGAGGGATGCCCCTTGAAACTCTGAAAAAAAAAATGCACCAAAATCAATTGGTGGATGCCTGGAGAGCTCTCCACCCAAAAGCACGGGACTACACCTTCTCCCCCGTGCACGGGACGTACACACGTATCGATTATAAGCGTTTGACAGGGTAGACTGGGGGCTCATGATGGAAACATTGAGGCATTTGGGCCTGGGTACCAAAATGCTACAGAGAATCGGGGTGCTATATGAAGAACCAACCGCAACAATTAAAGTCAATGGGGAACATTCAACCCCCTTTACAATGAGGAACGGGACAAGGCAGGGTTGTCCCCTGTCCCCATTGCTTTTCGTGCTATCTCTGGAACCCCTGCTAGCAACAATTAGAGCAAAGGACGATATTAAAGGAATAAAAATCGGGGACGTGGAGCATAGGGTCGCGGCTTTTGCCGATGATCTGTTGTTCTACGTCTCCGAACCCAAACTCACAATGCCACGATTGATTGACACCCTAAAACAATATGGAAAAATATCAAACCTCAAAATCAACCTAAATAAATCGGAAATCTTAAACATAAACGTTGAACCTAAAGAAGCCTTGGAGCTACAAAGAGACTTCCCATTTCCCTGGAAGAAGAAAGGTCTAAAATACCTGGGGATTAAATTAGCAAACTCCGTAGAACAACTTTTTACCGAAAACTATATCCCATTATTAGATGAAATTAAAAACGAGACGAAGAAACTATCCCTAAGGCCACTGTCATGGTTCGGCCGGATCAACACAGTTAAAATGGTATTATTACCTAAAATCACATATAAATTTTCAATGCTGCCAATCTCCCTTCCAGACTATTATTTTCAAAAGTTAAAGCGGTTCTGCACTCTGCCGGTTTTCGTCCGATGAAGTTCCTCGTCTTCTTCTTTAGTGCTGGGCAGTAACGTGCGCAGTAACGGCTCATCTGCCGAGATCTCACGAGATTTCGGCAGATGCGGCCGAAATCTCGGGAGATTTCGGAAGATGTGGCCGAAATCTCGCGAGATTTCGGAAGATGCCCGCACTGACTCCTGGGATCAATGACACCAGATCCCAGGAGACAGTGCGGCGTGACGACGATCGACGCAAGACCCCGCCCGCCGCCGCAGAGGGAGAAGACCGGAAGTCTTCAATTACAAGGTAAGTAAAAAAAAAAAAAAAAAAAAAAACATTTCATTTAGTACTCTTTGCCTGATTTGGAAGGCAAAGAGATTTACTAAATGAAATGAGTGCAGAACCGCTTTAAAATCAATATTAGGCAGATTCATATGGCAAAACAAAAAACCCAGGATCTCTCGAAATATTCTGAAGCATAATAAAGAACAAGGAGGATTGAGTATCCCAGATCTCAAAAAATATTATTATGCCATCATAGTGTCACGAGCAATTGAGTGGGCACGGGACAGAAGATAAACAATGGGTCAACATGGAGAATAGCACAAGTGGGGTTAGTTTAAAAACGGTAATATGGATTCCGGCACATTTAAGGGGATTGGGCACAAATACACAAAAAATAACTAGACTCACATTAAAAATATGGGATTTGGTGCACAAACAGTATAATTGGAAGTTTAATTCACCCCTAATGATTTTGAGCGATAGTGATTACTTCCCACCAGGAAAAAAGCACGAAGGGGGTCACTGGATAGGGGAATACACGCAATTAAAAGACATAATAGAGAAAGGCAAAATAAAAACACTGGGGGAAATAAAACATAACGTGACACAAATAAAAATAAATGAATGGCGGTACTTACAGCTGACCCATTTTGTAAGGAGTCTGCCCCAACCGATTAGAACAAAAGAAAAATACACAGCATTAGAAAAAATCTGTGTGCAAACTGGGACAAAAAAAATAACATCCCAACTATACAAAGCTTTTTTGGCAGAGGAACAGCTAGAGGTACCGCCCTTCTTAATAAAATGGGGAGTGGAATTAGAATCACAGGATTATAATCACAAAATAAAAAAGATTATGAAACTAACTCACAACTCAGCAACTGACACTATGACAGCAGAGATGAACTACAAATGCCTCTCCAGATGGTATATGACACCTGATAGACTCAATAAACTTCACCCAATAAACTTACCGAAAACTATATCCCATTATTAGATGAAATTAAAAACGAGACGAAGAAACTATCCCTAAGGCCACTGTCATGGTTCGGCCGGATCAACACAGTTAAAATGGTATTATTACCTAAAATCACATATAAATTTTCAATGCTGCCAATCTCCCTTCCAGACTATTATTTTCAAAAGTTAAAGCGGTTCTGCACTCTGCCGGTTTTCGTCCGATGAAGTTCCTCGTCTTCTTCTTTAGTGCTGGGCAGTAACGTGCGCAGTAACGGCTCATCTGCCGAGATCTCACGAGATTTCGGCAGATGCGGCCGAAATCTCGGGAGATTTCGGAAGATGTGGCCGAAATCTCGCGAGATTTCGGAAGATGCCCGCACTGACTCCTGGGATCAATGACACCAGATCCCAGGAGACAGTGCGGCGTGACGACGATCGACGCAAGACCCCGCCCGCCGCCGCAGAGGGAGAAGACCGGAAGTCTTCAATTACAAGGTAAGTAAAAAAAAAAAAAAAAAAAAAAAAAAAAACATTTCATTTAGTACTCTTTGCCTGATTTGGAAGGCAAAGAGATTTACTAAATGAAATGAGTGCAGAACCGCTTTAAAATCAATATTAGGCAGATTCATATGGCAAAACAAAAAACCCAGGATCTCTCGAAATATTCTGAAGCATAATAAAGAACAAGGAGGATTGAGTATCCCAGATCTCAAAAAATATTATTATGCCATCATAGTGTCACGAGCAATTGAGTGGGCACGGGACAGAAGATAAACAATGGGTCAACATGGAGAATAGCACAAGTGGGGTTAGTTTAAAAACGGTAATATGGATTCCGGCACATTTAAGGGGATTGGGCACAAATACACAAAAAATAACTAGACTCACATTAAAAATATGGGATTTGGTGCACAAACAGTATAATTGGAAGTTTAATTCACCCCTAATGATTTTGAGCGATAGTGATTACTTCCCACCAGGAAAAAAGCACGAAGGGGGTCACTGGATAGGGGAATACACGCAATTAAAAGACATAATAGAGAAAGGCAAAATAAAAACACTGGGGGAAATAAAACATAACGTGACACAAATAAAAATAAATGAATGGCGGTACTTACAGCTGACCCATTTTGTAAGGAGTCTGCCCCAACCGATTAGAACAAAAGAAAAATACACAGCATTAGAAAAAATCTGTGTGCAAACTGGGACAAAAAAAATAACATCCCAACTATACAAAGCTTTTTTGGCAGAGGAACAGCTAGAGGTACCGCCCTTCTTAATAAAATGGGGAGTGGAATTAGAATCACAGGATTATAATCACAAAATAAAAAAGATTATGAAACTAACTCACAACTCAGCAACTGACACTATGACAGCAGAGATGAACTACAAATGCCTCTCCAGATGGTATATGACACCTGATAGACTCAATAAACTTCACCCAGATAACTCACTATACTGCTGGAGGGGGTGCAAAAACCGGGGTACGATGGCCCATATATGGTGGGAGTGCCCAAAAATAAATATATTCTGGAGAGCGGTCCTGGGTCTTATAAAAGAAATAACTGATGTAACCATAAAAGAGGACCCTTGGATTTGCTTATTTCATGGAACAGATGATCCAATTAAGCAATACACCAAAACTTTGATCCCTCAAATGCTAAACGCTGCTAAGGGACTAATCCCGAAAAAGTGGCAGCAGGAAGAAGCACCAACTAAAAGAGAATGGGCCCTAAAAGTGGAAGAAATCCACCATCTTGAAAAACTGAGATATAATGGAGAGGATGACGGAGACGAAGATCTGATTAAATGGGAAAAATGGCAGAAGTTCAAGCAGACGTGGAAATATGTCGAAACTATAATATAAGATAGAGAGATATAAAACATTTTGATATGGAAGGAAAATGATGAGAGGTATTTGGTGAATAGGGAGGGTAGCAGGGGAGGGTGGGAGTAAAAAAAAAAAAAAAGAAAAGGGAAAAAAAAAAAATGCACAGGCGAGACTATTAAATATAGAGATAATAATAATAAATACGAGACAAGGCAAACCCTATGGATTACATTTCTTTCTTCAGTAGTTATAAATGCAATAAAATTCCACGATGATGTGAATTACAACGAGAGATACAAATGAATGTGAAACTGAATAATAGTCTCTTGGATATCGCTGAAGTGGATAAAAAAAAAAAAAAAAAGAGGCCGAGACTGCAGCAGAAGAGGAAGCAGGAGGAGCCAGAGACCTTTCTTGGTTTTTGAGGTGTCTACTCCACTGCATCTCGTGCTTTGCACTTAGATGCCTGGTCATGCAGGTTGTGCTCAGGTTGAGAACGGTTATGCCTTGCTTCAAGCTCTGATTGCACAGCGTGCAAACCACTAGTGTCTTGTCATCAGGACATTGTCTGAAGAACTGCCACGCTAGGGAACTCCTTGCACCTGGCTTTGGTGTGGTCAGTCCCTTGCTGCGTTGGGCAGAAGCAGACGTACTGTCTAGGGGACGGACGCTCCGCTTTTGCACCCTGCTCCCTCTTCTGCTGTGCTGGTGGCTCTGTGCGACCACCACCTCTTCCTCTGAACTACACTGGTCACCTGCATGACGTTGATTCCATGTGGGGTCAAGGACCTCATCGTCCTCCACATCATCTTCCACCCAGTCTTCACCCCTGCCCTCCTTGTCGGTCTGCACAATGGCGAAAGCAGCAGCAGTTGGCACCTGTGTTTCGTCATCATCCGAGACGTGCTGCGATGGTCCTCCCATGTACTCATCATGAAGCATAAGTGGTTGGGCATCGGTGCACACAATCTCTTCCACTTCTGGGGCAGGGCTAGGTGGATGGCCCTGGGAAACCCTGCTAACAGAGTCATCAAAAAGCAGAAGAGACTGCTGCATGATTTGGGGCTCAGACTGATTGGCTGATTTGCAAGGGGGTGAGGTGAAAGACTGATGGACATCGGCTGCAGGTGCCAACTCTGAACTTTCATCAGGAGGGTGGGAGACATTGTGAAGGAACCGGAGGCACTGTCAGCAGCAACCCAATCTACTATCGCCTGTACTTGTCCTGGCCTCGACATTCGTACAGCCTCATTAGGCGCGCCAAAATACTGCTGCAGGCTCTGTCGCCTACTGGCACCTGAGGAAGGTGTTTCACTAGTGCGTGTAGCTGTCACAGATCGACCACGTCCTCTCCCTGCAACAGGAGCGCCACCAGCAGCACCACGGCACGGGCCGCGTCCCCTTTTTGATGATCTCCTCATATTTTCAAAATTTATGATCTCGCCCTAAATGGGTATTTTTGTATATATAGCAGAATACACGTACAGTGTCTAAAGCGTTTATGAAAACGCAGAAAATGCTATTGGGAAGAAAAAAAACACTGCAAAATAAAAAAATTTTGCAATGTTCTTGCAATATCAGAATACACGGACAGTATCTAAAGCGTTTATGAAAATGCAGAAAATGCTATTGGGAAGAAAAAAAACACAGCAAAATTCAATTTTTTTTGCAATGTTTTTGCAATATCAGAATACACGGACATACTGTCCGTGTATTCTGATATTGCAAAAACATTGCAAAAAAATTGAAATTTATGAAATTTATGAAAACGCAGAAAATGCTATTGGGAAGAAAAAAAACACTGCAAAATAAATTTTTTTGCAATGTTTTTGCAATATTAGAATGCACGGACAGTATGTAAAGCGTTTATGAAAACGCAGAAAATGCTATTGGGAAGAAAAAAAACACTGCAAAATTTAATTTTTTTGCAATGTTTTTGCAATATCAGAATACACGGAGAGTATGTAAAGCGTTTATGAACACGCAGAAAATGCTATTGGAAAAAAAAAAAAAAAGCAAAATTAAATTTTGGTGTATCTCTTAGTATATGCAGTGTTGGTCCTAATGGTGCACTGTGCTTGCAGGTAAAACTTTTATATTTTGTCTGGCACTGGCCTGATGGCACTGTTAAAAGACTGTGCACTGCGACCCAGCCAGGGTACAATTGATTTAGGAATCTCTTCAATAATTATCTCTGCCTCTTTCTCTTCCTTACTAAAGAAACTTCCTACTCTACTCTAGCTATGTAGATCGCTCACTGATCTAACTAATTAGAAGCAAAGTTAAAGCGGGGTTTCACCTTAAAATTTTTTTTTTAAAGTCAGCAGCTAAAAAAAAAGTCGCTGCTGACTTTTAATAAGTACACTTACCCTCCCAGGGTGCCCGCAATGTCGTTCGTGGAGGCCGAGATGTCCCTCGGCTATCCGGATCCAGCACCGTCATACTCAGTAAGGGAAACGGCTTCACGCGGCCTACTGCGCATGCACGAGTCGGCGCGCGGCCTACTGCGCATGCGCGAGTCTTATTTGTGAATGGGGAACGCGGTGTGTTGTGGGACACAGTTCCCATAACACACCGCGCCCCATTCACCTGAAGACGGAAGAAGAGAAGATCACCGCGGCGCTGGAGGAGGCAGATTAGGACGATCTGCCTAGCAACAGCTATTTCTGGTAAGTAAAAAAAAAAAATTTTTTTTTAATTTTAAATTGTTACTAACATTTTTTCTAGTTTTCATTTTCAGGGTGTTCCACCACTTTAAGGAATGCTGACTGCCTAAATCACACTAACTCCTAAAATCCTCTCAGCAGCACAGGAACCTGTCTATAGCCCTGTCTATAGCAGAATGACGCTATGTGCTGTGTGTGTACTATATATAGAGGCTGGGTCACATGCTGCACTGGCCAATCACAGCCATGCCATTAGTAGGCATGGCTGTGATGGCTTCTAAGGGCACACTAGTGAAATGATCGTCGATTGGCTGCCCTGCAGCTGTTAAAAAGGCGCCAATACACGCCGAACACCGGACCCGAACCCGAACTTACAGCCAATAGTTCGGGTTCGGGTCCGGGTCCCGAACACCCAAAAGTCCGGTACGGACCAGAACTTTACAGTTCGGATTCGCTCAGCCCTACTCACAGCCCCTCCAAGACCCCAGGTCTCCGACACTTCTGGCCTCCACGATGGACTCCCTCCATCTTTATGACATTTGGCACCTTCATTAACCAACTGATAGAGAATTCACATTCTACTCTAACCCCCATAATGTCTTCACTAGAATTGACTACCTTTTCTGCTCAGACAACCTTGTCCCACTGATACCTAATGCTGACTAGGGATGAGCCGAACACCCCCGGGTTCGGTTCGAACCAGAACCTTCGAACGGACCGAAAGTTCGCGCGAATTTTCGAACCCTATACGTTATAATGGACGCGAACGTTCGAAATCAAAAGTGCTAATTACAACGGCCAATATGCATGTTAATGTCATAAAACAGGTTTGGGGACCCGGGTCCTGCCCCAGGGGACATATATCAATGCAAAAAGAACTTTTAAAAACTAACGTTTTTTCGGGAGCAGTCATTTTAATGATGCATAAAGTGAAAAAAAAAAAAAAAGTGACATTTTCCTTTAAATATGGTACCTGGGGGGTGTCCAAAGTATGCCTGTGAAGTGGCATGTGTTTCCCGTGTTTAGAACTGTCCTTGCACAAAATGACATTTGTAAAGGAAAAAAAGAAGCCATTTAAAACCACTTGCGGCTTTAGGTTTGATCTTAAGTAGAATCTGAACAGGTACATTATGAAGTGTAGCTCCATCCCAAAAAAATCTATTTTTAAGCTTTTTGGAGAACATAGGGAGGGGTTATCACCCCTGTAACATTTGCTGTCTTTGCACATCTGTTCAGAACATGTCACCTCACTTTCCGTCCCAATGATAAATGTTTTTGGAAAAGTGGGGTTTTAATTGAAACAAGGATTGGTGATAAAGTATCAGTAGAGAGGAGATACCTTTTTCCCAAATTAAATCTAACAGGATAGAATTTCCCTTCCTAGGGGTAGATTTCCTCTCACTTCCTGTTTTCTCTTTCCATTTGCAAGTAGGAGTCGTTTGTAAGTTGGATGTTTGAAAGTAGGGGCCTGGCGTATATACTCTGCAGAAATTTGCCCTATTAGATGTTGGTGTAGCCACAAGACTGGTGGGCACAGGAATGGGCCCTGCTGTGAGTTAATAGATCAAGATTTGTAATTGCATGCACCTGTTGAACAGGGCAGAAAAATTGGGGGTGGTGGTGGTGGACGGTTTTGCCACAAGACTGTAAGCTCTCACAGTTACTCTTGGTGGGCGCAGGAATGGGCCCTGCTGTGAGTTATTAGATCAAGATTTGTAATTGCAAGCACCTGATGAACAGGGCAGAAAAATTGGGCCTTTGGCGGTGGTGGTGGACGGTGTTGCCACAAGACTGTAGGCCCTCATAGTTACTCTTGGTGGGCGCAGGAATGGGCCCTGCTGTGAACTATTAGATCAAGATTTGTAATTACCCGCCCCTGTTAAACAGGGGCTGAAAAATTGTGCCTTAGGCACTGGTGCTGGTGCCACAACACTGCAACCCCTCACAGAGACTGTACTTGGAGCACAGCAGTCACACGTGTTGCGAAGCATTTTTTTAAAAAATTGTAAGTACACGCCCCTGTTAAACAGGGGCTGAAAAATTGTGCCTTAGGCACTGGTGCTGGTGCCACAACACTGCAACACGGCCCTCACAGAGACTGTACTTGGAGCACAGCAGTCACACGTGTTGCGAAGCATTTTTTTAAAAAATTGTAAGTACACGCCCCTGTTAAACAGGGGCTGAAAAATTGTGCCTTAGGCACTGGTGCTGGTGCCACAACACTGCAACACGGCCCTCACAGAGACTGTACTTGGAGCACAGCAGTCACACGTGTTGCGAAGCATTTTTTTAAAAAATTGTAAGTACACGCCCCTGTTAAACAGGGGCTGAAAAATTGTGCCTTAGGCACTGGTGCTGGTGCCACAACACTGCAACACGGCCCTCACAGAGACTGTACTTGGAGCACAGCAGTCACACGTGTTGCGAAGCATTTTTTTAAAAAATTGTAAGTACACGCCCCTGTTAAACAGGGGCTGAAAAATTGTGCCTTAGGCACTGGTGCTGGTGCCACAACACTGCAACACGGCCCTCACAGAGACTGTACTTGGAGCACAGCAGTCACACGTGTTGCGAAGCATTTTTTTAAAAAATTGTAAGTACACGCCCCTGTTAAACAGGGGCTGAAAAATTGTGCCTTAGGCACTGGTGCTGGTGCCACAACACTGCAACACGGCCCTCACAGAGACTGTACTTGGAGCACAGCAGTCACACGTGTTGCGAAGCATTTTTTTAAAAAATTGTAAGTACACGCCCCTGTTAAACAGGGGCTGAAAAATTGTGCCTTAGGCACTGGTGCTGTGGCATGGATCATTGAGGAGGAGGAAGAGGATAGTCAGTGAACATAAGAGGACAGTCACTCAGCATCAGCATAGGCAGTCTTGAAGGGATGTGACATTAAAAATTATTCGGTTATATCCGCCTCAGGTGCCTGGTAGCTGGTGGTGATCCAAGACTGATTCATTTTGATGAATGTCAGTCGATCAACCGAGGCGGTGGACAGGCGCACCCTATGATCAGTCACAAATCCTCCAGCAGCACTGAATGTGCGTTCGGAAAGAACGCTGGAGGCAGGACAGGCCAGTAGCTCAATTGCATACTGTGCAAGCTCTGGCCAGTGATCCATCCTCAGGACCCAGTAAGCCAGAGGATTTTCGGTGGGAAAGGTGTCCAAGTCTGACCTTGCCCCAAGGTATTCCTGCACCATGTATATCAGACGCTGGCGATGGTTGCTGGAACCGATCATACCTTGGGGCTGCGGACTAAAAAATTGTCTGAACGCATCGGTCAGACGTCCACCTTCCCCACCGCTCCTTCTGCCACTGACCGAAGCCTCAGCAACTCGTCGCCCAGGACCAGGAGTTTGTAGCCTCCCAGTTTCTGGGAACGCGTTGCACAGACCTTTCTGCAAGGCCTCCCTGAGATGTCTCATCCTCTGCTCCCTCTGCGACGGCAAGATAAGGTCCGCAACCTTACCCTTGTACCGCGGATCAAGGAGAGTGGCCAGCCAGTAATGGTCCCTCTCCTTGATCCGAAGAACACGAGGATCCTTCCGCAGGCTTTGCAGGATCAGGGAGGCCATGCAGCGTAGGTTAGCTGAGGCATTCGGTCCGGAGTCTTCTGGGTCACTGAGGATGACATGATCGCCAGCCACCTCCTCCCAGCCACGTACAAGTCCACTGGCTTGTTGGGACTGTACATCATCCCTAAAAGACTGCTGCTGCTGATGCTGAGTGCCAGGCTCCACCTCCATGCTCACACAATCCTCCTCCTCCTCCTCCTCCTCCTCATCCTCTTCCTGTGTGATGGGTGGGACAGAAGGAACACTGTCCGGATAAAGGGGGCCTTGAGAGGCAAGGAAGTCCTCCTCTTCCTGCCTCTGTTCTGCCTCAAGTGCCCTGTCCATTATCCCACGCAGCGTATGCTCCAACAGGTGGACAAGAGGGACAGTGTCACTGATGCATGCACTGTCACTGCTCACCATCCTCGTGGCCTCCTCAAATGGTGAGAGGACAGTGCATGCATCCCTGATCATGCTCCACTGACGTGGGGAAAAAAACCCAAGCTCCCCTGACCCTGTCCTGGTGCCGTAGTCGCAAAGGTACTCATTGATGGCCCTCTGCTGCGTGTGCAGTCGCTGCAGCATGGCCAACGTTGAGTTCCACCTGGTGGGCATGTCAGATATTAGGCGGTTCTTGGGCAGGTTCAGCTCCTTTTGCAGCTCAGTCAGCCGAGCACTGGCATTATAAGATCGGCGGAAATGCACACAGACTTTCCTGGCCTGCCTCAGGACATCCTGTAAGCCTGGGAACCTGCCCAAGAACCGCTGCACCACCAGGTTGAGGACGTGAGCCATGCAGGGCACATGGGTGAGCTGCCCCTGTCGCAGGGCGGAGAGGAGGTTGGTGCCATTGTCAGAAACGACCATTCCTGGCTTAAGCTGACGTGGCGTCAACCACCTCTCGGCCTGCCCCTGCAGAGCTGCCAGAACCTCTGGCCCAGTGTGGCTCCTGTCCCCCAAACACACCAGCGCAAGCACGGCATGGCATCTTTTTGCCTGCGTACTTGCGTAGCCCCTTGTACGCCTACGGAGCACCGCTGGTTCCAAGGACAGAGCACTGGAGGAAGAAGAAGAGGAGGGGGTGGAGGAGAGAGGTGTGTCACAACCAGTAGCAGTAGTCGCGTTTTGGAGGCGTGGTGGCGGAACAACCTCCAACACTACTGCACCTTGTCCTGCATCCCTCCCAGCTGCCAATAGAGTGACCCAATGGGCCGTGAAAGAAAGGTACCGTCCCTGTCCATGCCTGCTGGACCATGAGTCAGCGGTAATATGCACCTTACCGCTGACCGCCCTGTCCAGCGAGGCATGGACATTGCCCTCCACATGCCGGTAGAGAGACGGAATCGCCTTCCGCGAGAAAAAGTGGCGTTTGGGAACCTGCCACTGAGGAACCGCACATTGAACAAACTCACGGAAGGGGGCCGAGTCTACCAACTGAAAAGGCAGCAGTTGAAGTGCTAGCAATTTAGCAAGGCTAGCATTCAACCGCTGGGCATGTGGATGGCTGGGAGTGTACTTCTTTCTACGGTCCAGCAGCTGGGGCAGGGAAATTTGCCTGCTGCATTCGGACGTCGGTGTACTGCAAGTACTTGGTTGTGACACACCGAATTCTACACCTTCAGTCCTCTCAGAGCAGCTTTCAGAGAGGACTGAAGGTGTAGTGGGGATGGAGATCCCAGCTGAGGAGGAGCAAGGAGAGGTCCGCTTAGTTCTTTGGTGTGGGTCTTTTATGTGTGCCTGCCAACGAGCTGCATGGCAGGTCGCCATATGTCTGGTCATGCTTGTCGTGCCCAAGCGGCTGATGTTTTGGCCACGCGAGATACGCTTGAGACAAATATTGCAAATAGCAGTGGTGCGATCTGCTGCACTCGTCTCAAAAAAGGCCCACACCAAAGAACTTTTCTGATAACGTGCAGAGGCAGCGCCCTGCACAGGCGGAGCTCTGCGGTGTTGTACAGTTGCTGTGCTGGCCTCTACCTGGCCTCCAGGGGGCATCCTGCCTCGTTGGACATGTGACGCCGCATCCTCCTCCTCCTCGTCCTCCTCCTCATCCTCTCTCCCTTGAGGCACCCACGTGGAGTCAGTGACCTCATCATCCCCTCCCTCTTCACCACTAGAGCAAACCTGGCAGTAAGCTGCAGCTGGTGGAACTGTACTGCCAGATTCCTCAAGCTGGGTATCGTCATCCGAGCCTTCGAATCGTTGGGCATCCTCCTGGAGCATGTACCCAACACTGTGCTCAAAGAGTTCGGGGGACTCCTCAGGAGGACATGGTGGGTCTAGGGAAGGGGTGGCTGATGATGCTCTGTCAGTACCCTGAGCCTGGGTGAGAGAGGATGAGGAGGATGAGGAGGGCTTGGTCATCCATTCTACCAAGCCTTCAGCATGATGCGGCTCCACATGTCCAGCTGCCGAAAACAAAGACGCGCGTGTCCCATGGCCACGTGCTGATGACGATGCACGACCACGTCCACGTCCACGGCCACGTCCACTAGAAACAGAGACTGTCTGCCCTGTGTTCTTGGCTCTGCACGCTCTGCCTCCCCTTGGCGGTCTTCCAGCCATTGTAGTCGGTAGTCCTGTGGGTGCTGCTGAGAAGAAAATATAGGAGCTCTGTGTGATGCCACTAACACACTAGAAGTCCTATAGGTGCTTCTGCAAAGAAAATATAGGAGCTCTGTGTGATGCCACTAACACACTAGAAGTCCTGTGGGTGCTGCTGAGAAGAAAATATAGGAGCTCTGTGTGATGCCACTAACACACTAGAAGTCCTATGGGTGCTTCTGCAAAGAAAATATAGGAGCTCTGTGTGATGCCACTAACACACTAGAAGTCCTGTGGGTGCTGCTGAGAAGAATATATAGGAGCTCTGTGTGATGCCACTAACACACTAGAAGTCCTGTGGGTGCTGCTGAGAAGAAAATATAGGAGCTCTGTGTGATGCCACTAACACACTAGAAGTCCTATGGGTGCTTCTGCAAAGAAAATATAGGAGCTCTGTGTGATGCCACTAACACACTAGAAGTCCTGTGGGTGCTGCTGAGAAGAAAATATAGGAGCTCTGTGTGATGCCACTAACACACTAGAAGTCCTATAGGTGCTTCTGCAAAGAAAATATAGGAGCTCTGTGTGATGCCACTAACACACTAGAAGTCCTGTGGGTGCTGCTGAGAAGAAAATATAGGAGCTCTGTGTGATGCCACTAACACACTAGAAGTCCTGTGGGTGCTTCTGCAAAGAAAATAGAGGAGCTCTGTGTGATGCCACTAACACACTAGAAGTCCTATAGGTGCTTCTGCAAAGAAAATATAGGAGCTCTGTGTGATGCCACTAACACACTAGAAGTCCTGTGGGTGCTGCTGAGAAGAATATATAGGAGCTCTGTGTGATGCCACTAACACACTAGAAGTCCTATGGGTGCTTCTGCAAAGAAAATAGAGGAGCTCTGTGTGATGCCACTAACACACTAGAAGTCCTGTGGGTGCTTCTGCAAAGAAAATAGAGGAGCTCTGTGTGATGCCACTAACACACTAGAAGTCCTATAGGTGCTTCTGCAAAGAAAATATAGGAGCTCTGTGTGATGCCACTAACACACTAGAAGTCCTGTGGGTGCTGCTGAGAAGAATATATAGGAGCTCTGTGTGATGCCACTAACACACTAGAAGTCCTATGGGTGCTTCTGCAAAGAAAATAGAGGAGCTCTGTGTGATGCCACTAACACACTAGAAGTCCTGTGGGTGCTTCTGCAAAGAAAATAGAGGAGCTCTGTGTGATGCCACTAACACACTAGAAGTCCTGTGGGTGCTGCTGAGAAGAATATATAGGAGCTCTGTGTGATGCCACTAACACACTAGAAGTCCTATGGGTGCTTCTGCAAAGAAAATAGAGGAGCTCTGTGTGATGCCACTAACACACTAGAAGTCCTGTGGGTGCTTCTGCAAAGAAAATAGAGGAGCTCTGTGTGATGCCACTAACACACTAGAAGTCCTGTGGGTGCTTCTGCAAAAAAATAGAGGAGCTCTGTGTGATGCCACTAACACACTAGAAGTCCTATGGGTGCTTCTGCAAAGAAAATAGAGGAGCTCTGTGTGATGCCACTAACACACTAGAAGTCCTGTGGGTGCTTCTGCAAAGAAAATAGAGGAGCTCTGTGTGATGCCACTAACACACTAGAAGTCCTGTGGGTGCTTCTGCAAAGAAAATAGAGGAGCTCTGTGTGATGCCACTAACACACTAGAAGTCCTGTGGGTGCTTCTGCAAAGAAAATAGAGGAGCTCTGTGTGATGCCACTAACACACTAGAAGTCCTGTGGGTGCTGCTGAGAAGAATATATAGGAGCTCTGTGTGATGCCACTAACACACTAGAAGTCCTGTGGGTGCTTATGCAAAGAAAATAGAGGAGCTCTGTGTGATGGGACTAACACACTTCAAGTCCTATAGGTGCTTCTGGGAAGAAAATATTGCTCTGTGTGTGTAATGGGACTAACACACTTCAAGTCCTATAGGTGCTTCTGGGAAGAAAATATAGCTCTGTGTGTGTAATGGGACTAACACACTTCAAGTCCTATAGGTGCCTCTGGGAACAAAATATAGGAGCTCTGCCTGCCTGCCACGAACACACTACAAGTCCTATAGGTGCTTCTGGTAACAAAATATAGGAGCTCTGCCTGCCTGCCACTAACACACTACAAGTCCTATAGGTGCTTCTGGGAAGAAAATATAGCTCTGTGTGTGTAATGGGACTAACACACTTCAAGTCCTATAAGTGCTTCTGGGAACAAAATATAGGAGCTCTGCCTGCCTGCCACGAACACACTACAAGTCCTATAGGTGCTTCTGGGAAGAAAATATAGCTCTGTGTGTGTAATGGGACTAACACACTTCAAGTCCTATAGGTGCTTCTGGGAACAAAGTATAGCTCTTTGTGTGTAATGGGACTAACACACTTCAAGTCCTATAGGTGCTTCTGGGAAGAAAATATAGCTCTGTGTGTGTGATGGGACTAACACACTTCAAGTCCTATAGGTGCTTCTGGGAACAAAATATAGCTCTGTGTGTGTAATGGGACTAACACACTTCAAGTCCTATAGGTGCTTCTGGGAACAAAATATAGCTCTGTGTGTGTGATGGGACTAACACACTTCAAGTCCTATAGGTGCTTCTGGGAAGAAAATATAGCTCTGTGTGTGTAATGGGACTAACACACTACAAGTCCTATAGGTGCTTCTGGGAAGAAAATATAGCTCTGTGTGTGTAATGGGACTAACACACTTCAAGTCCTATAGGTGCTTCTGGGAAGAAAATATAGCTCTGTGTGTGTGATGGGACTAACACACTTCAAGTCCTATAGGTGCTTCTGGGAAGAAAATATAGCTCTGTGTGTGTAATGGGACTAACACACTTCAAGTCCTATAGGTGCTTCTGGGAAGAAAATATAGCTCTGTGTGTGTAATGGGACTAACACACTTCAAGTCCTATAGGTGCTTCTGGGAACAAAATATAGCTCTGTGTGTGTAATGGGACTAACACACTTCAAGTCCTATAGGTGCTTCTGGGAAGAAAAATATAGCTCTGTGTGTGTAATGGGACTAACACACTTCAAGTCCTATAGGTGCTTCTGGGAACAAAGTATAGCTCTTTGTGTGTAATGGGACTAACACACTTCAAGTCCTATAGGTGCTTCTGGGAAGAAAATATAGCTCTGTGTGTGTGATGGGACTAACACACTTCAAGTCCTATAGGTGCTTCTGGGAACAAAATATAGCTCTGTGTGTGTAATGGGACTAACACACTTCAAGTCCTATAGGTGCTTCTGGGAACAAAATATAGCTTGTGTGTGTGATGGGACTAACACACTTCAAGTCCTATAGGTGCTTCTGGGAAGAAAATATAGCTCTGTGTGTGTAATGGGACTAACACACTTCAAGTCCTATAGGTGCTTCTGGGAAGAAAATATAGCTCTGTGTGTGTAATGGGACTAACACACTTCAAGTCCTATAGGTGCTTCTGGGAAGAAAATATAGCTCTGTGTGTGTAATGGGACTAACACACTTCAAGTCCTATAGGTGCTTCTGGGAAGAAAATATAGCTCTGTGTGTGTAATGGGACTAACACACTTCAAGTCCTATAGGTGCTTCTGGGAAGAAAATATAGCTCTGTGTGTGTGATGGGACTAACACACTTCAAGTCCTATAGGTGCTTCTGGGAACAAAATATAGCTCTGTGTGTGTAATGGGACTAACACACTTCAAGTCCTATAGGTGCTTCTGGGAAGAAAATATAGCTCTGTGTGTGTAATGGGACTAACACACTTCAAGTCCTATAGGTGCTTCTGGGAAGAAAATATAGCTCTGTGTGTGTAATGGGACTAACACACTTCAAGTCCTATAGGTGCTTCTGGGAACAAAATATAGCTCTGTGTGTGTGATGGGACTAACACACTTCAAGTCCTATAGGTGCTTCTGGGAAGAAAATATAGCTCTGTGTGTGTAATGGGACTAACACACTACAAGTCCTATAGGTGCTTCTGGGAAGAAAATATAGCTCTGTGTGTGTAATGGGACTAACACACTTCAAGTCCTATAGGTGCTTCTGGGAAGAAAATATAGCTCTGTGTGTGTGATGGGACTAACACACTTCAAGTCCTATAGGTGCTTCTGGGAACAAAATATAGCTCTGTGTGTGTAATGGGACTAACACACTTCAAGTCCTATAGGTGCTTCTGGGAACAAAATATAGCTCTGTGTGTGTGATGGGACTAACACACTTCAAGTCCTATAGGTGCTTCTGGGAACAAAATATAGCTCTGTGTGTGTAATGGGACTAACACACTTCAAGTCCTATAGGTGCTTCTGGGAACAAAATATAGCTCTGTGTGTGTGATGGGACTAACACACTTCAAGTCCTATAGGTGCTTCTGGGAAGAAAATATAGCTCTGTGTGTGTAATGGGACTAACACACTTCAAGTCCTATAGGTGCTTCTGGGAAGAAAATATAGCTCTGTGTGTGTAATGGGACTAACACACTTCAAGTCCTATAGGTGCTTCTGGGAAGAAAATATAGCTCTGTGTGTGTAATGGGACTAACACACTTCAAGTCCTATAGGTGCTTCTGGGAAGAAAATATAGCTCTGTGTGTGTAATGGGACTAACACACTTCAAGTCCTATAGGTGCTTCTGGGAAGAAAATATAGCTCTGTGTGTGTAATGGGACTAACACACTTCAAGTCCTATAGGTGCTTCTGGGAACAAAGTATAGCTCTTTGTGTGTAATGGGACTAACACACTTCAAGTCCTATAGGTGCTTCTGGGAAGAAAATATAGCTCTGTGTGTGTGATGGGACTAACACACTTCAAGTCCTATAGGTGCTTCTGGGAACAAAATATAGGAGCTCTGCCTGCCTGCCACGAACACACTACAAGTCCTATAGGTGCTTCTGGTAACAAAATATAGGAGCTCTGCCTGCCTGCCACTAACACACTACAAGTCCTATAGGTGCTTCTGGTAACAAAATATAGGAGCTCTGCCTGCCTGTCACTAACACACTACAAGTCCTATAGGTGCTTCTGGTAACAAAATATAGGAGCTCTGCCTGCCTGCCACTAACACACTACAAGTCCTATAGGTGCTTCTGGTAACAAAATATAGGAGCTCTGCCTGCCTGTCACTAACACACTACAAGTCCTATAGGTGCTTCTGGTAACAAAATATAGGAGCTCTGCCTGCCTGTCACTAACACACTACAAGTCCTATAGGTGCTTCTGGTAACAAAATATAGGAGCTCTGCCTGCCTGCCACTAACACACTACAAGTCCTATAGGTGCTTCTGGTAACAAAATATAGGAGCTCTGCCTGCCTGTCACTAACACACTACAAGTCCTATAGGTGCTTCTGGTAACAAAATATAGGAGCTCTGCCTGCCTGCCACTAACACACTACAAGTCCTATAGGTGCTTCTGGTAACAAAATATAGGAGCTCTGCCTGCCTGCCACGAACACACTACAAGTCCTATAGGTGCTTCTGGTAACAAAATATAGGAGCTCTGCCTGCCTGCCACGAGCACACTACAAGCCCCTCTTTGTCAATCAATCTTTGTAACTGAATCTATCTAACTCAATCTCTGCAAGTGAATCTCTCTCTCTATCTATCTAAATGCAGCAGAGTGTCACAGGAACAGCCTGCTCAATCTGCGCCGGAACAGCATGTGACCGGCGCAGACGGCGTGGCGGCGTTTTATAGGGGGGGGCGTGTACTACAGCCCCTGAGCTGTAATTGGCTACAGGCGTCCTGCCTGTAGCCAATTATGGCTCTTCGAGTTTCCGGGGCTGTGATTGGCCAAGCATGCGGGGTCACAGTGCATGCTTGGCCAATCATCAGCCAGCAATGCACTGCGTCGGCCGCGCCGGCCGCAATGCATTGCGGGGCCGCTCGCATCACACGAACGTGATGCGAGCGGCCAAAATAGTTCTGGGCTCGCCGAGCGAGCGAACGCCCGGTGCTCGATGCGAACGTGGGTTCGCATCGAGCACCGGGCCCATCCTTAATGCTGACATACACAACATTGTTATATCTGACCACGCACCCATCTCAGGGACGCTGGATAACCCTGACCTACACCCAAGTCCCAAACTATGGCGCTTCCCCTCCTACCTTCAAAATAATTCTGACTTTCGACTGTACATGGAAAATGCATGGTCTGAATACACCTCGACCAACGCACCACATGCAGACAACCCAAATCTGTTCTGGGAAGCAGGCAAGGCCTTCCTCAGAGGACGCATTATCTCTTATGTGGCCTCTTTCAAAAGAAACACACTTAAAAATAACAAAACGGCCAGCTCCCGATTGCACCAAGCTCAAAGTTCTCTGTACACAGATGACTCCCCTGTCAACAGGAAGATTTGGCAGGTAGCTAAACAATCCTTTGATACTTGGGCTGAAACTCTGGAATTAACCAAAAAAGCGCACATGGATGCCACCCTCCACAAATTCAGCAATAAGGCAGGTAAACCACTCAAGACTCTGTAAGGGACCCCACCGTCCGACCTATGTTACCTCCCTATGAGATTCTTGAGGTACTATCAAAACCTCACAAAAAAGGCATAAACTAAGCCATGTTACACTACTATTCCTCCTTATACGCGACTAACCCTATAGACAACCCGACAGCACAAATCTCTCCCTCCCAATTGGATGTTCTAAATGCACCCATCTCCCTTCCTGAAATATCAACTGCCATTCAGAACCTAGCCCCTTCTAAAGCCCCAGGCCCAGACGGTTTCACGTGCAAATTCTACAAATCCCTACAATAACTCCTAGAACCCCCCCTCCGCGATGTCTATTATCACATATGGACAGGCGGCGCCTAACTACCCACGGGTAACCAAGCCATCATTAAACTATTAGCAAAAAAGGGTAAGGACCCACAAGAAACAGGTTCATATAGACCTATTTCACTTTTAAACCTTGACATCAAGATTCTCTCCAAAATTATTGCCACTAGATTAGCCTCCATTATCCCCTCTCTGATACACCCTGCCAATCAGGGGTTTGTGAAGGGCAGGACTGCCACCACGAACATCAGAAAGGTGATGATGGCCCTGGAACACGCTAAATGCAATCCAGAGGGAGACCATGCAATCATCACCCTAGATGCGGGGAAAGCCTTCGATAACGTAAGTTTCAAATGGCTTTCCATGGTCATGACCAAAATGGGATTCTCTGGCTCTTTCACTCACCTTATCAATACCATGTACACCTCCCCGGCGGCTAGGCTTGTAGCGGCAGGACTCCTTTTGGAATAATTCTGTCTCCACAAAGGCACGAGACAGGGATGTCCCCTATCCCCACTCCTTTTCAACGTTGCATTGGAACCCCTGTCCAGGTACCTTTCCTACTGTGGAGATGCGACCCCATCTCACAGGTGCAGATAAGCAGCACATGCCTGATTTTGGCAGGGATGCTAATTGCACACCTGTGGGCTGGGTTCATAAGCATCCCAGGAAATGCAGTGAGTGCTCAGACCTGAAGACGGCTCCGCCCAGCAGACAGGAAGTCTGGCCAGGAGGTTGGGAGAGTTCCAGGAGATAGAGACAGGAGCCTAAGACTGGAGGTGGCAGTCTGAAGCAGGCAGGTGTAGCCTGCGACTAAAGCAGCACGAAGCTGACAATGAGTAAGCCAGGAGGCTATCTTTTGGTTATGCAGTGATGGTGGAACCCCCTGCGAGGGAAGATTTCTGTTGATTTGAACTTTTTTCGTTTCCTTTAAATAAAAGTGGGCTGCCATGCCCTAAAACACAAGTCTGGAGTTGCACGTTTCTGAAAAATCGCATGCACCACTTGAATCTAATCACCCCGGATCGTCACACTACATAGCCCTATTACATGGCATCAATATAGGCAAACACGAATTACGAACTTCACTCTTCGCTGACTATGTCCTTATTTTTACAGCGAATCCTGCCTCCGACATGCACACGATTAAATCAATCTTTGACCAATTTAGATTATGCTCGGGCCTTCGCATCAATTACAATAAAAGTGAAATACTTCCCATGGGCTCATTCCAAACCTCCCTGGGCCCACTAATCCATCTTCACTGTCGCAAAATCCCATATCACTTAGGAGTAAAAATAGGGAAACTCCCCTCCTCTCTCTACCACCTTAACATTCCCCCCTACTCACAAAAATCTCTCAGGAACTAGGTAACTGGGTGGATCTCCCCCTCTCGCTCCTGGGAGGATGCCATCTGGTGAAAATGGTCAGTTTTGCCCTGCCTACTGTATCTGCTCCAAACCATCCCTTTGCTTCTGCCCCATAAAGACACGAAATTCCTCAATACTGCCATCTCTAAATTCCTTTGGCGACACAAAAGACCACGCATAGCCATCACAAAGTTATATCTTCCCAGACGCGAAGGGGGTATCAGCCTCCCAAACATCAGAACCTACAATTTAGCCTGTCTACTGAGGATAGGTCTGGACTGGGTAGCCCAAAAGTCTTGATACTCCAATTATCACCTGGAAGCCACAATGGTACACCCTTACTCCTTGGTAGCCCTCCTCCACTGCAAGTGGAAATCCCTTCCACCGCCACTTCAGCACAACCTCCTGCTATGGGACACTGCAATTGCCTGGAGAGAAGTAGGAAAAAGCCTCAAACTCTCACCCTTCATATCTAGCTATCTTCCTATACAAGGAAACCCAAGCTTCCCTCCAGGTCTGGAACATCAACCCTATGTCACATGGCAGCGAAATGGCCTCACAAAATTCTCTTTACTATGTGACTTGGAAACTGGTCGCCCTATCAATTTCCAAACTTTAGCTGACAAATTCTCACTTTCACCATCACATACCTTCCAATATGGACAATGCATCAGCTTTCTGAAAAATGCCTGCAGAGATGACCGTAAAAGGTTCAAACCATCTTTCATGGATATCCTTCTCTTATAGGAAAATTTCAGACATTTACCAACCTTTTCTTCTGAAAACCACTCCCCCTCTAACAGCCTCATCAGCGGCCAACTGGGCAAAAGACTTTCCGGATACTGAGCTGGTGGATAAAATCCTACAAGGCCTTAATGCCATCCACAAATTGGTTTCCAACGAATCTTGGAGGGAAACCCAATTGAAAATTGTTCACCGGGCTCATATACCCTTTCTCTCTGCCAAACAAGGCCAAACCGCCTCTATCTGCCCTCTCTGTCAACACCCCAGGCCTTCCCTGACACATCGCTACTGGTCGTGCACATATATCTCCATCTTCTGGGATCAAGTCCTATCCTACATATTTGAAGTAACCTTGCTGAAACTGCCAAAAGACCCCCTGCTTTTTATCTTTGGCCACTGGGACCCCCAGCTGCTGTTTACGGCAAAGACTGGTCCCTGATATGTCTCCTACTTGCCAGAAGAGCCATTTTGAAAAACTGGATCTCCAGCACCAGGCCAAACACCTCACATGTCAAAGGAGACCTCTTACAACTACTATTCAAAGACAAACTCAACACAGACTTATCGCATGAAAAGAACAAAACACGCTTCTACCACAAATGGCAACCCTTTATGGTCTCAACACTCACTCCTATGGATCAGGCGAAACTCAAGGAGCTCTCATTATCATGCCACGGGCCTCCCTCAACACCGTAAGTGAGGCTGTTTTCTCCAACTGAAAGACCCACAACAACATAAGGTACTCACCTTCCGATGAGACACAAAACCTCACGCAAGATCATCTCCCGCCTACCAACCCCTTGTTCTCCATCAAACTACATAACGGAGAATGCTACCCGGGATTCCACAGCCACAACTTCAAAGTCTACCATCAAGATACCTCTGTAGCAAGAACTTGGTGCTCATCCCCTCCCCCCTTTTTCCTCCCGCTCCCCTCCCCACATCTCTTCCTAGATCACTCATTGGTATTCCCTTGGTAAATCTAGGAACCCTTCTCTTTAGATCCATCCAGTTACCCCCCTTTTTAATCTGAAGGTTACTACTTTTGATCTGCTACAAGACACATTGTTACTGTTATGTACTTTGATACTTTCTTCATAACAGCTTTTTCTCTGTACAAAAATACTGATACTGCTGAAATTATATTCTGCATGTAGCATCTTTCAATAAAATCTAATTAAAAAAAATAATTATCCATACCTATTGTCAGGTCACCCTGAGGCTAGGTGACAGATGCACACCGTCAGGATCAGGAGTGCACCGCAAGGTAGTGGACCCTATGGCTGACTGCAGCGGACGGGAGTCCAGGTGATTCGGAACACGGCGTAAGATTCCCTGGGGTGCGGAGTCTAAGAGCCAGCTGGTGTTCACCAGAGCCTCTAGTGGTGAGGATGGACTGGGCTGCAACTGGCTCCAGGTCGCGACCCCCAGGTTCCCCCAGCTCACAACCACAGTAGGCAACAGGAGGACAGGGATAGTGAGGGATAAGCCAAGGTCAGGGCCACAAGCAGAAACGGACAACAAGGTACACACCAAGGTTCAGGGTCACAGGCAACCAGGGATAGTCAGGGACACGCCAGAAGATCAGGGTCACAGGCAAACAGGGATAGTCAGGGACACGCCAAAGTCGGTAACAGAACACTGAATAGCACACGGCTGGTAACAGAAAGCCAAACACACAAGGGTTGATCAGCAGGGTTGGCCTGCAGTGCACAGGTTAATATAGAGTCCTGTGATAGGAGCTAGGGTGGAGCCCTGCCAGAGGAGGGATATAAAAGCAGTCAGGTGATGGTCGGCTGGCCTCTAGAGATGAACACATAAAGACAGGTAAGCAGACAACTCTATTGCTTAACCATGACACCTATATTCTGAAACATGTTGGGACCTCGTTTGGCCTCTTATCATGAGATTGACTGTGTGTCTTAGAATCTAGCTGTTATTCAGTCTGACTCCCTATTTTGTTTTTAGGTTTATATACCCTTGTGCATTATTTCTTTTACTGGTTTGTACTTAATACATTTTGTATATTTTTTTTATACGTTTGTTACTCCTCTTTCTGGTTTTTACCCTTTGCCAAAAAATTCCCCGGGGCACCCCCTTTTGCATTTTCCTCTTCGAATTGGGATGTGGCAAAGTTTTCCAGTACTATATATGTACAGTATGCAATTTTCCACAATATTCTTTTATACTTTTTTTTTCTTTGGAAAAAATTTGTTCCTGATGAATTTTCACTTTTTGGCTCGGAATCAAAAAGTTATCCAAACTAAATGGAAAAGGGAAAAGGTATGTTTTGTGAAGTGCATTGCAAAATTGTTTTTGTTCCTCTCCTTTGTTTGCCTGTTGTGCTGGGGACACTGAAAGCTGTTCTTTTAGCCTTGTCATAAATTCAGTAATCGTGTTTGCACATCAGAGGTTACTATGATGCAATTGTTAAAACAGCATGCTTTTTTGAGGATGTGTTGCAGTACACTTCTAAGTTTGTTATGGTAATGAGTTTCATGCAAAACCCGTGAAAAATATAATTAGCTTAGCTAAATAAATGTCAAAAAAGAAGTTGAGCAATGTGTAATAAAATGACTCAGCAGCTGCAGAAGAAAACCAGAAAGTGTCCTAGTAATTTAAAATTATTAGTGTTTGAAAGTATAATTGTCAGTATAATTCATATTCATCAAAAAAGGAAAACATGCATACTTGAAATCAAATGTTTGAAAGCACCTTACTCATTTTGGCCAGAAAGCTCTCCTCTTGTTCAATATGTTCTTTCCTCACGCAGATCTGTTCATGAAGATGACATCAACCTTTTGGACACTGCCAAGATATCAAATGTACTGGACTGTTGCTCACAATATGTCCTCTACTCATCTAACATATTGAATACTTGTAAGCCAATATTTAAAACATTTATCTTGTGCTTGCTCAGAAAAAGCACTCACATGTAATGCCAGCTACATGATTCATGTTTTAAAGTGCAACAAAATTCAAAAAGTAAAGCTCTGGTATATCATAGGGAAAATTAAGAAATTGTATTTGTGCCTAAGCAGTACCCTAAAAGGTTTACCTTTTCTTTAGAAGTCTTTCTGTAAAATAGCAGGGTACTTCCTCCTAGTACTGTGAAGGTGGCACTCGCTACTCCTGTGGCTACAGTCTTATAGCGGGATATCTGCAGTGTGAAATTAAGGCATTTCTGATTCTGACTGCTGGTTTCATGAAATTTGGAATGAGATTTGGTGATGTCACCTGTAAGGGAATTTTAGTATGGTGACATGCGGATAGATATTCGCATAACATCGCTAATAGAAATGAGCATAGGTGCATTGCTAATAGAAATGCGTGTGGGTGCTTTTCTCACAGGAATGCGCATGCACACACGTGGGATGGTGCCCACAATTTCTGACTCCAGGCGGGCTATTTGAGGAATGATCTTGCTCACTATTGGTGCTGACTGGTCTTAAAGTGTTTGTTAAGGCTAAATTATAAAGCGCTGCCAGCCCCTCTATTATAGGCAGGCATACCACACTATGTATGTCATTTCTAAAAACGTGGCTTGTAAATACCTATTTAGCGTGATCTTCAGGCAGGTCACGTGACCCGCGGCAGGCTTCTGCAGGAGGGGCAAAGATCTCCCTCAGATGTCAGCCGGGGAGATCACATGGCCGCTCAGCCCCTCCCGCAAAAGCCCTGTCCAGGAGATGTAAAGCAGCCGTGCGTCACGTGTCCGGCCTAAAGATAGCTCTAAATAGGTATTTACAAGCCTCGTTTTTAGAAAAAAAACGTACACAGATAATAGATCCTGAATTCTTCTTGTACCTCTGCCCACCTGTTCCTGACTTTGGCTCTGTTCCTGACTACGCTTTTACCTACACTTCTGTGCCTCGTTGCCCACCTGCTACTGACCTTGGTTACCTCCGTGGCCTCACTCCTGTTTCTGACTTGGCTTCATACCACTTCTGAGTGCCTGTTTCGGCTGTCCTTCATAGCTGCTCTAGTCATCACAGTGTGTTCCTGCCTAAAGCCTGCTGAGAGCTTTGACAAGCCATGCTTCCAGAACCTGCAGTACATGTGGAGTGCTTCTTTAACCTTGGCTGGTCCAGAATGCCTTACATCTGCTCCTGGCCTGATGTCCTGCCTGAGTTCTCAAGCCTGCATCTCCTGCTGCAAGTTCTGCTATCAACACCTGCCGGCACTCATCTTCCTCCGGTACCATGGCATCATCTGTTTAGCCTTCAGTGGGGCCTGGGCTGGAGATATAAGAGAGGCCAGCCTCATCAATTCAGTCTCCTACCAGGTATGTGACATCACCACTGTAACTTATTCTCACTGTTTTTCTTGCGGGAAGCTTCAGAATTAGAAAACAGTTCTGTCTCTACCAAAATAACTGCCACCATGCAGAGACAAAATGGAGATCAAGACATTGTAAGTCAGCAATGCAGAAAAGATTAGCTGTAGGGGGATCAAAAAAATACTGATGACTGGCCCTTTGCCCTCTGCCTGTCTTTTTAGGGCACAGAATGCAGAGTTAGTTCCTTTTTTATACCAACACTGACATTTCATGAATGCTGACCAACATCTTCATCCCAGACTTTTGGAAAATGTCACCCCTGCCTGCAGCCCATATTTCATATGTGAACCTTCCAGCAAGTCCCACCCAGATCATACCAACTTCCCATGCAGCCCTGTCCAAATAAGATCCACGTTCGGAGCAGCCTAATTATGCAGGATCTACCCCTTTGCGGCCACAATCTCTTTAGCTAATATACTTTTTTGAGTCACTGCACATGCTTTATCAGGACAGAGGACAAAGATGTGGGATTCTCTCAACAAAAAAGCAGTAATGTTGTATCTATGTCACTGAAACCTCACTCAGACACTACTATGTATCTATGAATTTCCCTGAGTGTTTAGTGTAGAGACCTTTTTATTGGCATGCTCACCCATACTATGAAAGTTAGAATACAGTGAAGATATTGTTCTCACCAAACTAGCCACCTGTATGTCACAAGAAGAAGGTGCGGTTGCACACCAAGGGACACAATCTAACCTCACAAGGGGTACCCTTCAAAGAATATAGACTGAAATGCATGAAAGTTCCTTGGTGACAGCTGTAACAGTTGTAAAACAGTTATACAAACTCATAATGTAAGGGTTGCGGTTAGAGCAAATAGCAGACAGGTATAGTCATTGCACAGAAGTAAGTCGGCGCTTGCAATACCAATAGGAAGTGTCCTGCATTGGCCAAGAATAAGTACAATGTGAAAAAAAGTGATAATGAAACTTGTACTGGATTGTGTGCAGTTACTCTTTTATGTTGGTTCTTTTTCTCTATTTACAGTAGAAAGTGACATACATATGCTTTGTAAAAAAAAAATAAGGATTATAAATCACATTTATCATGTGATGTTGGCAACACAAGGGAAAGCCAGTGCAGTAGTGATCACTCTGCAGATCCCACCATAGGATCTTGTAAGGTTAAGGGCAGAAAATGTATCCATTATTTCAAATTTAAAAAAACAACGGCTATTAAAATGTAGTGTACATGCAGTGTGAACCCTACATCTTATACACCTCTCTCTACCTACCTCTTAATTTCATAAAATTTTAACTTTACAAGTATGCAGGAATAAATTCCTGTCATGTCACAATATACAAAAACAATATAATTTCGCAAAAAAGTTGTACCTTCTATTATTAAAATAATTCTTGAGTTCCATACAAGTGAGTTTGCCTAAGCCAAGATAATGTCTGTGGCAGGCAGAACTTTTTTTATTTATTTTTTTGTATTCAACATCAATTAGATTTTACCATTGTAACTCTGTAGCAAGCACAAGAGTGAGAGAGTGCAGCATAGGGATATTCTGTGTAAATTGTGAGCCCAGCCTAGAACTGCACAGGCACCAGAATCTACATGACTGTGTTATTTCTGAGCCAGCATTTTAGTCCAAAAACTAGATGCATACCCTAAATGGTGCCTGATCAAAGAAGGCCCTGTGTTTCTAAAGAGAAGGGAAGATAAATGCATCATTGCATAGATCAGGAATTGTTGTCAAAGATAATAAAATCATTTAAAAAAAAAAACAAAAAACATTCTCATCACAGAATGATGATAGTCATCACTTTTTGTTTACCACCTATCTTTCTTATTCACACATTTTATCACACCTATCTTTCTATTTGATTTTAACTACTGCTTTTAACTTGAGTAGTTAGCTGTACAAACCAGTAAATGTTTTTGTAATGTGAAAATAAGTAGTACATAAAAAATTCAATAGCTTATGGTAATTAAATCTTTTTGTAAGGACTAAAAACTGAGTTTTGAGTACTTACACTGGTCTACACACTCCCGAATATCAATGTTTTTAAATCAAACATATATTTAAAAATACATTTCTATAATATGCAGACAATATTTAAATGTCTGCTTCAGGTACCAGTTCCAATTGTTCTATGCTGATATCCTTTCTCTTTAAATGTGTCCTTAAAGGTGCTTATAGAAGTACAATTAAAGGTAAAAGTAAAGTAAAGGTACCATATATTAGCTAGTACTAGTACTCTAATGCGCATACACATGGTCGGAATTTCCGACAACAAATGTTCGATGGGAGCTTGTTTCGACCGTGTGTAGACTCCATCAGACATTTTCCGTCGGAATTTCCGACAAACAAAATTTGAGATCTGGCTCTCAAATTTTCCAACAACAAAATCCGTTGTCGGAAATTCTGATCGTGTATACACAATTCCGACGCACAAAATTCCACGCATGCTCGGAATCAAGCAGAAGAGCCGCACTGGCTATTGAACTTAAATTTTTTTGGCTCGTCGTACGTCACCGCGTTCTTGACGTTCGGAATTTCCGACAACATTTGTGTGACCGTGTATATGCAAGACAAGTTTGAGTCAACATCCATTGGAAAAAAAAACATGGATTTTGTTGTCGAAATGTGCGATTGTGTGTATGTGGCATTGTTCAACCTCTCCTGAATGATTTAACTTGACACCTAGAAACCAGCGTCTAAAAATAGCTGTTTAGCCATGTTTACATGCCACGTTTAGTTGCATTTAGCCACATTTGCATCTAGAAGCATTTGTAAAAAAATATATATATATTTTTTTTTTTTTGTTAAAGTGAAAACGTCTGTAAACGAAACGCTGCTAAACGCGAGTTTCCAAGTTTAGCAGAGTTTACAAGCTATTAAAGGCATTTGGCATTTCAAATGCATCTGAACATCCATATGAACTTATTTTTTTGCGTTCCAAAAAAAGCTTCTAAACTCAACTGCCTAGAAACTACTATAAATGACCCTGTGTAAATGTACTGATAAAAAAACATAGAGGAGAGTTCGGGGGCAGCTGAAAAAAATGCCCAACTGCTCCTAAATGTCCATTTACCAGCAGCAGTGTACATGAGGCCTAACTCAAATAGAAAAACCTGATTTAGCTCAACACCTCTATATCTAGTAAACTTTTTGTACAACTCACTGTATGCATAAGAAAAATGTATATGTTTATTAGTATCAAACAAACAAAAGAAAACCAACATTAAAATTGGTACCAAGCATGCAGTAACATTCATACTGATAAAAGCCATATCCACCTCATATATACATATAGTTATGACCAAAAATAACAGATACATGTATTGGCCTCGCCCCCTGGCTCATGTTGCCACTGTGGGGGATATATTATTTTTATTATTATTATTATTATTATTATTATTATACAGGTTTTATATAGTGCCAACAGTTTGTGCAGCGCTTTAAAACATGAGGGCAAACATTACAATTACATTACAATTTGGTACAAGAGGAATCAGAGGGCCCTGTTCGTTAGAGCTTACAATCTAAAAAGGAAGGGTCAATTGATACAAAAGGTAATAGCTGTGGGGGGATGAGCTGATGGAGGAAGTAAAACAGTGTTAGTTAAGCTTCTTTGAAGAGAAGGGTTTTCAGGGATCGCCTAAAGATGGATAGATTAGGGGACAGTTGGACAGATTGGGGTAGGGAGTTTCAAAAGGATGGAAGAAGCTCTGGTGAAATCCTGGAGGTGAGCATGGGAGGAGGTGACGAGGGAGCTAGAGAGCAGGAGGTCTTGGGATGACCGAAGAGAGCGGCTTGGTTGATAATTTGGGACTAGGTTAGTGATGTAGCTGGGGGCAGAGTTATGGATGGCTTTGTAAATTATTGTTAGTACTTTGAATTTTATTTGTTGGGTGAGTGGAAGCCAGTGGAGGGATTGGCAGAGAGGGGTGGAGGACACTGAATGGTTGGTAAGGTGGATGAGTCTTGTAGCGGCACTTATTATGGACTGAATGGGGGATAGTCTATGTAAAGGTAATCCAATGAGGAGGGAGTTGCAGTAGTCGAGGCAAGAGATAACCAGGGAGTGAATTAGAAGCTTGGTGGTGTCATTAGTTAAAAAGGGGCATATACTGGGAATGTTGCAGAGGCTAAGGCAGCATGATTTGGACAGGTATTGTATGTGGGCCTGAAAGGACAGAAGGGTGAGAGAGGTGATATGGGAGTGTGACTTATGGGGGGGGGGGGGGGACACACGTCCCAGTGTTCTGCAGGTTTTATTGGTATATGTGTTCAGAATTAGCAGGAGCTGATATGTGCAGTAATATGGTTAAGACAGTAGTGAGGGTGATATATATAAGCTGTGGGGTGGAGAAGATGGGTGAAGGAGTGGGAATTTAAGGACAGAGGATGTAACTGTGAGAAGGAAAAGTAGGGAGTGCATGATACAGAGTGGTGACATTGAGAGGAAGTTTAAATGAGAGATGAAAAAGTTTGATGGAGAACCAGGTCACCTGTAGTCTGTTTAGTGTTCTGTAGAAGTCTGTTGTGTATTTTCGCTTTGTGCATTTTCTGAAGTGCTGAGTGGAAGTGTAATACTTAACCCAATATGAATACTTTATCCAAGATGATAGTTGCCAATGCAATCCCAGCCTGTGCAAACCCCTGCCTGTACATCCCCTATATAAGGCCTAAATTTACTTTTTTTTTTTTTTTAAGTTTTATTGTGAATAATAACAATACAAAGGTATATATAAAAAAAAAAACAGAACATGAGAACATAGTGCCCCCTAGAGGGTCAGTACAGAGGACAGCTTACAGGCAAGTGCATACGGTGATGTACCAGAAGATGTGTGTACAGTAGTCAGGCTATTCGAAGAGTAAAGGTAAGGTGAGTGATTCTCATTCCAATGGCCTAGATACTGTTACCACTGGGCGAAGTTCGGTTGCTTCTAAATAGCTTCTAAATAGGCATTTGAAAGAGAAGGAATCAGCGTCTGGTCACCTACCCCCCACTTACCCCCAAAGGGATCTTGCTGTGCGCGGGGGGGCCAGGGACCAGAGCCTCAGGTGAAACCAACGCGAGAGGGCAGAAACCCTGATCTCCGTAGCGGAATACCAACCCCTAACTGGGGTGAGAATGCCGCAGTGGACCAAAATTTGGTCCCTCACTTAACGAGGGAAAGGGTGAGAGTAGGCCTGACGAGGCCAAAACTACGGCTTCTGATCAAGCGGGCTGCCCTTGTGTACCTTCGGGTGTCAGAACATATCAAACTTATTTACCAAAACTTGGGTCCTGTGCGCGCCAGGATCCTTCAAGTAGAAGTTGAAGGAGTAGGAAGAGAGACAGCAAGAGTAAAGGAAGATAAGAGAAGAGAAAAGATATAGAGAGTGAGGGAGGGAGGGGGAGGAAAGGAGGGTTGGGTGGGGGGACCTCGCGGAGAGAAGCTGGGGAGCATGTTTCGTTCTAGTAAAGAGATTGACAGTCATTCTCATAGGAGAATCAACGATGTGCCCGTGTATTGGGCCCAAGGTTCTCAGATGAGATGGAATTTTTCTGTTGAGTCTAGTGTGGGCAATTTTTTCCTGTGCCATTATCCACGAGATTTTTTGTTTAGCTCGTCGGAGTGAGACTGAGGGCGATTTCCATGCTTGAGCTATAGTGATCTTGGCTCCTAGGAGGATAAAATGGATGAGCAAGCGGGTCAATTTAGGGGTCTGCGGGACAGTCTTGTTGAGGAAGAGCTATGAGAGGGTCTTGCGGGACATTGTGTCCTGTAACTTTACGTATGAGGTAAAAGACCTTGTTCCAAAAACCCCTGATTTTAGGGCATTCCCAGACTGTGTGAAGGAGAGAGCCTAGACTGCCGCATCCCCTGAAGCAAAGTGGGGACGACTGAGGGTAAAATTTGGAGAGGCGGGTGGGGACTAGATACCATCTAGATATCACTTTAACATCCGCCTCCATAAGGGAGGTGTTCAAGATACCTTTAAATGAGTGTGAGAAGTGCGTGTGCCAAGTGTCTAGGTCCCATTCAAACTGGAGGTCCTGCTCCCACCTCAACATATAGTTCGCCTTGCCCTGTGGTTCAGCAAGCGCTGAGTAGATCAGGGAGATACCCCCCCTGACGCCCATGACTGAGGAGCACCAGTGTTCATATTGGGTGACTAAGAGCGGTTTATCTGAGCTGTTCCAGACTGTGCGTAGGAATTGATGTAGCTGATAGTACCGATAGGTTTCCGAGGGGGGCATACCTAGCTTGGTTATGCAATATTTGAGAGAGATGGGGCCATCAGCGTTAAAGTACTGACCGATTCTATACAAGCCTTTGTCGAGCCACCATGCAAATGCCTTTATGTTTAGTCCTGGAGGGAATAAGGGGTTGTTGAAGATATGGGTGAGAGGATGCCAGGGAGATATTAGAGAGGTATGTTTGTGGAGGGAGTCACAGAGGGACATCGAGTGTGAGAGGGTGGGGGATAGGATCGCAGGGCGATCTTTACGTGTTTTCCAGATCAAGTAGTCCAGCGTGTGGGTGGGGGTAGCCTGTCGTTCAATTTCGACCCAGTCAGGCTTTGGGGACCTGGAGTAAATTACGGAGAATTGGCAGAGTTGGGATGCTTGAAAATACTTCCAAAGATTCGGAAGACCTAGCCCCCCCTTCTTTTTTGCTCTAAACAGTACTGTGTTTGAGAGACGATGACCCTTGCCCCCCCCCAGATGAACCTAGTAACAGTGGATGGGAATCTGTCCAGGTCCCGTCTTTTAACGGGAATTGGCAGAGACCTGAAGAGATACAGGAGTCTGGGGAGGAGAGTCATCTTGACTGAGTTAACTCTACCCAGCCAGGATAAATTGTATAGGGACCATTGTGTTAAATCGTCTGAGAGTCTCTTCAGCATGGGGGTGTAATTGTGATGGTACAAAATTGTGGTCTATTTTGGGGGTAAGGAAGACCCCTAAGTAGGGGAGGGAGGGGAGCTCCAGGAGAAAAGGAAATTTGGCTTTGAGACTATCTACTATGTCTTGGGGGACTGTTATGTTGAGGGCCAGTGATTTTGACATGTTCATTTTAAGACCTGAAACTGCTCCAAAAGCGTGGAGCAGTTTAAGGACCTTAGGAGTAGACGTGAGGGGGGAGGTGAGAAACAGGAGGACATCGTCTGCAAAGAGAGCACATTTGTGCATCTGATTGCCGCACACAACCCCACTAATGTCAGGGTCTTGTCTAATTGCCAATGCCAGAGTAAAGGGGAAAGAGGGCATCCTTGTCTAGTGCCTTTCAGAATTGGGACCTGTTTAGAGAGGTGGCCTTTTTTAATTTGGGCTCTCAGGGTGGAATAGAGGGAAGATATTGTTTGTATGAAGTCCGGGCCAAACCCCCATCGACGTAGGATGGTAAATAGGTAAGGCCAGGTTACTGTGTCGAAAGCCTTCTGCAGGTCTATGGAGAGTATGTAGCCTAGTTGATGGGGGGCCCCCATCCCAGGCGGAATGCGTGAGAGAAATCAAGTCCACCGCTCTCCTAATCTGGTCCGGCCCCTGTCTCCCGGGTATAAAACCCACCTGGTCCTTGTGTATGTAGGACGCGATGAAGGAGGCCATTCTGTTGGCTAAGACTTTGGTCATGATTTTAAGGTCATTGTTAATTAAAGATATTGGCCTATAGTTGCTTACTTCACTAGAGTCTTTCCCTTGTTTGGGGATAACTGTAATAAATGCGAGATTAGCCGCTGGTTCAAGGGAGGAACCCTCGCGTAGGGAGTTGAAGAAGCGGACCAGACGAGGAGAGAGGATTTCGGAAAAGGTTTTGTAGTATTGGGCGGAAAAACCATCCGGACCTGGGGCAGAGTCTGTCTTAAGGTTTTTGATAACATCCTGGACTTCCTCAGTGTTAAAAGGTGCGTCCATCATGGACCTGTGTGACACTGAAATCTCCGGGAGTTTTATGTTTTCCAGGAAGGTTTCTAGGGGGGCCGGGTCGGTGATGGAAGGAGCAGAGTAGAGGTTCGAGTAGAACGCGTGGAAGTTATCTAGAATTTTTTGGGGATTCTAGGAGAGGGACCCCGAGTTCGTTTTTATCTTGGGTAATGTGAAGTTTTTCAATTTAGGGGAGAGTTTCGTCGCCAGTCGTGGGCCGATTTTATCTGTCTGTAAGTAAAACTTGCCGCTCAACCAGCGTAAGTGTTTATCAGCATTGGTGGTCAGGGCTAGATTCAGGGCCACACGGGAGGACTCAAGTTGGGAAAGGCTGGCTGGGGTGGGTTTAGCTTTATGTGCCTTGCTGAGACGTTCAAAGTCTTTTTCCAATTTCTCTATATTTATTTTATGTTCTTTTTTGAGTTTGGATGACAATTGGATTATTTTCCCTCTCATTACTGCCTTATGGGCTCCCCAGAGAGAGCTGGGGGACGTGTCCCCCGTGTCATTGAGGTTAAAAAAATCCTTAATGTCCTGTGCTAATAAAGTGCAGTGGACGGGGTTGGATAGAAGGGATTTACTAAGGCGCCATTGAGGGGGGCCGGTGGGTGACAGTGCGTTGCGAATTTTGAGAGTGACAATGGAGTGGTCAGACCAGGGGGTTTCGTGAATTGAGGCTTGTATCGCTGTGTGGATGTCTGAGTTGGGGATAAAGATATGATCTATCCTACTGAACGTTTTGTGAGGGGCCGAGTAATGGGTATAGTCTTTGGCGGCAGGGTTTAATTCCCTCCAAGTATCAATCAGGCTCAATTCATGGAAGAGTCGGGCTATTCTGAGGCTCTGTTTGGGGGGTTTAGTGAGGCGGGGCCTGTCCTGGGACGATTTGTCTAAAACGTGATCAAACGTGGTATTGGAGTCGCCTCCCACTATGATCCTACCTTCCAGGTGAGGGGAGAGAGTGGAGAGCATAGAAGCGAACAAGCGCGATTGGCCCCGATTGGGGGCGTAATAGGAGACAAGGGAGTACAGTTCCCCTTCAATAAGCCCTTTGATCAGTAGGAACCTGCCATCCTCATCTCGAATCGTGTGTGTGTGAACGAAAGGGATTCGTTTGGACAGTAGGATAGCTACACCCCTCTGTTTGGTTTGTGCGTTAGCTAGGTAAAAGGTGGGAAAGTTACGGTGGAGAAATGAAGGAGTGTAACTCGCTGGGAAATGGGTTTCCTGTAACAAGATAATGTCAAGGCTTCTGGCATGGTAACTCTGGAAGGCTTTCCGGCATTTGGAGGGGGAGTTTAGTCCCTGAGTGTTATTAGAGGCAACTCTCAGTGTCATTGTACGGGTTTCTGACTCAGCCATGGGCGTCTGGGTGTGGGTGCGAGAATGTTCGGGGGGAGCTTACCTTAGACCGGTGGCTTCTGCGGTTCTCAGTCAGGGGGATGTACTTCCGCCGATATCTTGAAGGGGGTGTTGTGGGATTACTCCGCGAGGAACCCTGAGTACTAGGGAGAGCGGGAGTAGGGGGGGGGGAGGGGAGGAGAAGGGGAGCAAAAAAAGGAGAAGTAGAGGAGAAGAGAGCACAAAGAGCATTGAGATGATTAAAAAGTGCATAGAAACAACAAAGAACAAACAACCAATATGTTACTGTTATAGTGCAATAAGGACCAGTTAAACAGGTCCAGGTCCAAAAGCTCACAGAGGAGAGCATTTGGAGAGGGTGCAACCCTAAAAGGGTTGGCTGTTTGGTGTCACCAGAGGGAGTGGGTACCCTCCGCATCACAACAGGTGGAGTGGCAAACTACACCGCTCCGGCCGGTACGGCCCCCAATGAGGAGCAAACTGCTACCGGTCGGCCAGGAAGGGTAAACATAAAGAGAATCAACAAGGAAAAAATAAAAACTGAACGCAGCATGAGCATAAGTGTGTCATAGATTGGTTCTTGCTATGAGCAAGAAGGATGGTAGCTCAAAAATAGTAGGGGTGGGGGTACCTGCAGGGTAGAGGGGGGGGGAGAGTCCCGGAAGGGGGTAGGCTAGGGCCGGTGTGTGGGACTAACTGAATAGGGAAGATGTAATAGGGATTTGTCCCAGTCCACAAAAAATGTAAACAAAACAATTACCCACCTGATCCCATGTGGGGGTGATTAATGAGAAAGTGGACCCCATTTAGCCACTGTTAGGGCCAATGGGGCCCTCTTAAACAAGAGGGATCCTGGCCTGACAAAAACTAGTCAGGGCTTGGTGGATCCGTTTCCCCCTGAACCTTGAGGAAAGCTGGGGCGGTCACTGGAAAAGCGAGAGAGAGTCTGGGTAAAGGGGTGACCAGATGGATGGGGGGGGGCAAGGTTCAGGGGGAAAAATGTCCAAAAAAGTGAAAGGAAACAAGGCCTCTCAATGGTGAGAGGTGAAGGATGGGGTCTTCATCTCGGAGGGTGGGATTCCCGGAGTCTCTTCGTCTGTTGCTTGTTCCACAGTGGGGTCAGGGGGCTGCCTGGCGGTGGAAGTTTGGAGGAAGCTGTCTTGATTGGAGCCTGGTGGGGGGCCAAATCCTGGGAGATAAGTCCAAGTTGGAGCAGCAAGCGC
The DNA here is from genome assembly GCA_028564925.1 of Lithobates sylvaticus. Classification (NCBI taxonomy): domain Eukaryota; kingdom Metazoa; phylum Chordata; class Amphibia; order Anura; family Ranidae; genus Lithobates; species Lithobates sylvaticus. Next base: position 236,957,259 of record CM053029.1, read on the forward strand.
TCGCCATCATGGAACGAGGAGAATCCGTAGGATTTGTCCTTGAAGTGGAATTGGAGCCAGAACGGGAAGGACTAGCGATACTTGATGGAGTTCTGAATGAGGACCTCCAGAAGGGGTTTGAGGGATCTGCGTTTCTGGACCGTAGCGGGGGAGATGTCCGCAAAAATTTGAATCTTATTGCCTTGGAAGTTCAGGTTATCCAAATTACGTGTGTGCCTCATGACGTCTTCCTTAACACTATAATAATGCGGTTTGACCACAATGTCTCTAGGGAGACCGTCTTGTCTGGGGGGTTGGAGGGCCCTGTGTGCCCTGTCCAGTTCCAATCTGTGTTCCTGGATATCAGGCATGAGTTCTTTAATGAACTTTTTGATCGTGCTGGGCACATCTGTGACAGATTCGGGAATTCCTCTTACACGGAAGTTATACCTTCTGCTCCTGTTCTCCAAATCATCGATTTTAGAGAGGGCTGTTTCTAGTTGGTCTTGTAAGGTTTGGATGCATGCGGTATTCTGGTTGGTACGTGCTGCATTGTTGTCTACGGCCTGCTCAATAACGTCCATGCGGGCTCCTAGGCCCTGCAGGTCTGCTTTGATGGTAGCAGTGATTTGGGAGGCATTTTGGGCCAGCATTTCGGAGAAATGTTGCAGCATGAGCGGCATGTCAGTGGAGTGGGTCTGTAGCAAGGGAGGATAATGATGGGGGCCTTCCAGGCCCAGGGGGGATCCCTGGTAAGGAGTGTGAGGAAAGTCACCAAAGGTCCTGCTCAGCAGGGATGCTGTGGAGGCTGGGGAGATCCCCTGGGGGTTGCAGGTACTCACAGGAGTTGATGGCATGTTCATGTGGAGCTGGTGCTGCTGGTGCTGGGCTGGTGGATCAGCAATGGTATCCGGGTCCTCTGTGCTGCCTCGTGCTGCAGCCGCCATCTTGGCTGAGGCTTGGGCCGCCGGATTATAGGTGAGCTGACGGCTCACCTCGGTCTTATGCGTTCCTGCAGTCATATCGGGGGTGCCTGGCACCCTTGGGAAGCGGTGAGGTAAGGGCCGGTCGGATCCTGCTCGATCTGAGCGCTCGGGGGGTGTAGAAAGGCCGGAGCGGTGGAGAGCTTCCGATCAGAGCGTCCTCCCGGAAGTCCCGCGCATGCGCACTCGGACCTAAGGCCTAAATTTATACTGAGTTTGGGTGGGGGTATTGTCAATTAATTAGTCAGTATTGCATAGGAGGAACACGTGGCAAACAGAATGAACTTCTCACACCAAGGCTCACTACAAGACACAGCAAGAGAGAAGAAAGGTAAAGATAGGAACAGCTCATAATTTAGGTATAGACAATAAAAAAGTAAAATAAACATCACAGTGATATGGACAGAGGTAAAGAATCTGAAGACAGTATAGATCACCAAAAGCACATACACAGAATTTAGCAAGCAGATCCCAGTTTCAATTAAAGAATTAAAGGTGGAAGATGTGGTTGAGCTGACACATACACAGAATTTAGCAAGCAGATCCCAGTTTCAATTAAAGGTGTAAGATGTTGTTGAGCTGACACATACACAGAATTTAGCAAGTATATATATATATACATACAATGCTGTGAAAAAGTATTTGCCCCCTTTCAGATTTTTTTTTTTTTTTTTGCATATTTGTTACACTTAAATGACTCATCAAACAAATGCTATTATTACACAAAGATAATCCAAGTAAATTCAAAATGCAGTTTTTAAATGATGGTTTCCTTTATTAAGGCAAACCTACCAGGCTTTAAGTGAAAAAGTAATAGCCCCCCTAAACCTAATAACTGGTTGTGCCACCCTTGGCGGTAACAACTGCAATCAAGCATTTGCGATAACTGGCAATTAGTCTTTCACATTGCTGTGGAACAATTGGCTTTGACTAAGCCACTCCAAAACCGAAATTTTTCTTTGTTTGAACAATTTGGAGGTGGACTTGCTGTTGTGTTTCGGATCATTGTCCTGATGCATAACCCAAGTGCACTGTATCTTGAGGTCATGAACTGATGGCCTGACATTCTCCTTTAGGATTTTCTGGTAGAGCTCAGAATTCATGCTTCCATCAATTATGGTAAGTCATCCAGGTCCTGAAGCTGCAAAGCAGCCCTAGACCATCACAAAACCACCTCTATGTCTGACTGTTGGTATGATGTTCTTGTTATGAAATGCTGTATGTGTTTTATGCCAGATGTAACAGGACGCACACCTTCCAAAAAGTTAAATTTTTGCCTCATCAGTCCACAGAATATTTGCCTAAAAGTCTTGGGGATAATCAAGATGTTTTTTTGGTAAATGTGAGATGAGCCTTTGTGTTCTTTTTGGTCAGCAGTGACTTTGGCATTGGAACTCTCCCATGGATGCAATTTTTGCCCAGTCTCTTTCTTATTGTTGAATCATGAACACTGTTCTTACCTGAGGCATGTGAGGCCTGCAGTTCATTAGATGTTGTTCTGGATTCATTTATGACCTTCTGGATAAGTCATTGTCATTCTCTTGGAGTAATTTTTGTTGGCCGGCCACTCCTGGGAAGGTTCACCACTGTTCAAAGTTATCTCAATTTGTGGATAATGGCTCTCCCCGTGGTTCACTGGGGTTCCGAAACCTTAGAAATTTATTTTAAACCCTTCCTAGACCGATACATGTTTGTTTCGAATCTGTTCTTGAATTTTTTAAGATTGTGACATGATGTGTTGCTTTTTGTGATCTGTTAGAGTACTTTGTCAGACAGCTTCTATTTATGTGATGTATTAATTCAACATGTCTGGCAGTAGTCAGGCCTGGGTGTGGCAAGTGAAATTTAACTCAGCTTTCCAAAAAATTGTGGTTAATCACAGTTCATTCATGATTCAGCATGGGAGGGGGCAATTCATATTTACATAGGGGCCAGGCAGGTTTGAACAGCTTTTTTCCCTTAAAATATGAAATAATATTTTAAAAACTGCATATTGGATTTACTTAGGTTATCTTTGTGTAATATTAAAATGTGTTTGATGATCTGAATCATTTAAGTGTGAGAAATATGAAAAAAAAAATCAGAAAGGGGCAAATACTTTTTAACAGCACTGTATATATGCAGGGCCCAGTTATATTGGACTGGTACTCCTGCAAAAGGATGTTCACGTATAGTCCTTTACACTGAATAGCTCCACGCCAGAACCTGTACTTTCTGAAAGTAATCAATAAAGATTCACATAGTTCATACTGAATGATGGTAGGGTAGAGTGTGATTGAAAATAATGCAGTGGTCCAGAGAAGGTCTGATGTTCAGGGTTCTAGATGTGTGGTAGCAAGTAAATATAGCTACAGAATCAAAAGCATAAAACTTCATACCCTGAATTACCTCCCTCACACTGTTGATGAATCAGTTGGATAGAGTCACATGTATAATCGAAAGGTCCCACCTCGAGAAAAAGTATTAAGTATACTTATCAGGTCCTGTTGGTCACAGATATCCTTTAGTTCAGGGGTCGTCAACCCCCGGGCCGTGGCCCACTATCGGGCCGTGGCCTTTCTTCAGCCGGGCCGTGGGTGCGGGCGGGCGGCATGAGACAGCCAGGTGGCTGGCATATGAGCTCCGGGTGGAAGAGATAAGCGAGTGGGCAGGCAACATGGCAGGTAACATCATCTCTCTCCGCCCCCCGCATCACTGCTCTTCTGCGCTGTTAGCCTCAATGTCGGAAGTGGCAGGATTCCTTTACCTATAGCTCCCATCCTATTTATTCTTCCCCCCTTCTTTTGCCATGACAAAAGCTCATAGGGAAGTTTTGTAAGTTTGCGCAGGGCAGTATCTTGAGGGTCATTTGTTTTTAGTGTTTCATACCGTATATAAGCACACTGCAACTTCATTGCAACCCCTGAGCATTCCTGGATTTGTATATTACAAGCAGTGTCCCCTTACTCCCTTCCCACTTTATCAATTAAGATAAACACACATGTATATTACAGCTTCACATATTTTTTTAAAGAAAATAACTTTCTTGTGGGGAAAAAAATGGAGAGATGCTAAGACTGTGTCTGCCTGTCTTGGTCACCTCTGCCCACTTTCTCAGGGGCAGCATTCAAGTTTTTGATCTGGGCTGTAATGATTGGAGCAATAAGCATAAATACATGGACCCACCAGGCTTAATAAGTAGTTAAATATAAACACATATTATCTGTTTATTTTTACTTAGAAGGTTGCTTTAACTGATGATATGTGCAGATCTAAGTTTATCCCTTTGATCAGCACAAAAATGCAACATAGTAAATGTAATGTATCAATAATGTTAATACATTGGTATTTCTCAAAAATGCACACTTGAGCTCAAAAACACTGTTTTTACAGGTATTACGCTCTGGTTGTGCATGACATATGAAATCGCATGCCAAATCGGCGGCAATTGCCGGCAATGGCACCGCCCGAATCCGTGCGACCCCACATTTGCGGCAATTCTAAAAAGTAGTTTCTGTACTACTTTTGGCGACTTCGGGGGGTCACTTCTATAAACATCTGTGCAGAAACCCGCACAGATGTCTCTGAAATCGCCACCGAAGTTGGGACTGTCATGTGGGAATGAAATTGTGCGAGTTCAGCTGAACAACTTGGCAATATGCTGCGGCTGGGGGGACATGACTGCCAATTTGTTGTTTACCAGGGTTCTCCACTCTCTGTAGGCTCATATTCCTACCTTCCTCAACCTCAGAACCAATATCTGAATCAAGTAAGGACTGTGCATCGTCAAGGAGCAATTGGCTGATGCTGGGGCTATGGCAGGAGTAGCTGTAGACAAGGAGGCAGAAAAAGACACTCTGGCACTGCAGTGGACTGTGCACTAGACATGTGCACACTGAAATATTTTGTTTCGGAATTTTGTTTTCGTCCAAAAAATACAAATGTTTAGTTACTCACAAAATTTGTTTTTATTAATTTTTTTGTTAAAAATTGCATTCGTCCAAAAATCCAAATTAATTAAGGTCGAATCTGTCATTGAAGGCTTATGGTGTCTGTCGAATGTTCAAAGAAGATTTGATGGATCAGATAAACTGTACGACGCCGTATACTTTAGCTGCTCCGTTGAATCTTCTTAGAACTTTCGACAGACACCATAAGCCAAAGATTTGACGTTTGTATGTTTTTCGCTACTTTGTCGAATTTTTGTTGTTCATGTTGAATGTATATAGTTCAAACTGAAAATGGACTGGTAATAGTGATCACTGATCAGACAGGTAACAAGATATAAGGGTATATAGAATCTATATAGAATCTCAATCTATAATATAGAATTTATAATAATAAATCCCCCCCACAACATTGGCAGCCTCTGAGGCTATCACATCACTAGCAACACTAGTATCACTATCAAGTTCACAACACTAACTCAATAGCAGCAGATTATTATGAAAAAGTTAAGTTGAACTGTAGCTTGCTTCCTTAGGCCCCTTTCACACTGGGGCGGGAGCCGCGGTGACGGTAAAGCAGCGCTATATTTAGCGCTGCTTTACCGTCATTTTAGCCGCGGTATTCGGACGCTCGCGGTGCGGTTTTACCCCCCGAGAGTGGCCGGAAAAGGGTTAAAATCCCCCGCAGAGCGCCGCCGTAGCAGCGCTTTGCGGCGGTATTGTTGCGGTATTACCGCGGTGTCCCATTCAAATCAATGGGAAGGAGCGGTGAATACACCACTCCTATACCGGTCCAAAGATGCTGCTAGCAGGACTTTTTTGACTGTCCTGCTAGCGCACCGCTCCAGTGTGAAAGCCCGCCGGCTTTTACACTGGAGTGAATGGGGCCAGATTTTTTCAGGTGGTGTACAGGCGCTATTTTTAGCGCTGTACCGACTGAAAAATGCCCCAGTGTGAAAGGGGCCTTATTGTTCTGCTGCTGTGCTTATGCTTAATTGCTATAATATTTAGGTTCTCTGACAAACAGACCAGCTAAGATTGATTGTCTTCTGAAATGATTCAGTGTGTGTGTCTCTCTCTGCTAGCAATCGTAAGTGAAAGTAAGTTGGCTGTACGTGTGTACTTAGTTCTAGCTATTTTACTGCTCCTCCTCTTTGGCTACAATCAGCCAATAACATTCATCATCATCATTATTTTTATTTTACTTCCCACCACCCAATTTCAGAAGCGATCTTTTCTGTCTATGTCAAATCTTTTCTCTTTATGTCAAATCTTTTTTCTCTATGTCGAATCTTTTCTCTCTATGTCAAATCTTTTCTCTCTATGTAGAATAATCTTGGACTAATAGAGTTAAGGTTAGGCACATTCGACCACAGGTTCGATAGACACAGATTGTTATTGTCAGCCTCATGTCGAATCTCCTATCTATATCAAACTGTTGTCACAACGAAAACAAAAATAAAGGATTTGTTTATGTCGGATCTTTCGTTTTCGTCTGCACTTCCGTTATCGTTTGTTAAAACGATAACGAAAATACCTGAAATTCGGCCGAAAATGCATTCGGACGGAAAACAAATGCACATGTCTACTGTGCACTAGTCTCTGCTTGGGTGACACAGGGTGAGGATGATGATGGTGGTTTAGTAAGGCAGTCCCACCACCTCCTCTGCATGCTGTGGCTGGATTGCATGGGTAACCTCACTAAACAGAGGAATTGATGCTCTGCCTGAGGACAGACCATGTCCACCTTTGCCTGTGGACACATACGCTGCTGGCCCCTTCACAATGCCATGGAAACGTCTGCCTGTCCTTGTTGGCCTCCCAGTAGGGATGGGCCCGGTTTTCGATTCGAACCCACGTTCGAATCAAACATCGGGCGTTCGACCGCTCGTCGAGCCCAGAACAATTTGGGCTGTTCGCATCAAATTCCTGTGATGCAAACGGCCCACAATGAACTGCGCCAGTCACAGTGCATTGCTGGCTGATGATTGGCCAAGCATGCACTGTGAATCCGCATGCTTGGCCAATCATAGAGCCAGCAGCGAGGAGAGCAATAATTGGCCACAAGCAGGATGTCTGTGGCCAATTATAGCTCAGGGGGTTTAGTACATGCCCCACACTATAAAAGGCCGCCGCGCCGGCGGCCTAGTGTTGTGTGTTCCGGCGTTAGTGAGTGACTGTGTCAGTCACATTAGCTGCTGTGATTCATTCTGCATTGCTGAGCATCTGCTGTTGTATTCATTCTGCTGAGTGCACTGCTGCTGACAGTATCTGCTGTGTTATACATTCTGCTGTGCTGACTGCTGAGTGGTGACATTATCTGCTGTGATTCTGGGGATTAGTCTAGTGTGTGCGTGCTGTTAGTACAGCATTGCAGTATCACATTAAACCACCTTTACCCTTCTGGCCTGTTGTCATTTAAGGCAGCCAGCCAGGCATTTGCAGGAGCTAGCGTGTGTGTGTGTGCTGTGTGAGTAGAGCACAGCACACAATAAACCACCTCAGCCTCTATCTGCCCTAAGGCCCTGCTGTTGTCATCTAAGGCAGCCAGCCAGGCATTTGCAGGAGCTAGCGTGTGTGTGTGTGCTGTGTGAGTAGAGCACAGCACACAATAAACCACCTCAGCCTCTATCTGCCCTAAGGCCCTGTTGTTGTCATTTAAGGCAGCCAGGCATTTGCAGGAGCTAGCATGTGTGTGTGTGCTGTGTGAGTAGAGCACAGCACACAAAAAAACACCTGAGCCTCTATCTGCCCTAAGGCCCTGTTGTTGTCATCTAAGGCAGCCATCTGCAGGAGTTAGTGTGTGTGCTGTGTGACTCCAGCACAATATACACTACCCACTACAATGCCTGGAAGACCGACAAGGAGAGGCAGACAGTCCCGAGGCAAGAAAACAGGGCAAGTAGGCTCTGTGTCTAGAGACAACAGTGCTGGTCGTGGACGTGGTGCATCAGCACGTGGCCATGGGACAAGCTTGTCCTTATTTTCGGCAGCTGGACATGTTGAGCCGCATCATGCCGAAGGCTTGGTAGAGTGGATGACCAAGCCCTCCTCATCCTCCTTATCCTCTCTCACCCAGGCTCAGGGTACTGGCAAAGCAGCTGCCAACGCGTACTCAATGGCATCATCAGGCACCCTTTCCCTAGACCCACCATGTCCTCCTGAGGAGTCCCCCGAACTGTTTGAGCACAGTGTTGGGTACATGCTCCAGGAGGATGCCCAGCGTTTTGAAGGCTCGGATGATGATACCCAGCTATAGGAAGGCAGTAGCGTGAGCGCAGAGAGAGGGGATGCTTAAGGACAGCAATCTGGCAGTCGTGTTCCACCAGCTGCAGCTTACTGCCAGGTTTGCTCCAGTGGTGAAGAGGGAGGGGATGATGAGGTCACTGACTCCACGTGGGTGCCTGAAGGGAGAGAGGAGGAGGAGAAGGAGGAGGAGGAGGCGGCACATGTCCAATGAGGCAGGATGCCCTCCGGGGGGCCAGCTTGAGGCCAGCACACCAACTGAATCCCACCGCAGAGCTCCACCTGTGCAGGGCGCTGCCTCTGCACGTTATTACAAAAGTTCTTTGGTGTGGGCCTTTTTTGAGACGAGTGCATCAGATCGCATCACTGCTATTTGCAACATATGCCACAAGCGTATCTCGCGTGGCCAAAACATCAGCCGATTGGGCACCACAAGCATGACCAGACATATGTTGACCTGCCATGCAGCTCGTTAGCAAGTGCACATTAAAGACCCACACCAAAGAACAAAGCGGACCTCTCCTTGCTCCTCATCAGCTGGGATCTCCAACCCCACTATACCTTCAGTCCTCTCTGAAAGCTGCACTGAGAGGAATGAAGGTGTAGATTTAGGTGTGTCACAGCCAAGTTACACCGATGTCCAATTCTACCAGGAAAATTTCCCTGCCCCAGCTGCTGGACCGTCGAAAGAAGTTTACTCCCAGCCATCCACTTGCCCAGTGGTTGAATGCTAGCTTGGCTAAATTGCTAGCACTTCAACTGCTGCCTTTTCAGTTGGTAGACTCGGCCCCCTTTCGTGAGTTTGTTCAATGTGTGGTTCCTCAGTGGTGTAGTGTGTTTTTTATGTGTATATATATATATATATATATATATATATGAGAAGGCCTGAGTTTGTAGGAGGAGTCGGGGGGTATTTAAACCTGCCCTCCTCCTCCTTACTCCTGTCGGGGAATGGAAAAAAATGTATTGATCAAACTAATAAGGAATAACAGGGATAATTTGTTAAAAAGTGCAGTGCGGTCCTCTCGTGCACTTTCCCTGCAGACGGGTCGGGCATATGGGCATGCTGGGGGGGATGGCGGGGTTTTTTAATGCGCAGTCTGCATTTTTGTGTTATTTCATGTCATTTCTCTGCAGGTTAGTTGTACATCAGTTGTTTTTCCTTCTTTCCCCCATGCAGGACGATTATTAAGGTTACGTCTGCCAAATCTGTCGTTCCGTTTCAGTAAGTGGCAGGTGGCGGTCACCCACGACTGTGGTGCGAGTTTCCACTCCCGGGGGCTCACAGGTTTCTCGGTGTTACGGTTGCACGGGGGGGTCAGGTTGGAGGGGGTAGGTCTGGCCCGCACGGGTATCATCAGTGCACGGCCCATGGGTTAGGGGGTAGTCACACCACTGAGGGATCACCCACCACTTCGGCCGAACTTCGGAAAAAAGTCTGGGTTCGGGACCGAACTTGACCCGAACTTGACCCCGAACTCCGAACCCCATTGAAGTCAATGGGGACCCGAACTTTTGAACACTAAAATGGATGTAAAAAAGTCATGGAAAGGGCTAGAGGGCTGCAAATGGCAACAAAATGTTGTTAAGAGCATGGCAAGTGATCTGCAAACAAATGTGGATAGGGAAATAACTTAAAATAACATAAAAAATAAAATGCTGGAGGCCCCCTTCTCAGCAGAAGAGGTACAGGAAGTCGTTAAGAACCTCAGAAACTCAACGGCACGATGCCACACATATGGTGGGAATACCCCAGAATACGCACTTTCTGGAAAAAATTATTCAATTTAATGGATAAGATAGTGGGAAAATAAAATACTTGGAAATTAAAAAAATGAAAAAATTATAATCTTGACCTAGGAGGACGAGGTTCAAATGGAGTAGGAGGTTGAGGTGGCGGTGGATGTGGCGGTGTAGGTGGAAGCGGCGGTGGAGGAGGACGAGGTAGCCAACACTGGTTCAAAAATACAACAATGGCTGGGTAAGGCTAGTGGTGAATGATGTGTCGAATTCTGTCCCCCGTCGCATAGTGTCCGCCCTGTACTGCGCTTGCTCAGTATGTAGGACAAGGGGATTTTGAAACTCTCCGAAGACAATGCGCGGTGCCCAGGTTCAAGCCACATCATCCGAGGTTGAAGCCTAGCCAAGCGAGCCCGTGAGGGGCCCTGTTACTATGTGCTACCGTATGTCCACTTGGATGGTCGGGCTTGAACCTGCACTCACTGCGCAGGCGACGTTCATCTTTGGAGATTTTGTGAATCTCCTTGTCCTCCGTACTGCGCAAGCACTGCACCTGTGCAGTAAGTGGCCGGACACTATCCGATAGCAAGACAGTTTTCATCAGAACACCGGTATATGTGTCTATTCTGCACAAGGTACGGCCAAGTCCTGTGGGATCCATGCCTGGATCATTTTAATGAACGTGAGCTTGTCCACATTGGCTCTGGACAGGCGGCTGCGCTTGTCTGTGATAACGCCCCCTGCCGTGCTAAATACACGTTCAGATAATACACTGGCGGCAGGGCAGGCCAGCACCTCCAAGGCGTAAGGGCAAGCTCAGGCCATGTGCCCAATTTGGAGACCCAGAAATTGAAGGGGGCAGACCCGTCATTCAGTACGTGTAGGCGTGTGCACACATACTGCTCCACCATGTTGGTGAAATGCTGCCTCCTGCTAAGACGTTCCATCTCAGCTGGTGGTGCTGGTTGTTGTGACGTGCTGACAAAGCTTTTCCACATTTCGGCCTTGCTAACCCTGCCTACCGAGGTGTTGGCAGTGCCCCAGCTGCGTTGGCGACCTCTTCCTCCTCCTCTGCCTTCGCCTTGTGCTTCTACCGTACCCCCGCTGCCAAGTGGGAATGCCACCAGCAGCGCGTCTACCAGCTTGTACTCGCGCATCTTACGATCACGCTCAAGTGAGGTAATTAAGGCTGGCACGTTGTCCTTGTAACAGGGATCCAGCAGGGTGGCCACCCAATAATCAGCACTAGTTAAAATGTGGGAAACTCGGCGGTCGTTGCGGAGACACTGCAGCATGTAATCGCTCATGTGTGCCAAAAACTGTCCTCTGTGGGAGGTGTATCGTCTGTGTCCTCTGTATCCCCCCAGCCACGCACCAGTGATGGACATGAGCTGGTCTGGGTGCCACCCTGCTGTGAACATGGTTCCTCCTCCTCCATCTCCTCCTCATCCTCCACCTCGTCATCCTCCAGAACTGTGCCCTTGCTGCCGGACAATTGTGTACCTGGCGCTTGTTGGTGCAGGAACCCACCCTCGTAGCCACTTGTAAATGACTGCCCTAAAAGCCTTGGAAATTAACCCTCTTCCTCCTCCTCCTCCTCCTCCTGTGCCACATCCTCTTCCATCATCGCTTGAAGCGTTTTTTCAAGGAGGCATAGAACTGGGATAGTAACAATGAGAACAACGTCATCGGCACTGGCCATGTTGGTGGAGTACTCGAAACAGCGCAACAAGGCACACAGGTCTCGCATGGAGGGCCAGTTATTGGCAGTGAAGTGGTGCTGTTCCGCAGAGCGACTCATGCATGCGTGCTGCAGCTGAAACTCCACTATCGCCTGCTGCTGCTTGCACAGTCTGGCAAGCATGTGCAAGGTGGAGTTCCACCTTGTGGGAACATCACATATGAGACGGTGAGCGGGAAGGCCGAAGTTACGCTGCAGCGCTGACAGGCGAGCAGCAGCAGGGTGAGAACGCTGAAAGTGCGCACAGACGGCCCGCACTTTCTGCAGCAGCTCTGGCATATCGGGGTAATTCTTAAGGAACCTCTGGACCACCAAGTTCAGCACATGCGCCAGGCAAGGGATGTGCGTCAAACCGCCTAGGCCCAGAGCTGCTACGAGATTTCGCCCATTATCGCACACCACCAGGCTGGGCTTGAGGCTCACTGCCACCAACCACTCATCGCTCTGTTGTTCCATGTCCCTCCACAACTCCTGCGCGGTGTGGGGTTTTTCCCCCAAACAGGAAAGTTTTAAAACTGCCTGCTGTCGTTTAGCCCTGGCTGTGCTGAAGTTGGTGGTGAAGGTGTTACGCTGACCGGATGAGGAGGCAGTAGAGGATGAGGAGGCGGAGTAGGAGGAGTTAGCAACAGGAGGCAAACTGAAGTGCCCTGCAATCCTTGGTGGTGGAAGGACATGCCCCAAAGTGCTATCCGCCTCAGGACCAGCCGCCACTACATTTACCCAGTGTGCTGTTAGGGAGATATAATGTCCCTGACCGTGCTTACTGGTCCACGCATCCGTAGTTAGGTGGACCTTGCCACAGATGGCGTTGCACAGTGCACACCTGATTTTGTCCCCCACTTGTTTGTGCAGGGAAGGGATAGCTCGTCTGCAAAAGTAGTGGCGGCTGGGCACGACGTACTGTGGGACAGCCAATGACATCAGCCTTTTAAAACTCTGCGTCTCCACCAGACGGAATGACAGCATTTCAAAGGCGAGGAATTTTGAAATGCTGGCACTCAGGGCCAGGGATTGCGGGTGGCTAGGGGGGTACTTCCTCTTCCGCTCCAGTGTTTGGGAAATAGAGAGCTGAACACTTCCATGGGACATTGTGGAGATGGTTGGTGACCCAGGTTGTAGTGTTGCTGGCAGATCCTCTGTTTGCGGGTTGGCAGGTGTCACTGTCACTACAGAGGTGGATGAAGAGGCCGAGACTGCAGCAGAAGAGGAAGCAGAAGGAGCCAGAGACGTTTCTTGGTTTTTGAGGTGTCTACTCCACTGCATCTCGTGCTTTGCACTTAGATGCCTGGTCATGCAGGTTGTGCTCAGGTTGAGAACGTTTTTGCCTCGCTTCAAGCTCTGATTGCACAGCGTGCAAACCACTCGTGTCTTGTCATCAGCACATTGTCTGAAGAACTGCCACGCTAGGGAACTCCTTGGACCTGGCTTTGGTGTGCTCGGTCCCTTGCTGCGTTGGGCAGTAGCAGACATACTGTCTAGGGGACGGACGCTCCGCTTTTGCACCCTGCTCCCTCTTCTGCTGTGCTGGTGGCTCTGTGCGACCACCGCCTCTTCCTCCGAACTACACTGGTCACCTGCATGACGTTGATTCCATGTGGGGTCAAGGACCTCATCGTCCTCCACATCATCTTCCACCCAGTCTTCACCCCTGCCCTCCTTGTCGGTCTGCACAATGGCAAAAGCAGCAGCAGTTGGCAGCTGTGTTTCGTCATTATCCGAGACGTGTTGCGATGGTCCTCCCATGTACTCATCATGAAACATAAGTGGTTGGGCATCAGTGCACACAATCTCTTCCACTTCTGGGGCAGGGCTAGGTGGATGGCCCTGGGAAACCCTGCTAACAGAGTCATCAAAAAGCTGCATGATTTGGGGCTCAGACTGATTGGCTGATTTGCAAGGGGGTGAGGTGAAAGACTGATGGACATCGGCTGCAGGTGCCAACTCTGAACTTTCATCAGGAGACTGGGTGGGAGACAATGTGAAGGAACCGGAGGCACTGTCAGCAGCAACCCAATCTACTATCGCCTGTACTTGTCCTGGCCTCAACATTCGTACAGCCTCATTAGGCGCGCCAAAATACCGCTGCAGGCTCAGTCACCTACTCGCACCTGAGGAAGGTGTTTCACTAGTGCGTGTAGCTGGCACAGATCGACCACGTCCTCTCCCTGCAACAGGAGTGCCACCAGCAGCACCACGACCCGGGCCACGTCCCCTTTTTGATGATCTCCTCATATTTTCAAAATGTATGATCTCGCCCTAAATGGGTGTTTTTGTCAATAGCAGAATACACGTACAGTGTCTAAAGCGTTTATGAAAACGCAGAAAATGCTATTGTGAAAAAAAAAACACCGGAAAATCTAATTTTTTTGCAATGTTTTTCCAATATCAGAATACACGGATAGTGTCTAAAGCGTTTATGAAAACGCAGAAAATGCTATTGGGAAAAAAAAAACACTGCAAAATTAAATTTTTTTGCAATGTTTTTCCAATATCAGAATACACGCATAGTGTCTAAAGCGTTTATGAAAATGCAGAAAATGCTATTGGGAAAAAAATAACACCACAAAATAATTTTTTTTTGCAATGTTTTTCCAATATCAGAATACATGGATAGTGTCTAAAGCCCCATACACACGCTTGGATTATCCGAGGACCAGGTCCGTCGGATCATGTCCGTCGTACTTTGCCCGATGTTGGTATTGCGTACACACGGTCGGACAAAGTTGTCGGAAAATCCGATCATTCAGAACGTGGTGACGTTCGTTGCGTACAACGGGACTACGTAGAGGCTAGTAGCCAATAGCTTTGGTCTTGTAATGTGATCTGAGCATGCGTAGCACTTTGTCCGTCGGAATTCGCTACACACGATCGGAATTGGTGTGATCGGACTTTGTTGTCGAAAAATCTATCCAGCAGGAGATAGAACTTTGTCCTTCGGACAATCCGATGGAAACTGTCCGATGGTGCCTACACACGGTCGGAATTTCCGACAACATTGTCCGATAGGACAGAATCCATCGGAAAATCCGACCGTGTGTATGGGGCTTAAAGTGTGTATGAACAAGCAGAAAATGCTATTGGGAAAAAAAAAACACAGCAAAATAAAAAATATTTGCAATGTTTTTACAATATCAGAATACACGGATAGTGTCTAAAGCGTGAATGAACACGCAGAAAATGCTATTGGGAAAAAAAAAAACACTGCAATATTTAATTTTTTTGCAATGTTTTTCCAATATCAGAATACATGGATAGTGTCTAAAGCGTGTATGAACACGCAGAAAATGCTATTGGGAAAAAAAAAAACACAGCAAAATTTTATTTTTTTGCAATGTTTTTCCAATATCAGAATGCACGGATAGTGTCTAAAGCGTGAATGAACACGCAGAAAATGCTATTGGGAAAAAAAAACACTGCAATATTTAATTTTTTTGCAATGTTTTTCCAATATCAGAATACACGGATAGGGTCTAAAGCGTTTATGAAAACGCAGAAAAAGCTATTAGGAAAAAAAAAACACAGCAAAATAAACATTTTTTGCAATGTTTTTCCAATATCAGAATACACGGATAGTGTCTAAAGCGTGAATGAACACGCAGAAAATGCTATTGGGAAAAAAAAACACTGCACTATTTAATTTTTTTGCAATGTTTTTCCAATATCAGAATACAGAGATAGTGTCTAAAGCGTGTATGAACACGCAGAAAATGCTATTGGGGAAAAAAAACACAGCAAAATTTTATTTTTGTTGCAATGTTTTTCCAATATCAGAATACACGGATAGTGTCTAAAGCGTGAATGAACACGCAGAAAATGCTATTGGGAAAAAAAAAACACTGCAATATTTAATTTTTTTGCAATGTTTTTCCAATATCAGAATACACGGATAGGGTCTAAAGCGTTTATGAACACGCAGAAAATGCTACCGGGAAAAAAAAACACTGCAAAATAAATTTTTTTGCAATGTTTTTCCAATTCCACACGGTCGGAATTTCCGACAACATTGTCCGATAGGACAGAATCCATCGGAAAATCCGACCGTGTGTATGGGGCTTAAAGTGTGTATGAACAAGCAGAAAATGCTATTGGGAAAAAAAAAACACAGCAAAATAAAAATTTTTTGCAATGTTTTTCCAATATCAGAATACACGGATAGTGTCTAAAGCGTGAATGAACATGCAGAAAATGCTATTGGGAAAAAAAAACACTGCAATATTTAATTTTTTTGCAATGTTTTTCCAATATCAGAATACATGGATAGTGTCTAAAGCGTTTATGAACACGCAGAAAATGCTATTGGGAAAAAAAAACACAGCAAAATTTTATTTTTTTGCAATGTTTTTCCAATATCAGAATACACGGATAGTGTCTAAAGTGTGAATGAACACGCAGAAAATGCTATTGGGAAAAAAAAAAACACTGCAATATTAAATTTTTTTGCAATGTTTTTCCAATATCAGAATACACGGATAGGGTCTAAAGCGTTTATGAAAACGCAGAAAAAGCTATTAGGAAAAAAAAAAAACACAGCAAAATAAAAAATTTTTGCAATGTTTTTCCAATATCAGAATACACGGATAGTGTCTAAAGCGTGAATGAACACGCAGAAAATGCTATTGGGAAAAAAAAACACTGCAATATTTAATTTTTTTGCAATGTTTTTCCAATATCAGAATACACGGATAGGGTCTAAAGCATTTATGAACACGCAGAAAATGCTATCGGGAAAAAAAACACTGCAAAATAATTTTTTTTGCAATGTTTTTCCAATTTTAGAATACACGGATAGTGTCTAAAGCGTGTATGAACACGCAGAAAATGCTATTGGAAAAAAAAAAAACACAGCAAAATTAAATTTTTTTGCAATGTTTTTCCAATATCAGAATACACGGATAGTCTTTAAAGCGTTTATGAACACGCAGAAAATGCTATTGGGAAAAAAAAAACACTGCAAAATTAAATTTTTTTGCAATGTTTTTCTAATTTTAGAATACACGGATAGTGTCTAAAGCGTGTATGAACACGCAGAAAATGCTATTGGGAAAAAAAAAAACACTGCAAAATTAATTTTTTTTGCAATGTTTTTCCAACATCAGAATACACGGATAGTGTCTAAAGCGTTTATGAAAACGCAGAAAATGCTATTGGGAAAAAAAAACACAGCAAAATAAAAATTTTTTGCAATGTTTTTCCAATATCAGAATACACAGATAGTGTCTAAAGCATGTATGAACACGCAGAAAATGCTATTGGGAAAAAAAACACAGCAACATTAAATTTTTTGCAATGTTTTTCCAATATCAGAATACACGGACAGTGTCTAAAGCGTGTATGAATACGCAGAAAATGCTATTGGGAAAAAAAAAAACACAGCAAAATTAATTTTTTTTGCAATGTTTTTCCAATATCAGAATACACACAGAGTATGGTGTATCTGTTAGTAAAATATGCAGTGCAGTGATGGTGCACTGAGCTTGCAGGTAAAACTTATATTTTGTCTGGCACTGGCCTCATGGCACTGTTAAAAGACTGTGCACTGCACCCCAGCCAGGGTACAATTGATTTAGGAATCTCTTCTAAAATTCTCTCTGCCTCTTTCTTTTCCTTAATAAAGAAACTCCCTACTCTACTCTAGCTATCTAGATCGCTCACTGATCTAACTAATTTGAAGAAAATTAAAGGAATGTGGACTGACTGACTGACTGACTTTATCACACTATCTCCTAAAATCCTCTCTCTTAGCAGCACAGGAACCTGTCTATAGCAGAATGACGCTGTGTGCTGTGTGTCTGGACTATATATAGAGGCAGGGTCACATGCTGCACTGCCCAATCACAGCCATGCCATTAGTAGGCATGGCTGTGATGGCTTCTAAGGGCACACTAGTGAAACTAGCATCGATTGGCTGCCCTGCAGCTTCTAAAAGGCGCCAATACATCGCCGAACACCGGACGCGAACCCGAACTTACAGCCAATAGTTTGGGTTCGGGTCCGGGCCCCGGACACCCAAAAGTCCGGTACGGACCCGAACCTTACAGTTCGGGTTCGCTCAACCCTACCCACCACGTCTGTGGGTTTCACACGGTTTGAGATGTTTTGTTTTTAATTGTCTTGTACAGTGGCAAGTCTCCTCAGCCGTTTAGTCACGTCATGTCATGATCTTGGTCCACGTTGCAGCTCTCGTCACTTACCTGACACGTTTCAGGTCTCGTAGGGGGATTACGTAGTTTCATCTGCTTGCTTCGGATGCTTGTTGTTTTCTAGGGTCTGTCTCATTCAGTCCCATTCGTACGTTTGTTGCAGGGCAGGCATCGGGTGCCAGACGCAGGCCTTGTGCGGTCAAGGTTAAGGTTTTTCGAAGGTAAGTCAGGTTGCTGGGTTATTCCCTTCGTCAAATTTTCCTCGCTACGTCGGGGGGTCATTCGCCACCATGGGTTACCTATCTCGGTTTAGGTCTTTGCGGGTTGAGGAATTCGTTTTTAATTGACTTGGGTGGTGGCAAGTCTCCTCACCCGTTTGGGAAATTCCCCTCATGTTAAGCTTGTTCATTCATCATGGTTCAGCACGCTTAGTCTAGGAACCTGTCATGTTTTCAGGTTCAGGAGACCTGAGTGTTAGTTTTTAATTGACCTGTGGTTCAGGTTTCTCGGCCTCCTTTAGGTTGGGGGGGTGCATGCTTTCCTGGGTTCCGTTCAGGGGATTTCCTCAGGCGCAGGGGGCGGTTGGAGGGGGGTGATAGACCTGGTGGGGTTGGTCGTTGGTACTTGGTTTCTGTTGTCATGTTTACGTTTGTTTAATCATTTAGGGCATGTCTCAGGCTGGAGAGATCGATGATTTTGCCTCCGGTTCCCCTTCCCCGGCTAGAGGATCGGATTGGGGCAGCACGCCTTCCATGAGGACCTGGACGGTTCCAAGATTAATGGCGGAGTTACGGCTCAGGGGTATCTCATTTGCGGCGTCGGCCCGCAAGGCGGAACTGTTCAGACTGTTATTCCCTACCTCTCCAGGTTTGGGTGTGGAGCAGGCCACCCTGCGAACAGTTTCAACGTCCCTTTCCCAGATCCAGGCTACCCTTAGCTCTCTGGTGGGTTCATTTCAAGATCTGCGGGCTAGGGTGGAGGATCTGGAAACCAATCCTAGTCCGGCCCCATGGATCTGGCAGGTTCTGGGGTTACGGCAGGGTCCGAGGTCCCCTTGGTTTTGAGGCCATCGCAGTTGGCAGCAGGTACTTGCTCCAGTATCCCCTCTGTCACCCCAGCCCATTTCATCCCAGCGAATCTCAGGAAAGATATTCTGGAGGGCAAGGATGTCAACCTGGCATCCTTGCTGATTGCCCCGCCCATGACGTGGCTGACAACAAGTCCTACGCTTGTGGTGACGTATCGGTTATCATCAAGTCCAGGGACCATAGGCTGAACCGCAAGCTCTCTATCCCTGAGTTTGTGCTGGCTTTTAGCATGTTCAGGGATATCGTGTGCTCGGTAAATCCTCTGAGAAGGGAAGAGCTCGACCACTACCTGTATGCGGTGGTGGAGCTGGGTTACAAATTCGGAGGCACGGCATTTTATGACTACCACCGTTCATTCTCGGCCAAAGCCGCGGCCATGTTTTCACAACATCAAGTGGTCACAGTCTGGAGCAGTGTGGATACCGAGCTCTTTTGCCGCCATTTTGTGGGATTGAGGTCCCCAGTGTGCGCTACTTGCCAGTTGTCATCACACACGGCTTATTGGTGTCCCAACACAGAGTTTCCCGTTCTCACGGGCACTTCCAGGGCTTTTCCCGGTTCTCTGCCAGCTCCGACTCAGGCTGCCTCTGTCGATAAGTTGGGTCGGCCTGTTCAGTACATGGGGAAATCACCTATCTGCAACAATTTCAACTACGGGGTCTGCAATTACAGCCAGTGCCGTCTGTTGCACATCTGCTCTGGCTGTTTCAGGGCCCATCCAAAATCAGCTTGCTCACTCAGACACGGCAAAGGCAGCTGACTGAGCCGCATTAATGTGGTTTTCCTGCAAGAGTGTTTGGTCTCTCACCCTTCTCCTAGGTCTTGTGCCTTTCTGGTGGATGGGTTCACAAAGGGTTTCCACACAGGTTTTGTTTGTTTGCCTTCCGATACGTTCAAGAGTCCTAATCTCAGGTCCTCTGGGGTAGATGTGGGGGCGGTGGACACACTACTCCAGTCCGAGCTGGACAAGGGGTTCATCATTGGTCCCTTTTCCGCATCTCCTTTCCGGCTTTGGAGGGTCAACCCTCTGGGTTTGGTCAAAGGGAAGTTTTCTAATAAACAACGTTTAATTTATGATTTGTCTGCCCCCTCATTGCTCTGCGGTACCCAGCTTGAATTCCTTGATCCCATCGCAGGAATTTTCATTAAAATATTCATCAGTAGACCAGGCCATCCAGCGGATCATCAGGGTGGGGAGGGGTGCTTGGCTGTCCAAGGCAGACATAGCTGACGCTTTCAAACTCCTTCCGATCATGCCATCACTTTGGCGGTGGCATGGGGTGAAGTGGAGGGGGCTGTACTATTTTGCCACCAAGCTCACCTTTGGTTCCAAAAGCAGCCCTTGGCTGTTTGATGTGTTTGCGCAAGCACTCAGGTGGATTCTCATTCATGTAGAGGGTTGTCACGAGGTCATCCACTACCTTGATGATTTCCTTCTCATTGAGAGTCCCAGACAAGTCCCTGTGGATTTGCAGAAGTTGGTGACAGTTTTTGCAGCTCTTAACATCCCACTGGCAGTCAAGAAAGTGGAAGGGCCGGCGACGGCTGTCACCTTTTTGGGGATTATTTTGGACACCGAGGCCATGCAGGCCAGCCTCCCGGCTGATAAACTCAACAGGATCAGAGAGTGTATCCATACCTTCACTATCTCTCAGGCTTGTTCCAGGGTGGAGTTGTTATCTCTTTATTTGTCATGTTGAATTTTGCTATGAGGATCATTCCGCAGGGTAGATCTTTCATATCCAGGTTGTTAGCTTTATTGCCTTCAGCTCCGGATTCAGATTCTCAAGTCAAACTAGATGTTGCTGCTCTAACTGACCTGCGCATGTGGGAAGATTTCCTCCGGCATTGGAATAGGATTGGCATGTTTATCCCGGGAGAGTCCATGTCCTCTCCCCAGGTGGGGACGGACGCGGCGGCCACGGTAGGTTATGCCGCCATTTTTGGCACCCACTGGTTGGCCGGGCCTTGGCCGGAGGAAGTCTTGGCCATCCCAGGCTTCACGGAGTCTTCTGCGTTATTTGAGATATTCCCCTTAGTATCAGCAGCCCAGGCGTGGGGTAGGTCATGGTCGGGGCAGACAGTGGTTTTCTCTACGGACAACTTAGCAGCCATGGAGATCATCAACAAAGGCAGATCCAGGTCCCTGGTCATCATGTCTTTCGTGCGCAGGTTAATTTGGTTGTCCCTACGGTTCAATTTCCATATTCATTGTAAATTCATCAGTGGAGAATGTTGCTGCTGATGCGCTTTCTCGGCTCAATTTCCCGTTACGCCACGCCATCCCCTCAACCCTCACTTCTGATGTTGGACTAAATTCCCATTTGCTTGATGCAGCAGCCTTAATTAGTATATCGTTATCTACTAATACCAGGAAGGCTTACGCCTCGGCCTGGAAGACCTTCCAGGATTTTCAGTCTCGGTACCCAGGCTTTGATGGTTATGTTATTGTTATGTTATGTTATTGTTATGTTATTGTTGTTATGTTATGTTGTGGCATTTTGTTACTCACAGTTGAAGTTGTCTCATGGCACCATCAAGACAGGGGCTCAGCACCATCTGTCCCTTCAGGATTCAAACAGACCTTCCATCTTCACTGCCCCTGCTGTTAAGGCCGCTCTGAGGGGCATCCTAAGGAGTCGCCCCCCATCCTCTGTCGGTAGACTTCCGGTCACGGGGCCCATCTTCCGGGGCATGTCCGAGTTGCTGGACAGGCTGCCTTTCGGGAGGCTCCTCAGTTTGGTCCTTAAAGCTGCCATTTACTTGGCTTTTTTGGGTTCCTCAGGCCGGGCGAGTTAACTCGTACCGGCTCGGGTTCTCGGGTACTCACGATCAGTCAGTTGGTCAGATATCCGGATCACTTCAGGTTACATCTGTCTGCATGCAAGACACAGCAGTTTGGGGCGGGTATCGATGTCAGGTTTTTTAAATCTGGTAGTGTGTGGTGCCCCGTGGCAGTTTTGGATCAGCTTATGTTGTTGGTCTCAAGTAAGCCTAGGGACAGTCCCTTATTACCCTTCCCTCATGCACCCCTCACAATGGCTCAGTTCACCAGGCATTGCCGCACGTTGTGGTCCAACCTAGGTTTGAACCCGACACGACTTTCAGGTCACTCATTTAGGATAGGGGCGGCTTCTGCAGCTTCTCGCCTAGGGATCCCGGCTCACGTCATCAAGAAGCTGGGGAGATGGAAATCGTCATGTTTCGCTAGATATATCCCGGATCCGCATGTTGAGATGGCTCAGGCCTTCACGCATTTGACTGATTGATGTCGGGTTGTTTCCAATAAATTTTGTTATCTATCACCCTATTGTTGTATTTTTTGCCCCCTTTTATGCCGCGTACACACAAACGGACTTTCCCGCGGTATTGTCCGCTGGACTCGAGTCCGCCGGACAATCCCCCCGTGTGTGGGCGCCGGCGGACTTTTTGGCGGGACTCCGGGACTGTGACATCACAAGGGGGCGGGGTCACCATGTGACATGAGCATGTGACCCTGTCCCCTATATAAGTCCCAGCACAGCGCGGCTCTGGCATTCCGGCCAGAGAGAGCGACGGGTCAACATCGGAAGAAGAAGAAGAAAAGGAAAAAGAAGAAGAAGGCGGTGGCGGCGCAGAAAACGACGACAGCGGCAAGAACAGAAGAGACCCCGGAAAACCCTGGAAGACCCCTGAAGGCGGATCGAGACCCCCAGACGACGGCGTTGATGACGAAGAAGGTAGCCGGCCTCCTCTGCTCGGTAAAAGAGCTAGGTAAATAGCGGAGGAGTCCGGCGAGAAGACCCCCCCAAGACGGAAGAAGACCCCCGGAGCAGTGCAAAAAAATATTTAAAAAAAATTGTGTGTTTTTTTTTATTTACACTTTACACCTTAGGTGAATGGGTAGGGGTACATCGTACCCCATACTCATTCACATAGGGTGGGGGGCCGGGATCTGGGGGCCCCCTTATTAAAGGCGGCTCCCGGATTCCGATAAGCCCCCCGCCCGCAGACCCCGACAACCAACGGCCAGGGTTGTCGGGAAGAGGCCCTTGTCCTCATCAACATGGGGACAAGGTGCTTTGGGGTGGGGGGCAGCACGGCCCCCCTTTCCCCAGGGCACCCCCAATGTTGAGGGCACGCAGCCTGGTATGGCTCAGGGGGGGGGGGGGGGGCGCTCGCTCGTCCCCACCCCTTTCCTGGCCTGCCGGGCTGCGTGCTCGGATAAGGGTCTGAGATGGATTTGGGGGGACCCCCACGCCGTTTTTTCGGCGCGGGGATTCCCTTTAAATCAATGCCAGGTGACGGGGCTAGCGCGGCGGCATTCACTGCCTTCGCTAGCTCCGTCTACCTGAAGTCACGTGCTAAATGAACAGACTTTCCGATGAACGGCAAGGCCGTTCATTTCCAAAAGTCCGGCGGACTAGCATACTAACGGCGGGATTGTCCGCCGGAGAAGTCCGGGCGTGTGTGGGCAAGTCACACGCTCGGAAAGTCCGGCGAAGCCCCACTGGAAAGTCCAGCGGTTTGTCCGCTGGACTAGGTCCACCGGACAAAGTCCGAACGTGTGTACGCGGTATAAGGCATACTGACCACGAGACCTTTGGCACACCCCAGGTCTGTTTAATGTGCTCCTGCATCACGTACTTACTCAATCTCTCGTCAAGACTCTGAGTACAAATGAGAAGGCGGGCCATAGGCCTGCCTGAGTTTGTAGGAGGAGTCGGGGGGTATTTAAACCCGCCCTCCTCCTCCTTACTCCTGTCGGCCTGGTGATTGTTTCCCACCCTCCTGACCCTCTCTTTCTCACCTTTTTTGCTTACATTTTCATACTTGGGTATGCCCCCTTTTAGGCATACTGACCACGAGACCTTTGGCACACCCAAGGTCTGTTTCATGTGCTCCTGCATCACGTACTTACTTAATCTCTCGTCAAGACTCTGAGTACAAATATATATATATATATATATACATATATATATATATATATGTGCATGTATTTTATATATTTAGATATGGTGTTATATGTAGGCATTCTAAGAAAAGTCCATTCCAAGCAGGTCAAATTGGTAGTTGTTAATCTAATTGTGCATATTAAAAGGGACTTGTTGACCAAAGGGGAAGTGGCCAAACAAGAATTACTCCACATATTAAAGGGGACAGATAGCCCAGAGTCACTATGTTAATGTTAATATGCAAGAATGCAGATTAGGGCAGTTTATGACTACAGCTGTTCACAGCTTGGGGTGATCTTCTGTCACTCTGAAAGACAGGAGCAGATCAAAGCATTTAATGGAAACGGACAATCAAATTGCTCAACCATTCAGTGTGTGGGGCATATAACATGGCGTTCAGTCTAATCTGTCTCAGGAGGGTTTGTGATTATAAAGGGACAGGTCTAGGAGAAATATTCATTGTCATATATACTCTGTTGGATTTTTATCATCTGTTGCAAGACTGTTCTGTGTTGGAAGTCAATAAAGTCTCTCTCTGGAAGAATTGGGTTGCTGCGGGACAATACTTATTAATAACTACTATTCATCTACCCATGATATATTATATCACTACATTGGTGCCATTCAAGTGACCAGAAAAGCATTTTCAGGACGGTGGTCGGTGGTGACAACAATCCTGTGAGGTGGACAGAAGTCTGATGGAGACCCAAGAGCTGTGCTGTGACTCCAATGTCTGGTTGTGACAGAAAAGAGTCTGATCTACAAGTTTGGAACCCCAGAATTATTCTCTGGAGACTGGAAACAACAAAAAAAAGTAACTAATGCGGTGAGTAAAATATTTCCTTTTTTTTTTTAATTATTAATAATATAGTCAAAATGCTTACTCAGTGTGAAGCTAGTGTCAGTTCTGATAAAGTTAACAGATCGGTGTTAAAATGTATTAAGCGTCATGGCGGTCCTTACGAAGTTCCAGAAAAATGTAAGCAAACGTGGACTATGGTGAACGAATTTTTAGAGAAAACGGTTTTTGATAGCAAAATTTCAGAAAGTAAAAGAAAAGGTTGTATTGTACAGGGCTTGTTATCTTGCTGTTTAACAATGGAAAGTTCTTTGAAGGATAAGGTTGAGGAAATTACCCAGTTACAGAGTGCAGTTGATAATAGCAACAAGGTTTGTCAGAGGTTACAAAACCAATCAGAATCTGAGACTGTAAATTTAAAATTGCATGCAGTTACCATTGGGGGAGCTTTGCTTGAGAAATCTAAACGTTGTGATGAATTATCAGAGGAAAATAAGAGATTTCAATTAAGAATTATGGAATTAGAGAAGATATGCATCAAATCTTGGATTCAGCAATCTGCAGTAAAATACAAACACAAACTTTCTATCAAATGAAATAGAACCTCATATTAAATCTGATAATTCATTGCCAGCTGCACCCACTGTGACCACCACAGTTTATAATAATATTAATAATACAGGTGAAGTTCAGCTTGAAACGGTCGGGAAGACCGTCGGACCTAGTTTGCCGGAGAGTCCGGTCGTGTGTTTAAGAGTTAGGCATTAGGAGTAGGGATGGGCCCGGTGCTCGATTCGAACCCGCGTTCGAATCGAGCACCGGGCGTTCGCTTGCTCGGCGAGCCCAGAACTATTTGGGCCGTTCGCATCATATTCGTGTGATGCAAGCGGCCCCGCAATGCATTGCGGCCGGCGCGGCCGGCGCAGTGCATTGCTGGCTGATGATTGGCCAAGCATACACTGTGACCCCGCATGCTTGGCCAATCACAGCGCCGGAAACTCGGAGAGCAATAATTGGCTACAGGCAGGACGCCTGTAGCCAATTAAAGCTCAGGGGCTTTAGTACACGCCCCACCATTTAAAAGGCCGCCACGCCGTCGGCCCCGGTCACATGAGTTCCGGCTTTAGGAGAGATCAGTCTGCTGATTCTGTCTTTGCTTGATTGCTACTGAAAGATTTGCTCTTCTTTGCTAAACCATTGGCTATTTCTTTGCTAAACCATTGCTACCTAAGTCATTGATCGTTCATTGCTGCTGATTGCACAGTTAGTGTGTTATGAGCTGCTGCTGGGGATTAGTCTGGTGCGTGCTTACTGTTAGTACAGTATTGCAGTAGTACCAACCGCAGTGCTGTTAGCACAGCATTGCACCCCAACAGCACCCATAGGACTTCTAGTGTGTTAGTGGCAGCAAACAGAGCTCCTATATTTTCTTCTCAGCAGCACCCATAGGACTTCTAGTGTGTTAGTGACATCACACAGAGCTCCTATATTTTCTTCCCAGAAGCACCCATAGGACTTCTAGTGTGTTAGTGGCATCACACAGAGCTCCTATATTTTCTTCCCAGAAGCACCCATAGGACTTCTAGTGTGTTAGTGGCATCACACAGCGCTCCTATATTTTCTTCCCAGAAGCACCCATAGGACTTCTAGTGTGTTAGTGGCATCACACAGAGCTCCTATATTTTCTTCCCAGAAGCACCCATAGGACTTCTAGTGTGTTAGTGGCATCACACAGAGCTCCTATATTTTCTTCCCAGAAGCACCCATAGGACTTCTAGTGTGTTAGTGGCATCACACAGAGCTCCTATATTTTCTTCTCAGAAGCACCCATAGGACTTCTAGTGTGTTAGTGGCATCACACAGAGCTCCTATATTTTCTTCCCAGAAGCACCCATAGGACTTCTAGTGTGTTAGTGGCATCACACAGAGCTCCTATATTTTCTTCCCAGAAGCACCCATAGGACTTCTAGTGTGTTAGTGGCATCACACAGAGCTCCTATATTTTCTTCTCAGCAGCACCCATAGGACTTCTAGTGTGTTAGTGGCATCACACAGAGCTCCTATATTTTCTTCCCAGAAGCACCCATAGGACTTCTAGTGTGTTAGTGGCATCACACAGAGCTCCTATATTTTCTTCCCAGAAGCACCCATAGGACTTCTAGTGTGTTAGTGGCATCACACAGAGCTCCTATATTTTCTTCCCAGAAGCACCCATAGGACTTCTAGTGTGTTAGTGGCATCACACGGAGCTCCTATATTTTCTTCCCAGAAGCACCCATAGGACTTCTAGTGTGTTAGTGGCATCACACAGAGCTCCTATATTTTCTTCCCAGAAGCACCCATAGGACTTCTAGTGTGTTAGTGGCATCACACAGAGCTCCTATATTTTCTTCTCAGAAGCACCCATAGGACTTCTAGTGTGTTAGTGGCAGCACACAGAGCTCCTATATTTTCTTCTCAGCAGCACCCATTTTTTATACTATATACACTACCGACTACAATGGCTGGAAGACCGCCAAGGAGAGGCAGAGCGTGCCGAGGCAAGAACACAGGGCAGGCAGGCTCTGTTTCTAGAGACAACAGTGCTGGCCGTGTACGTGGTCGTGCATCGTCATCAGCACGTGGCCATGGGACAAGCTTGTCTTTGTTTTCGGCAGCTGGAGATGTGGAGCCGCATCATGCCGAAGGCTTGGTAGAATGGATGACCAAGCCCTCCTCATCCTCCTCATCCTCTCTGACCCAGGCTCAGGGTACTGGCAGAGCAGCTGCCAACGCGTACTCAATGGCGTCATCAGCCACCCCTTCCCTAGACCCACCATGTCCTCCTGAGGAGTCCCCTGAACTCTTTGAGCACAGTGTTGGGTACATGCTCCAGGAGGATGCCCAACGATTCGAAGGCTCGGATGATGATACCCAGCTTGAGGAAGGCAGTAGAGTGCGCGCAGAGAGAGGGGATGCTGAAGGACAGCAATCTGGCAGTACTGTTCCACCAGCTGCAGCTTACTGCCAGGTTTGCTCTAGTGGTGAAGAGGGAGGGGATGATGAGGTCACTGACTCCACGTGGGTGCCTGAAGGGAGAGAGGAGGAGGAGGAGGAGGATGCGGCGTCACATGTCCAACGAGGCAGGATGCCCCCTGGAGGCCAGCTAGAGGCCAGCACAGCAACTGTACCACACCGCAGAGCTCCGCCTGTGCAGGGCGCTGCCTCTGCACGTTATCAAAAAGTTCTTTGGTGTGGGCCTTTTTTGAGACGAGTGCATCAGATCGCACCACTGCTATTTGCAATATTTGTCTCAAGCGTATCTCGCGTGGCCAAAACATCAGCCGCTTGGGCACCACAAGCATGAGCAGACATATGTCAACCTGCCATGCAGCTCGTTGGCAAGCACACATAAAAGACCCACACCAAAGAACAAAGCGGACCTCTCCTTGCTCCTCATCAGCTGGGATCTCCATCCCCACTATATCTTCAGTCCTCTCTGAAAGCTGCTCTGAGAGGACTGAAGGTGTAGAATTAGGTGTGTCACAACCAAGTACTTGCAGTACACCGACGTCCGATTGTAGCAGGCAAATTTCCCTGCCCCAGCTGCTGGACCGTCGAAAGAAGTATACTCCCAGCCATCCACATGCCCAGCGGTTGAATGCTAGCTTGGCTAAATTGCTAGCACTTCAACTGCTGCCTTTTCAGTTGGTAGACTCGGCCCCCTTCCGTGAGTTTGTTCAATGTGCGGTTCCTCAGTGGCAGGTTCCCAAACGCCACTTTTTCTCACGGAAGGCGATTCCGTCTCTCTACCGGCATGTGGAAGGCAATGTCCATGCCTCGCTGGACAGGGCGGTCAGCGGTAAGATGCATATTACCGCTGACTCATGGTCCAGCAGGCATGGACAGGGACGTTATCTTTCTTTCACGGCCCATTGGGTCACTCTATTGGCAGCTGGGAGGGATGCAGGACAAGGTGCAGTAGTGTTGGAGGTTGTTCCGCCACCACGCCTCCAAAATGCTACTACTGGTTGTGACACACCTCTCTCCTCCTCCCCCTCCTCTTCTTCTTCCTCCAGTGCTCTGTCCTCAGAACCAGCGGTGCTCCGTAGGCGTACAAGGGGCTACGCGAGTACGCAGGCAAAAAGATGCCATGCCGTGCTTGCGCTGGTGTGTTTGGGGGACAGGAACCACACTGGGCCAGAGGTTCTGGCAGCTCTGCAGGGGCAGGCCGAGAGGTGGTTGACGCCATGCCAGCTTAAGCCAGGAATGGTCGTTTCTGACAATGGCACCAACCTCCTCTCTGCCCTGCGACAGGGGCAGCTCACCCATGTGCCCTGTATGGCTCACGTCCTCAACCTGGTGGTGCAGCGGTTCTTGGGCAGGTTCCTAGGCTTACAGGATGTCCTGAGGCAGGCCAGGAAAGTCTGTGTGCATTTCCGCCGATCTTATAATGCCAGTGCTCGGCTGACTGAGTTGCAAAAGGAGCTGAACCTGCCCAAGAACCGCCTAATATGTGACATGCCCACCAGGTGGAACTCAACGTTGGCCATGCTGCAGCGACTGCACACCCAGCAGAGGGCCATCAATGAGTACCTTTGCGACTACGGCACCAGGACAGGGTCAGGGGAGCTTGGCTTTTTTTCCCCACGCCAGTGGAGCATGATCAGGGATGCATGCACTGTCCTCTCACCATTTGAGGAGGCCACGAGCATGGTGAGCAGTGACAGTGCATGCATCAGTGACACTGTACCTCTTGTCCACCTGTTGGAGCATACGCTGCGTGGGATAATGGACAGGGCACTTGAGGCAGAACAGAGGCAGGAAGAGGAGGACTTCCTTGCCTCTCAAGGCCCCCTTTATCCAGACAGTGTTCCTTCTGTCCCACCCATCACACAGGAAGAGGATGAGGATGAGGAGGAGGAGGAGGAGGAGGAAGATTATGTGAGCATGGAGGTGGAGCCTAGCACTCAGCATCAGCAGCAGCAGTCTTTTAGGGATGATGTACAGTCCCAACAAACCAGTGGACTTGTACGTGGCTGGGAGGAGGTGGCTGGCGATCATGTCATCCTCAGTGACCCAGAAGACTCCGGACCGAATGCCTCAGCTAACCTACGCTGCATGGCCTCCCTGATCCTGCAAAGCCTGCGGAAGGATCCTCGTGTTCTTCGGATCAAGGAGAGGGACCATTTCTGGCTGGCCACTCTCCTTGATCCACGGTACAAGGGTAAGGTTGCGGACCTTATCTTTCCGTCGCAGAGGGAGCAGAGGATGAGACATCTCAGGGAGGCTTTGCAGAAAGGTCTGTGCAACGCGTTCCCAGAAACTGGGAGGTTACAAACTCCTGGTCCTGGACGACGAGTTGCTGAGGCTTCGGTCAGTAGCAGAAGGAGCGGTGGGGAAGGTGGACGTCTGACCGATGCGTTCAGACAATTTTTTAGTCCGCAGCCCCAAGGTATGATCGGTTCCAGCAACCATCGCCAGCGTCTGATATACATGGTGCAGGAATACCTAGGGGCAAGGTCAGACTTGGACACCTTTCCCACCGAAAATCCTCTGGCTTACTGGGTCCTGAGGATGGATCACTGGCCAGAGCTTGCACAGTATGCAATTGAGCTACTGGCCTGTCCTGCATCCAGCGTTCTTTCCGAACGCACATTCAGTGCTGCTGGAGGATTTGTCACCGATCATAGGGTGCGCCTGTCCACCGACTCGGTTGATCGACTGACCTTCATAAAAATGAATCAGTCTTGGATCACCACCAGCTACCAGGCACCTGAAGCGGATATAACGGAATAATTTATAATGTCACATCCCTTCAAGACTGCCTATGCTGATGCTGAGTGACTGTCCTGTTATGTTCACTGACTATCCTCTTCCTCCTCCTCAATGATCCATGCCACCACACCAGTGCCTAAGGCACAATTTTTCAGCCCCTGTATAACAGGGGCGTGTACTTACAATTTTTTAAAAAGATGCTTCGCAACAGGTGTGACTGCTGTGCTCCAAGTACAGTATCTGTGAGGGGTTGCAGTGTTGTGGCACCAGCACCAGTGCCTAAGGCACAATTTTTCAGCCCCTGTTGGGGCGTGTAATTACAATTTTTAGGCAATGCTTTGCAACAGGTCTCATTGCTGTGCTCAGAGTACAGTGTCTGTGAGGGGTTGCAGTGTTGTGGCACCAGCACCAGTGCCTAAGGCACAATTTTTCAGCCCCTGTATAACAGGGGCGTGTAATTACAATTTTTTAAAAAGATGCTTCGCAACAGGTGTGACTGCTGTGCTCCAAGTACAGTATCTGTGAGGGGTTGCAGTGTTGTGGCACCAGCACCAGTGCCTAAGGCACAATTTTTCAGCCCCTGTATAACAGGGGCATGTAATTAAATTTTTTTAAAAAGATTCTTCACAACAGGTGTGACTGCTGTGCTCCAATTACAGTATCTGTGAGGGGTTGCAGTGTTGTGGCACCAGCACCAATGCCTAAGGCACAATTTTTCAGCCCCTGTTTAACAGGGGCGTGTAATTACAATTTTTTAAAAAGATGCTTCGCAACAGGTGTGACTGCTGTGCTCCAAGTACAGTATCTGTGAGGGGTTGCAGTGTTGTGGCACCAGCACCAATGCCTAAGGCACAATTTTTCAGCCCCTGTTTAACAGGGGCGTGTAATTACAAATCTTGATCGAATAGTTCACAGCAGGGCCCATTCCTGCGCCCACCAAGAGTAACTATGAGGGCCTACAGTCTTGTGGCAACACCGTCCACCACCACCACCACCACCACCAAAGGCCCAATTTTTCTGCCCTGTTCAACAGGTGCATGCAATTACAAATCTTGATCTAATAACCCACAGCAGGGCCCATTCCTGCAGCCACCAAGAGTAACTGTGAGGGCTTACAGTCTTGTGGCAACACCGTCCACCACCACCACCACCAAAGGCCCAATTTTTCTGCCCGGTTCAACAGGTGCATGCAAGTACAAATCTTGATCTATTAACTCACAGCAGGGCCCATTCCTGTGCCCACCAGTCTTGTGGCTACACCAACATCTAATAGGGCAAATTTCTGCAGAGTATATACGGCAGGCCCCTACTTTCAAACATCCAACTTACAAACGACTCCTACTTGCAAACGGAAAGAGAAAACAGGAAGTGAGAGGAAATCTACCCCTAGGAAGGGAAATTCTATCCTGTTAGATTTAATTTGGGAAAAAGGTATCTCCTCTCTACTGATGCTTTATCACCAATCCTTGTTTCAATTAAAACCCCACTTTTCCAAAAACATTTGTCATTGGGACGGAAAGTGAGGTGACATGTTCTGAACAGATGTGCAAAGACAGCAAATGTTACAGGGGTGATAACCCCTCCCTATGTTCTCCAAAAAGCTTAAAAATAGATTTTTTTGGGATGGAGCTACACTTCATAATGTACCTGTTCAGATTCTACTTAAGAACAAACCTACAGTCCGTGTCTTGTTTGCACCACCTATATACTGCTGTTCAGAGTATATAGGGTTGTAGGTATAGGGTTTTATTTTGGGTGCGGGGTCCCCCTTAATATCCATACAATACCCAAAGGGGCTGGGGGGTGGGGGGGGGGGGGGGGTGATGGGGTAGCCATGCCATTTTTCTCAAGGATTTTAAGCCATATGGCGGCCAGGACAAGACATGACATTAAAGCCGCAAGTGGTTTTAAATGGTTTCTTTTTTTCCTTTACAAATGTCATTTTGTGCAAGGACAGTTCTAAACACGGGAAACACATGCCACTTCACAGGCATACTTTAGACACCCCCCAGGTACCATATTTAAAGGAAAATTTCACTTTTTTTTTTTTCACTTTATGCATCATTAAAATGACTGCTCCCGAAAAAACGTTAGTTTTTAAAAGTTCTTTTTGCATTGATATATGTCCCCTGGGGCAGGACCCGGGTCCCCAAACCTGTTTTATGACATTAACATGCATATTGGCCGTTGTAATTAGCAATTTTGATTTCAAACGTTCGCGTCCATTATAACGAATAGGGTTCGAAAATTTGCGCAAACTTTCGGTCCGTTCGAAGATTCTGGTGCGAACCGAACTCGGGGGTGTTCGGCTCATCCCTAATTAGGAGTGCATCTGTCAGGGAACAAGCTGGAGGTTAGTTATGCATAGACCTGGCACAGTAGCTAATTCCCAATATGGCCTCACCTGCATTAATAAGTGCATACATATTGTAAATGCACGTACACCATGGGGAACACGTGTGCGTGTCAGCCCATGCAATGCACCTAAGACCCTGGCGCCCCTAGGCCTTTAAAAGGATGACACATGGACATTGCTGACTGGTCTTCAGCTTCCTATTTCTGGTTTCCTGTTCCTGTGCTTGCTGCTGTTTCTGATAACCTGTTACCGACCCGGCTTGCCCTTGGATACCTCTTGTCTCGCTGACCCTAGTCCTAAAGGCATGTCACGATCACCAATTGGCAAGTCATTTCGGGGTACACAAGACCACTGAACTTGTCCAACAATCTTTTTGGTGGCCAGGCCTGAGTCAGGACTGTAAAGATTATGTTGGCTCCTGTACAATGTGCCTTTGCAACAGGGGAAGTAACACTAGGGATTGGGGCCTGCTAAGGCCCTTACCAATTCCTGATTTGCCCTGGAAAATGTTGTCAATGGACTTTATAGTTGACCTGCCTCCCGCTGAAGAATTCACATCTATCTTTTTAGTCATGGATCGATTATCTAAGATGTCACCTTTTGTGCCTATGGTGGGTATGCCTTCTGCCGCAGACACAGCTCACACTTTTATTAAAGAAATAGTGAGACTTCATGGCCTGCCCAGAAACATTGTGTCAGATAGAGGTTTAAAGTTTACCTCCATATTTTGGATAACTCTTTGCAAAGCCTTAAATATTGATGTCTGCTTGTCCTCAGCCTACCACCCACAAAGCAATGGTCAGACAGAGAGAACCAACCAGACCTTGGAGCAGTATCTTCGTTTCTCCACCTTCTCGTAGGACAATTGGATATTTCTGCTCTCCTGTGCTGAATTTGCCTACAACAACTCAGTGCATGCAGCCACTAACCAAACCCCATTCTGGGCTAATTATGGCTTTCACCAATGCTTTTTCCAGGATCCCCTGCCAGAAACCATTGTACCTGCGGTACAAGACAGACTAACCTCTATCTCTGCAAACTACCAGATCCAGCAGGAGGCAATACAAAAGGCCCAGGATGACTACAAGAGATACTATGATAAGAAGAAGATGGAGGACCCAGCCTTTGAGGTTGATGACAAAGTCTGTCTCTCTATGGCCAACTTAAAACTCCCCTGTCCTTCCCGTAAGTTGGTGCCAAGGTCATCGGACCATTTGTAATTAGAAAAATGATCAATCCTGTGGCTTTTGAACTTACTCTTCCCCAAGCTTACAAGAGCCACCTGGTCTTTCATGTGTTTCTTCTTAAACCTGCTGTTTCAATATCGTTTTCCAGGAAGGGAAGACCCACCACCACCTCCATTTACTGTTTAGCGAGGAAGCTGAATTTGAGGTGGAAGCAATTCTGGACTGAAGAAAATGAGGAAGACATATTCAGTATCTTGTTAAGTGGAAGGATACGCACCTGAAGAAAATTTGTGGGAGCCTTAGGAAAATATTCATGCCCCATGTTACTCTGAGAATTCTTCAAATGGAACCCTGAGAAAGTGTCCCGTTTGAGCATCTGGAGGCTGCCCATAACGGAGGGAGGGGGGGCACTGTCAGGGAACAAGCCGGAGGCTGGTTATCTGCAGACCTGGCACAGTAGCCAATTCCCAATATGGCTGTACCCGCACAAATATGCACACATGTATTGTGAATGCACGTTCGCCATGGGGAAAAGTGTGCATGTCAGCGCACGCAATGCATGTCAGACCCTGGCCCCTCAGGCCTTTAAAGGATGACTGTGGCACGTGGACATTGCTGACTGGTCTTCAGTTTCCTGTTTACTCTTTCCTGTTTCCTGTGCCTGTGTTTGCTGCCGTTTCTGATCACCTGTTACAGACCCGGCTTGCCCTTGGACACCTCTTGTCTCACTGCCAGCTCTGACCTCGGATTGCTCACGGATCTTCTCTTGTCTCCCGTCCTGTGTATGACCCCTGCTTGCCTAACCATGATTCTAATACCTGATCTGCTGACCACTGGCTTCCTGACCTCTGCTACTGTCCCCGACTACGTCTTCTGCTGTGCCCAGTCTGCTGTGATCCGCCTTGGTGCCTACCTGCTGTACCAATCCTGCAGTACCTATCTACAGTACTCACTTGTTGCTCCAGCCTGCATCACTTACCTAATGTATCCAGTCTGCTTCACTTGCCATTGCAACCTGCTTCCTACTGTGTGCAGTCTGCATGCCTACAGCTCCCCTGGGTCCTACTGCACACCTCATCTGGGATTCACCTGCAGAGAGATTTCCACACCACCACCTCTCATCTGTGGCACAGATGGCATCCCCTGCTTCTTTGGGATTCGTGTCCCCTCTTACCACCTTCAGAGGCACCGAGCACTCAGCTGCAAGGAGAGCCCTCACAGCATTTTGGGTTTAGGACCAGGTACGTGACAGTAACAGTCAGCCATACGATGTCTGAAGCAAACACAAGTGCGCCACTGCTGGAGGCTTTGTGCCAACAAGTCGCAGCTCTCATGCAAGCTGTAAAGAACCTACAAGAAGATTATTTTCAACAGAGCATACCCTCTGTGTCCTCTCCTGCTGACCAAAACCCAGCACATGCAGCCTTTGCTCCAGCTTCCGCTGCCTCTGAATGCACCACTGTCACACCCATAGTAGTGGTGCCTCCACCCGAACCCAGAAAGTTTCTCCGGGGGACCAAAGAAAATTCAGAGCTTTCAAAAACGCATGTCAGTTATACATAGCTCTGCAACCACGGAATTTCTCCCTTAAAATTGTTTAAGTCGGTTTCATTATCTCCTTGCTCACACATGAACCACAATCTTGGGACCATCATCTTATGGAGCAAAAGAACCAGGTCCTTGACTCAGTCTCAGCCTTCCTTGAAGCCATGTCACAACTTTAGGACTACGGCTGAGCCAGCCCTGCACACACTCCAACATGGGCACTGGCCCGTGGAGGACAATACGGTCAAATTCCGCAAATGGTCAGCAGATACTGGCTGTAATGAAGCTGCACTCAAGTACCAGTTCCAGCTTGGACTATCCGAGGCACTCAAAGATGAACTGGCCCATGTGGAAACTCCTGCCACACTTGAACGCCTTATACAGCTGGCCATGCAGCTTGACCCCCGATTATGGGAGAGGCGCTCTGAACGGACTCAATCTCACAGACCCACTTTCACAAATGTTCCTAGAGACCTCTGAAGGGGAATGCCCCAGTTCCATCTTATCACAACATTTTTTGCTATTGCAACCCGAGTAAAATCTGTTATCCAGCAAGCTTCCGCTCAGTGTCCAGAGTCTGAAGTTTGTTTCTTAGGGAAACAAGGAGAGCCCTCTCAGCATTTCGGCTTCAGGACCAGGTACGTGACAGCATCCCTCTTCAATCCACCCAATAACAGTGGACATATATAGTTTTTAAAAGAACTGGTTATAAAAGATCTAGAACGTTTAAAAAGTATGCAAGGGGGAGTGCGCATGCGCGGGAGCTCCAAGATGGCCGCTTAAGCCGGGAGCTCCGCGCCACACAGCTCCTATAGCGCCCGCCGTGAGCCACCCAGCGCTGTTTACCGGCATTAGATTTGCCATCCGGGACCTCCGCCACCCGGTGACCCTCCCCACATACTTTTCCGGCCGCCCGCGCCTGCCGTTGACCCCGCTCAGAAGCCGCAGTACATGAGGGCTGTACCAAGATGGCCGCCGGACCTCTCTAACACCAGAAGGGGCTCTTTCATCCCGCTGATCACGGCAAAGGAATAGCCATCCGGGACCTCCGCCACCCGGTGACCCTCCCCACATACTTTTCAGGCCACCCCCCCTGCCGTTGGCCCCACACAGAAGCCGCAGTACACGAGGGGTGTTCCAAGATGGCCGCCGGACCACTCTAGAACAAGAAGGGGCTCTTTTATCCCGCAGATCGCAGCAGGAGGTCACTTGTACAGGTACCCCATATCCCATCTCCTATAGGAAGCCCTCTATATGCAGATGATTGGGGTCAGGAGGAGCCTAAAACCTGAATTCTCTGCCGCCTCACAAATTGGGTGTCCTAAGATGGCCGCCATGGCTGCTGCAGTCTCTATGCCCTCACATCTACATCTGGAAACAACTCCAGATCACAAAGCTGGAAATTCCTCTGCTTTCCCACATTTATCCCCAGGGTCATGTGGCATCGGAATTCATTCTCAGAATCCCTCCCCTGCTTCCACAGAGTCCCTGCTCAGTCACTCATTTGGGGATCAGGCCCTATTCCCTGCAGGCCCACAAGGCATATCAGCTTCTAGCCCTCATGGACCCATCTCACAACTTCCTCAGATCTCAGTTGATGATCTATTTCTCAAATTCTCGACACTTCTCACTGCTAACGCAGCTGCCATCACAGGAGAAATCAAAGCAGACCTAAAGAACATTGGCTCCAGGATGGACGCCATTGAAGACAAACTGGAACAGACAGCTGCAGTATCCTTTCAGAATTCAGGCCTCATCCAAACCCTACAAGACCAACTGGATACTGCGTTTTCACGTATTGACGACTTGGAAAACTTCAGAATCAGAGGCCTGCCTGAATCGATTACTGACATTTCCACTGCCACACAAGACTTGATTAAGTTGCTTGTGCCGAACATTCCGCCGGCCGCCTTGAATTAGACAGGGTACACAGAGCCTTAGGCTCTCCCAGGAAGGACGGCTCTCCCAGGGACATCATTGCCAAACCGCTCTACTACGCTGTGAAGGAGTCCGTGATGAAACAGGCCCGAGCTCTTCCCCAGATCACCTGCCAAGGTCATCCCGTCCAGATATTTGCAGACCTCTCCCCCTCTACCATTCAACGGAGAAGAGCTCTCAAACCGCTTTTGACGGCCATGACCCAGAAGGACATTAAGTACAAATGGGCCTTCCCTTTTGCGGTTAAGTTCGCTTACAAGGGCCAGCAACACTCTTTTTCCACCTTTGTATCGGGTGAACAACTACTTCTTAATCTAAAAATCAGTGATGCGGGTTCGGGCAGCTCCTCCCCCTCCCAGGTCCATGGCTGATCATACGCGTAAGGTTTGGAGGGTAGCCACCCATAATGTACAGGGATTGAATTCACCCCTAAAATGCAAAAAAATATTTAACACATATAAAACGTCTAAATTGGACATCATCCTTCTGCAAGAAACCCATTTCCCCACTAGCTTTAGCCCCAAATTTATTCACTCACATTTCCCTACATTTTTTATGGCCAATGCGGAAAATAAAACCAAAGGAGTGGCAGTGGCCATAGCGAAGACATGTAATTTCACTTGGATCTCTGATATGAAAGATCCACAGGGTAGATACCTATTAGTCAAAAGGAACTATTGAGGGTCAGCTGTATTCCATAATTTCCTACTACTCTCCTAATAAGGGACAAGCAGCCTTTTTCAGAGACCTCCTTCAAACCCTAACCCCACTGCTTGAGGGTACGGTCATATTTGGGGGGGACTCCAATGTGGCCTTTGATCAAGGACAGGACAAGTCTAGACCTCTGAATGCACAGCTTACCCGCCCTTCCAACGAAAGCCTTAAGATAGCGAAACTGATACACGCACAGGGATTGGCGGACGTTTGGAGGGAGTTGAACCCCAATAGTAGAGACTACACCCATTTCTCTCACCCACACAACACATACACCAGGATTGATCATCTCCTGGTACGATCACAAACTATCCCGCTCATTTTGAAATCTCACATTGCTGACTCTAGCTTATCTGATCACTCCATGGTGATTATGACTCTTCAATACCACTACAACAGACCGGATCAGAGACAGTGGAGACTCAATGAGTCCATTCTCTCGGATCCTACTCGAGTAACAATGTTGACAAAATCAATTGAGGAATACTTCAAATTCAATGATCAGGGGGCTGTTTCAGTTGAAACACTTTGGGCAGCTCATAAAGCCTTCATTAGAGGGGAATTCATCAGACTAGCTTCTTCCATCAAGAGAGAGAGGGAAGCAGACATCAAAAGATTAGAAAATGAATACACTACACTCAAGGCACAGCACAAACTGAACCCCTCCCCCTCTTTGATTCCTCAGCTTGACAAGGCCAGGTTAGAACTCAACCTTTCTCTCACAGC
Source organism: Lithobates sylvaticus (assembly GCA_028564925.1). NCBI lineage: Eukaryota > Metazoa > Chordata > Amphibia > Anura > Ranidae > Lithobates > Lithobates sylvaticus. Next base: position 236,996,058 of record CM053029.1, read on the forward strand.
TAAAGCCGAAAAACAAATCCGTTGGTCCCAAAATCGGTTTTACACACAAGGCGACAAGATGGACTCCTTGTTGGCTTCCAAATTGACACCAAAACTAAAAACGTACACAATGCCGAAAATACGCATCCCAGGCCAGGGCTCCACAGCTAATCCCTCCAAGATTACGGACTAATTTTATGAGTTCTACAACAAACTTTATTCACCGTCTCCCCCCTCAATTGACTCCACCAATCACACTTTTCTTGACAATCTCCCCATCCCCCATCTTTCCACTGACCGCAGAGATAGTCTAGAAGCCCCTTTCACAGAAGGGGAAGTCTTAGATGCAATAAAAGCCCTGAAAAACGGCTCTGCCCCTGGGCCAGATGGCCTGTCGAACCCTTACTACAAAACGTTTGCTGACATTTTAGCCCCATACTTATCTAAATTCTTTAACTACACAACGAAAGGTAACCCACTTGATCCTCAGCTTAATGCTGCATTTATCGCAGTTATCCCAAAACCGAACAAAAACCCGGAAGAAGTTGGGAACTAACGCCCCATCTCCTTAATTAACTGCGACGTCAAGATCTTGACCAAAATTATCGCCAACCGCATTGCAACCTTTATTAGTACTTACATTCATAAGGATCAGGTGGGTTTCATTCCGGGTAGACAAGGCCCAGACCAGATACGGAGGACAATAGATGTCATGTCTATTCTCCAAACTAATTGGGATGGTGGCCCCAAACCATCGGGAATGCTTCTATCTCTAGATCTACAAAAGGCCTTTGATTCAGTTTCCTGGCCCTACATCTTCACCATATTACAGCGATGGGGATTCGGTCCGCGATTTATGGGTCTCATACAGGCGCTTTACTCCTCTCCCTCCGCAAAAGTTAGGATCCAAGGCTTTTATTCTAAACCCATATCGATACGACAGGGAACCAGACAGGGTTGTCCATTGTCACTACTAATTTTTGCGATTGCAATAGAGACGCTCGCCATAGCAATTCGTCAAAACCCGGACATTAAAGGGGTTTCCTGTGGTCTCCAAACTCATAAATGTGGCCTCTTTGCGGACGACATTATGCTTTTCATAACATCTCCCATTATATCTCTTCCCAATCTATGCTCTTTGCTAAGCACCTTTTCTAAGTTATCAGGCCTTCAGGTGAACTACTCCAAATCGCATGCCCTTAATGTCTCCCTGGACTCCCCCACAGTAGATCTCCTAAAACAATCCTTTAAATTTCAATGGAGTGAATCTTCCATCAGTTACTTGGGTATTAAGCTCACAGCTAAAATTGAAAGTCTATACATTCACAACTATCCTCCCATGTATCGTAAATTAGAAACAGACATGCGCAACTGGGCACAACATACCATTTCCTGGCTAGGAAAGATAAATGCCATCAAGATGACATTACTTCCTAGATTACTGTATCTATTTCGATCCCTCCCCATTCCCATTAGGAAGGACCACATCAAAACCTTCCAAAGTAGGCTTCTGAAGTTTGTTTGGGGAAAGGCAGGGTACAGATTGGCCCAAGGAATCCTTTATGCGCATAGGAAAAGAGGAGGCTTGGGTCTTCCTCATTTATATAGATATTATTAAGCAGCCAGGCTTGCCCAAATATCAATGGTTTATTCCAAATTTGAGAAGCCGGATTGGATCCAAATTGAAAAACACGCTGTTCCCCACTTTACTCTGGACTTCTTATTGTGGTCCCCTCAAAAGAATAGGCCCCCAATTCTCTCCCCTACACTGTCTCACTCCTTTGCCCTATGGGACTCCTTACGTTCTTCACCTTCTCTTGTCTCTGCTTACAAACCCTTGACCCACATATTTAACAACCCACAATTCCCCCCAGGTAGAAACGTTCTGGCCTTTAAATGGTGGGTCGATAAAGGTCTATATAGAATAGGTCACTTCTTTACAGCTACGGGACCGCTCACTCTTAAACACTGCATTAAAAAACTTGATCTCCCCAACTCTGAACTATTTCGGTTCTATCAAATTCATCAATTGCAATCCCTATGTAAAAACAATTCTAACGCGCCAGTATTCACGGATTACGAAATATGGTGCGGTCAGGCCATGGACCAGAGGGGGGGGGGGATCTCCACGGTCTACACATCACTTACTGCTCATGTCTCCAAGACGTCATTTATGGTCGCCTGGGAAACAGACTTCAATTTCCTCTGGACCAAAGAGAAATGACATTCTGCTTGCGCTAAATCATTCCGGGGAATTCTTAATACCACACTGATGGAAGCTGGTCTAAAAGTGATGACCAGATGGTACTACACACCTGTCAGATTAGCCTTAATGTATCCGGCTACCAGCCCCCTTTGCTTCAGAGGATGCCAGCTTTTAGGTACAATGTCACATTGTCACATATATGGTGGGAATGCCCGAAGATTCGATCCTTATGGAAAAAAATCTTCAATATGATGGATAAATTGGTAGGTTCTTCAGTTCCCAGGTCCCCCTTGGTGGCCCTTCTTCATGAAACCATCCCACACATATCTAAACCCTCTAATAGATTGGTTCAGTTTGTGCTTTTAGGAGCTAAGCTCACGATTGCTAGGGCCTGGAAAACACAGTCCGTTCCTCTCTCAATGGCTAAAAGAAAAATTTTGTGGGTAATGTCTCAAGAAAAACTAACCAGTCTGCTACAGGACTCATCTGAAAAATTTGAAGCCACCTGGGAACCGTGGGCTCGACTAATGGGACTGTCCAACTTTCCCTCCTTGTCATGAACATAACTCTTCATTTGGACGGGTAACGGTGCTCCTTTCCCTTTCTTACTCTATCCCCTTCTCTTTTCCTCTCTCTACGTTTCTCTTCATTTCTATTTCCTTTTGAATTATGACATTCCAATATGGACGTAATTCCGGTCAGAGTTTCTCAGGGACAATGTCGAGACACAGGTGTTCCCGATTAGCTCAGATGAATATAGCCGGTTCTCAGGTGGTGGATCACGCAGTGTTTGGTCTGCTGCCTGACACCCGAACATGGTTGCCTTGTCCTTGCTGTTTGAGATGATGCGCGTTACTGGTGGGAATTGGATCCAGCCCCCTCTGACACAGTATGATCCCCATGGGGGTGTCGGAGAGTGCTGGGGCCGTAACTAATCAGCTCAATCTTCTTCTCCAGCCTAATGGCAACCAGTCAAGATTTATACCTAGACCTTGATGCCTTAGTTGAGTACACAGTATGCTCACTCTTCCCATGGACTATTATTCGGTTCAACTTTTTTATCACCATACGTTTGTCATTATGTTGGAGATGCCATAACTCTATATTGTTGTATGCACTTCTGTTTATTCAATTATAAAACATTTTGGGAAGCATAATCAACTGAATATTACGTTCGGGAAACCAACAATGAGGCAACTTTATGTTGAGCAGAAGTATTCTCCACTCACACACAGTTAGATCCCGACAGGGGTGTGTGGGTGCAGAGGCGGAATACCCGATCTTTCCGGAAATTTTTCAGTGTTAGTCAATATAGAGTCCTGCATAAGACTCAAACTCCTTCTAAGGTCGAAAACACCTCTAACAGTCTTCCAGTTTTAGTGGCTCTAGCATAGTTATGAAGTTTTTACTGGATTGTTTGTATTTCTTTAGCATTTTTTAGACGTGTTGATGTCACTATTACTAGGCAACAGTACGTTTCAAGTCTGTAATGGAATGTGAAGATATTTTGATTTATGTTAGATTATATGTAATGTGAAACTTCTTCAAAAAAAATATTGAAAATAAAAAGTATGCAAGGTAAAAGAGGAGAGATCTTTGTATTTGGGAATGAAAAATCTGCTAGAACATAAGGATCTTGTTATTCGCCAAGTTTACAAGGGCGATGCTATTGTAATAATGGATAAAACCAAGTATGTTGAAAGAAATTTACAAAATATTAGATGATAGAAACACTTATTTTCCCATTATCAAAGACCCTACAGCTAATAAAAAAAAAAAAAATTAAGACATTAATAGAGAAAGGTCATAAGCAAGGTATTCTAAATAAGAAAGAAAAAAGTTATCTGGTTCCTAAATCTTCACAAATACTGATACTAAATTGTTTACCTACGATACATAAAGACCCAGTAACCCACCTGGTGGCCCTATCATTAGTGGTATAGGGTCATTCATGACAAGAATAGAGGAATACAATGATGATTTCCTTCAGGACCTGGTTGTTAAAACTTGTGCATATCTTAGAGAGACAAAACAAGTCCTGAATGAACTAACTCATGTTGTGGTTAAAGATGACTGTATTTTGGTCACTGTTGATGTGTTTTAGGGGGGATATGATCAACATGTACAAATACATAAGTGGTCCATATTGTGAACTTGGTGTTGATTTATTCACTTTAAGGTCATCACAGAGGACAAGGGGCACTGTTTACATCTAGAGGAATAAAGATTTTATCTTCAAATACGAAAAGGTTTCTTCCCAGTAAGATCTGTAAAAATGTGGAATAGACTCCCTCCAAAGGTGGTTCTGGCAAGCTCAGTAGATTGCTTTAAAAAAGGCCTGGATTGGAGAGGGGGCATGGCGACCGCCGTACAAGATGACCGCATAGAAGAGAGCTCCGCTCTGCGCAGGAGGAATTAACCGCGCTACAGCACAGAGAAGAAGCTTACGGGCACAACTGTGAATACATAAGACCACCGGGAGCTGAATGTCATCCCTGGGCATGAGGAGGAGGCAAATAGAACAACCACAGGCACTGAAACTGCGGACCTCAACAAAATGGCGGCGAGAGACACATAGCACCGCCACACTGCAGTCCTCCGCAGTCCTTTCCACTGGAACAAAACTTAATTGCACAGAGTCAGGAGAACTCAAAGGGAGCTGCAGAGGATACAGGCTCCAGCTAATCCACTTCCCCCTTTGGTTCTCCATCAACCAGAAGCCCTGTGAAGTCTAAACCAAGGCTGGACACGGAGGCAATCACAAGCATCAATGATCTCACACAGACCATGGAGGTGAGTGATCCCCAGAATCAAGAGGCAACCAATAATAATACATATAATGATCCTATGGCTCAATTCCCTACTACGGGACAGCCACTTTCGGATAGCACAATGAAAGAAATGCTAGTATCTCTACGCTCATCCATACAATCAGACATGATCGCATGTATACAACAATGCAGAGAAGAAATACGTGACATAGGTGATAGAATACACCAAGTTGAAACTCGTATGTGTGATGTCACGTCATCCTTCAATGCACTAGTGGACTCCCATGCAGCACAGCAACAATCTATCTTAAAAATCCAAACGAAATTAGCAGATCTTGAAGATCACTCTCGCAGAAATATTTTAAAAATCAGAGGAATACCCGAATCCATACCTGCACAGCAACTTCCACAATTTGCTCGAGATCTGTTTCATGCAGTCATTCCATCACTTTCCCAAACAGAACTTACGATCGACAAGATCCACAGGGTACCGAAACCATCTTTCCTACCCCAAAAAAATACCCAGAGACGTTCTGCTGAGAATTCACTTTTTTCAGGTAAAAGAAAAACTCCTAGAAGCATTCTGCAAAGCTGAGAACTTACCAGTACAAGCTAATAACATACAAGTCTTACCAGACTTATCCCAATACACACTCCAGCAGTGCCGCAACATGGTAACACTCAAAGCATTAAGAAATCATAAGAATATCTATCGTTGGAAATACCCAGCCAAGCTTAACATCACCTATAAAGGCTCAAACCACATCATCAACTCCCTTGAAGAAGGGAACCACATGCTGCAAAAATGGCAGATCCTGATTCTGGAGCAGAACCATGGACCGCCTCCACATCCACAACTTCAGCCTCCCAGTGGTAAACTACAACAGGACTGGATAACCAAGCCTCAGCATCGGGCATCTACAAAGCATAACTGAATACACTCAAGCCTTACCAGGAATGTTTCAAAGATCCATAGAATTCCCCCAGCGACTGATTGTGGTATCTGACACCGTACCAAAACCCCACTGATATAGGCGACTTGTTGCCTGTCCTTTGGACCATTATTTCTTAAGTTGTTTATTTCCAGTCACTATGTTCTCCAAGTTCCCCGTTGAGAATGTAAAAGTTCTTGTATATAATTTTGTAAAGTCATCAAAGTACCAGTCGTGGTACATGTTGATTTCAAAGAGAGGATACAGGGGGGCTCCTGCAAAACCCTACCCTTTCCACACCAATTGCTTCAGGAAACATCTTACTTCCTTCAATTCTAACCACCAGATGTATCAACTCTCCTCCACAATGGCAGAAATTTGAACAAGCTTCCACATCATAAGAGTTCCACATCATTGTTCTTATGATCGACATCATAAGAACAAAAAGGCCTGGATTATTTCTTAAATGTACACAATATAACAGGGTACTAACATTTATAGGCAAAGTTGATCCAGGGAAAATCCGATTGCCTCTCGTGGGATCAGGAAGGATTTTTTTCCCCTGCTGTAGCAAATTGGAGAATGCTTTGCTGGGGTTTTTCGCCTTCCTCTGCATCAACTGTGGGTATAGGTTTGTGTATATGGGATTGTATTTTTAATTTTTTTTGGTTGAACTTGGTGTCTTTTTTCAACCTGACTAACTATGTAACCATGTAACTTTCAGAACCAAACCTTGGGTTTTAAAGATTCCATCTCTTGGAGGATCACCTTTTTAACAATGCCATTAAAAGTTGATATTTACATGTGTATGGTTTTCAACATGCTTTTTACGTGTTTATTATATTTGTATGTAATCAATGCTACATGCTACTGCTGTGTGTTTTAGACGATAAACACAACCATATTACATTGTTTCATTGTTTAGTCTCTTAATACACACCTCATATAAAGTCCCAACCCTCCTTTTTATGTGCGCTCTGAAGGAACGACTACCCATGCTGTTTCTTCAGGAGCCAGTGGCGCGAGTGATGTCATGGGGCTCTGGCCAGTCATACAGTCAGAGTCCTCGGCCCCGGAAGGTATATGGGTGAAGATGGATGTGGCCTGCAGCAGGGATGACTCAGGCTTCGTTTGCAGGTAAGTGTCACATAATGTGCTAGTATGCGATGCATATTAGCACATTATGCCTTTACTTTGCAGGGAAGGGGGGAAACATTTATTTTTTATTTTTTGCAGAGTTTACTTCTGCAAAGTTTACTTCCTCTTTACGTGAGCAGACAGAATTTCTGGGGAATGAGACATTCGACTATTTTGGGAGGATTCGAAGACCGTTTACACTTTAAGAATCACAGTTTATGAACTTTTTATTGAATTATTTAGCACTGCAATTTTATACACATTGCTTTTTTGTTGGATGGCCATAACAGGAGGTGCCCAAACAAGGATTTTCATGACAGGATGACCAGATATTGTTTTAATGACAGCTGTAGAAAAGAAAATTACGTTTGAAATTTCATTATCAAGTTTAATGTAAAAATGTGTAATGTAAAGTAACAGCAATTGTAGTAATCTTGTTTAGATCTACTTTTAATTAGTGTTAAAGTAGAATTCAAGCTTGCCATGCCTAAAATAGTCCCCACCCTCCTCCTACCTATCCTGCCTATCCTGTGTTAAAAAAATAGATCTGTTTACTTGCCTTCTTTTAGTCCGCTCATGTCACATGATCCTGCAGCTCTGACTCCCTTGTGTCAGTGAGTGGTGACTGCAGTGGAGAGGTAGGTACCCCAACAACAACAATAACTGGGCCCAGGAAGCTATTGGAGTTCTAAGCCATTGTTGAGAGCTCCATGACATGGGGTAGCCAGAGCTGCAGGTTTAAGTGAAAATGGTTAGTGTTGGGCCTGAATTCAATTTTAGGGGCGATTAGGAGTTATGGATATATATAACGAGGATAGGTTTTATATCAGGTTTTAGATAAAGGCATTTATGTGCCAAAAAAAAGGGGCCAAGAACTACTAGAGCTGAAAATGAATGTATCTGTGTTGGAGCTAAGAAACTTTCTTATAAAAAGTCGACAAGCAAAAGCTCTTGCATAATAAAAAGTACCATTATGTATAGAGCAGCAACCAGTGATAGAGGGTCTTATAAATCAATAGATCCAAATTTGGCATTTTTGTTTTACAAAACAGAGGAGCGCATGCGCAGCTCCTCAAGGTGGCTGATGCACATTGAATGAGCTCCAGTCCCGCTCTGATCTCCGTGGCCCCTGCACAGCTACAGATGCCTTGTTTCGCTATAAGGGTGAGTGATTACAGCCCACAACCCCCTTATGGACCCTCCATGGTTAAAATTGGCTAAAAAAAGCCGTACTCCTGATCCCAACTGAGCCACGGCCTGTTAACACTATGGAGTGCTTTATAACTAGGCCAGCATCCCCGGTCTTGATTTCTGACGACGACCCGGCCGAGAGTATTAACACACTTATGACTGAGACTTCCTCGCAAATGCCCCCCCCCTGTATGTAGGGCCCCCTTCTTCAATTCATTATTAACCCCTGAGATGCTGAATGAAAATCTCCAGGCCCTGCTACTCCAGCTAACCCACAACATATCACAGGAGGTTGGGAAATTATCTCAGGAACTGTGGGGAGAGATATCCAATCTGGTCTAACGCACGGACATGTTGGAAACTAAATTTGATGATATAATTCAATATGTGCACACCCTGGAAAAAGATAATTCCTCCCTTAAACACTCAGTGTCACAATTACAACCACACCAGGAGGACCTGGAAAACAGAGAGACGTCAAAGCCTACGCATTTGTAGGGTGTCAGAAACTGTGAACGACAATAAGCTCTGTGCCTATCTCCTAGGCCTTTTCAACTTTCTTGCACCTGATATTGCTGATATAGACTGGCTCCTGTACTGAGCCCATATGTCACTGGCCCCCAGGCCTCCGGCCGGTGCCAGGCCAACAGATATTATGGTACGTTTTCATTACTACTATAGCAAAGAGGCCCTCACTCGCAATCATTCACACATTGAGTACAAGGGAGATAAAGTGCAGTTTTTTAGCGATTAATCTCCTATCACCCTGGCAAATAGGCAAAGCCTACATCCCAACACCACACATCTGCAATAACATAAAGTCCCCTATTACTGGGGTTTTCCAAGTGTCATGAAGGAGGGAATACAGCATGTCCTACATAACCTCCTTGAAGGAGAAACCTTCCTTAAAGGTCTGGGCCTCCCACCTCTCCCAGATTAGGATATACTTCCACCGCCATCTACTCCCAAGGGCTCCATCACCTCCTTCTAGGATCTGGACCCCTGCCAAGGGATCAGCAAAGAAGGCCTCTTCGACACTCAAACGATCCTGTTCCAGAAAATTTCCAACTTGTCTACCCTCGGTTCCTACTTCAGGCTCCAACTGCAGTCTTGGTACTGTGATGTTCATGCCATGGAACTTTATAATGTTCTTTTCTTCAGCTTTTTACAAAGTACACCGTTCTGTTCCCTTGTTATAGTCCAGAAGTTTGTGGTGACATTGGCCTACATCTCTCCTGGATGGGGAGTGAGACGCGGATTCCAGTCTCGTCATCTCGCACAACCGCCATGTCTCCCCATATGTCCCATGGCACTGGCCCTGGGCTCCTGAGACACAGTTGCCTCTCAGGTTTACTCTTGCCTCTCAGGTTTGCAACTGTTGTTTTTCATAATTTTCATATTTTCTTTTTGTTTTCTAGGCCATTGCAGCCTTTTGATTGTAATGCTTCACTTCATGAGACAATTTTTTAAAATATTTTTTTCTATTCTGTTCTATTCTGTTTGCTGTGTGTATGTTTCATCAGTTTATTTTGAATCTAATACTAATCCCCACACCATTGGGGTGTTCTCTTTATATTGCTAACCTATGCACCATGCTAATAACTGGTCATGGCTTTAAAAATTCTATCATACAATGTTAAGGGTTTAATTTATATTAAAAAGCATTGGTTAACTTTAAAATAATTTAGAGCCTCTGGGGCAAATGTGATCCTAGTTCAGGGAATGCATTTCCACCTGGGAGGTTCCTTTTAATTAACCTCTAGATATTTCCTTCACTCTTACATGACATCGGACTCATCCGGCAAGGCCAGGGTAGGGATATTGATCAAACGTGCCTGCCCTCTCTGGATTAAGTCTTCCTGTTTAGATCCCATGGCTATTATGTGATTTTGGAATGTGAATATATGTCTGTTACCCTTACGTAAATCAATATCTATGCCCCCAACTCTGGTCAGATAAAATTTCTCACTGAGGCGTTTGAGGTGTTACGATTCGCCCATCCATTTACGATCATTGGAGGTGATTTTAATGTTGCTTTCTCACGGGGTAGAATATCCCTGTTCCAGACCAAATTACCTCCTCTGATACAGTCCCTAGCAACATCTTTCCGAAGGCCTTTTTTTATTGTTAGGCTCTTGTTTGAAAAGAGATACTGATGCCCAAAAAACATCTCTCTTGACCAAACTACACTCTGCTGAGGATTGCCTTCTGAGCTCCCCCACGATGGCTCGCCTCCGCGTAGTGACATTCCTACGTGAGCAAATTCATTCCATAACTGGGTCTGCCACTGCCAAATCATTGTGCTTACTCATTGTCCTCAGTCCATGGCACGGCTATTTGGAGACTTTTAAAGTAAACTCAATTGCTTAACTCCAACTCACCATCCACCATTTAAACAGGAGGCATTTGACTCTTTCCTGGAAGAAATTCACTTACTCAAGCTATCTTCCTCTGACCTGAAAAAAATGGAACATGCCTATTACAATAGAGGAGCTTTCTTCTATTATTAAGCTGTTGCCTACTCATAAGTCCCCTGTCCCAGATGAGCTTCCCTATTCATACTTCAAAACCTATTTACATGTACTGGCAACTCATATGTTATCTCTTTTTAATTCACTCCTTGAAGGCAAGGTTCCCCCTCCATCCTTCACACACTCCTTCATCTCAGTTATACCAAAACCAGGCAAGGACCCATCCCTCACAGACCAATAGCTCTCTTAAATTCAGATTACAAGATTTTTATGAAAATCCTTGCCACCCGTCTGCCCCAATTGTTATCTAAACTGATTGACAAGGATCAAGTGGGTTTTGTCCGGGCCAGTCATGCAGAAGATAATACTAGGCTTACCATTGACCTAATAGACATGCTAAATAGAGTCCGTCGCCCTATGCTGATCTTAAGTTTAGATGCCCAAAAAGCAAAAGGTTGAGTTGGCCCTATATATTTGCAACTATGTCTCGCTCTGACTTCCAGGGCCCCTTTATATCTGCTCTACAAGCTCTCTTCCCATGTTCGAATGTCTTCTTTTCGGTTGCAGACCTTCCAGATGTCCTATGGCACCAGGCAGGGGTGCCCAATTCTTTTTATTCTTTGTTTAGGACCTTTAGCTGCTGCCATCCATGCCCATCCTAAAATCTGGGGGGTCCCTATGTGTCAGAGGTAATACAAACTTTTTTTAATTGCAGATGATGTTTTGCTAACTCTAACCCACCCACATCTCTCCTTCCCATCCCTACATTATTATCCCTATTGAGTCTCTTATCTGGATATAAAATGAACACCTCCAAGACGGAACCTATGCCTCTCCACATTCCCCCTGAAGACGAGACATGTGTGATTAGTTTCGTATGAATCGAAAATCTGTACGAATTTCCGGAAATTCGTACATTCATACGAATACGAATTTTTATGCATACAAATTCTGTACAAAATACGAAATTTCGTTTAAGAATTTTCGGATCCAAATTCATAACGAAAATTTGTAATTATTACGAAAAGTTAAAGAACCTAAAAGTTAAAAACCCAGGAACTCAGCACAGCACAGGGATGGTGGAAACCCCTCATAATGGGCACATCGGGTGTACACTCAGACCCAGGAACTCAGCACAGGGATGGTGCTAACCCCTATGGGAATTTCTATGCTTATGAATTTTATACGAAATACAAAACTTCGTTAACGAATTTCGGAATTTAGAATCCAAATTCCGTTACAACAGAAACGTGACTGGTGTTTTCTTCACCAATCATAGGAAGTCAGCAGTCAACACAGCAGAGGGATGGTAGGAACCCCTCATAATGATAAATTCATCATGACGAATATTCATAATTGTTACGAAAAGTTAACGAACCTAAAAGTTAAAAACCCAGGAAGTCAGCACAGCACAGGGATGGTGGGAACCCCTCTTAATGATAAATTCATCATAATGAACATTCGTTTTTTTTACGAAAAGTTAGCGAAACTAAAGGTCAAAAACCCAGGAAGTCAGCACAGCACAGGGATGGTGGGGGCCCCTCATAATGATAAGTTCATCATAATGAACTTTCGTTATTTTAACAAAAAGTTTACGAATCTAATGCAAATTCGTATTTCGTACGAATCCGAATTGAATTTCGGACACGAATTACGAAATACAAAATTATTGACGGCACACATGTCTACTGAATACCTCTCTGCCTTACAGAAATCTTATCCATAAAGGTGGTGTCCGCACTCCCTTAAAGCGGATCTTCAGTAATTTTTTCATCTTTCCATCTTCTGCGCTTGTTGTTTTAACTTTGGTTAGTAAAACATTTTTCTGTCAGTAAATCCCTTATACAGCCCACTTCCTGTTTCTTGTCTGGTAAAAAGCCTAGACTTATGACATCGTGCACAGCTCTCTCTCTCTCACTTTTGTGAGAGTTTGCCAGGAAGGAAGGGGGACTGAGTCATAAGAGGGCCAATGAAAGCTGCAGGGCTACAGAGCTGGAGGTGTACCTCTATGTGTCTGTGTAAATCCAGAAAGTGAACAGGCAGCAGATTCAGCTGCCCGCAGTTAAAATGGATGCAGCCCGAATTAGTGGAGGGAGATTTCTGCAGCGTACAGCATCACAGTATATATAAAATAATAATCAAAGTGGCTGGAGGGAAGCTTCAGAATGGCAAAGATGTTTTTATTACAAATTATGTGAGCAGACTGCATTTTCTCTTTAACCATCTCAATACAGTGCATTTTCACCCCCTTCCTGCCCAAGCCATTTTTCATCTTTCAGCGCTGTCACACTTTGAATGACAATTGCGCGATCGTACAACACTGTACCCAGAAAAAAATCAATATAATTTTGTCCTCACAAATAGAGCTTTCTTTTGGTGGTATTTGATCACCTCTTCGGTTTTTATTTTTTGCACTATAAACAAAAGAAGAGGGACAAGTTTGAAAAAAAAAAAAATTTTTTACTTTTTGCTATAATAAATATCCATTTTTTTTAAAAAAAACTATTTTTTTCCTCAGTTTAGGCCGATATGTATTCTTTTACATATTTTTGGTAAAAAAAAATCACAATAAGCGTATATTGATTGGTTTGCGCAAAAGTTATAGCGCCTACAATATAGAGGATAGATTTATAGCATTTTTATTTTTATTTATTTTAGTAATATAGTAATGGCGGCAATCTGCAATTTTTATCATGACTGCGATATTGCGGCGGACATATAAGACACTTTTGACACATTTTTGGGACCATTCACATTTATACAGTGATCAGTGCTATAAAAATGCATTGATTACTGTATAAATGTGACTGGCAGGGAAGGGGTTAACACTAGGGTGTGATCGAGGGGTTAATATGTTCCTAGGGAGTGATTCTAACTGTAAGGGGAGAAGATTCACAAGGGGGAAGAGACCGATCAGTGTTTCTCTGTACTGAGAACACACCATCAGTCTCCTCTCCTCTGACAGGACCGTGGATCTGTGTGTTTACATACACAGATCCACGGTCCTGCTGTGTTACCGGGCAATCGCGGGTGCCCGGTGGACATCGTGGCCGCTGGGCACGCGCATCGAGTGCCCAGTGACACGGGGCGCGTGCCCCCTGGTGGGCCGGGAAGGAGAGCACGTCATATGACGCCCTCCCGCCACGAGAGCCGCGCCGCCTGGCCGTCAATTGACAGCCAGCGGTCGGCAAGCAGTTAACTACCTGGGTATGCAAATCACACCTACCTACCCGTCCTTATACCTGGCTAATTATGTGCCTGTATTTAAGGATATCAGTGACATGTTGAAATGTTGGAGTGCATATCTCATCTCATGGTTGGGTAGGATAAATGTTTTAAAAATGTCTATTATGCATAAACTGCTTTACTTTTTTAAATCTCTGCCAGTGCCTCTCCCTATGTCTCAATTAAAGTTGCTTTAATGATGATTTCTCAATTTTTTCCTGGATCAATAAAGTACATCGGATGGCCAGTTCTGTGGTCTACTCTCCAAAGCACCGTGGTAGTCTAGGTGCTCCCGATGTTCTTAAATATTATTTTGCTTTTCACCTTCGATCGGTCTCGTCTTGGTCTTCCCGAAATGGGCTCCCTCTACCCCGCACCTCCCAGAGCTATGCTTTGATCCTCTTCTTTACTCCAAAATCCTAAATTGTTAGGGTTATGTTTAGCCACGATGTTTTTTACTTTGAAGATTTGGCATTCTTGCACCACTAGGTTCTCTCTCTCTTTGACATGCCCTCTTTTATCTTATGTACTTTTCAATGCCATCATTCCTGACAGCTTATCGCATGCCCATATATCCTCCTGGGTCGAGGCCGGCTTGTTTCAGCTCCGCCAATTTGTCCATCCAGTCACTTGCAGATTTCGTACATTCAAAGATCTCCAGACTAGATACCACATTCCTACCCCTCTACACTTTCATCCTCTTTCACTTTCACCCTCTATTATATTATCCAAGCTCACGGACTTTGAGCTTATACGTGCTCAAGGCCCCCACCATTTAATTTCCTCATCTATAAACGACTCCATGACGCTACTCCAGTTACTGCAGATTTCCACCCCTATATGTATAAATGGTCTTCTATTCTGCAATGTCCTATCACTCTCCCTTGTTGGAAGAAAATATGGTTGTCCACATCTAAAATATCCAGTGCCCACTACAGCGATTTCCATCTTCCAAGGATATTTGGCAGGTACTGTATGGTATATGCTTAGTAACATTGATCCAAGTACATTCATCCCTACCTGAAATTCATCTTTAATGCTTTTAAAAGCTTTATTGTTTCTCATAAACTCTGGGTGTAGATCAAAGCACTTTTATCACCTATTTCCCCATCTCTTTATTGTGGATACACCCTTCTTCCAATCCGTCAAGCAAATCATTTTCCTTTTGCTTAACACTTTTATTGACGGTGTGTGATTCATTTCTCAGGACAGACGGTGTAGATTCTATGCCCCCTATCATGGGAAACCCAGAATTCCATCTAGGCTAGTCCTGTCTCAGACTACTTAAAGTGGTTGTTCAGGCACTCTTGCTACAGTCTTCTTGCTACAATCTCCTATGTATATTAAATAATGTGCCCCAGTGTATATGTTTTTAAAAAAAAATAAGCAGCTGTATACATTATTTTAAAGGGCCGCTCGGAGCTCTGATGACTGGCCGCCTCTCTCATCTCTCGAACTGACAGCTACAGGTCTTGGTCTTAGAGCTCCTGCAACTCATTCAAGGACAAGCACATATTTTTCCACCGATCGTTCTTGGAGTTAGGCAGATTTTGGCACGTTGAGAAAGAACAGTGATACCAAAAAGGAGGTGTGTGTCTAGGAAAATCAACCAGACATAATAAATAGGATGTATGCTGAACTGATTGTTTTTCCAATATTGCCTCAACTTATGCCTTATGAGATAAAATGACTTTAGCTCTTCTTAACCTCCCTGAAGGTATGATTATGTCAGATTTTTGATGTTCAAAGCGGTAAAATGTTTTGCATGGAAATTTGGAGTTTTTTTTATTGTAGGCTTGTAATTCTTAGGAATAATACACTTAAATCTGTCCAAACAAGAGTCTAGTAGACAGCCGGGTATGATAAAAGTTTGAAACACTAAATCATAAATTATAATATAATAAATAACTATAAATGATTATAACAAATAATAATATAATAATAATAAAAAATATTCAATAATGTAATCAGATCAAAAACACTGAAATTTTGCTCAGTTGCAGAATTGTCCCTGTCAATACATTCAGTGTTTGATGACGAATTTCCCCACAAATCACTGTCGCTCAATTCTGCAAGTGATTCTAATTTATTATTGCTGTTTTTTAGCTGGTCTAAAACAACTTTTGATGTAAAGGGACACTTTTTGGTTGCTATGGACAACCTCCAGTTTCCAGGCAGAAAGAACAGTATATATAATATAAAAGTGCATGCAGGGCACTGGACAAACCACTAGGGACAAAAGGGATGTGAAATAATGTGATACAGTAATGTAATCTGTAAGATTACAGTGTACTGTATGTGTAATGTGTTTTTAACTTTTTGAATTTGACGCCGTGATCCGTCCCCGTGCGTCGCAACGCTCGCAGGGAACGGAGCTCGGCACTGTGATGGATCGAGCGGAGACACGGCTCGCACACACAGTAGGGAGACATCCCAGGGTCCTGGGGACAAGGTAAGTAAGTTTGCATGCATCCTGCGATGCAATCCCGAATGTGGCTCTGGGTTACCGCCTTTGGTATTGAAAATTTACCCCGAGCCACACTAGGGAGGTTAAAGTGAGAATGCACTAATAACAGTTCCTGAAAAGATATTAGAAATGTGTAAAAAAAAAGTGTCCAATTTACCACAGTTGATTACCCCACAAAGGGAAGAATTAGTGTAAAAAAGTAAAAGCAATTTGTAGTGTCTCATTCTGTTGTACAAAGCTGTTTTTAACCTCATCTGACACATACACTTTATTTGGACAAAACAGAAAATTATCTGAAATACATTTTAGTTACTTGTTTTGAATTCTATTCTGCAATTTACAGAGCTGTGTTTATGCTTTCAGCGGTAAGAGTTTTATTTGCACTAAGCAAAACAGTGATCTTCTGCTGGAGAGCTTAGTGCAGTGTTTCTCAACTCCTGTCCTCAGGACCCACTAACAGGCCAGATTTGCAAGATAACTGAAATACATCACAGATGATATCATTAAAGGCTCAGTGATTGCAGTATTCTAGTCTGCATCTCCCCAAGGTAATACTTAAAATCTGGCCTGTTAGTGGGTCCTGAGGACAGGAGTGGAGAACGACAGGCTTAGTGAGAGGAAACCAGTTACCGGTACACACAAAAATACTTTTAGACAGTACCATCAGGAATAGGGAAGAACCATAAAACTGTCTTCTGCATACAACACACAAAACAAGCTAAACAAGCTATATATTATTTCATTGAAAGTCATGATTACTCATGTCCTCTCTTTTACCAATTAAGATACTTTGAACCACAGTAGTAATTACCCTGTTTACATATATGGAGTGACTAAATGTTTGTTTTCTAAACTACGTTTACTTTAGATATTCATTGAACCAAGATGAAAGATTTAAATTTTATTATGTAATTATAGTTAAAACGATCAGTAAAGTGACATAGTAACTGCCTAAAAAAAAAAGATCTAATAAATAGATGAAAACTTACACTGCTTTGTTAGAATTTTAAAAATGATAATACAGTTTAATGCAAGTTACAATTCTGCATTATGATTATTTGTTGTAAAGGTGGGATTTTGAACATATAATAGCATGGCATACTCATTAAATGGTAAACTGTTAGCTAAAAATCATATGGTGCTCCATTCTCTTTTTAGTGCCCTTTCTGAAAATATTAAAATGCTATTTTACATAGTTGCATAGCTAGTCAGGTTGAAAAAAGACACAAGTCCATCTAGTTCAACCAATAGAAAACAGAGGATCATGGATCATGTCGCCTTTGCGGCTTCACTTCCCGGTTCCCTACTGAGCATGCGCGAGTCGCGCAGCGCAATGAGAATCATCAGCGCTGTCTGCCGGGACACGTGACAGTGCGCCGGGACAGGAAGTGGCGTAAACTCCCGTGGGAGTTTATGCCCGGAAGTGGGTGTAAATACCTGTCTTAGACAGGTATCTGCACCCCCCTCCCCCCTGAAAGGTGCCAAATGTGACACTAGAGGGGGGGGAGGGTTCCGAAAAGCAGAAGTTCTACTTTAGGGTGGAATCCCGCTTTAATATCTAGTTATATTTTCTGCATTTAGGGATGCATCTAGCTCTTCTTTTAACCAGTGGCTGACCGCTGGCTGTCAATTGACCGCCAGGTGGCGCAGCTCTCAGGGCGGGAGGGCGTTATATGACGTCCTCCCCTTCGTGGCCCTCCATCAGCATGCACGTGCCTGCCGTATCACTGGGCACCTGATGCGCTTGCCCAGCAGCCGCGATGTCCGCTGGGCACCGGCGTTTGCCCGGTAACACAGCGGGACCGTGGATCTGTGTGTGTAAACACACAGATCCACGGTCCTATCAGAGGAGAGGAGCCGATGGTGTGTTCTCAGTACAGAGAAACACCGATCGGTCTCCTCCCCTTGTGAGTCCCCTCCCCCTACATTTAGAATCACTCCCAGGGAACATATTAACCCCTTCAGCGCCCCCTTAGCGGTTAATCCCTTCCCTGCCTGTCACATTTATACCTTAATCAATGCATTTTTATAGCACGGATCTCTGTGTAAATGTGAATTGTCCCACAAATGTGTCCAAAGTGTCCGATATGTCCGCCGCAATATCGCAGTCACGATAAAAAAAAACGCAGATCGCCGCCGTTACTAGTTAAAAAAATTTAAATAATAAAAATGCTATAAATCTATCCTCTATTTTGTAGACGCTATAACTTTTGTGCAAACCAATCAATATACGCTTATTGTGATTTTTTTAACCAAAAATATGTAGAAGAATACGTATCGGCCTAAACTGAAGAAAAAACATGTTTTTTTTATATATTTTTTGGGGATATTTAGTATAGCAAAAAGTAAAAAATATAGTTTTTTTTTAAACTTGTCCCTCTTCTTTTGTTTATAGTGCAAAAAATAAAAACTGCAGAGGTGATCAAATACCACAAAAAAAGCTCTATTTGTGGGGACAAAATGATAACAATTTCATTTGGGTACAGTGTTGTATGACCGCGCAATTGTCATTCAAAATGTGACAGTGCTGAAAGCTGAAAAATGGCTTTGGCAGGAAGGGGGTGAAAATGCACTGTACTGAGGGCGCATGCGCGGGTGCCAGAGCGAGCGGTAATGCTTGTCTGAGCTCCGCTCCGAGGGGAGAGAAAACCGGAGGACTACAGGTCACAGCGGTACCGCGAGCGGTACAAATCAACACACAAAGCCCCACGAAGGACCCCAGGTGATAATACAATGGTCCTGCGGGGCCAGAAGGCTAAATTTAAGGCTACCTTTGCAAAAACAGCGCCGGCCAGACAGGCGGCCAAAATGGCGGCGGCAATCACCTCACAGGCTCCCATACAGTGTTATGGGAAAGCGCCCCCTCAGATTACTGAAGATACTGCAGAGTCAGATACAGATGCTGAGGTAACTCAGCAAGATATACACAATGACATTTTTAAAAAACTTGAAAATATGCTACAAAAAGCATTAAAGAAATCTTCTGACAGAATAACTGATAAATTAACAAAGGAGATTAGAGAGCTGGGCCAGAGAACCGCCGACTTAGAAATTAGAGTGGATAATCTAAATAGCCATGCTGAGCAAAACACCTCAGAGCTGGAAAATTTAAAAGAAGAAAATCTTTTATTACAGTCACGTTTAGAAGACCAGGAAAATAGGGATAGACGAGCGAACCTGAGAATTAGAGGAATCCCTGAGACAGTCCTAGATCTCCAAGCCACCATAATAGCTTTATTCCAAGAATTACAACCTGGCATACCAATGGAAAGACTGGAACTTGACAGAGTGCACAGAGCTTTAGCCCCTCGCAAAACAAACGGCCCCCCCAGAGATATAATTGCTAAATTTCACTATTACAGATCTAAGGAGCAATTACTGGCGGCGGCTAGGGATAAAGATTTCTTACAATTCCAGGGATACACGTACCAACTTTTTGCTGATATCTCTCCCCTAACGGTCGCTAAACGGCGTGCTCTCAAACCTCAATTACAGATTCTGCAACAGCATAATATTGCCTATCATTGGGGATTCCCTTTTTCCCTACGCTTTACACACTTGGAAACGAAATTCGTCTGCAGAACTCCGGAAGACTTACAATCTGCCCTGATTGAAATGGGTATCGCCGACAGATCTATTCCTAACGATCATCCTCGCAGACGTTCAGCCTCAAAATCTCCTCAGCAAAATACTGTGTCGAATTCTGAAGGAGCTTCTCTATCTGCCCGTCAACACATCCACAAACGTGGAAGGTTTGAAAATTCGGCCCCCTCCAATGAAGATTCAATGGACTGATACACAAACTCAAAAGCTCAACTTACACCTATCTCCAGCAAGGATTGCTGGTTGGCAGAAATCTTTACCCCACTTACCGGTCTTCATCAAACTATTTACTGTAAAAAATGGACCCTTCTCCCCGCTTTCTGTATATCAACACCCGAGGCCTATACTATTATATAAATATATTATATATTATATTTAATATTAAAGCTCCCCCTTTTTCTTTTTATTTTTATCTCATTTTTCAATATATTCTTATTAGTATTTCAATCAAAGTATTTACTTTAACATGAATAATCTCTTTTGCTCTATTTAGGCCTTGGCTTCTAATAGACTTTTGGTGTACCTTTTTTTTTTTTTTTCTTTCCTCTTAAGTGGTCCTCCGGTGCTTCTCTCCCCTCAGGAATTTCTTGCTGCCCCTCGTACCATCTCCAGATACCCGCTAGGATTATGCGGGTCCCTGCGGATGGCATTGGAACCTCTGGGAGCTTTAGGATTAAGCTCCATAGACGTTCCCACACCCTGTTCTATTATCCATCTCTATTGTTAGTTTGCTATTATAATAGGGTTGTTCGATTTTTTCTTTCATATTTTATTTTTTTCCCTTCTATTTTCTTTACTCTCTCCTCTCTCCAGGTGGTGGATATGAAACTAAAAGTAAGTTGTGCTTTTTATGCTATATTATCACATTTAGCACAGTTATGGCCCCCATAAATGTCTTATCTTTAAATGTACAAGGGTTTAACATCCCCCACAAACGTTCAAAAGCTATGCGCACTTTCCACGCTAAAAAAGCCCACATTATCTGTTTACAGGAAACCCATTTTAAAGCAAATGCCCATCCCAAATTTCTCTCGTCAACATATCCACAATTCTATGTTGCTTCTGCTTCTGTTAAATTTACTCTTGTGTCCCAACTGAATGACCCAGAAGGTAGATACATTTTACTTACTGGCTATCTTTCTGATGCCCCTATTACTATAGTATCCTGTTACGCCCCAAATAAACGACCATTAGCTTTTTTAGCTCATCTCTTTCAAATTGTTAACACGCATAAATTTGGTACGACAATCCTATGCGGAGACTCCAATGCTGCGGTATACCCCTTTTTGGATAAATCTCCAATAGCCCCTAATACTAGTACTAACAAATTGACCCTACAACCCTTGCTTTTAGCACACAAACTAGTAGACACATGGAGGGAAATTAACCCTACTAATAGACGTTATACACACTATTCATATCCACACAAATCATTTTCTCGAATCGGTCATATCCTAGTCCCATCAAGTTTATTACCTGAAATAGTTCCATCTAAAATTATCCCACTTCCGTGGTCTGACCATTGTGCGGTTTTCACCACCATTGCCTCAACAGTACCTAGATCTCATGATACAAATTGGAACATTAATGATTCCTTATTAACCCATCCTTCTCATAAATCATTAATTGAGCAAGCGATTTCCGAATACATCTCTATTAACGATACAGATGATGTATCTCCCCTAACTTTGTGGGAAGCTCATAAATCTGTTATTAGAGGTAATCTCATTCAATTAGCATCAACACTTAAGAAAGAGCGTAAACTCTTGTTCGCAAAATTGGAAACTTCCTTTAACACATGTCATTCAAATTTTCAATCTGACCCGACTACTATAAACCACACAAAGTTAGACAAGGCACGCCTAGACCTAGACCTATTTTTATCAGACTCTGCAGACAAATTAATGCGTAAACGCCAACACACCCAATACCTACAGGCTAACAAACCTAATACTCTTATGGCACGTAGCTTAAAAGTAATACAAAAAGCACAGTCTTCCTTTAGACTGAAGATTACACGTGATGGCTATACCAGCAACCCTGTAAAAATACTTGATGTGTTTCACTCCAATTTATCTAAGCTTTACTCCTCTAGCCAAGAGTTTGACACGTCAAAAGCAGACGCCTTATTTTCTAATATTATGCTCCCTACCCTAAATCAGACACAGGGCAATAATCTTGAGAGCCTTATAACAATTCCTGAAGTTCTGACTGCTATAAAACTATTAAAACCTCATAAGAGACCGGGCCCAGATTGGTTTTCGGCACTGTATTATAAACAATTTTCGCATATTCTAGCACCTATTCTAACCAGAGCCTTTAACTCAATCCTTGCAAACCAATCCTTTCGTACAGAAACGCTTACATCTATTATAGTAATGATTCCCAAACCCCATTCAGATACTACTTCATGGACGAACTTTCGCCCTATTTCCTTCCTCAACCTTGATATCAAGCTATTAGCTAAAATTTTGGCAACTCGCCTCAATAACATTATAGGTCAATTAATCCACCGAGATCAAACTGGCTTTATGCCTAAGAGACAGGCGGGTGACAACATCAGACGCGCTCTTTTACTCATGCACGCGGCTAAGACTAGACGTATCCCATCATGCCTCATATCCCTAGATATCAGAAAGGCGTTCGACTCTGTCACCTGGCCATATATGCAATATATGCTCCAAAAATGGGGATTTGGGAACCATTTTCTAAAATGGATTTCCTCACTGTATGATCATCCAAAAGCATACATTAAGTACTCTGGTTATAAATCTGCCATGATGAATATCTGTAGAGGTACAAGACAGGGCTGTCCCTTATCTCCCCTACTTTTCGCCCTCCTTATTGAACCATTGGCACAATTAATCAGATCAAATTTAGATATCAAAGGTATCGAACTAGGCGGTTACCAACATAAATTATGTCTTTTTGCTGACGATATCCTTGTTTTTTTATCTCATCCACATATATCTGCTCCAAATCTATTGAATACATTAGATACATTTGCTATAGTCTCCGGACTCAAAATCAACCCCACAAAATCTAATATCCTTAATATTTCCTTGGAACAAAATGACCTCTTGCACCTCCAATCCACCCTACCGTTTCACTGGGTTCCTACTCAATTACCTTATTTAGGTGTACAACTCACAACTTCACTTAAAGATTTATTTAGGGCTAACTATCTCCCACTACTTAAACAAGTCACTAATTACATGAAACAATGGTCTTTCCTTCCACTATCTTGGTTGGGACGAATAAATGCTATTAAGATGTCGATCTTACCGAAATTTTTATACTTATTCAGGGTTTTACCCATCCCATTACCAGCTTATTTCCTCAGGATCATACAACGCAGAGTCTTAGCTTTTATTTGGGGTAAAACAAAACCACGGATACCAAAGGCCACATTATACCTTAGTAAATTGAAGGGAGGATTAGGTTTACCAAACTTCGCCTCTTATTACAATGCTGCACAACTCTCACTTCTCCCGAAATATCATTCTACTGCTGAAACACCCCTTTGGGTGGTCGTTGAATCCATCGACTGTGATCCTATATCTCTTGCTAATATTTTATGGATTCATCCCAATGATAGGTCGCATATCTCTAACCCCATTACGAAGCATTCCTTATTTATTTGGGACAAATTTGGTAAACCTTACAACCTTCAATCTACACACAATCCTCTTCTCTCATTCCTCAGTAATCCAGCCTTCTACCCGGCCTGGAAGTATCCGAAATCATTTTCCACCTGGTCTACTTCAAACTTAACCCGGCTTCACCAAGTATGTAATAACGCTACTATCCTAGATTTCCCTATACTATGTGACGATTATGGGCTTCCAAGATCTGAAATCTTCCGATACTTGCAAATTAAAAACTTTTATACTCCTCTTCTCATGACTGGATCTATGCTCAATCAAATGTCTCAATTTGAACGTATTTGTAAAAGTGATCCTCATATCAGGGGTTTAATATCTTTGTTATATCATCAGCTCACTACTCTTCCTAACGATGTATTACCCTCTTATACTGACAAATGGGCTATAGATATGAATCGTGTTTTAAACACTAATGACTGGTCTAACATATGGATAGCTACTAAAAATTCCTCTACGAATTGCTCTGCTTTGGAAACTAACTTTAAAGTCCTAGCTAGGTGGTATCTGGTGCCTGCCAGAATTGCGAAATTCATCCCGACATATCCTAATAACTGCTTTAGAGGATGCCCTTCCCCAGGTACCCATTTCCACATATGGTGGCAGTGTCCGGTAGTTCAAGAATTCTGGGCTAACATCTTTGATATGGCTTCTAAAGCTCTGGAATGCACTATTTCTCCCGATCCAGCGATCGCTCTTCTTAACCTGAAACACCATCATTAACACATTTCCAATTTAAATTATTCCTCCAGCTTAGCACCGCAGCTAAACAAACCATAGGTAAAGCCTGGAAATCTAAAACATTGATAGTAGCAGAAGCCAAACACAGAATGAATAGAGCTTTAACCCACGCTAAAATGTCGGCTATTGAAGATAACAAAATCAATAAATTTACGCAGATCTGGCAACCTTGGGTAAAACATTATTTCCCACCTGACTTTGACCAGTCATTACTGTTACCTCAATAATGTACCAACTATCTCAAACACCTTACTTCAGTAAGTTGCCTACCATGCAAACCACCACCTGGAGAGACTTTCTCCTTCTGTCCCCTTCCTTCTTTCCCTCTTTTCTCCTTTTTTTTTTTTCTTTTTATGATATATGCATGGGACTTTCTCATTGTGACATCATATAATTTTTTCTGTTCTGTTTTCTGTAATAAGTACGATTGTCCTCCAAATAGACTACTAATATGTATAGGAACATAGTAAATGCTAAAGATATAAAAAAAAAAATTTCGGGTCTATACACATCTATTTTGATATGTATCCTTTATACTTAGCATATAACCTTGGTTAATAAAGCACTTAATTCCCCTAATTGCCCCCACTCTACCACAGTTTGAACCCACTTGGGGTGGTAGAGTGGTCTGGAGGCATGATATTACAGCACCTGGGTAAAGTTTGACATGCTGTTCTAGTACATACAAGGTTAATACATACGCCCTTCTTAAGCCCCATACACACGGTCGGACTATCCGCGGACCATGTCAGTCGGATCCTGTCCGTCGTACTTTGTCCGATGTTGGTGTTGCGTACACACGGTCGGACTACGTTGTCGGAATATCCGGTCTGCAAGAACGTCGTGACGTAAGTCGTCTTCCACGAGATTAGAAAAGGGAAGTTCAGCACCACGTCAGGCACCCGTTGGGCTCCTTCTGCTGATCCCGTGTTTATCGCGAGTTAGTCGAAGTTTGGTGACTTAAGATTCGCGCTTCTCAGTTTTCTGACTCAGATCGTTACTGCTCTTCAGTTTGTGCTTGTCGTGCGTATCTGTTTATTAGTGCGTGTAGTCAGTTCGCATTTGTTGGTCATTGCGGCCTATATCTTGATATAGGACGCTTTGATTTGCACTGCTTATTGTCTGCTCGTTTCTGGTATTCATTTCGTTCTTTCAGGCCTTGCTGTTTATCGGTGCTTTCTGTTTGTCCGTTCTGACCAGCCGACCTTTTGTGACCTTGTGAGCGATGTTTCCCGTGCGTACTCGTCGCCGAGTTCGTGCTGTACGCGGAATTGGTGTCGGGCTTTTAGCTTTGACCCAAGACCCGTCCATGAACAGAGTGACGAGGAGGATGTGGACCAAGAATTGGTTGCTTCAGCGTGACCAATTCTCGCACATGCCTTTGCTTCGTGAGATCCGGGAGAATAATCCTGATGATTTCAGGAACTTTCTCCAGATGACGGACCCCGATTTTCACCGTCTTTTGGCTTTGCTGACCCCCTTTATCAGCCGGCAGGATACCTGCATGAGACAAGCCATTACTCCGGAGCAGAGGCTTGTTGCCACCTTGAGGTACTTGGCGACAGGGAGAAGTCTTCAGGATTTGAAGTTCTCTTCAGGTATCTCTCCCCAGGCCCTGGGAATCATTATTCCAGAGACCTGTTCTGCCATCATCCAGGTCCTGCAGGAGGACTATATTAAGGTAACATTTATACTTTACTATTCCCTTCTATGTATGCTCTGTTTGCTAATGTCTTCTATTTTTGACCTCCTTCCCTAATTACCATGTTTGCAATATGTTCTAATATGCTGTGCCCCTTTTCTCCTTCATGCATTTTTCCCTTCACTTACCTGCCCAGCATGCTCTTCTGGCCCAATAGACACCTATGGCCCTTGTCACTTAAGCAATGTCTTTTGTCTGCTGCATAGTATTGTTTCCCCCCAAACACCCCCTAAAAAATGCACAAATGTTTGCTGTGTGGTTTACTTCATGTAGAGCCCCTTTTTTTTTTTTTTTTTTTTGTGGGTGGGGGGGGGGCAAACTCATTAGGAACCCCCTCCCCCAACTGCTCTGTCAGATGGTACCAATCCTCTATCTGCTGGCTTTCCCAAGGTCAATACACACTATATACCTACCTCTTTATAGTGGGCATCTTTAGGGATGAATTCAGCAAAGCATGTAGTGCAAGGGGCTGCCTCCATACTTTCCATTTCCTATTTTTGGGGTTTTTTTCCCTCCTATTAGCTTGCTTGGTAATTTCAGAATGTCACAATGTGCTTTCCTTTTTTTTGTGTGGGGGGGGGGGGGGGGGTTTGGAAATGTTAGTTTAGCTTTCCTGGGGGCTGCCAAAATTGTTAAGTACAGAGGGTCTGGCCAAACTAGCACACATTATTGAGCCATTTGCCAATCAATGAAGTGCAGAAGGTTACCTGTCCAACACCACCCCCCCCCCCCAAAACCCTAGTTATTGCCAATGGCCCATCAGAAGTGGGGGGATTGATGGGGGGTGAGTAATCTGTGAAGGTGAGCCTCTACTTTTCTGTGCAAATACTTTCCTGTCTCCAATTTTATACAATGCTCTTGTTCCAAGATGTTGATTGTCTAATCTGCTTGCAATGTTTATGTGCAAAGTGACTAATTATTTTTTCTGGTTTCACTCCACAGTTCCCTTCCACGCCACAGGAATGGCAGACTGTGGCCTCCCACTTTGCCAGCCGTTGGGACTTTCCTAACTGCGGAGGGGCAATTGATGGGAAACACGTCCGCATCGTCCCACCGCCCAACTCGGGGTCCTACTATTATAATTATAAAGGGTTTAATAGTGTAGTGATGTTGGCGGTGGTGTCGGCGACATATGAATTTATGTATGTGGACGTGGGGATGAACGGCCGGATCTCGGATGGTGGTGCCATTGCGCACACGGAGTTCTACTTGCGTCTCCAAAGTGGCAGTCTGTGCTTGCCACCTCCAGAGGAGAATGCAGAAGGACTCCCCTTCGTCTTTGTCGCAGATGAAGCATTTGCGTTGACTCCCCATCTGATGAGGCCGTTCCCGATGAGGACCCTCACCCCAGACCAGAGGGTCTTCAACTACAGGCTGTCCAGAGCCCGAAGAGTTGTGGAGAGCACTTTTGGCATCCTGGCCAGCCGCTTCCGCCTGTTCTTGACGGCAATTAACTTGGCGGAATACAAACTGAACCACATAGTTCTTGCCTGTTGCATATTGCACAACTTCCTCAAAAGACATAACAGGAACTATGTGGTGCCCGTTGGCCCAGATGTGGAGGGCCCTCCAAATGCTGACCTCACAGCCCTTCAAGTGGCACGTCCAGGCTTGCCCCCTCTAAATGCCCGCGCGGTCCGCGAGCAATATATGGACTACTTTGTGGGTAGGGGGGCCATTGCTCTGCCTGACGATGTGTGAGAGGCATTTTTTAATAAATCTTATTTTTCAACCAACCTATGATTTCTTGTCATTTCCGTATTCTTTTTAGCTTATTTTACCTTTAATTTTTTTCCCTTTGCCTTCGACAGTGGGAATGCACTTTCTGGGCAAAAGGAGGTAACAGTCTCTTCTTCCCAAAAAGATTATTCTCATGTTGTGTGTTTGCTACCTAATCTTTGGTCTAGATAAGGTTTGTACTGCATAACTGACACCCAAAATACTCCTTTTCATCACCAGGTCAGACATGTGTGTATTCTCAAAAATGCTGTGCTCCGTGTTTTCGTACAAAGCACTGTGGGTGTCATTTACATAAGTCAAATCCACTATGCTCTACAAGTGCAGTGAAAAAGTGCCCTGGAAAAGAAACTTGCAGTGCAAAGTGGACTTGCCTTTAGTAAATAACACCCATTGCCCCCCATATCCTTTACATTTGACATACATAATGCATTGTGTTTTTTAAATAAGGAAGCCACACATTTAGAAAATTAAAAAAGTTTACTTGGAAAACATTCACAAGTGCGTTTACAATCTTCTTGCCCAAACTGACAACATCTTGGTTATTTACAACATTGTTTACAAACATTACGCAATTGGTAAAACCAGGCATGGAGCAAAACAGAACTTATGAACTAGGAAAGTTCAACTTTCTAAAGTGAAGACAAGATCAGACATGACTATATGTTCAAAGTGTGTTTGATCTTGCCTTCATCACATGGGGGGTCACCCCTGGAAAGTGGAAATTTAGAACATGCACACAATTTGGGTCTCAAAATGGTCATTAGATGGTAAAACACATGCCTAGAAGCTTCAAAAGTGCCATTTCCCATCATGGGGATGAATGGACGTTTTTTGGGGGTGCAACCCCTTCACCACAACCACTTTCGTAGTTCGTAAAGTGGTTGCACCCCCAAAAAAACGTTGGCATTCATCCACCATGATGGGAGCTAGCACATGTGGACACAATGTGTGCATGTTCCAAATTTCACACAGTTCTTAAGTTGCAAATGTGTTCAGAAGCAGGCACAAATGTGTGTTAATTACTTGGTGCGTTTTCATATTTTTCCTAAAACATCAATGATGTTCTTCAATTTTTGTTGAACATCATTGATGTTTTGCTTTATGTAATCTAGATCTCTATTGCAGACCATTATCTCCCCGATGAGTACGTGGGCACTCTCTGTGGTAAAGTGCGATTTTTCTTCCACAACATCCACGTCACCTAAAAACCACAAACAAACAAAAATCGGGTGTTGGAAATGAGGCAGCCATACATTGATTAGCTTACCAGTAGCTGTGTTCTCCCACACTCACCTGTTGTGGTGACAAGTTCTCCAAGTTCGATGATCTCTCCTTCCTCCTCCTCCTCCTCTGCTTCTGCTCTTTCCCCTTTTTTGGGAGTTGTTGGTTTGGGGGTTTCCTCAGACGGCCCAAGTTTGCGCTCCCCTATGAGAATGTACAAAAGAAAGATTTAGCAACACAATCTATTGAGGGCAGAAATAGGAAATGACAAACATTGCTTGAAAGTGACGGACACTATTTTTGTTTGGCCAGTTACAAATGCCAACTACATGAATGTAGTCACTTTGTAAAGGTGCTAAACTTACTAGCTTTTTGGTAGAAGTTTGTGTGATGGAGACCCCCCTCTAGTATCCACTGGAGCACATGTGTGGAAAAGCCTAATAAAAAGGGGGTTTGGGTGTACCAGCACTAGTGCTCTAGAGTCAAGATGGGTAAACAGCTACTGAGTGACCTCTCCTTTACATTGAGTAAATTTGGTTTACGCTCTTGATGACATCTCTAGTGAGAACAAACTTCCTTTCAATAAAAACTTCACCAAACCTTGTATTATAAGTGGCCGAACGATCGAGGTTGCGTACGATCGAATGGACACACACACGAACATGACAGTGGCAGAAAGATCGAGGCTGAGTACGATCGAATGCACAGACGAACCTGAAAGTGGCCATTTTGGAATGTACAACTTTGTAAAAATCAAACCACATGGAGCAGTATGCAAGCAAGAAATAAAACACAAAACACAACTACTTACTTTTTTGAAGAATTCGCTTGATCTTTCTGTACTGATCGGCCTCCCTCAGTTTCAGGTCTGACCAGCGTTTCCTCAGTTGTTCCTTGGATCGTTGTACCCCAAACTGATTGTACAGCCTCCTCACAACTTTAGACATGATCTTGGCCTTGCGGACATTGGGGTTGAGGTAAGGCCCATACTTCCCATCATAGTCGCTCCTCTTTAATATGTCCACCATCTCCAACATTTCTCCAAATGACATATTGGAGGCCTTGAATTTCAGGTTCCGGGATCGGGACGTTTCTGCCTCCGGACTTTCCTCGTCCTCCTCCTCGTTGGTGGGATATTTGGGGCGCACCTGCTGTGTCCCCGCCATGTGCTCTCCCCACTGCGCCGTAAAGAGAATGGGTGGGGAATAGACGAGAAAGTTCGTCAGGGGTGGGCGGAGTTTGACGCATGCGCACTGGATATAAAACGTCACACGCCTGTGTCGTAGCCACGATCTGGGAGACGAGGGGAGAGAAAGCTCACGCACGAGACGATCGCTAGAAACGAAGGTACAATTTGACGTTGGTACATAACTAGCCTAGACTGATTCGAACTTGAGGCTTCTTTATGGAGAAGATTATGAGAGTTTAGCCTGACATAATTTATAGTGTTTTGTGTGGTGTTGTGTCTTGCAGAGATTATGAAGGGATTCAACGACATGAGTTTTCTCCCCCTCTTCATTGCCAAATACAGGGAATTTCCCATTTTATGGCAGGCTAAACACCCCCATTATAGCATCAAAGCAAAGAGGCACACAGCCCTGGAGGAACTTGTGGAATTTGTCAAGCCAAGGTTCCCCACGGCAACTGTTGATGATATAAGAAAGAAAATTGGCAGCCTGAGGAGTGCGTATATCAGGGAGCGCAAGAAGGTCGTGAAGTCGGAAGAAACTGCAACTGCAGCAGATGAGGTCTATGTCCCCAAGCTCTGGTACTATCAGAGTCTACATTTTCTCAAAGACCAGGCTGATGTCACGGAGTCACTCTCGACTCCTCCTTCCACGCTTCCTTGCGCGCAGGCCACCCCTGATGAGGCTTCCGAGGAGCAACCTGGGCCTTCCAGTATGGAAGAGGTGGAGGAGCCCAGCTTGTTCCAGGTATAGTAGTTTTGTTACCATTTTTGGGAATAATGAATGATGTTCACTTAATTCAGGATCCCCAATTGCTTAGTTCCTAACGTGTTTGACATATCAACTGACAGTAGTGTTGGAGACAGTTGGGGCCACAATCTAAACTGCAGGACTGAGAATTGTATGGTTTTCTATTTGTAAACATTTTGCACCAGTCACTAGATGAGAATTGTGTGTGTTTGATGAACAAATACCTGAAACTATGTCCCTTTTTCATACACAGGAAGACCTCAGCCAGGAGGTGGCTGTGGAAGGTGGCAGTCAGGAGGAGGCAGGGGTTAGTGGCAGCCAAGAGGTGGGTAGTGGCAGCCAACAGGGGGTAGGCGTAGGAGCCTGACTGACTCCCAAATCCCTCTCCTCCGCCTTCCGTACAGAAGGGCGAGAAGGGGGGGTGATGCGGGAGAGTCAGCGCTCCGGATTATCAGAGAGGCTTCAGCCTCCCTACATGCCACACCCACCGACGAGGAGACCTTTGGCTCCGTGGTTGTCACGAAGATGATGGGTATGGAGGTGAGGCAACGCAACATGTGTGAGGGGCTCATCCTCCATGTCCTAAATAAGGGGAGGGCTGGGGAGATGACTCCCCTCACACATGTTTGCCATAGTTACCATGCTCCGCCTCCTCCTTCTGCCACCCCACCAGCACGACAGCCACAGCGTGCAAGGAAGCGTGGAAGGAAGACCTGAGAGTGACGACCTGGATTCAGTCTGTTCTGAGAGAAGATGGAGCCTCTCGTAGTACCAGAGCCTGGGGACCTAGATGGCATCTGCTGCAGTTCCGGATGCTTTGGACTTCAGGACCAGATTGCACTCCCCTTAATATACGTACTCCTCAGGCCCCCAATTTTCTACGCTTGAAAATTGATGGTTGCCATGGGGGTCAAAGGCTTTACAAATTCCCCAAGTTTCACCATGGCTGCGTTCCTCTTTGGTTTGTTGCTGAAACCTAAATAAAGGTTTTTTTGATTTGAAATAATCATTGACTATTGTGCTTTACTTTTCTACAATGACAGTTTTTATTTGAGTAGGCAGGTACATTTCACTAATCCTAAAGTAGAATTAACAAGGGGCACCAACAACCAACAAACTCCTAGTAAATTTAAGCAACAAATACAAATGTTAATAATGTGGTTTGGCTAAGTTGAGACACACAACCCCCCTCCAAAAAACATTAATAAAATCTCCTTCAAATATGTATTCCCAAAAAAAATAAAAAATAAAAAAAAAAACATGCTAAAAACATAACAAAGATTCTTTTACAATCTGAGTAAAAATAAACATGTAGTGTATAAATCCTAAAAAGTAATAAAGAACTAAGTTTGTGAGAAGTGCGGGTGAATAGGAGCAGCTAAAACATGTCATTCTTGTTGCATTGTAAAGACAAAGAGAATGCGCTGCATTAAAGACATTTTAACATTGCAGCGTGACGAATGTGCTGTGTCGATTAGGAAAGGTAGTTTTACCTGACCGAGCGCTTCCGTCACAGAATTTCTTCTGAGCATGCGTAGCACTTTGTCCGTCGGACAACCATACACACGATCGGATTTGGTGTGATCGGACCGTGTTGTCGGCAAATCTATCCAGCAGGAGATAGGACTTTGTCCGTCGGACAATCCAACGTACACTGTCCGATAGTGCATACACACGGTCTGATTTTTCAACAACATTGTCCGATCGGACAGAATCCATGAAAAAATCCGACCGTGTGTATGGGGCTTTATAGTGTTCCTATATATTAAGTTCCCACCTCATATTTTGCATCACAAGATACTAGTACTTTTATCTACGTTATTTGTTTAATACGATATCCCATATATGGCTGTAAATATATGTACTATATCGTTATGTTTTTTCTTTTTGTTTTGTATTGTTCCTTTAAGTGAAAATAAAAATCTTGAACGAGAAAATGCACTGTACTGAGGTGGTTAAATAATCTACTGAGCGGTCCACAACTAGTTTTTGAGGAAGTCTATTTCATATTTTCACAGCTCTTATTGAAAATAGCCTTTTAATATGGGGAGGTTTCCTCCAAACTTAAAGAGCGCCAACTTGTCCTTTATAATGACCTTTTAACTCTAAACAAAGTTAACTGAATGGCCCACTTGGGCCACTTATGTATTCATACTGGAGATCATATTTTCCCTTAATCGCCTCTTCTGAAGAGAAAATAAATTCAGCTCAGCTAATCTTTCCTCATAGCTGAGCTCCTCCATACCTCTTATCAGTTTGGTTGCCCTTCTCTGCACTCTCTCCAGTTCTTCATTATCCTTTTTGTGAACTGCTTCCCAAAACTGAACCGCAGACTCCAGATGAGGTCTTACTAATGATTTGTTCATGGGCACAATTATGTTTCTGGAGTCTATACCTCTTTTAATACAAGAAAGTATTTCGCTAGCTTAAAAGTAGAAACTGCAGCTTGGCATTATATGCTACCAAAACGTCCAGATCCTTCTCAATCCTTTACTCCTCCAGCGGGTCTCTTCCTCAATTGTATGATGCATGTATCATTTTAGCCCCCAAGTGCATAAATTTACATTTATAAACATTAAACCTCATTTCATTTCTAATAATTAAACAGAGCATTAAAACTGAATTTCAATTGTGCTGTTCTTCTTGATATCATTTGGCATTTTTACATATAATACTTGGACATTTTTGCCTGTTTCTGTCATTATATACAGAACATTCTATAAATATTTTCCAAAAAAACAAAAACCCCAGAATGTCAGGAATGCAGCAACTTTGTAATATGTGCAGGCGTACTGTGAGTTAAATCCAAAGAGGGGCATGGCACCTCCTGGACTAATGTT
The DNA here is from genome assembly GCA_028564925.1 of Lithobates sylvaticus. Lineage (NCBI taxonomy): Eukaryota > Metazoa > Chordata > Amphibia > Anura > Ranidae > Lithobates > Lithobates sylvaticus. The sequence goes on from CM053029.1 coordinate 237,029,883, forward strand.
TATCATTATCATCAGACAGGTTTATATTGCTCCCAGAGTAGACACTGAGTAGACCAGAGTAGAGAGAAGCACACACAGCAGCTTTGCCTGACCCTCTCCTCTGCTGGCCAGTCATAGAAGCCTTTGTATTTTGTGAATGAGTTCACATACCACAAAGGCTTCTGTGATTGGGCAGGGGGAGGGGTGTGCATAGCAGCTGCACTCGCTTGCATAAAGCGGAGGTTCACACAAAAATGGAACCTCTGCTTTTCGGAACCCTCCCCCCCTCCGGTGTCACATTTGGCACCTTTCAGAGGGGTGGGAGTGCAGATACCTGTATAATACAGGTATTTGCACCCACTTCCGGACATAGACTCCCACAACCTCTCAGATGTAAATAATAGATAAAAGTCCAGGAGGTGGCATGCACCTCATTGGACTTAGCTCATGCACTGTTTACAAAGTAGCTGCATTACTGGAGTTAAGCTTTAAGGGATGTCGTTTTGTTAAAAAAAATATTGTTACCCTGACTCTGGAGAGATTTGTTATGTAGTAGGTTTGAAATGCAGATATTGTGGTACATTTTAGCTGGCGAGTTTGTTGCTGTCTGTGGTTTCAGTGATACTTAGCAAAAACAGAGGTCATTGGCAATAGTAAGATCAATAATTTTGAGTTTTATATGAAATCCTAAAATTAATCAAGTTAATCAATAAAAGAATAAAAGTTTATATAATATTATCCACTATTTCTTCCTCGATTATCAAAATAATCAGTAATAGTTTATGATACCTTCCAGGGTATTCTGGGGTCTTTAAACTGAAATTCAATATGGACATTAAAGATAGCTTTCAAAAATCTTCAGCATAATTATTTTTTATTTGAATGTTCTTTTATACAAACAACACCTACTGTAGACTAAAATGTTTGTTTGTTGGAGCAGAAACAGCTCCACACACTGACCAGAAGGGGATCATTGTAACTTAAATGAGAGTGGAAATCCTCATTATAGAAGAAAATATTGAAAATTCTATATGCAGATGTGACTATGTATCAGGGATTGGAATGTGCAAACAAGCTTTTTATTGAGCATTAAAGGCAGGTGTCCCTTCCTTCTTGTGTTTCTGCATCATGTGATATGTTACATCATACAGGGAGACAGGAAGAAGATTTTTCCTTGTAGGTGCACACCTAAATTGGGAGCCTTCTTATGGCCATAGAAGCCAGATGGGTTGGGATGCACCAATATATGTTTTAGGATGTAGAGCCCTCCAATGTCCACTTAATGATCAGTTCCGGGACAGGTTCTTCTAGCGCCCAGGGCAAGGATGCAGAACTGCGCCTCCTCCCCCACTGTTAATGCATGCTATAGAATATGTTTATTGCCCTGTGTCCATTCTTTGCCCCCTTGCTCCACTGTGCCCAGTGCAGCTGCCCCTCCTCCCACCCCTTGTCCCAGCCTGGTCTGTGATGCTAGCACTGTCTTGGAGACAAAGGGATTGATTTACAAAAGATAAATACAATGTTTACTTTGTAAGCAAAGTTGTATTTTGCAAGTGAATTCACCCCAGAGCTTAGTGAATGAATCGAAGCTCTGCTGACTTTCATAATCCAATCATGTTCAAGTAAAAATGTGTTACTTGCACATGGTTGAGTATTCTTTGCAAAGTGAAACATTACCACATTTTTTAAGTTCTGGGGTAAATTCCCTTGCAAAGTGCAATCTCCCTTGCAAAGTGAAAATCCTACTGCCTTTAGTAAATCAACCTCAAAATCTTTTAAAACTGAGCTACAGACAGAAACAGAGAACACAAAAAAATGCCCCATATATTCATTAAACATCAATGTAAGTTTATTTTTTTCTAGTTCAAATACCTGGCTTTGACTTGGTATCAGCCTTATCAGCCTTCCAATGGTCCCCTGTACAACAGTACTCAGATGAATCAGGGCCAGCATGAGGAGCTAATATGTTGTATGCACTCGTGCTAACCAAGAACATGGCGGGAGGATCAGTTTATCTCTTGCTCTTTCACTGTCCAATCACAGGTTGAGCAGATGAAGTGACTAAGCTGTTTTGTTTACTAGCAGGAGAGAAAAATCAGCTTTCCAACATCGATAGGTTGACTGATATGGAGGTGAAAATAACAGAACTAGATAGATTTATAGGAATACAAACCTTTGGCACATAAAACATTTCCCTTTTATATTTTATTTATAGGATTTAGCAGTTAGCTTGAAGTCCAGTTTTAATGCAAATATTTACTATGCAGAAATTGACAGTAAGTAACAATACTGATCAGTTTTATATTCTCCCAAGAAATAGTATTATCTGCTTTGTAGCATCATAATAAAATGAATGATGTGGTTTCAATACCAATTAAGCTGTTTATCATTGTCTGCATTCTTCACAATATCATTTCCAGCTGGTTTGTTCTAATGCAAGCAAAATGGTCCTGCATTTTACATCATTAATTAAGGTAAATGAGTACAACTCGTTGCCTGAGTTTGCAATGGACGCTGTGTAATAACCCACCCAATGAACTATACTTGTGGTGCTTAATGATTCAATTCCCTATTATTAAGTCCTAACTATCACGACACATAGGCATAATTGACAGGAATTTGTAATTGATGCACTTTTTAATCGTCTTATATCTCTTTACTTAGGGTTAATGACTCTAGTTTACTGTGGTTTAAGGGATTAGTTCAATGGGAAAAAAATAATGAATCCATTTTTTCATGCTAATTGCATGGACCACTCAGCCACAATTTATTGGCTGTTTTCCAAGGACTGCAATATATTTAAATTCAAATTAGAAATTAAGGCATTTTTCTTAATTTTACAATGATAATATAACTTTGAAATATATATATATCTACATGACTTTTAGTACACATGGCAGGAGCGAGGGCCATTCTGTATCAGCGAGAAACCGTGGCTTGTCCAGATTTCCTAACAGGTCCCTGCTAATTCTTTGCCAAAACTAGCTGTGGATGTCTTCCTTTTAATCTCCCATAATGCCTTATTCGATTATTGTCAATGCTGTCCAAGCGTGTACTGTCCCTTCAAACATCTAATTCCCTGAGCTAAACAAGTCAGTTGAGTCTTAACCGTTATACGGAAGTCAAAGAGCAAAAAGGGGGGATATTTTCCATCTGCATCAAATACTTCTGCACTAAATTTTAACTGCATTATTGAGAAAAAGTAAAAAAAAAAAAAAAAAATGACATGTGAAACTTAACACGGGTAATTGGGTAAAAAGATTTCACTGGTCATTTTACCTGCACAGAGACATGGCTTGGATGATCTTCTGGTTATGCTTCTTTAATTTAAGGTAAGCAAGTTAATATTACTAATTAAGATATTCATGTTATTGTTTTAGAACTATATTATTATTGTTATTATTTTATTATTAATACTGTATTATCTTACAGTATTATTTTGTGTCAGTGTATTGTATTACATATGCATACATTATCTTGTGTCCTTTTTCTATACTTAAATTGACTACAATTTAATCTGACTTAAGAAGTTAAAAAGAATTGCTTTCCAATATTGTAGGGCACGCACAGGTCTTGGAGGATACACAGTTCATGACAATATATACTCTGAAAATATAACTCGCATCTTGGATAGGCTACTAGATGGTTATGATAACAGACTCCGTCCTGGATTTGGAGGTAAATTCTGTGAGCAAAAAACTTTCAGTTAAACTATATAAAATATTATACTGCAGTGCTTAGTTTAACAGAAGGTATTTTTGGATATTATTTATATATAATTGATATGTTTAGTTAGTTATTTTATATGTAATTTGATAAAAATATAGTACATTACAGTAATCGTTATTATAATTTCTTAACATGTCTATCAGGTCCTGTAACTGAAGTCAAAACTGATATCTATGTGACTAGCTTTGGTCCAGTTTCAGATGTTGAAATGGTAAGGGTTATTTGGCTGTTTTTCCTTAAAAATATTGACAGTGTATGTGTATATATATATATATATATATATATATATATATATATATATATAGTGATTATTTGTGCTACATTACTAGTGTGTCTTACATTACATTATATCTGTACAGTGTACAAGCAAAGTGATTAGAGCAGATTACTTTGTATAATCTTCTTGTCAATACATAGTATGTCACAGAAGGTACTAGTGTTCTATATACGTACTTAGTAGTTCTTTCTACAGAAATCTCTTTAAAACTGTTGGATTGAATATAAATCCTGAACTATGACAAAGTAAAATACATTCAAATAGTTAGACACTTTTAAAGCTCTAATAGCAGTGCCAGCGTCAAAATTTAAAAGTTATGAGACTATGGGGTTGATTTAATAAAAGCAAATAGGCCATACACTTTGCAAGGGGGTTGCACTTATTTTTTCCAAGAGCTTAGAAAATGTGGCAAAGCTTGCAAAGTGCAGTTTATTTGCCAGTAGAAAAGAAGAGTCCTCATTTGGGACCTGTAATGTCCCTGATTACATGGACTTTGGTCCTGAAGGGTTTCACATGCAAGGGAGTCTTGAAAAGCATCAGGAAGGAAGCAACATGTGTCTATAAGTAGTGTGCAGTGGTCCAAAGCTGTGAACAAGTGTGGAAGACTCTGGAGACTGGGACTCTGTGTTGTTGGGCTCCTGCAGCCTGTTGTGTGACCTGAAACAAATGGGAACCCTAAACCCCAGTGTGGGACATAGATACTGGTGGTGAGCTGTGTTGTGTGGTTTTGTTTACATCTGGACAATGAACAGTTTTCTTCACTTTTACTGAAAAAAGCTGTTTTTGTTTGTTTGTTTTGAGAGACTAATAATGGGCTTTTTACTTTTACAAGCAGCTGGCTGGTGAACCTAAGTTCCCATATTACAAGCTGTCATGCTGATCTTTTGACTTCATATGTTCTAAGCCACTGCCTTTAACGTAGAATTGAAGGCTTTTCTTTTTCCTTTTTTGGATAGAGTAATGGGGGTTATAACACTGGTAGGGGTTCCATTTGGTAGATTTCTCTTTACTTCTTGTACCATGTGATCATTATTTTAATGGATCAGTACTATATAAGATGGAAACACAACCCGATGGGTCTTTTTTTATGTTTTTTTAAAAACAATACTAGATGTTATGTAGAGTATCAAAATTAACTTTATACTAATATTCAATGTTCTAAATGTCACATTTCATCCTATCACCAAATATATTCTGTGATTAGATAACCACTCTTTTGCTAGTATTAAAATAAAAACAGCCTTAAAAAGTCAACTAAACCTAATAAAATCTCTAGTTGAGTTTTTTCTAGAGTGGTTGTTGATACCCTGTGAAAATATCTAAACTTGATTTTAGAAATCAAAAAGGAAATTCTGATAACTCTTATGCCCCGTACACACGGTCGAAAATTCCAACCACAAAATCCGTCAGATTTTTTCAGAAAATTTGATCATTCTGAACATGGTGATGTTCGTTGCGTATGACGGAACTACGTAGAGGCTAGCAGCCAATAGCTTTGGTCCTGTAATTTGATCTGAGCATGCGTGGCTCTTTGTCCGTCGGAATTCTCGACACACGATCGGAAAAAGTCAGATCGGATTTTGTTGTTGGAAAATTTGAGATCCTGCTCTCAAATTTTTTTCTGTCGGAAGTCCAATGGAGCCCACACACGGGCAGATTTTCCGACAACATGGTCCGATCGGACATTTTCCGTCGGAATTTCTGACCATGTGTACGGGGCATTAGGGGATTTAACGTTACTATGTCATGCAGGGCTGCCCATACTGTCCTGTTAAAGAAAATGATAGTTGCCTTGCTGTGTCTGACAAGTACTTTTTACAATCACAGGCCCAAAACAAACATACTTAAAGTGGTAGTAAACTCTGTATTTTACCTTGTATCTACAGGTAAGTCAAGAATAATGCTTGCCTGTAGGTACAGTGAATATCTCTCAAATGTGCACCAATTTAGATATTCAGATGTTTAGCAGCCAGTGACTTCACCTGAACATGCATACTGAGCTCTGAATGGAAGGCATACTCAAGTGTACTGTCCAGTGAGAGTGCTTTGCCATAACCATGACTGCAGCATGCATGCACAGGAGTGACATCATTGCGGTTTGGGTGAAGATAGAATCCCTGACAGCAGTCATAATGCTCTGCTGGAGGAATCCGTTTTATAGGTAAATCTGTCATAATGTGCTAGTATGAGATGCATACTAGCACATTATGACATTAACTTCGGGAGCCACTTTTTTTTTTTTTGGTATGGTTTACTACTGCTTTAATACCAGAAACATGTCAGAATTCCCTATCTTTATACTTGTTCTAAGTCAATGACTCAGTGAGAATTACCATGACAGCTAGGGAACTACACTGTTTAAAAGTAGAGTTCAGCAATGTGAGCATCCATGAATCTCTCAGGACAGACACATTTAAAATCAGAAAATCTAGCCTGGAAAATATTTTTTTAACTTATGGAGGGGATCATGATCGAAGTCCTGTATACAGAAATGAATGGACAGTTATCTGATGTACAAAACATGGTTGCTCTATGTATCATCTGGACACTAAAGGAATATAGCCTGTTCACTAAGCAATGTGAATTTTCACTAAGCTCAGCTTAGTGAATAACATGAAGCTATGCTGACTTCAATCATTCAATCATGTGTGCGCAAACATCATTTTTTTTTGCATAATATTCAGTACTCTTTGCAAACATTCACTAATCTATGTAAAATGTAACTTTGCAAAGTGAATTTTATCTTTGCAAAGCAACTATGCTCTACTCCTATATTAAAGCAACGCCATGGGGGGGGATTTACTCAAACTGGAGCACTCAGAATCTGCTACGCTGTGCATGGTAGCCAATCAGCTACTAACTTCAGCGTGTTCAATTAAGGTTTGATGGGAAAACCTAGAAGCTGACTGGTTTCAGTACAGAGCTACACCAGATTTTACATGCTCCAGTTTTAGTAATTCTCCCCCATATGTTCCTGGATTTAAGCAGAACTCTGGCCAAAGCTTAAAAATACATTGTAGTACAATTGTGTACTTCTTACATTAAATGTTTTTCTTTCTTTTTAAATCTGCTAGATGAATTGTTTCTTTTAATTCTGCTATTACAATTATGTGAAATCTATCTGTACTATGACCTAATCTTTGTGAGCATTAACAAGTGGCTGTCTAAAGACATAATCCCTGACATTATTACTTGCTGCCTGGACAGAAGGGCCAAATCTTACAAAGATTATGTAGTAAGAGAAATATACAGAATAGGTTGATCTTACTAATTTGCCTCTTTGCCTGCTTGCCACATTGACCTACTAGCCATAATAATTTTTCTGTCACTGACTTGGGTCAGTTCTGAGTTCACATTTGTTGCATATTATACCTGGTTTAGTAATTTTATAAATACTGAATCGAGAGACAAAATAGCAGAATGTAGTTTGCAGTATCATCTACTACATCTCTCTCTCAAGACAGATTTCCTTGAAGTGCGGTGGCTAATACCAGTATTAGTTTTTATAATTACAAAATAAAAATACTGTTTTGTCTGATTCCACCTGAAAATGTCTTGTAACACACAGTTACAGTTAGGGTGTATATGAGGTATTTTTTTGTTCTGGTTAGAGAGTATGGGATGGTTAAGTTTAAGACACTTGTTAGATTTCTTTTTGGGTCGGTGTACCATTGGGGAGTATCCCTCTCACTTCCTGTCCCAGAGAGATGGAAGCTATGCCCTCCTAGACTTTTAGTACTAGAACAGGTTTCCCCATTTTAAGATTTCCCCATTACCTTCTGTAACAACTCAAAAAATTTGGATTTCCCCTAACATTCTGTACCAAAGACAGTAGTCAATGGCACCATGTGGGTGAATCTCCCAAATAAAGAGACAGTAATAAAGACTATATAGAGGTTCTAATCCTTCCACATTCTATGCAACAAAAAAAGTTTGAGGTTTACATACACTTTACTTTTATCACATTCAGTATAGACCAGTGATGGCAAACCTTGGCACCCCCGATGTTTTGGAACTACATTTCCCATGATCCTCAACTACACTGCAGAGTGCATGAGCATCATGGGAAATGTAGTTCCAAAACATCTGGGGTGCCAAGGTTTACCATCACTGGTATAGACAATCAGCAAATGCCTGTGTATCTGACCTCTCATCTACATTATATTTAATGTTTTTTTTATGACCTTTATAACCAAATCTTTAAATAAATAAAAAAGTTCAGAAAACAAATCCCACAACCCAGGCATGTAACAGTACACTGGAAGGGGACTTTTAACATTATGGTAGAAAATGCTGCAGATATTTTTTTATACACAGATTATCTTACAGCCTGTACTATAAGCATGATTAAAGTTTTTTTGTCAGCACACGGTCACTTCTATATAAAGCCATACCTACTAAAAGAAGCATGGATATACTTACCCTGCCAGATTTTTTGAAACATCACTGTTTTATTGTGCTCTGGCTGCTGCATGCTTTCAACAGGTCAAAGAGGTTGAACAACTGTTTGCCCCACAGCACACTCTGGTTCCTCCCACCAGCTTGTATGTTATGTACTTAAAGTATGTATCAGCCAGTAAATAAAAACACTGTGTGTCATGGGGTAGTAGGTATTTCACACACATGTGTGAAAGTGTGAAATACCTTCAGTAGCCAGGGAGCAGTGAAGTGCAGTGTTTCAAGAAATGGTCTGGAAAGGTAAGTATATCCAAGCTTTTCTTTAGCAGGTGTGGTTTCATATAAGAGTAAATGTGCTGTAATGTAATGTGATGTTTGTAATCCACATAACCTGTCATTGTTTGTTGTGTGGCTTGCTTAATTGTGGAAGCAGCACATGTATGGTTATGGCCTAACCTGGAGTATGCTATCCAGTTCTGGGCTCCAGTCCTCAGGAAATATGTGCTGGAAATGGAGAGAGTACTGAGAAGGGCAAGAAAGCAAATAAAGGGACTGGAGGATCTTAGTTATGAAGAAAGATTACAAGCACTGAACTTATTTTATCTGGAGAGGGAGATGCTTGAGACGGGATATGATTTCAATGTACAAATACCATACTGGTGACCCCACAATAGGGATAAATCTTTTTTGCGAAAAGGGCATTTAAAAAGACTTGTGGCCATTCACTAAAATGAGAGGAAACACAATTTAACCGGAAACTGCGTAGAGGGTTCTTTACAGTAAGAGCTTAAAGAATGTGGAATTCTCTTCCACAAGCAGTGGTATCAGCAGGGAGCATAGATCATTTAAAAAACTATTAGATAGGCACCTAAACAACCACAACATACAGGGATATACAATGTAATATTGACATAAAAGTGCACACACACACACAGGTTGGACTTGATGGACTTGTGTCTTTTTTCAACCTTGTAACTATGTAACATTCTTCCTTTTCTCTTCTCACTGAAAAGAGGAAAGGATCAGTTAGGTTACTGTCCTGTTGTTACTACTAAATAGCTATTGACATGCAACATAAAGTAGCAAGGATGTGTACCACAAAAAACAGCACTAAATAAAAGATATTTAAGAATGTAAATAGTTCACATATATGTATTTTTTTTCAAGGTCATAGAAATCACAGTCTATACATCTGATAATTTCTATAAAAATGTTGAAAAACTGAAATCTTTCGGGACAATCAAAGCAATACATAATTAAAACAATCTGAAATCCTCTAAATGCTGCTTCTGCAATCCTGATAGATTTATGCTTTAGCATATATCAAAGATAATGCACTGCCATACTGCAAAACACACCTATTTTATCACTCTTATTAACACCCTCTCACACAGTCCTTATCAATTATTTTCTACCTTTTAACTCTCTACTTCGTCCTTCATTACTTCCCCCACTAACTCACTCACTGCCCAGGAGGTCCCTAATCACTTCATAAATAAGATTGATACAACGCATGACGAGATCTCCACTGTACAGACATCTCACTCACCTTACACTCCTTGTCCACCTACGCAATCAATACTTCTCTTGTTTAACCCACCTACTATAGAGGAAGTCACTAAACTTTTTTCTAATGCCTATCTAACCACCTGTCCCTGGACCCCACAAATACTAAGGTCACCCTCTGGCTCTATCCTACACTCTTAAACTTATATCTTCAATCTCTCCTTTTCTACTGACATCTTCCCCAACCCTCAAAAACATGCACTAGTCACTCCCATACTTAGGCCCCTTTCACAAATGCGGACCGTATGTCCGTATTTAATCCATCTGTTTTCGGAGGAAATACGGACATACATGCATCCCTATGGGATAGTGGGTGTCAGCGGATTAACATCCGCTGACATCTGATATCGTCCGTCTCCGCTATGGTCCGATTCTGCAGACGGAGGAAAATCCATCTGAAGAGCGGATTGGATGAACACGGACAGATGGTCCGTGTTCATCTAATCCCCCATTGAGGAGAGCGGAGATCTGACTGGGCGGTCCCTGCACAGTGTGCAGGCACTGCCCTGTCATCCGCCGGCTCAGCGGGAATCAACAGAGCGATCCCCGCTGAGCAAGCGTATGTTTACGGGGTGGATAATTACAGATCAGTCCCGTGTAAAAGGGGCCTTACTGGACCCCACCAATCTTAACAAACTAAGACCCACCTACTTAATCCCTTTTGCCTCCAAACTCCTTGAATGTCTAATCTACAACTGTCTGAGCTGCCACCTTATTGAGAATAACCTTCTTGATCCCCTTAATTCTGGATTTCACCCCCAACACTCCACAGAAACCGCTCTCCTAAAACTCACAATGACTTACTAACAGTTAAAAACAATGTCACTATTCCATGCTCTTACTTCTGGACCTCTGCGCTGCTTTTGATACTGTTGACCACCCCCTCCTCTTCAATAATCTCTACTTCCTTGGTCTCTACGACTATAGTCTCCATTGGTTCGCATCTTACCTATCTCACCGTACCTTCAGTGTCACCTACAACTATACTTCCTCCTCTCCTTCTCCTCTTACTGTTGGGGTCCCCCAAGATTCTGTCCTTAGGCCTCCCCTATTCTCAATCTACACCTCTTCCCTAGGTCAGCTGATTACTTCCCATAGTTTCCAATATAATTTTTGTATGCTGATAATACCCAAATTTATCTCTCTACCCCTCAGCTCACCCCATCAGTTTCCAAACGTATCACTAATTTACTAACAGACATATCAGACTGGATGTCACACCACTCAATCTATCCAAAACCAAGTTCATAATATTTCCTCCCCTACGTGCCCCTTCCCCTGACTTCTCTGTCAAGATCAATGGCATAACTATTAGTCTGTCCCCGCATGCCAGGGTGCTAGGGGTAACCCTGGACTCTGAACTGTCCTTTTTAGGCCCACATCCAATTCTGTCCAAATCATGCCACCGCAACCTCCGCAACATCTCCAGAATGCCCCCCTTTTTAACCAATTACACCACAAAGCTTCTAATTATCTCTCTGGTAATCTCTACCCTCGACTATTCCAACTCCCTCCGCATTAGATTACCTTTACATAGGCTATCCCCCTTAAGTCCATCATAAATGCTGCTGCCAGACTCATCCATTTTACCAACCATTCAGTGTCTAGTTTCCCTCTCTGCCAATCCTTCCACTGGCTTCCGCTCACACAATGAATGCAACTCAAAGTACTAACAGCAACTTACAAAGTCATCTACTCTGGCCCCAGTTACATCCCTAACCTGGTCACAAAATATCATCCAAACTGCTCTCTTTGATCCTCCCAAGACCTCCTGCTCTCTAGCTCCCTTGTCACCTTCTCGCAATGCTGACCTACATGACTTCTTCCGACCTTCTCCCATCCTTTGATGCTCCCTACCCCAATCTGCCTGACTATCTCCTAATCTCTCCAATAGCTCACCCCCACAGTTATTACCTTTTGCATTACTTGACCTTCCCTCCTGTAAGCTCTAACGAGCATGGCCCTCTAATTCCTCTTGTACCAAATTGTATTGTAACTGTACTGTCTGCCTTCATTTTGTAAAGTGCTGAGCAAACTGAGGGCACTATATAAATCCTGTATAAATATAATAATAATCATACTAATAATGTATCATTTAATTTATTTGTTACTTTTTCTCAAAGTAAGTGATAAAGAAATTAAATTTAAAAGGTCCACGTAGGATAATTGTAGCATGTTAGACACATTTTAAACATTATCTGCTTGTAACACTGCATATGAAAGTATCATTACATGACTGTTAAATATTTACTAAGAAATATACCTATGAAATGATCACATTGTGAAGTTTGCTTAAATTCTTTGCCACTTTGCTGCCCCTGTTTACTACTGTACAAAAGAATACCAAGATACTTGTGACCTGGAGTATTCATCTGCTTGATATTTGTTGTAGAACATTTTTATTATGCTTTCCAAGTTTTCCAATAGAAAAAAAAGGCATGAACTGTGGTCAAACATACAGGGAAATGGCACAAATACTGGGGAAAAAAAGCACACTGTTGCAAGGGAACAGTGGCCCATATTCGTGAGGTTAGAGGTAAAATACTGAACCCAACAGTTTGTATAAAAATCTCAGTTGAGAAAATTAGTACAATACATCAGGTGGAGAGTGGAGTGCTGCTCTCCATGGACAATAGTGAAAATTACAATGTGCCACAATAGGCAAAGAAGACAGGGGGGCGAGAAATAGAAGAAGTCAGAATAGATACAGGGGAAACTTGCCTGGAAAGAAGGAGTAAAGAGGAAGAAAGAGGGTAATAGAAGTAGGGGAGGGGCTGGAGTAGTCTCTCCCACAGGGTTTAGCCAGAGCATTGTGCCAGCAAGTTGCTAAACTAGGTCAAATTGAGAGCAAGGTCTTGTCCACTGTCACCTGGGTATTATAAGTGATTCAAGGATCCCAAATTTTACAAAAGTTGGTGTGGGTGTCCTCTAGAATGGAGGTGAGCTTCTCATGTACCTCTTGTCCACAAAACTCTGATGAACTTCATCAAAATTCAGAAACAGTTGTTTCCATGCTCTAGCCAGGATTTGCCGGGCAGCTAGCAACACAAACTCCATCAGCTTCCTCTGGTTCCTAGCCAATGAGGGCATCATTCAACTACTTGATTTTTGTTCAGTAAGATGTTAGTGAAAGCACATTTGTTATAGTAGCTTTTAATAATTTGCTTGTTTACAGTACATATAACAAGTGGATTCTACTCTCCAAACAAATAGTAAAAAAAATACCTTTAAATTCAGTAAAAGTTCACAAAAAATTTGTGAATGCCAATGAAAACAACAATGTTTTTTTTCCATTATTTGCCTTTGTATTTAGCCAATTCTGTTTTACTATTTTAAAATATAACAAGCAAACTGTTTACATATCAATCTGTTTATACTAGTAATTATAGCTGCTTATAGTTAACATATTCACATGTTCTGAAAGTAATTTCATTGAGTTATGAACCTAGGGGGCTGAGGGGTTGATTTCCTAAAATCAGAGAGTGCAAATGCTGGTGCCGCTCTGCATAGAAACCAATCAGATTCTATTTTTTTTGTCAACGCTTAATTAAACAAGCTGAAGTTAGAAGCTGATTGGCTACCATGCACGACTGCACCAGGTTTTGCACTCTCTAGTTTTAGTAAATCAACCCCTGATAATTAAATCAGGAGCACTGCAAATTAATGAATTTATATTTACCTGAATACTTTAAAATGTTAACCTGTTTGATCTACAGAGAATTGTGAGATTTAGAATTCCCTGCAGAATAAGCAAATCTTCTTGGAGTAAAAAATTGCAGTTTGCCAATTTACCAATTTGTATGCTTTTATGCTGATTGGATCATTGGCTGTTTCCAGCACATTAACAGATTGGAACCTCACAAAGCCAAGTCTTTCAGTACTGGGTTGTAAATATTTTGCCTCTTAGTACAAATAGCATGCTATAGCAACCATTCAGCAACCATATCTATTTTTTTTTTAAAACAGATTAAATTGGATTAGTTACATAGTTACATAGTTAGGCTAAAAAAAGACACAAGTCCATCCAGTTCAACCATAAAAAAATAAAATAAAAAATATAAATGTTTTAGTTGCTATTTAGTTGCTAGTTGCTATGAGTAAAAAACATAATTGTTCCTTATACTTACTGGTTACACCAAACATTCATTTTATTATCCATAATTGACCAACTGCATATGCTGCACCATTTTGATCCAAAAGGAAGCACCTGAGGACATGACTGATCTATATGCAAACATGTGAGTAATCAAGTAGAAGCATGTAGTAGGTCAATGCACATACATAATTCATTTCTATAAAAATGCCATGAATGTTATCACATAGCATAATAGCTAATTAGAATATACCCACTTTTACAAATCTTCCCACATGGAACTAAACCAAGTCAGCATGATAGCTTTTTCTGAAAATTCGATTTTACACTGACCTCAAACCTCTTACCTTAGTGTCATAGTCTTGAAGAAATATTACTATAGCAGTAACCTAAATTCACACTATGTTGTAATAAGAAAAACAACTAATTTTGCACATAACTAATTAAACTTAATTAGCATTACAATTCTGTTCCAAAGATAAAGTTTGATATTAGTGCTTTCAATCCATTTCTTACATTTTTTTTTTTATTTTAAGTATTATATATTTGCATGTAATTATTTTACAGGTTTTCAGGTAATTTGCCTTAGAACATTCAAGCTATTTTATACTGCTTGATTAAGTTTTTGTTCAGTGAGACGTTAAGTAAAAGCACATTCCCCCTCCCCCTATAGTAGCTTTTTTAAGTAACTGCTTAATGGTAATAGGATTAAAATCATTAAGCAGTGACAGAAGTGTGGCTAACATGCTAGTTAAGTTGTCTATTAAATTACTTGGTCTGGTGTTTTGCCCTGAAACCTTTAATGATCTTAATTTTCCTACAGGAATACACAATGGATGTTTTTTTCCGGCAGACATGGATTGACGAACGGCTAAAATTTGATGGTCCTACAGAAATACTTAGGTTAAATAATTTAATGGTCAGTAAGATTTGGACACCAGACACTTTTTTTAGAAATGGGAAAAGGTCAATCTCTCATAATATGACGACACCCAATAAACTGTTCCGAATTATGCAGAATGGAACAATCCTCTATACTATGAGGTAAGAGAGGGTATTACCCTAAATAATAAATGTGTTACTGAACTTAGTTAAAATTTGCCAAGTACCTAAAACCCATCAAATGCTTGCACATTTTATTTGACATTATCACATACAACATACCAAATCACCCTTAAATGTCATCATAGTCTCTCATGTCTTTAAACTTTAGCTGACCTTGATAATTAGTGTAATAAGCCAGAACAAAAATAGGTCAGCTGGAATTACTTTAGATTTTGTGGACCTCCCATTTAATTAATATTCCAAAGTAGAGTGTTTGTGCACTTTGTGAGTCTAAATAATACTGATAGTTGGCTCAGACCTAATCACAAAGGGATATAACCCTATAGGGACTTTGCAACCTACAATTAAAATTGAATCTGAATTGCAATACAAAACATTCTACTATATGTACAACACTATGGGGTTTATTTACTAAAGGCAAATCCACTTTGAACTACAAGTGCACTTGAAAGTGCTCTTGGAAGTGCAGTCGCTGTACATCGCTGCAGATCTGAGGGGAAGCTCTGAAATGAGGGGAAGCTCTGCCGATTTTATCATCCAATCCAAATGTGCAAGCAAAATGCTGTTTTTTATTTTACTTGCATGTCCCCCTCAGATCTACAGCGACTGCACTTCCGAGTGCACTTGCAGTGTACTTCCAAGTGCACTTGAAGTGCAAAGTGGATTTGCCTTTAGTAAATAACCCCCATGTGAATGATGCAACATTATTTAACATTCAGTCCAGTGTGACATCATCCAAATAAAATTTTAATAATTTATCAAATGCAGTTTAGTGCAATTAACTTGTCTGTCTGGATAAAATTGGTATAAATTACGGTACATACTATTAATATTTTATTGCGTATATTTCAATGTAAACAAAAGCAATACACATGACAAAAAGGTATTATTATTATACAAAAATTAATTACAAGTTTTATAACAGAATATTTGACATAAGCAGGTAGGAGGAAGTTAGTTCCATCTAAGTAGTGCTTTGCAGAGGTTGTTGGAACACTATTCATTTATCTGTGTGCTGAAATACAAGTAGTTCTAACTCAGCTTGTAATCTAAAGGAAATACTGTACATCTAACTAATCCCTAGTGGCTTTACCAAATTTTATTGTTATCTTCCAACACTATTAGGCCAGTTGCACAGTGGCGTAATATTTTCCTGATGTTTACTCAGGAACTTATTGACAGAAAGTATGTGAGTAAAATAAAAATGTGTTTTAAAGAGAGTATTGTTGAGTATAGGCAAGTAAAGGTGAGTAAGTGTATAGATAAGTAAAATTCTTCATTGCCAGTGTTGTAATATACTCATTTATACTCGCATAACCATGCTTCTGGATAAATAAGCATGGGTATGTGAGTAAATTACTGCACACTTTGTTTTATGGCTCTGCACTCAATGCTGATCAATACTGATCTTTACTCTATGCTATGTGCATAGTTCCATAGACAACAATGCCTCTCATTTCAAATCAGTAAAAAAATGCAGCATTTTTTATTCCCGTGTGCAAGAGGCCTTAGAAGTGAGTGATATTTCCAGATGTAATTAACTAACTGAAATGGCCTGCAGCATCAGTCAAGGAAATACCTTACCAACCTCTTGTATGTACTATGCAGCTAGACTTGAAGGCTAAGTTCACCTTTTTTCCGAAAAATTCCAATTTCCCTACGTACCAATATACCATTAATGTACCTCTGCTGCAGAAAAGAAAACACTTTCTTTGTATTGTAGGACAGAAATACCTCAGCCTCTACTGTTTCAAATAGAAAACTCTTCCATTACTTCCTGCTATCTGACCATTAGGACCTGAAAACCACTAGAAGGAAGTTGTTCAGCAGCTGACCTCATTAACCACTAGCCACTAGCCACTAGCCAACCAGTCGTCGTCATTATACGGCAGCAGGTTGGCTCTCCTGGGCAAATCGCCCTAGCTGTACGGCGGCCCTTTAAATAGCCTTAGCAGGCGGGGTCGCCCGCCATGTGACATAGAAGCTGATGCCCATGCCCGGAGGCCACGATGTCCGCCAGGCAACCGCAATCGCTCCTGAGAGAGACAGAATGGGGGATCTGTCAATGTAAACAGACATAGCCCCATTCTGTCAGGGAGAGGAGAGAGATCTGCTGTTTCTAGTGATTAGAAACAGCAATGTCTCTCTACTCCCAGTCACTACACTGCCCCCACAGTTGGAAACACCTCCCTAGGGAACACTTACCCCTTGATCTCCCCCTAGTGTTAACCTCTTCCCTGCAAGTGACATTTATACAGTAATCAGTGGCTATTTTTAGCTCTGATGGCTGTATAAATGTCAGTGGTCCCAAAAAAGTGTCAAAATTGTCCGATCTGTGCGCAGTTGTCCCTCTAAAAACATTACTAGTAAAAAAAAAAAAATAATAATAAAAATGCCGATTTTTTTTTTTACCAAAAATATGTAGACGAATACATATTGGCCTAAATTGATGAATAAATTCATTTTTTTATTTGGATATTTATTATAGCAAAAAGTAAAAAAATATTCTTTTTTTTTCAAAATTGTTGTTATTTTTTTTGTTTATAGCGTAAAAAAAAAAAAAAAAAGCAGAGGTGATCAAATACCACCAAAAGAAAGCTTTATTTGTGTGAAAAAAAGGACGTCAATTTTGTTTGGGTATCCCCTCAACTATGTAGTGCAAGGGCATGCCTGAGTTGATACAAATTGATTAGGTGAGTTCTCTGATTATATAGTTTTGGTAAATCTAAATGAGGTTGCACAGAGATTGTACAATCATATTGTGTAGTGTATAGTCACCTACAGTATATACACATAAAATGAACTAATTGTACTTTCAGTGCCATTATTTGTTAATGGCACCCCAAATGTGGAAGCAAATGCGCATTTTGTCAAGTGCAAAAATTTGTGACAAACGTAAGAGCTACTTTGCCATGCTTGTCATGAGTAGGGCAGCCCATTGAAATCAATGGGCTGCCCTCTGCATGTCACAGGAAAAATACACCAAAAAACATGCCCTCCCAATATGCTGGAGGGAATAGGGCCTAAAAGTGATATTTGTGTATTTACACCCTCCACTCTCTGAGCTAGACATGGATTACAAGAACATTGACAGCTGAATGTCTCCCTTCCATGTACATGTATACACCTGGCCATACACTATGCAATTGTACAATCTCTGTACAATTTCCTTTAGATTTACCAAAACTGTGTAAAGGGAGAGCCCACATAAACAATCCATTCAATTGTTAACAAATCAGGCAGGCCCTTGCAATACATAGCTGATAGATCTAAAGGCGATTTTACATTTAGATTTTATCATATATGGCCATCTTAAAGAAAGAAGTAGGAAAGCAGATGGAAAAAAAAAAAAAAAAAGACTTGGTGGAGGTGTGGTCCAGAGTGGTAAACATGCTTTATTCTGTGATGTATAGGGGAGTGCATGATGGGATATGAAGTTTCCCGGAAGGTTACAATTTTGATACAGGAAGCCAGCTCCCAGAAAGCATTTTTTTTTAAAGTTGAACAGAGAGGAGACAATTCAAAGCTTCCATGGACAAGGTAAGTGAGAGATAAGCATATTGGGATACCTTGGGCAGAAAAAAAAACATACGAAAAGGCTTCTTTTTTTTTTTATAAGAAAGTGGAATTCTGCCTGAGAAGGTGAACTTAGCCTTTAATTCACTTAACTTTCTCCATAAGTCAACATTGAACTGCCATTAGGAAAGCACATCTTGCAACTATTATGTAAGGTGGCACACTGTAATTAATGAATGCAACTCTTTCAATCTGAGTCTTTAAAATGTTTGGTTGCACATAAATTTGCTTTGGCAAAAAAAAAAACTTCAATGAATAATGTATTTTTGCAGAGTATAAAGTATGCTGTGTTAAAATGCCATAGTATCTTTTTTTTCAGATTGACAATTAAAGCAGAGTGTCCTATGAGGTTAATGAATTTTCCTATGGATGGACATGCATGCCCTCTGAAGTTTGGCAGCTGTATGTAGAATTAATTTATTATGGAAACATCACAATATGCTATTTATATACCATTATTTATTAATAAACAGTAGTTGTTTTATTGGATTACACGGGAACAGTTTTGTGTTAGTAGTGATGTTGCTGTTCAGAAAGGTAATACATGCAGCTGTAGGCATCTTTTAGGGAATGTTTAGAACTCAGTGATTTCCTTACTGTCTTACACATTATTGAACTAGGCCTTTCCAATGTATAAGCAGATGTCTTGTAAGGCCCCATGCACACGAGACGCAGATGCAAACTCTGCTGAACGTGCATTTTAAAAAGCAGAAACCTGCGTTTAAAAACGCGCGTTCTGCTGTGTTTTCATGCCGCGTTTAGACGCGTTTAGACGCGTTTGCGTCTATAAGCATTTGTAAAGATAACATCATATAGACCCTCCCCAAGCTCAGAAAGCATCTATTATTAACTATTTCTGCCATTTTGATCAGAGTGAGCAGCAGCAGCAGAGAGAGCCGTTGTACACTTGCATTTGCCTCTCTTTCTGTGTTTTTTTTTTTTTAAATGGATCCCATATTGAATATATGTCAGGAAATGCTCCTGATGTTGCTCTTGATGCGGCAGCAATGTCGTTGCAAATTTGCATGAGAGGTCCAGAATCAGAGCTTGTCGATATTGGACCCATCCGTTGATGGCACAGCGAATGTCCGTTGGATATTTCACAAACATGTATGCATTTCACAAACATGTATACATCAGTGAGTATATATGCTCTATGAACTCTAAACTAATTACGACATTTTAAACCAATTTTTCTAGTATTTTTTATGGTTTACCATCATATTTCTGAGTTTTCTGCTCCAAAAAATTGGGTTCCTTTAAAAAGGCTTATAAACGCAAACGCGGCTAAACGCAGGTGCCTGCGTTTAGCCGCGTTTAGCCGCGTTTAGCCGCGTTTAGCTGCGTTTTGCGTCTGAAATGCAGAAAAGCAAAGTGTCTGAACGCATTTTTTTTGCTTCTGGAAAAACGAGGTTAAACGCAACTGCATAAAAACGGGAAAAAACTAGACTGTGTACATGGACACATAGGATAACATTGCATGCGTTCAGGTGCAGTTGAAAAAAGTGTCCAACTGCCTCTGAACGCGCGTTTAACAGCGTCTCGTGTGCATGAGGCCTAAGAAGGTTACGTTAACTTTGCCTGCCTTTTCTGTCATTGTACCAATGTTTCAGTTAAAGTAGCATGAAAGCATGCTCCATTCCAGTGATAAATGTCTCTTAAAGGCGCTATCCATTTTGAATGTGGACGCATTTCAAAATGTTTACACAAATGTGTCTTCAACTGTTCTTATGAAAGAAAAGAGGGAGAGCTACAGATAGCCAGAGGGTATCCTATCTAACTCTCACTAAACTTTTAATATGACTTTTTCTTTTACTCGGTCATTTATCGCTGAGTTACTCCATTATCCCAAGCCTAGAACATAAAATGATCCTAAAATCTTACATTGAAAATGGAATAACAGAAACCCAATATTGTTTGCTATTATTATGTATCAAAACCAAGAAGAAAAAAAAAAAAAAAAAAACAATAATATATTCCATCTTACCAGTCCTTAGATGTGGTAGCTGATTTTTTGTTGTACTGTATTGTACTCTATCTATGTAGTAGTATCATTGCTATCCTAGGAGAGAACACACTGGGGGTTATTTACTAAAGGCAAATCTACTTTGCACTGCAAGTGCAGTTGGAAGTAAAGTCGCTGTAGATCCGAGGGGGACATGGAAGGAAAATAAAAAAACTGCATTTTAGCCTGCACATGATTGGATAATAAAATCAGAAGAGCTTCCCCTCATTTCAGATCTACCCCTTAGATTTAGAGCGACTGCACTTCCAAGTGCACTTGTAGTGCAAAGTGGATTTGCCTTTCATAAATAGTAACCTCCAAAGTCCTCTCCTCTACACTCCCTCTCCATAACATAGGGTGTGTGTTAGTCCACAGAAATATCTGGAATCAATGTAACAGATTAAAATGCAGCACATACAAAAAGCACAGGATGTTATCAGCAGACAAGATTTCTGACATTTCTATAACACTGAACTGAGAATGCAGGTTATTGCCTTACGATCCAGCAAGGCAAGCTCATTATAAAAATCTTGAAACTGTAACTGAATTACATTTTTCTGTTATTCAGTTGTAGTGCTTTTCTTAGCACCCCTGACCCCCATACACACACCTTACCTTCCCTCTCCCCTATCAGGAATTGGAATATGAGGAAGAAATATGGTTTAGCATTGCTACTCATTTGCCAGGGTCATGTTTTATGTTTATTTTTTTTCTCTGTTCTGAACTCAATTAAACAGATGCATATCCAAAAAGTGAAATTGTTTATACGTGGAAGAAAGGACCTTTATACTCAGTTGAGGTGCCAGAAGAATCTTCAAGTCTTCTCCAATATGATCTTGTTGGGCAAACAGTTTCAAGTGAAACAATGAAATCTAATACAGGTATTCTACCATATTTTTCTTTAGTCATGTGGCCATTTTATTTAAAAAATATTGTTATAGCCTATCATATACAAATTGATCCATTTTAATTTATATAGGGCATCTTTACTTTGTTTCTGCAAATGATTTAATTCACTGTGATATAAAGGGGTTAATTTACTAAAGGCATATAGACTGTGCAATTTTCAAAGTGCAGTTGCACTCTGCAAGAACAGTTGCTTCAGTGATTAATAGGTGAGCAGAAGCTCTGCTGACTTCCACCATCCAATCACATGCAAGCAAAAATGCTGTTTTTTATTCTTTGCATGTGATTGGGTATTCTTTGCAAAGTGAAGCTTCACTTAAAGTGGTTGTAAAGTCAGAGTGTTTTTTTATCTTAGTGCATTCTGTGCCTTAAGATAAAAAACCTGTGTGCAGCAGCCCCCCCCCCAGCCCCCCCAATACTTACCTGAGCCCCATCTCTTTCCAGCGATGTCCACGAGTGCCTCAGCCATCTGGGACTCTTCTCCTGGCTGAGACACAGTAGCAGCACCATTGGCTTACGCTACTGTCAAAGTCAGTTAGCCAATCAGGAGAGAGAGAGGGGGTGGGCCGAACAGGGGCTCCGTGTCTGAATGCACACAGAGAGCTGTGACTCAGTTTGGGTGCCCCCATACCAAGCTGCTTGCTGTGGGGGCACTCGACAGGAGGGAGGGGCTAGGAGAGATGAAGAGGGACCAAAGAAGGGGAGGATCTGGGCTGCCCTGTGCAAAACCACTGCACAGGGCAGGTAAGTAAAATATGTTTGTTATTATTAGAGAAAAAAATGATACTTTACAATCACTTTACTTTACTAAGCTCTGGCTTAACTTCACTTTGCAAAGTGCACAGTCTATTTATCTTTAGTAAATCAACCCCAAAATGTTCATTCTTACTAGACACTACATTTATTCTTGTATATCATTACACAATAAATAAATCATATTAGAATGTTACCATAATATGTATGTCACTTGATATTTCCACTGTGCATAACATAAGAATGTCATAAGAATAAATGACAATTTTTTTTTTTAGAACTTTTTTTTAGAACTTTCAGGCAATAAATTACATAGGCCCACATTTTCCTAGTTGGTTTACCAGCACACTATTGGTAATGTGTTTTTTTGGAGATGTTCTTCCATATGGTCACATGTCTCCAATATCTTTTTCATGTCGTACACATGAGAAAACATCAGCATTCTTATTGAGCTGGAGCTGTGATGAGCTTGGTTAGACTACCACTGCACAAAGCTGGCAGAAAACATTTTCACTGAACTGAATGACTAAACTAAAATAGTTATATTCAGTAAATGGTATAGTTTTAAAAATAAAACATATAGGGACACAAATATGATTATATAGGATACAGTTGGACACAACTCTGGTGTGACTTTGAAGAGGAGTGTGCCATAGCTATCAGAATTGGGCAAAATATAGTGTACAGTATGAAGCTAAGTTCCTGAAAACTCTGGACTAGGGTATTGGTGTAGCAAAGGGGGCCCAACTGCTGATCACAGTGGAAGCGCTCCCTGAGCATTTCCCCCCTGCTCTTGCCTTTTGATACTATTACAACTAGGGTTGAGCGAACCCGAACTGTAAAGTTTGGGTCCGTACCAGACTTTAGGGTGTTCGGGTCCCGGACCCGAACCCGAACAATTGACTGTATGTTCGGGTTCGGGTCCGGTGTTCGGGGATTTAATGTTGCTTTTTAAAATGTCTTTTAAAAGCACTCGCGGCTATATGAATTGATATTCATATAGCCGCGAGTGCTTTTAATACAGAGAACAGTCATTGAAGTCATTTATTTTTAAAAAGTTAGTCATAAAAAGTGTTTGGGGACCTGGGTCCTGCCCCAGGGGACATGTATCAATGCAAAAAAAAACTTTTAAAAAAGGGCCGTTTTTTCGGGAGCAGTGATTTTAATAATGATTAAATTGAAACAATAAAAGTGTAATATTCCATTAAATTTGGTACCTGGGGGGTGTCTATAGTATGCATGTAAAGGGGCGCATGTTTCCCGTGTTTAGAACTGTCTCTGCAAAAAGTGTCATTCTTTGCAGAAAAGAAAGCTATTTAAAATCACTCGCGGCTATATGAATTGTCGGCTCCCGTAATACAGAGAACAGTCATTCATTGAAAGTCATTCATAAAAAAAAAGTCATTGATAAAAAAAAAAAAAAAAAAAAAAGCGTAGGGGTCTCCCTAAATTCAATAACCAGGCCCTTCAGGTCTGGGATGGATATTAAGGGGGATCCCAGCCAAAAAAAAAAATGGCGTAGGGTCCCCCTCAAAATCCATACCAGACCCTTGAGGTCTGGGATGGATTTTAAGGGGAAACCCAGCCAAAAAACATGGCATGAGGTCCCCCTCAAAATCCATACCAGACCCTTATCCGAGCACGCAACCTGGCAGGCCGCAGGAAAAGGAGGGGGGGACGAGAGTCTAAGACCCCCAAAGCCTCTTGTCCCCAAGTTGATGAGGACAAGGGCCTCGTCCCCACAACCGTGCCCGGTGGTTGTGGGGGTCTGCGGGCGGGGGGCTTATCGGAATCTGGAAGCCTCCTTTAACAAGGGGACCCCCAGATCCCGGCCCCCCCCTGTGTGAAATGGTAAGGGGGTACAAAAGTACCCCTACCATTTCACCAAAAAAGTGTCAAAAATGGTAAAAATGACAGGAGACGGTCTTTCACAATTCCTTTATTAAAATCTTCTTTCTTCTGGTCTTCCTTTCTTCATCTTCTCCTTCCGACATCTTCTTCTTCCTCCGATCCGCTTCTTCTTGGCCTTCTCATCCAGCATCGGTGTCTCTTCTGGGCCGCTCCGCGCAATGGGGGGCTCCCGCTGGGTGAGGCTTCTCTTCGGTATCTTCTTCCACGGCGTCGGTCTCTGAGGCTTCTCTCCGGTATCTTCTTCCAGGGCGTCGGTCTCTTCTTGGGCCACTCCTCGCAATGGGAGGCTCCCGGTGTGTGAGGCTTCGCTTGGGCTGACAGTTCTTTTATAACGGAGGGTGGGGTCACCTGGTAACCCCGCCCCCCTCTGACGCATGGGAACGTCATGGGGACTTCCCTATGGCTTTCCCCGTGACATGAACCTGCCGAACTCAAGTTAACTCAACTCTAATTACAACACAAATGTTTATTTTAGTCACATTTGACTTTTTGTGTTACCATGTCATAGCTTTTCCCAAGCTGCTATGTTCTTTTGTTAAAGTGAAATGTATTATACATCCTTGTCACTATGTGAATTCATGGTCTGATTCGTATGCTGTAAGTTTAACCACTTAATCCAAATTTTTTGCTAGAAAATTACTTATAACCCCCAAACATTATATATTTTATATTAGCAGACCCTAGGGAATAAAATGGCGATTGTTGCAATTTTGTATATCATACTGTATTTGCGCAGTGGTTTTTCAAATGCACTTTTTTGGGGGGAAAAAAATCATTTTTAATGAATAAAAAAAATACAATATATACCCCAATTTTTGGTATAATATGAAATATGATGTTACGGCAAGTACCTAATATGTCATGCTTTAAAATTACACATGCTCGGATGGTGACAAACTTAACCACTTCTGGACCACCGCACGCCGATATATGTCCTCACTTTAAAGAGGAATATCGTTGTTATGGCAGCAGCTAGCTGCCATAACAGTGGTATCCTCTACTTCAGTGGGCGGTTTCCGATAATAGTGGTCTCTGTGGGGGATTCACCGCAAGATCACTTTTAATCGGCGGCGGGAGAGGCCCCCCCCCCATCCCGCCTCTCTCCGGTGCCCTCCTCCGCTTACCAGAGCCGTCAGTAGCGGCAGAGGCAATTGGATGCTTCTCCTTCCTGGGTATGGAGATGAGTGAGGGGAAGATGGTCCCCACCCATCTCCATACTATTGCAGGCAGGAAGCGACGTCAAAATGTCACTTCTGCCCATAGCTCTTAAAGGGCCATTTAAAAAAAAAAAAAATTTAAATGACAATTTTATGTTTATTTTTTCTATTGCATTTTAGTGTAAATATGAGATCTGAGGTCTTTTTGACCCCATATCTCATATTTAAGAGGTCCTGTCATGCTTTTTTCCTATTACAAGGGATGTTTACATTCCTTGTAATAGGAATAAAAATGGCACATTTTTTTTTTAAAAGAACAGTGTAAAAATAAAAAATAATAGGTAAAATAAATAAGGAAAAAAATAAATACATTTTTAAATGCACCCCGTCCCACCGAGCTCGCATGCAGAAGCGAATGCATACGTGAGTAGCGCCCGCATATGAAAACGATGTTCAAACCACACAAGTGAGGTATTGCCATGATCGGTAGAGCGAGAGCAATAATTATAGCCCTAGACCTCCTCTGTAACTCAAAACATACAACCTGTAGAATTTTTTTAAACGTTGCCTATGGAGATTTTTAAGGGTAAAAATTTGTCGCCATTCCAACAATGGGCACAATTTTGAAGCATGACATTTTGGATATCAATTTACTCGGCATAACTATCTTTCACAATATAAAAAAAAATGGGCTAACTTTACTGTTGTCTTGTTTTTTTAATTTAAAAAAAGTGTATTTTTTCCCCCAAAAAAGTGTGCTTGTAAGACCACTGCGCAAACACGGTGTGACAGAAAGTATTTCAACGACCGCCATTTTATTCTCTAGGATGTTAGAAAAAAATGTATAATGTTTGGGGGTTATAAGTAATTTTCTAGCAAAAAAAAAATGTTTTTAACAAAAAAATCTCAGAAAGAGGCTCGGTCGTTAAGTGGTTAAAAAATCTCCATAAGGTGAAGATTTAAACCCCTTTACATTTTTTTTCCTCTTTTTTTAATTTTTACATGTCCCTTTAATTATTTTTTTATCACTTGTATTCCTATTACAAGGAATGTAAACATCCATTGTAATAGAATTAGGGATGACAGATAAAATCAAAGTGCTGAAACTCCAGCAACAAGACCACGTGCATCGTTTAGGAGACATTTACTGTACATGCCGCCTGTGACATCACCGGCGCAAATGCTCTGAAGGAACGGCATACCTGTGCCGTTCCTGTAGAGTCCTATGAGTCCTGTGCCATAAACGGAGGCTCCTGCACGCATGCGCAGAAGCTACATCATTGCGGCTCCGGCCACTCACACAGCAAGAGTCCGTGAACCCGGAAGCCCGGATTAATTTGGCAGGGCCTTCAGTGGTGGCAGTGCACCACTAGAAGGCTTCACATAAGTTTCACATAATGTGCTAGTATGCGATACATACTAGCACATTATGGCATTGCCTTTAAGTTTTTTTTTTTTTAAAACAAGAAAAACACCTGGCGGTTTACTACTGCTTTAACCTCCCTGGCGGTATGATTATGTCTGGAATTTTGTGCTGAAAGCGGTATAATTATTTTGCATGGAAATTTGGCGTTTTTATATTGTAGGCATGCAATTCTTATGAATAACTCACTTAAATCTGTCCAAACCAGAGTCTAGTAGATGTCCCGGGTATGATAAAGTTTGAAACACAAAATCATAAATTATAATAAAATAAAAATATATATAAAAATTATTCAATAATGTAATCAAATCAAAAACACTAAAATTTTCTCAGTTGCAGAATAGTCGCTGTCATTAAATTTAGTGTTTGATGATAAATTTTGATTCTAATTTATTATCGGTGTTTTCTAGCTGGTCTAAAACCACTTTTGACATAAAGGGACACTTTTTGGTTGCTATGGACAATCTCCAGTTTCCAGGCAGAAAAAAATCTATTTATTATATAAAATGACATGCAGGGCACTGGGCAGACCACTAGGGACAAAGGGGATGTGTATTTTTTTTTATACAGTACTGTAATCTGTAAGATTACAGTACTGTATGATTACTGTGTTTTTTTACTTTTTTGAATTTGGCGCCGATCTCCGCTCCCGTGTGTCGTAACGTCGCAGGGAACGGAGATCAGCGGCACTCGGGCACTGTGTGAATCAAGCGAGCAGACAGCTTGCTCACACAATGGGGAGACATTGCAGGATCCAGGGGACAAGGTAAGTAACTTCCCCCTGTATCCTGCAATGCAAGCCCGAGTCTGGCTCAGGGTTACTGCTTTTGGTACTGAAATCTCACCAGCCAGACTCGGGAATACCGCCAGGGGGGTTAAAGGCATGCTTAGGAAAATCAGATTTGGAGGCATTATTATACTAATGCTGCGTACACACGACCGGACTTTGACAGCAAAGGTCCGACGGAACGAATCCGTCAGACAATTCGATCGTGTGTGGGCTCCATCGGACCTTTGCTGTCCAAAAATCTGACGGACTTTAGAAATAGAACATGTTTCAAATTTTCCGCCAGAACACTGCTGGACCCAGTTCCTATCGAAAAAATCTGTTCGGAATCTATGAACTTCCTTATTTTAGTCCGGTCGTACGTCATCATGTTCGAATCCGTCGGACTTTGGTGTGATTGTGTGTGGCCAAGTCTGTTCATTCGGAAAGTCCGTCGGAACTCTGCCGAAAGTCCGTCGGGAAGACCGTCGAACCTAGTCCATCGAAAAGTCCGGTCGTGTGTACGCGGCATTAATATAACTTTTCCCATCACATCAAGAGAACAGAGTTTCATTAAGTTTTACACAATTTCTGAACAAGATGCATTAGGAATTGTTCTTTATTTAGATTGAAAGACATGGAAGATAGTATATATTAACCAAAGTTGAATGAGAATACTCATATTACATTTGGGCTAGAACTATCAACTGCCATCTCAAGATTGTTGATAGCCTGAACCACTTCAGCCCCGGAAGGATTTACCCCCCTAATGACCAGGCCATTTTTTTGCGATACGGCACTGCAACGCTTTAACTGACAATTGTGCATTATATTAAAAACAAATTTGTGGGGAAATTTTTTTTTTTTCCCCACAAATATAGCTTTTTTTTGGATTTATTTGATCACCTCTGCAGTTTTAATTTTTTCGCTAAATTTTGAAAAAAAAACAATATTTTTTACTTTCTGCTATAATACATATCAAAAAAAAAAAAAAACAAATTTATTCATAAGTTTAGGCCAATGTCTTCTTCTACATATTTTTGGTAAAACAAATCCCAATAAGCAAATATTGATTGGTTTGCGTAAAAGTTGTAGCGTCTACAAAATAGGGTCAAGGTTGAAAAAAGTCCATCAAGTCCAACCTATGTGTGTGATTTTATGTTAGTATTACATATTATTAGAGGCAGCATTTTCTTAGTTAGACATATATGTTATACAGTACTTACCTGCTATGTGCAGTGGTTTTGCACAGAACAGCTCCAATTCTTCTCTTCTTGGGTCCCCTGCTGGAACTCCTAGCCCCTCGATACTACCAAGTGCCACTCAAGTAGGCTCACTACCAAAAAAACTTTTGGTGGTATCTATCCACTTCAGCCCTGGGAGGTTTAACCCACTTCCTGACCAGGCCATTTTTTGCTATACGGCACTGCGTCGCTTAACTGACATTTGAGTGATCACGCGACACTATAACCAAATTAAATTGATGTATTTTTTTCCCACAAATAGAGCTTTCTTTTGGTGGTATTTGATCACCTCTGCAATTTTTATTTTTTGCGCTATAAACAAAAAAAGACCGACAATTTTGAAAAAAGAAAATGTTTTACTTGCTGCTATAATACATATCCAAAAAATAAAAATAAAAAAAAAATTCTTCAATTTAGGCCAATATGTATTGTGCTACTTATTTTTGGTACAAAAATCCCAATAACTGTATATTGATTGGTTTGCGCAAAAGTTATAGCGTCCACAAACCACGGGATATATTTAATTAATGGTAGCGATCTGCAATTTTTAGCAGGACTGCGGACAAATCTGACACTAAGTGACACTTTTTAGGGACCAGTGAATCCAATACAGTGATCAGTGCTAAAAAAAATTCACTGATCCCTGTATAAATGACACTGGCAGGGAAGGGGTTAACACTAGGAGGCAATCAAGGGTTTAAATGTGTTCCCTTAACAGATTTGGCATCCTTCCTTCTGGCTGTCAGCAACTGTGGGGGGAGTGGATTCACTAAAGGAAAAGAGAGATCGTGATTCAGCTTGACTGAAACACGAGCTCTGACTTTTCCTCCCTGACAGATCAGCAGTGTGCTTTGTGTGGCAGTGTGGCACACCACTGATCCATCTCTCCTGTTAATGATCGGCAGGTCGTGGCGCCCATCGTGGCAGCCGGACCCGCTGATTGGCTCCCGCTGTGTCCCCTAAACCACGTGCACAAAATCACGTGCAGGTACGTGATTTTGCTCACCCTGGCCACCCTTCTACAGTAAATGTACGTGGGGCATTCCGGAAACGGTTAATCACCACTGTTTTCTTTTGCTAGATAAACAAAAAAAGACTGGAAACTTAGTTTCCATTATAAAGTTTTGCAAATAAGTAATTTTTCTTCTTCACTTATAAGGCTGCATTGATGTGCACCGATGAGTCGGCACTGGTGGGCATGGATGAGGCAGTGATGATGGGTACTGATAAGCTGCACTGATGGGCACTGATGAGGAGGCACTGATGAGGCAGCACTGATGGACACTGATGGGCACTGATCAGCTGTACTGATGGTACTGATTTATAAGCTGCACTGATGAGGCTGCCCTGATCAGTGCCCTGATTATAAGTGTAAGCAATGTATTGTCAGGCTTGCCAGTTATCAGCACTCCCTTCCTCACACAGAGGCAGCGTGTGAGGAATGGATTGCCGTTAACTGGCAAGTCTGTTTACGTGTGACCAGCTGGGATTGGACACCGGTAATCACATGGCAAAGGGCCACTGTGACTAGCCCTTTACTGTGATCAGCTGTGACCAAAAGGCACAGCAGTCACAGTGCATGCCTGATGTGGGCCCCAGGGGGCATCCATGGAAGCCCTCACAGAAGTGGAGTTCCATGCTGTAGCCATCTTTTGGCTAAAGAATGTGTGGGAAGCTGTCATTTTACAGAGATTTCCTGGTAGAAAGTTGAAAAAAACTGTGTTGAATGCAAAAAGGAAATATATCTAAAGTATACAGAAACCAAGTTACTAAGATCTAAAATAAGCATTAACATAGTAATATTATGTCAAAAGTTTAATATTTTTATATCCATAGCTTTAATTAAAATAATACTTCAAAGTCCTTGTTTAAACATTTCCTGTTAAAGTATGACAATGCTATGTCCCTGTCATCTAATTGTAAATTTTATAATAATGCACCTAGGGAAAAATAATTATTTGAGAGAGTACAACATGTTAACCCCTTCCCTGTCAGTGTCATTAGAACAGTGACAGTGCATATTTTTTAGCATTGATCATTGTAATATTGTCACTGGTCGCTAAAAAGTGTCAAAAGTGTTAGTTAGAGGCCCGATTCTCCTACGCAATATTGCAGTCCCGCTATAAGTCGTACAAAGTTAAAAATAAATGAATAAAAATATCACATAGTTTGTAGACCCTATAACTTTTGCACAAACCAATCGATATACGCTTATTGGAATTGTTTTACCAAAAATATGTAACAGAATATATATTGGCCTAAATTGATGAAGACATTTGATTTTTAAAACTTTTTTATTGGATATGTTTTATAGCAGAAAGTTAAAAATGTAAATGTATTTTTTCCAAATTGTTGTTCTTTTTTGTTTATACACACAGCAGCAATGGCTGGCTCCTAAGTGGTGACCACTGGTCAAGATGAGACAGTGACTTGGTCAGGATCCAGACCACGACCTTGGTCAGGATCCAGATTGCAGCAATTTAATGATTTGGAGCACCACTTAGGGCTCTCATGAGTGCACCATGCCATCTTAAAAAATGTGGAGAACATTCCAAAGTGTGAACTACAAAGTAGTTGAACATGGGGACAAGGTGCTTTGGGGGGTGACTCCAAAGCACCCTCCCCATGTTGAGGGAATGTTGCCTGGTATGGAATGTTGCCAGGCGCTCTCTCATCCCCCCTCTTTTCCTGCGGCATGCCAGGTTGCGTGCTTGGATAAGGGTCTGGTGTGGAATTTGGGGGGGACCCCTACTCCATTTATTTTTTATTTTGACATAGGGTTCCCCTTAATATCCATACCAGACCTGAAGGGCCTGGTATGGATTTTGGGGGGACCAACGCGCAATTTTTTTTTACATTTTGTCTCGGGGTTCCCCATAATATTCATACCAGACCCAAAGGGCCTGGTAATGGACTGGGGGGGGGGGGCATGCTGTTTTTTTTTTAATGATTTGTATCTATATTGCCGAGACGCGACAAGTTATTACAGCCGCAATCAGTTTTTAAATTACTTTTTTTCCTTTAGAAATGTAATTTTGCTGTGGTACTGTTCTAAACACTGGAAAACTGTGCCACTTTACAGACATACTAAGAACACCCAATGTTTGAGTCGAACTTACGTTCCACTCGAACATCGGGCTCATCCCTATTCCCCACTCTCCATTTTCAACCTAGATTGGAATATGGGGCATCTATCCATTTTTTCCATATTTTCAGAAATTTTAAAGATGCATTACATTGAAGATAAGTATATTTCTCAAATAGTACATGTGTATCCGTTTACTTTACCCATTCCCCAAGGGTAGGAGGGTTTGATGAAATCCATTGAGAGGCTTTTAATTTACACACCAGAAAAAGCATTCTCATTATGGCCACTGTCTCATCATATACTAAATTGTTAGAAATTATATACACAAGAAGACACAGGACAGGATCAGGAGTAAGTGAGATGTCATATATGGAATTTATCGTATCTATCACATCTTGCCAATATTGATGCAGTTTTGGGTATCTCCAAAACAAATGTACAAAAGAGCCAGAAGATGTCACACATCTTGGACAATCAGAATTCTCCCTTCTACCTACTCTATGTAGCAACTCTGGGGTACGATACGCCCTGTACAAAATAAAAAGTTTGGTCATTCTATGTGTTCAGGATATCAACACAGGCTGAACATTCTTCATTATTTGGTCCCATATTTCTTCTAGATCCACATCAATATCCATCTCCCATTTTTTACTACATGAAATCGGAAATTTAAGAAGTTCAGATAATAAATTCATATATACTTTAGAGAGTCCCTTTGTGTTGTTTGCTTGTACTACACTGTTCAAGACAGGGATTTTGTAAAAGGGGACGATCGGGGCCATACCTTGTTTTTTTAAAGCGTGTCTTAAATTAGGTATTGAAAAAAAACACCTTTTATCCAAACCATAGTCAGTACAAAGCTGCTGATAAGTTTTCAGCACTCCATTGGAGTACAATTGCATCAAGTTAGTAATCCCTGCACATTCCCATCTAGGAAATTCTTCCAAGTAGTAAACTTCAGAAAATGCCCTATTCGACCATAACGGAGTATATCTACTGTATGTCCCAGAATACCCAATAATGTTTTGGTAGACTGCCAGACCTTATATATCAGATGAAATGTAGGGTAAGTATATTGATTAAAGGGTAAAATAGAAGAATCAAGAGAGAGTAATGGATTGCTGTTATCGAATAAGGTGCTAAGTATATCAAAAGTAGAACCCCTGAGTTTCCCAACCCGCAAGATGTTGAAGTTGAGCCGCCAGGAAGTATATCCTAGGATATTGTAGATATTCATATTTAATTCTAGCCGGCTTATTCCACCATATCAAGCTCCGTAAGATCGTACCAAATCTCTTGAAAATTTTCTGCAGAATCCAGCAAGGCAAATTATGTAAATAATACAATAATTGTGGCATCCATATCATTTTCAAGAGATTGGCATGACCAGCCACAGAAAGTGGCAGCTTACACCAAACTTAATTTTGAGATCTAAATTTCTGAAGTAATGGTAGAAAGTTTTGGGAGATATATTCCTTAGGTTGGGGAGAGATAATCACCCCCAGGTATTTAATCTCTGCATCCACCCTAAGTTGTGATACTGTGGGGGGAGGGGGTCCCGGAGAGCGTCCAATGGCAGCAGTACTGACTTATTCCAGTTAATCCCAAGACCAGAAAAGACACCAAACTTTTCTATAGCGGACACTGCAGCAACCATCGATTCCTGAGTGTCAGCTAAATATAGCAAGATATCATCTGCATACAGAGCTATTTTGTCCTCATGTTTACCTCTGTGGAAGCCTCTCACCCCCTCCATTTGCCTCAACATAACTGCAAGGGGTTCTATCACTATTGAAAACAGGGTTATAGTGCGCACTCTTGTCTAGTACCTCAGGAGAGATTAAAGGGGTCTGACAAATTCCGTTAACTCTTATAAAGGCCTTAGGTGTTCTATATAGGTGCTTGACCCAGTTGCAAAAAATTTTGCCAAAGACAAAACGTTTAAGTACTTCCCATATATAACACCATATACTGTCAAACTCCTTGGCAGCATCTAAATACAGCAAAACTCTACAAGTTAAGTTATCAACAGGAGTTTGTATGTTTAAAAAGGTACGTCTTACATTTATAGCAGTTGAGGAGTTGGGCATAAAACCTGTTTGATCTGTATGAATAATCGATTTGATAACTCTCTTTAATCTATTGGCCATAATCTTAGCTAGTAATTTAATATCAGTATTAAACAACGATATTGGCCTGTAAGAGTCGGGAGATAGCGCGTCTTTCCTTTTCTTAGGTATAACTACGATTACTACCCCTGTCATAGACAGAGAAGAACAACCTTCCCTTAGAGCAGCATTAAAGGTCTGTAGCATAAGGGGTAAAAGTGTTTTACCATATTGGCTATACACCTCATTGGGGATACTGTCTATTCCAGGGGCTTTTCCTTTAGGAAGAGTCACCACAACAGCTTCCAATTGCTCTATAGTAATTGGAACATTCAGCATACATTTATCAGAATAGGACAGAATAGGAAGGTTAATGTCATCTAAAGCCCCATACACACGGTCGGATTTTCCAATGGATTCTGTCCTATCGGACAATGCTGTCGGAAATTCCGACCGTGTGTAGGCACCATCGGACATTTTCCATCGGATTTTCCGACGGACAAAGTTCTATCTCCTGGCTCTCAAATTTTCCGACAACAAAGTCCGATCACACTAATTCCGATCGTGTGTAGCTTAGTCCGACGGTCAAAGTGCTACGCATGCTCAGATCACATTACAAGTACAAAGCTATTGGCTACTAGCCTCTACGTAGTCCCGTCGTAGGCAACAACCTGGCCCCCCAGTTCAGAATGATCAGATTTTCCGACAACTTTGTCCGACCGTGTATATGCAACACCAGTGTCGGACTAAATCCGTCGGAAAAAATCCGATGGATTTTGTGGTCGGATTTTCTGACCGTGTGTACAGGGCATAAGAATTTAGAAAGATCAGCATTTGCATAAGTGACTCTTGAACTATATAACTCCTGGTAACATTTTTAAAAATCTTGTGTTTTAGTACAAAGTGTCCCGTTTTTTTCTTTTTTTTGTTATAAAGGTTTTTATTAAGGTTGTAAATAACATAACAAGGATAAATGAGAGCGGACACAGCTACGAAATGCAATAGACATCAAGACAATAACAATTGTAAGATATGGTTCAGCAAACCAACAGTAGTAAACAGTGTTAACCTGTGCAGAGTATAAAGTACACAGGTTAGTTGCTATAAGTACATTTAGGTTTGAGTATTATTTCCTGTCGAGTAAAGTTAAGTATATATATCTTGTATTGGGGTAGATCAAGCGATTTCGGTATACACGTAGTTAGTCGATGGTACTAAAGTACGGGTAGAGGAAAATGGTATGAGAGTGTTCATAACCGCGGTTGGTAGGGGGTAATAGTACTGTGATGTAAGTTTATGGCGTAGGTAGGGGGAGTATTCATCATCAGCTTTTATAAATGTAAAAAGGGGTATACAGGGAAGGTTGGACTTAGCTTATGTTCTTTAGGTTGTGGTTCACATTTGTGTCACCACAGCTCCAACTAGTAAATCAGGTAAGGATTCTAGAATATTCATCAGTTGTTCGGAAGTGTAACCAGCATGACCATGTTTGAGTAAATTTGAAAGGAGTATCTCTTGCCTGGTGGATTAATTCTTCCATTTCTGCGTTTCTGTTAATACGTCGGAACCAGTCTTTCAAGGAGGGTGGTTCCGAGGATTTCCATTTGGCGGGAACACACATATTTGCCGCCATGAGCATATGCATGGGTAAAGATCAAAGGTAGGAGCGTTTAGGTGGGGTTGAAAGGTGTAGTAAAAGTTGCGCTGGGGAGTATTCTAGGGTGTGGGTGGTAATTTGTTGGGTAAGTTTATGTACCTCTGTCCAGTATGGCTGGATTTTGGGGCAGGACCACCATATGTGCAACAATGATCCAGTATCTTTTTCACATCTCCAACAGAGTGGGGAGATTGTTGGGTAGATGCGATGTAATATTATGGGTGTTCTATACCACCTTGATAGTAATTTAAAAGCGTTTTCTTGGGCAGGGGCAGTTTAGTGAACCTTTGTGGACAATTGTGTAAATGTTCTCCCAATCTCTGTCAGACAGGTTAATGGAGAGATCCTTTTGCCAATGATTGTTGGCCCAGTTATCTGTAAAATGTTGACTTGGAAATAGTAGGTTGTATGTGAACGATGTAAGGTGTCTCTGGGGTTCTTTTTTAATACACATTTCTTCAAAAGGAGACAGTTGTCTCGACCATTCCGCGGTCTTAGCAGTGGTAATGAGAAAATTTCTAATTTGAACATATGTCCAAAATGGGAGTTTGTCAGCAGGTAGTTTAGTCGTTAGGTTGGAATATGAAAGTAGGTGGTTGTTTTCAAAGAAGTGTTCGGCTGTAACGTTGGTGTGTGGCCAAAGTTCTGCTAGGAAGGAAGAGTGCATTCCTGGTGTAAAGTCTGGGTTCAGTCTGAGTGGAGTCATAGGTCCTATATGCAAGGAGATTTGGTATTTGGAACAAGTATGTCAAAGTGTGGATAGTCGGGGAAATTATAGGATGGGATGAATATATGGGCGGGACGTGGTGTGGATGTAGCCATGGGGTTTGGGACACTGGAATAGGAGCTATAGAGTTTTCTAATCAGACCCAGACTTTGGTGGCAGAGTGGATATTACAGTCGATAATTCTCATAAGGTTGCAAGCTAGGTAATATTTTTTGATGTCTGGTAAGCCCAGACCTCCTTTGAGTTTGGGGGAGGTGAAATTCTCATAGCTCAGTCTGGGTCTCAGTGTGCCCCAAATAAAATCTGTGCATAATTTGCGATATGTTGCAAAAAATGTGTTCGGGAGTTTAATCGGTATGGTCTGAAAGAGGTATAACACTCTTGGTAGAATATTCATTTTAATTATGGCAGCTCTGCCAAACCAGGAAAAGACTCCCACAGACCATTGCTTTAGGTCTTGGGTTATATTTCGAAGAAGGGTCATGTAATTCGCAGAGTATAAATTTGTAAGGGAAGTAGGTAGTTGAATGCCTAGGTACGTAATACTATTGCTCCATTTAAAAGGAAAGTTATTTTGGCATTGCGTACATTGTTCCATGGGTAGAGATATATTTAAGGCATTGGATTTTGCAAAGTTTATCTGGAGGTTAGATAGTTCTTTGAAGTGTGCGAGGATTTTAAGCAGGTTTGGAATGGATGTCAATGGTTCCGAGAGGAATAGAAGTATATCGTCTGCGAAAGCAGCCATTTTAAATGTGTGTCCCTTTATATCCGGGTTTTCTCTAACACTTCGTAGAAGTGGTTCCAGTGTGAGAACAAAAAACAGAGGGGACAATGGACATCCTTGATTGGTGCCACTCGTGATCGAGAAGGCATTTGATAGGTGGCTATTGACTCGAACTCTTGCCGTGGGAGCGGAGTATAGCATTAGGATAAAGTTTAGCATTCGAGTGGGAAGGCCTATGGAGGTTAGCGTTGCTGTCATGTAGTCCCAGGCCACTCTATCGAATGCCTTCTCCGCGTCTAGGGATAGGAGAAATCCTTTACGTTGTTGAGATGTAAGCCAATGGTGTATGTTTTGTTTTTTAAGCATATTATCCCTTGCTTCTCTACCAGGGATAAACCCTACTTCATCGGGGTGGATAAGATTAGGGAGTAAGGGGAGGAGTCGGTTGGCTAATATTTTGGTGTACCATTTAAGATCCACATTTAAGAGTGATATAGGTCTATAGTTTGTTACTAGTGTCTTTTCCTGGTTTGGGAATGACCGTGATGTGTGCTGTCAATAAGTCTCGAGGGGGAGTAGTGTAGGATGCGCAAGCGTCAAAAGAAGAAACTAAGAGAGGGGTCAGTAAATGTGCGAAAGTTTTATAGTAACCAACAGTCAGTCTATCCGGTCCTGGGCTTTTACCTGTTTTCATTAATTTTAGTGCGGCGTCAGCCTCCTTCCTTAGTTAGGGGTGTGTCTAGTGCATGAAAAGAAGATTCTGAGATCGGGGTAGGGCTGTATTGACGTAGAAAGTCAGTGATTAGTTGTTTTCTTTGAGAAGGATGTTGAGTTGTAGATGGCTCAGAA
Organism: Lithobates sylvaticus; assembly: GCA_028564925.1. NCBI lineage: Eukaryota > Metazoa > Chordata > Amphibia > Anura > Ranidae > Lithobates > Lithobates sylvaticus. Next base: position 237,067,887 of record CM053029.1, read on the forward strand.
AGGTTATATAATTTGGTAGTCCACAAATTGTTTGGCTATATCCGGTGTGGAAGTTATTTTGCGCCCTTATCGAGTCTGTAAGAGAGTGTATTGTATTTTTAGCTTTTTTGGATTGAAGGGATCTCGCTAATAATTTGCCTGCTTTGTTGCCAAATTAATAGAAGGTTTTTTGGGTAAGGATGTATTTGCATCTAATTTGTTTTCCTAGTAATTCTAACATTTCTTTCCTGGCTTGGATCAGGATATTCAATGTGGTTAGCACTCTAGTACATTTGTGTGTTTTTTCTAGATGCCTAATTCTGTTGGAAACGTCATTGAAGTGTTTTCGTGCTTCTTTTTTTCCATTTAGCAGCTGCTGAAATGAAGATTCCTCTCACTACACATTTGTGTGCTTCCCAGTTTATAAGAAGGGACGTATCAATTGCTTTGTTTTCTGCAAAATATTGTGTAATGCTGTGTTCAACTTCCAAAGATATCGCTGGGTCAGTGAGAAGGGATGGGTCCAATTTCCAGGAACTCGAGTTAGAGTGAGTGGCGGGATATGCTATCGTTAGTGAGATTGGGTGATGGTCTGAAATAATCATTGGGTCAATAGATGCGTGTTTAAGGATAGGAAGGTCATTTTGTGAGATGAAGAGGTAATCTATTCTAGAATATTTATTGTGTGGTTCCGAATAAAATGTATAATCTTTCGTGTCTGGGTATAAGGTGCGCCACGCGTCGTGAAGTAGGATGGCTTGGAGCTGAGTATTTTTCGCTCTTAGAGCAGTGTATGGAAGTGCTGAGGTGCTAGTGGATGTGTCAAGCAAAGGGTATAGGGGGACGTTGAAGTCTCCTCTCAGTATCAAGGTGCCTTCATGGAAATCCGTCAGTTTTTGGATGGTGTTAGGGAAGAAAGAGAATTGGTTATTGTTCGGGGCATATAGATTTCCTAAGGTAAGTATTTTACCCTTGTAGGAACATTTTAGGAAAAGGAACCTGCCTTCTTTTCAAGTATCGTGGTAGTAACTTGAAGGGGGCAGTTTTTTTGAAATTAAAATGGAAACCCCTTTGGATTTCGAGACCGTGTTTGTTGAATGATAGGCTGTGGGGTAATAGTGATTGTGTAATTTCGGAATTGAGTCGGTAAGGAAATGAGTTTCCTGTAGAAACAGAATATCTGCTTTACTTTTCTGCATGGTGAAGAGTAATTGTGTTATTTTTTCCGGAATATTTAGTCCCTTAACATTCAGTGAGCTGATTTTGAGTTGGTCAAGGTTGGTTGCATTGGGTCTTGAGGCCATTGTGAGAGTGGTGTATTAGCTATGAGTTTGTGTGATAATAGATCGTAGGAGCTGTGGTGAGTATGAGGGGTAGTCTTGGTAGTTAGCATGAAGGAGAAGTTATAGTGGTTGATGTGGTCTGCAGAAGTTTGGTTTATGCAAGTAAGGGGGGGAAAGGGGGAAGGGGAGAGTAACTGTAGGAATGGAATATAGTACTCGGAAGGTTTGGGGAAATCCGACAACAGTTGAGATCCTGCTTACCTGTCCCAGAGGAAAGGGTGTGAGTCGGAAGAGGTTAGCGGCGTTTGGTAGTAGTGTTCTTTAACCTGTAGCCGACCGCCCACTGTCAATTGACGGCGGAGCGGTGCGGCTCTTGTGGCGGGCTGCCGTGATATGACGTCGCTCGCATTTTTGCCACTAGGGGGCGCGCGCGCGGAAGGAGGTGCGCGCCCGCCGCGTCGCTGGGGACCCGATGCGCGTGCCCGGTGGCCGCGATGTCCGCCGGGCACCTGCGATTGCCCAGTAACTGAGCAGGACCTGGATCTGTGTATGTAAACACACAGATCCACGTCCTGTCACTGGAGAGGAGATCGATGGTGTGTCCCTTGTACATAGGGACACCGATCGGTCCCCTCCCCCAGTCAGTCCCCTCCCCCCACAGTTAGAATCACTAACATAGGGAACATATTAACCCCTGCAGCGCCCCCTAGTGTTAACCCCTTCCCTGCCAGTCACATTTATACAGTAATCAATGCATTTTTATAGCACGGATCGCTGTATAAATGTGAATGGTCCCAAAAATGTGTCAAAAGTGTCCGATATGTCCGCCGCAATGTCGCAGTCATGATAAAAATCGCAGATCGCCGCCATTACTAGTAAAAAAAAAAAAATAATAATAAAAATGCTATAAATCTATCCCCTATTTTGTAGACGCTATAACTTTTGCGCAAACCAATCAATATACGCTTATTGCGATTTTTTTTACCAAAAATATGTAGAAGAATACGTATCGGCCTAAACTGAGGAAAAACTTTGTTTAAAAAAAAAATTGGATATTTATTATAATAAAAAGTAAAAAATATTATGTTTTTTCAAACTTGTCCCTCTTCTTTTGTTTATAGCGCAAGAAATAAAAGCCGCAGAGGTGTTTAAATACCACCAAAATAAAGCTCTATCTGTGGGGAAAAAATGATAAAAAATTTATTTGGGTACAGCGTTGCATGACCGCGCAATTGTCATTCAAAATGCGACAGCGCTGAAAGCTGAAAAATGGCTTGGTCAGGAAGGAGGTGTTCGTGCCTGGTAGGCAAGTGGTTAAATGGAGAAAGAGCCAAAGCTAGAGCCACTTTGTGAGAAGTGGTTTGGATGAAGAGAAGTGTTAATACGGAGTAACCATCAAACCTGTAGCCTGTTTTAGTAGAGTTGATAATGTCTGCGAGGAACAGTGGAGAAGAGTAAGTATGTGGGGTTATAGTCACATTTATGAATGTGTACGGGGGAAGAATCATGTGTACATGTGTACATTACATCTTAGAATAGATTGGGTTGTGTATAATGTTTAGACACAAATTAAAAAAATCTTTCTGTTAGAGCGTGCTGGATTGAGGAAGGACTTTTAGCAGTTTTTAATACAGTAAGTTTTTATTAATTTTTCAGAACAATACAGTGTACAATTAAACATTGTACGTCGCGCAACGACGTTGAGGATATCAGAAAAGTTGGGTTGAACAATCAAACACTTGTTCAGTAGCATAAATCAAACAGTATGTAGTATAAACAATTAACATGTAGAAAAGTCGAACAAGGGGAAATATTTTCAGGTATAACAACCTGACCACTCGAGTGGCACCCCAAACGGGTTCATTAGTGCCACAGGAGTGGACCGGTGCAAGTGTGGATACAAAAATTCAGTAGTAGTTTGGTGTATATAATTTGGCAGTCTAGGTGAAAGAGAGGGTAAGGAGGGTCCAGTAGTGTTGCTCGGTCAAGAGTAAGTCGTCGGTCTATGTATTGAAGTCATTAAGAACTAGTAGCAGCTGATGTCCAGTTAGTCCAGGGTTGCCATTGGAGGGCTGTTTTGGTGGATTGAGTGTTGTTGGATGCCGTCACTGTTTCGTAGCTGTGATGTAGGTTTACCAAGTCAACAACTTGGGATAATGTCAGTGCGGCATCAGATTTCCAGTGTCTGGTAATGTTAAGTCTTGCTGCAAGAAGAATGTGTGTTGTCGTGTATCTTGAGGGGCAGGGAAGGTCTTCAACAGTTAGATTAAGGATTGCAAGTGCCGGTGACGGAGGGGTTACGCGTTTGGAAATATTCGTGATGAGCTGGAATATGCTATTCCAGTAGTTTTGTAGTTTGGGGCAGGCCCAGAAAATGTGGAGCATATCTCCAAAGTTTGAATTGCACCTCCAGCAGGTGGAGGGTGTACGTGGGTCAAAGGAGGATAGTTTGGACGGTGTGAGGTACCACCGTAGTGAGATTTTCTGTGTGAGTTCCCATAGGGCAGCACATTTAGTGGACTTGTAGATAGACTTGAGTGCACTTTGCCATTGAGAATCAGAGAAGGTGATTGCGAGGTCTGTTTCCCATCTGTGATGAGGGTCAAGTTTGATAAAGTCGGTTTTACTGTGTAGTTGGTTGTAGAAATGGGATATGCCTCTAGTTCTAGAGGTGGGGTTGGTAAGGTAGTCCCAGGATTTAACATCAACAGTGTATAGGGGGAGTGATATAGTGTGCAGGCAGTGTTGTATACGCAAATAATTAAAGTGTTCCGAGATAGGGAGGTCGTATTCAATCTGAAGTTGTGGGAAAGGTTTGAGGTGATCGACTTGGATGAGGTTCTGTAGGGAACGGATCCCTTTGAGAGTCCAGCTCGCGGTTGGTAGGTCTGGCGATAAAAATGATAAGGTACCGAGTGGAATATTAAATTGGGGGGCGGGTGGGGAAGGGTTTGGTAGAGCTGTCAGTTTTTTCCAAGCGTAAGCCGAGGCTTTCATGGTTGGAGGGATGGAGGTTGGGATTGGAGTGCCTAGGGGGGTGCTCATGAGCCAGTCTTTTAGGTTGGGTCGAGTGAGAGTGAAGCATTCTAATTGCGTCCAAGACGAGCTCGGACCGGGTTGAAACCATTTGGGCAATTGGGCTAGAATGGCGGACAGGTAGTAATCCTCAAAATCTATGGAGCCCACTCCACCTGCAAGTTTGTGTTTGATTAATTTCTGGTGTGCGCACCGCGGCTTTTTATTTTTCCATAGAAATTTGTTGAAGATGGTTCGAAGGATTCTAAAAAAGGAGGAGGGGAGTGGGACGGGAAGGGTTCTGAAGAAATACAGTATTTGGGGAAGACAGATCATTTTAAAGGCTGCTAGCCTGCCAGACCAAGAGAGTTCGTGTTGCGCAATCGATTGGGATGTTGATTGAATAGTTTGTAGGAGTGGCAGGAAGTTGCATGAGTATAGATGCCTGAGCGTTCTTGGTAGTGTGATTCCTAGGTAGGAGATGTGTTTGTCTGCCCATGTATACGAATATTGTAGTTGTAGTAGGTTTCTGATGGTAGCATCAATGTGGATGTCGAGTATGAAAGATTTAGTAGTGTTCACCTTATAATATGAAATTGAGCTAAACCAGGTTAACAACTTTTGTACTTCGACCAGGGAAGAAGTCGGGTTAGTAAGAATTAGAATGACATCGTCAGCAAATAAACTGATTTTGTGGGAGATTGGACCGACTTGGAGACCCGAGATAATGGGATTAGAGCGGACATGTTCAGCCAAGGGTTCCATGAGTAAGTTGAATATAAGGGGGGATAAGGGGCATCCCTGGCGTGTGCCATTGGTGATGGGGAACGGACGTGAAAGCATGCCTTCAGTGAAGACTTGGGCTTCAGGGTTAGAGTACAATGCCATAATGGCGTTTAGTATACGGCCTTCGAATCCGAATTTCCGGAGGGTAGTTCGGAGGTATGTCCAATGGACTTCTCTGCGTCCAGGGATAGAAGCAGAGAAGGTGTTCCTGTAGAGTCAGCATGGTGTATGATATTGAGCATCCGTCTGGTAGCATCTGAGGCTTGTCTGCCTTTTGTGAAACCTGTCTGGTCGTTATGTATAAGGGTGGGCATGATCTGGAGTAGTCTCGTAGCTATTGTTTTTGCATAAATTTTGAGGTCAAGGTTGAGCAGGGAGATTGGGCGGAAGTTTTAGGGGACATTCGACTCCTTCCCTGGTTTCGGTATTGTTATTACAAGAGCATTTAAGTATTCTTTAGAGAATCCAGAAGAGGAGGCAGCGTTGTTGAAAAGTTCAGTCAGGTGTTGTAGTAGTTGGGGAGAGTATTGTTTATAATATTCTCCCGATAGCCCATCTGGGCCCGGTGCTTTTCCCGTAGGAAGGGAGTTGATAGTCATCTGTATTTCTTGGTCTGTGAACGGGGCGTTGAGGGCCAGTAGTTGTTCTGAAGTCAAAGTGGGTAGGTGTAGGTGTTGTAGAAATTTGTCAATCTCATGTTGGGAAGGTTGAGGAGTGTTTGGGTCTCGGTTTAAATTGTAGAGGTCGCCATAGTAGGTGCTAAATGCGTCAGCTATATCTTGTGGATTGTGCAGGGGTATGCTTGTATGTGGGTGTAGGAGTTGGGAAATTTTGGTCTTTGCGCGTCTGCCTTTGAGTCGTTGTGCGAGGTATTTCCCCGCTTTGTTGGAGGTAGAGTATGTGGTCACTTTTAGTTTTTTGTGGAGAAATTCTTATGAGTGGAGTAGTAGGGTTCTGAGTTCCTGTCTTAATGTCAGTAGTTGGTCAGCTAGTGTGTCTTTGGGATTACGTTTGTGGTTTGATTCTAATGCGGCTATTTGGGCCGTTAGTTCGTCTAAACGCTGCGTCCTCTTCTTTTTGTGGAGAGAGCTTAGTTTGATCAGCATCCCCCTTATGAAGGCTTTATGAGCACTCCACACCACGCTAGGGTCAGACACCGTGCCTTTGTTGAGTGAAAAAAAATCTGTGATATGGTTAGATATCTCTGGTATGGAATTCAATATGCCTGAAAAATCACACCCCATGCTACAATGGGAATCAGATCTGAACGTTTCATTCTCCCCCGAACAATGGGATACCATCTTTGAAAACTTACATAAATGCACCAAAACTACCACCATCAGGGAATCTGCTACCAAACTACTCTATAGGTGGTATCTTACCCCTGCCAAACTAAATTCATTCTACCCTTCAACATCTCCACTCTGTTTCAGGGGATGCCCTACACATGGGACACTTTTACATATATTTTGGGACTGCCCCCAACTTAAAAACATCTGGCACAATGCCAATCTCATGATTGATCGAATCTCAGGTAGAAAGATCCCACTAACACCACAAATGTGCCTCTTATTCTCCCCCATACAAGATATACCAATAGCCAGTTCTAGATTAATCCACACTCTATTTAGTTCTATCCACTGGACCATAGCTTTCAACTGGCGTTCACCCAATATACCATGGCCTCAGATTCTCAACCGTATGGCAAACATAAAACTATCAGAACGAATACACCACACGCTATATGACTCCATGCATATATACCAAAAAAAATGGGCTCTATGGGATTCCTCACTACTGGATAATGTCCACTAATGTTATTTCACTTTAGCACATCCATGGACCCATCTACGCAAATGTTATTTAAACTGATAATTGAACGTATGTATCCTGCCGCATGATATGTCTTCTCTCAACTATAATGTATTATCTAACTGAATCCTTCACTTGTATGTTTTCCACCACTGTCAAAATCTTGTTATATGACCTTACTCATAATAAAAACCGTTTGTAAACAAAAAAAAAGATATCTCTGGTATGTAATTGCTGTGCTGGATTATATAGTTGTTCACACGCCAGAGGTAGGTATTGCGTTGGAGCTTGGAATCATCTATAGTAATTGTAAGTGGGGCGTGGTCCGACCATGTCGTGGTGTGGATCTCAGAACTGGAAATTTTTTGCAGGAGCCATTTATCAGACAAGAAAAGATCAATTCTTGAGTACGATCGATGCCTGGGAGATAAAAAGGTATAGTCACGTTCGGAGCCGTGGTGGCACCTCCAGACATCATATAGGGCTTGAGAGGAAATAAAGTTCTTCAGAGGTGAACTGTGCCTTTTTGCAGTAGATGTGGAGTCCAGGTCGACATCAGGAACTATATTGAAGTCTCCGCATATGATCAGATGGCCCTTCTGTATGGGGTTCACAGTGCGGAGCACTTTACCTAGAAAGATTAGTTGGTGGGAATTGGGGGCATATACGTTGATGATGGTGTACGTTACTTGGTTCAAGTTGCAGACAAGAATTATAAAGCGACCGTCAGGGTCTGATATGGTGTGTAACATTTGGAAGTCTACGGAGTCTTTGATTGCTAGCATTACACCTTTGGTTTTAGTGGAGTGGGAAGCAAAGAAGATGTGTGGGAACTGGTGACTTTTGCAGAGGTGGGTGTCCTCAGGTAGAAGGTGAGTTTCCTGTATGCAAACAATGTCACTGTGGAGAGCCTTGACAGTCTTCCACAGTGAGTGACGTTTAGCTGGGTGGTTCAACCCGTTAACATTAAGCGAGAGAATGTTGAGTGGCATCTTGTGTGTGAGGTGTTTGCAGGAGTGTAGGTTAACACTTACAGTTAGTTGTTAGAGGTGAGTCTGGGTAATGCTTGCGGCGATAGGATGATGTTCGGTGGTCCAGATAACTGCTGGGAGAGCGGAGTAGATAGCTGCGGATAGAGCAACACTATAAAGCCAAGTTAGTTATGCGGATAAAGTGAGAAATTGTAAAAAATAAGTAATCTTAAAAAAGACAAAAGGTATGGTGGATGTTAAAAGGTGAAAAGTATAGAAAAAAAAAAAACTGGAGTAGGATGTAAGATTCCGTCTGATAGTTGTTGATGTGGTGGGTAAATGTATCCTCGTGGGAATCAGTCACTTATAACGATCAAGGCTAAACCATGCCTAAGATAGCAAAATAAAGAAATAAAAAAATAAAAATAAAAAATAAAGATCGCAGAGGGGGTGCATAGCACCACAATAGCCTCCGTTGGGGGTGTAAAGAGTCAGTAAGGCTGGAGATTGTAAACAGGGGTAACAGGGTGTCAGCTCGCAGGGGAACTTGCAAAACATTACGTTGTCGGCCACCACAGTTGTGCGGTGTTGGTCTAGTTAGACTTTGGGATGGGCTGGATGTTTGAGGGACGAGTGAGGTCCTCTGGCGTGAGAAGGAGGCGTAGGAGGTTCAAGAAGGATACCCCAGGTGTGGAGAAGTCGGAGGCCCTTGTCTAGATCACTAACAGTGTGAGTTTGGCCATTGCGGGTGATGAGGATTGTGGCTGGATATCTCCATTTATACTGTATCTTGTGATTCTGTAGGCCTTTTGTGACAGGGTTCAGTAGACGTCTCAGTTGGAGGGTATATTTGGAAAGGTCTGGGAAGAGTTGTATCCCAGTATAAGGTGCTGGTAATGGTGTTTTGCCTTTGACCCCCATCAATAGCTTCTCCTTGATATGGTAAAAGTGGACCCTCATGAGGACATCTCTGGGAACTGAGGCTGCCAGGTGAGGTGGTTTAGTAATCCTGTGGATCCTGTCTATTATGACATCTCGCGGAGATGCTTCAGGTACAATTATATGCATTAGGTCTTTCGCATAACGGGATAAGTCCGCAGGGGGTATATTCTCGGGGACTCCCCTCAGTTTAACATTGTTCCTGCGGGACCTATCTTCTAAATCGGCTAGTTTACCGCGCATCCATGCCTGTTCTTCTTTAATCTCATCATAAGTGTCAATAATGTCGTTCACCGTATGGGTGCAGTCGGATAGGCCTTTCTCAGTGTTGGTTATTCTGGTATCCAATGTGCGGATGTCAGAGGTGAGTGTTGAGAACATAGTGGAAAGGTCCGTCATGAGGGAGGTTTGGAGGGAGAGCAGCATGTCCTTCAGTGTCGTGTCTATGACAGGTTGGCCTGAGGTGGGGAATGATGCCATGGAGGATTGCAGGGCCTGATCAGAGAGGAAGGGCTGTAGAGCTTGGGTCTCATTTTGTGAGTGTAGCGGTCGCTGCGGCGGAGTATCAAGCCGCATTTTAGCTTTGGCAGGGCTGCCAAGCAGGGGGTCACTATCCTGGTTGACTGGGGGGTCTGTGGAGGTACCTGATGGAGGATGTTCTTCTGGAATGGCATCCGGGAGGTCCGTATATGCCTCGCTTTGTGCAATCGAGCCGGCGCCATTTTGGATTGATGTGATCCGCTCTGCGGGTTTGTAGGCAAATTCGGTTAGTTTTTGAGGTACTCGGTCTGTGTACCTCTTTCTGGATTGCAGCATTTTGTTCTCCGAGTACGTCTGAGCAAGGGTGGCTGTGAGTGGAGCAGTGAGTGGGGCCTGCGGCGTTAGGTTATGTCCCCTGGCTGACGAGCATGCGGTTCAGGTATCCATCTTATTCTCCGACCAGCTCACCGGTCGTAGAGGGCGTATGTAAAGAGTATTAAGATGGTCGCTATATGTCGGGTTGGCGTTCCTTTTACAGGTTGTTATGGGTAAGTGCCACTGGGTGATAGAGGTAGCCGTAGGTGGATGTGCGCAGATGTTTTATAGAGGGATAGATGATCTGTGGAGCCAGGTTGTAATGGTGTTGTGACTCTGGGTGGAGTAAGATGGCCGCCAAATATTAAGCCTGAGGTAATGTTTTCCTTGCAGGCCTTTGGGGAGAAATATCCGTGGGTGGTACTGGTGGTGAGCAGCAGGAGAGCAGGCTGAGGGTGTTTTGGGGTGTCTAGGCCGTCCTGGGGGGCCCAGATTGATAATGTAGTCCGAGGGCGGGTGTACCAAGATGGCCGCCGCTACCTATACTAGGCCGGAGCCGCGGTCTTTCCTGCTGGACGGCCGCGGGCGTTTACACCGCACGGCTCTGATTTCTCCCAGGACTTTAATCTGCCTCAGCGTGGGTGGATAGGGGCCCGGGGATGACGGAGGCCGCACAGGCCTCAAGATGGCGGCGGACCTCCGCTGTGTGGAGCCGATCCCGGCCCGTGGGTGCGCCTAATCGGGTGGACAGAGTGTCCAATTTCTCCAAAGGATGGAGCAGTAGGGACCTGGTAGTGGATGGGGGTAGTTTGCAGGCTCACCCGAGTTTCCTGGTCGTCGGATGGCAAAGGATTAGGAATGGGACAGTGGAGCTCATCAGGAACACGTCCGTTCCCTTATACTTCCGGACACGCCCCCCACTTTTAGCAGTTTTTTGTTGTTAATGTTACCTAGGTGCATACATTGGATTGGTGTGTATTGTGGGGGAATTTAATCGTATATTAGACAATGAAGACATAACAGTAGTCAACAGGATGTAAGAATAAAGTCATGAAATATAGGGCGACCCAGAATTTGTGACATTAGACAAAATAGATCTGGTGTGTTGTAGGGATAAGCCCGGTGTTCGATTCAAACCCATGTTCAAATCCAACATCGACCGTTCGTCCGTTCGTCGAAACCAGAACTTTGTGGGCCGTTCGCATCAAATTCGTGTGATATGAACGGCCCTCAATGCACTGCGCCAGTCGCAGTGCATTGCTGGCTGATGATTGGCCAAGAATGCACTGTGACCCAGCATGCTTGGCCAATCACAGCGCCGGCAGCGAGGAGAGCCATAATTGGCCACAGGCAGGATGCCTGTGGCAAATTATAGCTCAGGGGGGTTTAGTACATGCCCCACACTATATAAGGCCGCCAGTGTGGCAGCCTTGTGTAGTGTTGTGCGGCGTTCATAGAGAGAAGGATAGGCAGGGACAGTGTCAGTTGTGCTTTATACTTCTTTAGATAGGGCTGTTACAGTGCGTGTAGTGTTCAGGGAGAGAGCAGGATAGGCAGGGACAGTGTCAGCTTTGCTTTGCTTCCTAACCTAGCGCTGTTACAGTGGGTGTAGTGTGCCTCCTGCACACTGCACAGCATACACCTGAATCTACCCCCTCATAGCTGGTGTTGTGTAGTTGATTTGTGCAACACAGGCATCTGCCTAATATTCAGTCAGTGTAGTGTGCCTCCTGCACAGCATACACCTGAATTTAAATAGCACTGACTGCTGTATACATGACAATGGTCCCAAAATGTGTCAAAAATGTCCGATGTGTCCGACATAATGTCGCAGTCACAATAAAAATCGCTGATCAAAATAAGTGATGATTTTGCGCTAATATGCACCAAAATGATATGAATGTGATATACCAATAATTTGAATCAATATATATATATATATATACTGCAACAAGTGCTAAAATCAATGGTGATAAATAATATATATCAAATATTGTGTATATGTACCATACCTAAAAAATAAATAAATATTGAATAAAGTGCTCAATGTGCTAATGGTCATAAAAAACTCCAATGCAAGCAAATGGTGATAAAATGGAAACACAGTAATCAAATACATGAATGAGAGATAAAACTCTAGTATAAAGATAAAAATATGCATAAAATTAATATAAGAAATAAAGGGCTAGAGTTCATATATTGATAAGAAATGAATGATTAAATGGTACAGTCCAAATATTGCATCAATAAGAGGCCCGTCTCTAGATATGAATGAGGTGGCCCAACAGAATAATCCTCGTCTTCTAGAATGAGGGGTGATGGGTACGTGAGGACCTAATCCTAAACGTGCTCTCTAGCCTCTCACCTGAAAATAAATGTAAACGGGCATCAAAAAGGCACAGGGGTCTCTTCCACTTCCACTGTCTCCCTCCACTGATTCCCAAGTCACTGCTTCCAGGGGATGGGTATCCTTAAAATCCACTCCGATTCTGTGATGTCTCCACTCGCTGTCAGCTTTTAATTGGGATATCCTACCAATTCCCCACATAGGTGGCAGCGGCGTTCCCACAGAGATAACTCGCCAGAGAATGTAAATGAAGCAGAATAGAAAGAGGGGGGGCAATGGTGAAGTATGTCTTAATAAGGCAATTTATTGATAAAAGCAAAAACCCTTACATTTAAAAAGTAAAGTAACAGCATAAAAAATGGCGATATGACACCGATCTCACAGCACTTCCGGTATCGTTTCATCCGGCCAATCCCATTAGCACAGACCATTAGCACATTGAGCACTTTATTCAATATTTATTTATTTTTTAGGTATGGTACATATACACAATATTTGATATATATTATTTATCACCATTGATTTTAGCACTTGTTGCAGTATATATATAAATATTGATTCAAATTATTGGTATATCACATTTATATCATTTTGGTGCATATTAGCGCAAAATCATCACTTATTTTATTCACTTGTGGGATTGTGTTCACCATTGGATTTTGCTGCTTTTTTAGGAAATGTTTCCACACACAGCAATTGAGCTGGCACTTTATTTATTTATATATATTTATTCAATTTATACTATATTTTATATTTATTCTTCACGTATTTACTATCTTGGTATATTAGATCTAGTTTATTTAACAGCGCGAAGGTAACCCCCACTAAAAATCTCTGATCGCCGCCATTACTAGTAAAAAAAAAAATATTAATAAAAATGCTATAAAACTATCCCCTATTTTGTAAACGCTATAACTTTTGCGCAAAGCAATCAATAATAGCTAATTGCGATTTTTTAACCAAAAATATGTAGAAGAATACGTATCGGCCTAAACTGAGGGAAAAAAATGTTTTTATATATTTTTGGGGGGATATTTATTATAGCAAAAAGTAAAAAATATTGAATTTTTTTCAAAATTGTCGCTCTATTTTTGTTTATAGCACAAAAAATAAAAACCGCAGAGGTGATCAAATACCACCAAAAGAACGCTCTATTTGTGGGAAAAAAAGGACACCAATTTTGTTTGGGAGCCACGTCGCATGACCGTGCAATTGTCAAATAAAGCGACGCAGTGCCGAATCGCAAAAAGGGGCCTGGTCTTTTGGCTGCAAATTGGTCCTTGGCATAAGTGGTTAAATGGCTTTTTTTCCTTTACAAATGTAATTTTGTGCAGGCACAGTTCTAAACATGAGAAACACATGCCACTTCACAGGCATACTTTAGACACCCCCAGGTACGATATTTAAAGGAATATTTCACTTTTTTTTTTCATTTTATGCATCATTAAAATGAGTGCTCCAGAAAAAAACTTCAATTTTTAAAACTTATTTTTGCATTGATATATGTCCCCAGGGGCAGGACCAGGTTCCCCAAACCCTTTTTAGGACAATAACATGCATATTGGCCGTTATAAATAGCACTTTAGATTTCGAACGTTCGCGTCCATTGTAATTATTAGGGTTTGAACGTTCATGCAAACTTTTGGTCCGTTCACAGGTTCTGGTGCGAACCGAACCCGGGGGTGTTCGGCTCATCCCTAGTGTGTTGATCAAATAAGAGTGCAAGAGTCCCATGACTTAAAAGGAACAGAAATAACTATAAAATATGAGAAACAGAACGATTCAGAAGTTTGTGAAGCAAACATATTATATGGGCAGACCGTTTAGATGAATTGAAAGGTGTAATCAGTAGCATGTTCGTTTTTAGTATGGTATAGAGACATTTCACCACTAGGTGGCATACTTAGGGAAATAAGCCATTGTAGATTCTAGTGGCCTTATATGGGTATCTGTGAATGGGCTAATCAGAGCATGGGAGCAGTGTGCAAGATAATGTGTCTGCTTCTTCAACCCTCAACTATATGTCAATAGTTTGTTTAGAACAATAATGAGGGTAATGTGATGTACAGGTTTGTAGCTAGAAAAATTACATGACCTGAGGAGGTCAGTTAGTAAAATAACATATCTACGTTAAACATGCTAAGAAAGATGTAGTGTGAACAAAGCCAAGTTGTTATAGACTAGGTTAATACGGTGCAAACCTGTATGGAGAGTCCATCTCAATCCTAGAAAAAAGTGTCTTCTAGCAAACTGTAAAGGAACACGAAATAAAATTCCTTAAGTTTTTTTTTTTTTGGTCAGATCTATCTGCGCTGTAGTTATTAAGGTATTGAAGGAGTGAAGAAGAAGGCTAGAGAGAGAGTCTGGAGGGATTCTCTGAAGTAGGGGTAGTAGATTCAGTTCCGATACTGGATTATGTGGTCATCAGGTGATGGAAGATGAGATGGAATGCGAAATTTGGATTTGTTTGTTAGGTGGTATCGAAAAGGCAGTCTGGTATATAGATTGCATGTGACAGCAGAGCGTCCCAGGGGGCAATCCTATGTCCATAGTAACGGTATGGAGGTGCAGAGAAAGTTGAAATTTAACAAGCAGTATAGGTGCAGTCCATCAGTCTGCTTGTATAATGAACATAGCACAGGTCGTCAACTCATGGAACAGTCGGGTTAACTAACTGACAAATAAAAGTGTGTAAAGTCAAAAGAGGAGAAGGCAAACAGAACCGAGGAATTGTGAAGGTAATATCGACTTATCTGTAGCAGTGGAATGAAGTCTCCCGACTTAGCAGTCCCTGTGCGCTCTGCGAGGCAAAGGAGCAGCTGTAGGGCAGTGCATCTGGGGCGGATGAGTTGTTCTCATCATCGAATGAGAGCGACGTCTTCTAAAATGGGTGTTTTGAGTTTCCATCACGTCCTCATTGTTGCTGCTGGAGAGCGAGTGGGAAATGCTGAAATCAGCATACCAATTAGGCACTGCCACAAAGGATATGTCCAGGGTGTGACAGAAGGCTTCTAGTTCTTCGGGCACTCTGAGTAATGCCGATCGCCCATGGTTAGAGGCGGATAGCCCGAATGGGAACTTCCAGTCATAAGGGATTCCTTTGTTTTTTAAGACATCCAGCAATGGGCGCAGATCCCTCCTGTTTCTGAGTGTAATGGTGGAGAGGTCTTGGTATATGTTGATGGCATGTCCTTCATATACCAGTTGTCGTTTAAGTCTAGCCTGTTTAAGGCTACCTTTGTTAAGCCTGTAGTCAGTTAAACAACAAACAATATATCTTGAGGGGTCTGATTCTCTCCTGCGCGGTCTGAGAGCCCTGTGAATGCGCTCCATATCAATGGGTGACTGACTGGGTTTGTCAAGTAATTGATTAAACAGGGCCATCACTGTGGGGAGTATGCGGTCTGCCTCTACACTTTCGGGGAGACCTCTTACCCGAAGGTTGTGTCTTCTTCCCCGATTATCCAAATCTTCCACGTGTCTCTGGACGTCTCTGAGCTGCAGCATATGAGAATCCATAGTGCGGTGCATCTTCACGATCTTTGTCTGTTGAATGGCGGCCGTCTTCTCCACATCTTGAACTATTCTCGCTATGGCCTGTATTTCATGTCGGAGGTCGGTGATAGCGGCAAAGAGAATATCTTTGATGTCAGCCGCTATAGTATGTAGATCTGTGAGGCTGGGTTGCTGATGTGTTGTCGGCGGGGTCGCCATCTGTGTGGGAGGCGAGGTGGACCGGTGTTAAGACGATCCCATCCTGGTTCTGTGAGGAAGCTGAGGAGGATGCTGCCATGTTGGCCCTCTGTGTTCTGAACAGCTCCGGTATATTCTGGGTCCCCCTGTCGTGATGTTCCTTCGGGGATCGCGATCTGGAGGTGGACGTTTCCCTGGATGCTCTTCCTATCGTTCAGTGTGCGAATGGAAGTCAAAATCTCTGCAGAGAGCTGATGGTAGGCTATGGTT
The DNA here is from genome assembly GCA_028564925.1 of Lithobates sylvaticus. NCBI lineage: Eukaryota > Metazoa > Chordata > Amphibia > Anura > Ranidae > Lithobates > Lithobates sylvaticus. Next base: position 237,083,777 of record CM053029.1, read on the forward strand.
TGACGGAGCTGGGGAATTAAGCAGCCATCTTCTCTCAAGGCAAGCCACGCCCCCCCCCCCCTAGTATCCATTTTTTGATTTTACAGCATATATAAAATAAATATTTGTTTGTGATCGGGCAATCGCAGCTAGAAGTTTCCCCACTTTTCCAACCTCTGCCCACACCAAACATTTATTGAAAAATTGCTTATCCTGCACCATTTTTTCCATAAGGAGTTTGAGTTGAGATTGCACCTCTACCCATAGGGAACAGTTTTCAGGAGTTGAATCCTGAACATATGCTGCCTCAGCCATAATCATCTGCTCATTTACCAAATAAACTTCCTTTCTACTTTTTGTTTTGGCCACACTAATTACTTTAATAAGAAGGCCCCTAAGATAGGCCTTCATAGTGTCCCAGACAATCAAGGGAGATTCAGTGGTCAAATTAGGTTTTCAAGCCAAAGTGTTAAGTTTCCACATAGATCACTTTACTCCGATAGTATTGCCTCAAGAGTGGCAATTAAGGGGGGAATGGTCAGACACGCCTCTAGGCAAGATATCAATAGAAGAGATATACCTAAATACTTTATAGCAGGGTTATGCAATTAGCGGACCTCCAGCTGTTGCAGAACTACAAGTCCCATGAGGCATAGCAAGACTCTGACAGCCACAAGCATGACACCGAGAGGCAGAGGCATGATGGGACTTGTAGTTTTGCAACAGCTGGAGGTCCGCTAATTGCATATCCCTGCTTTATAGGATCCCAACATCGTATTGATGTGGGATAAGGTTTTATGGGTCTTGGAGTAACAGGAGTATTGCATTTTCCCAGGATATAACTTTTGTCACAAATCATGCAGACCAAATTCCCCACATAGTTTGCCCAATGGAGTCAAGCATTCTACATTAGCATTTCTAGGGCATGGAAACCTATCCTGTATGATAATAAAGACATTGTTAAAATCGCCCATCATAAGGCCTTGGAGCGGAATTATATCAGCCACAAACTTTATAAATGTATTACCTCACATGAATATGGGGAGGGGGGATATATACATTAGCAATCACAAAATGCCATGCAATCAAAAGTCTGCAAAACAAAAAAAGGATTGACACACCCCTGGCATAAGAAGAATATGTAGAGTGATATGCCGTATCTACACCACGGCATGTCAAAAACTGCACTGTTTCTTGGGTGGCGTGCATCTCCTGTAGACAGACCAGGTCTGGTTTTAAGTCAGCAAAAGTATCAAAATTACTTTGCGTTTCAGAGAACTATTAGATCCTCTCACATTCCATGAAGCAACCTTCAACATCCAGTCAGACCCAAATATGTAAATAAAAAAAAGCGAACAAAACCTATCACAGTTGCTCAACACCCACATACCCTTACAAAGGGATAGAACTTCAAGTTTAATTTTAAATTATCGAGCAGCAGAAAAATGATTAAGCCTAATGCAAACTCTGCAAAAACAAAAACCATTGGGGAGGAGGAAAACAGAAAACAAAACAAGACACAATATAAAACAAACAAACGGACTTCCGGTTCCGGCGCCGCATGAGGTAACTGCGCCTCCTTCTAGCTCCCGCTCCAGGCACCCGAAAATCAGCTTACAAACCCAGCCTGAGGGCACACACGGCTCACCAGCCACCACCGAAGGCCCCCCACCACCCATAAGGCTCGGATGGATCGATTTGTGGAACGATCCGGCACCCGATCGTACGCGGCCGTCACGGCCCCGCCGGACAGGCCGCAAATCGAGCCCCCGGCTCCGGCCTACTCCCCCGCAGCACAGGCCCTCTCATCCACTGCAGCGGACGCTCAGCCTGCAGACATGGAGGTTAGTGGATGCACAAGTCAGGCAATCCCAGCCTCATATCCCCCAGCACCCCAGGCCACAGCTTTACCACCATCAGAAATATCTCCTCCAGGGACCACAACCACAGATGTCCCCATCATGGAAGATGGCCAAACGCAGCGGATAGCACAGGCAGTGGCTGCTCTCCTGACCCCTATGATTGCAGCCTCTGTGGAAAAGGCAGTCAATGCAGGCATGACACAAATTAAAGCCCAGCTGTCTGAACACTCCGCCAGACTAAATGAAGTTGAACATCGCCTGTCTGAGGTAGAGGATGAGCTCTATCAGGCACAAGCCACCGAACATTCCCAAGACAAAACCAACCAATACATCATCCAGAAGCTGGAAGATTTGGAGAACAGATCCAGAAGGAGCAACTTGCGATTCGTAGGCGTCCCTGAGTCGCTACCCAATGCGGCCCTCACGGATTTCTGCTCCAAACGCATCCCTGAAGCTATGGGCCTCGTGGGTCCTTTCACTGTGGAGCGCGCACACCGGATGGGCTCCCTCAAACCCGATCGCAAATCCCCGCGACCCATCATTGCCAAATACCTAAATTACGCAGACAAATCAGCTCTTCTCCAGGCGTTCCGGCAATCTCCAGCTCTTCAAATTGATGGAGTGAAAATCCTTATTTTTGCTGATTACTCGATCGAAGTTTCAAAAAAAAGGAAGGCCTTCCAACCGGTTTGTTCCGAACTCTTCAAGCAACAAATAAAATTCACCTTGGCCTTCCCTGCGACCCTACGCCTCAAATCGCCAAACGGGGAACAACTCTCCTTTCAAGATCCTTCAGAAGCAGAATCCTTCATCCGATCTCTCCGTCCGGACTCCTTTCACCAGACGCCTTCCAAGTCCGCCACAGGCCTCCGTTCTCTGGAACAAAGAAGCCCCCGCAAAGATTCACCCAAGCGCTTTAGATCTTCTGCTCCAGACCATCGCAACAGAAGCACTCTCCGCTGAACTCCTGAACTCTTGGATCTGACTGTAATCCTGCCCTCCTCTACTCCAGGTCGTATATTCTATATCATATCACTTCCTTCCCTTTTATCGCTATCTACACACAATCCTCTTGGTCACCCGCCCCCCCTCATCCTCCAGACGACCTGGCTTACTCTGCTGTAGGGTATACCCCTCAGCCGCCTAGAACTGGCCCATACTGTTCCCTGTGGACGCTATCCTGCTCCTACCCAGACTTTCCAATACAGCTCCCAATGCTCCTGCAATTTCACTGGGCACATGCATATATGATTATCATCTCTCATGTATTCTTTTGTTCCTAGTTTGGTCTCATCTTCCTCGTTTAGATGTCCGCAGCCCCCATGGCCCTGGGATCTTCCAATTGGGGTTTGACTTGAACCTACATTCAAATCCGTCTCGGGCTTGAATCTGGATTCGGTTTCACTCCAGTCGAGGCCACTGTTAGGTCCGCGATCCTAGGGTCATCGGCTATTGTTCATAACGATATATATATATAAATATTTTTTTTTTTTTTTCTCTTTTCTGTTTGCTCGGATGTTGGGTTCAAAAGTCTTGGTTTTAAGGATCAGAAATGCACTGACGCTTTAATGGCTTTATATACTAACTATATTTCCCATTTGAATTTGCTGTGCTTCACTCACTCCCTTTTCCAGTATGACTCAGACCTCTCGAGCCCCATGTTCACTGGCTCCGGCGCTCTCAGGCACCCATGCTATATCCCTCCTTTATTTAGGGTCCTGTCAGGGGAGCCGCTTGCACAGTGAACTCATGCGGAAAAAAGTGAAGTCCATGACTATGTTTGCTCTACTCTTGTTATGGTTCCATGTTCGGTTCCCTCCACCCTCCCCCTCCTTCCCACTCCTCCTTTGTTGCACCTCCACATGCATCGTATTCACAATAGCTGACAGCTCTCACTCCGTATTTCATACGAGTCTTCTATACTCATTATTTAACACAATGATCTTGGATCCCCCTAAAAATCCTGTCTTTGACACTGCCTCTTAGGGTAATTTCTTGGAATGTGAAGGGTCTCCGTTCTCCTCACAAGAGAATGAAGATCCTTCGCCATCTTAAGCGGCTAAAAACCGACATAGCGCTACTCCAGGAAACTCACCTTCACGCATCTGACTTCCATCGAATGCAGAAACTGTGGGTGGGATCAGTCTTGGGATCAGAAGCAGTAGGGCGCAAAGCTGGTGTCCTCCTACTGATTCATAGAAACCTATCATGCTCCGTTCTCTCCACTGACACAGATGACCAGGGACGTTTTATCTCATCCCGAATCAGAATCGGCTCGAAGGAGCTGATAATTTCAAACGTCTATGCCCCTAATAATCCAACGAAGTCCTTTTATAGCCTATTGTCCTCACTACTCCTTACCCCATCACATCTACCCCACCTGATTGGAGGAGACTTCAATGACATCATGCATCTAACAGATGACAGGTCAGCATTAAAGCCCTCAGTAGTAACTCCCTCTCCTTCCACACCTACCTTGTTCGCATCAACCATAGACTCCCTACGTCTCTCAGACTTGTGGCGACTATCTCATCCAACAGACAGGGCCTTTACCTTTTACTCCAACCCTCACAAGACCTTGACCAGAATCGATTACTTCTTCGGCTCCGACAACCTTATCCCCTATATTTCCGACGCCGGAATAGAAGACATTGCCATTTCCGACCATGCCCCGATATCACTCACCCTTGATCAACTAGATCTCCCACCCCATCCCAACCTCTGGCTCTTCCCCTCATTCCTACACAACAACTCTGACTTTCAAAACTACTTGATGCGCTCCTGGGAAGAATTCTCCTCAGCCAATGCCTTACACTCCAGCGACCCAAACCTCCTCTGGGATGCTGGTAAAGCTTTCCTGAGAGGCAGGATCATATCATATGCCACCACATTCAAAAAGACAGCGCTATCGAAATTCAAGTTGGCCAGCACTAGACTACACAGTGCGCAACTCAAACTTGCCACCTCCAACACCCCCACCGACAGGGATGAATGGGCGGCAGCTAAAGCTTCCTTTGACGCTTGGGCAACTACCCTTGAACTTACAAAAAAAGCCCACCTAGACGCCACCTTTCACAAGTTTGGCAACAAGTCCGGGAAACTACTTTCCAGGCTCTGCAAGGGATCTTTCCGCCCGACTCACATCACCTCGCTCCGAGACCACCAGGGGAAAGTTCACTCTACCCCCCCTAACATTAACAAAACCATGCTGAAGTTTTACACGGCCTTATATGGCCCAGACCCTATTGACAAAGACGCTGCTCGCTCCTTCTTAGATAAAATGCACCTCCCTACCATCTCTCCCGCCCAGCTAGAATCCCTTAATGCCCCCATTACAGTACACGAAATTACGCTAGCCATTAGAAATCTGCGACCCTCGAAAGCCCCTGGCCCCGACGGCTTCACTAGCGAATTTTATAAAACACTCCCAGATATAACGATACCTATGCTTCATTCCGTATATTCCGGCATTTGGGCCGGTGGCCCCTATCTCCCCACGGGCAATCAAGCAATTATCAAGCTTCTTGCAAAAAAAGGCAAAGACCCCTTAGAACCAGGCTCTTACAGGCCCATTTCTCTACTTAATGTAGATGTAAAAATCCTATCCAAAATAGTGGCCTCCAGATTAGCTATAATCCTCCCCGACCTCATCCACACTGCCCAATCTGGTTTCGTGAAAGGACGTACTGCCACCCTAAACATTCGTAAGGTGCTACTAGCCCTCGAACAAGCCAAACAGGATCCCAAAGGGGATTATGCTATAATCACCCTAGACGCAGAAAAAGCCTTCGACAATGTAAATTTCAATTGGCTAGAACTATCACTTTCCAAAATGGGCTTCAACGGCCCATTCTGTCACCTTATTAATTCAATGTATACGTCACCCTCAGCTAAGTTAGTTGCAGCAGGCATTCTCTCAGAAGAATTCCGCCTCCACAAAGGTACTCGACAGGGGTGCCCTCTATCCCCCTTGCTATTCAATATTGCTTTAGAACCCCTATCTAGATTCCTGACTCTTAATGCTCCTATCAACGGCATCACGGTAGGCTCCACGGAACTGCGCACATCACTCTTCGCAGATGATGTCCTCATTTTTACATCTAACCCCCCAGCCGACATGTTAACAATCAAAAGCATCTTTGATAACTTTAGAACTTGCTCGGGTCTCCGCATAAATTACTCTAAAAGTGAAATTCTCCCTATCGGTGATAAACCTATACCCCCTTGGTCAAATAACTCCCTCTTTCAAGTTGCCACGTCCCACATCACATACCTTGGGATCAAGATAGGGAAACTGCCCTCCTCTCTTTACCATCTAAATTACCCCCCTCTATTCAGCAAAATCTCACAGGAACTGTCGAACTGGATGGATCTCCCCCTGTCGCTCTTGGGAAGGTGCCACCTTGTCAAAATGGTCAGCTTCGCCAGACTATTGTATCCCATGCAAACTATCCCGCTGCTGCTGAGACACAGTGACATCACAGCTCTCAATTCAAAAATTTCCAAATTTCTCTGGCATGGCAAAAGACCACGTATTGCCTTCGGAAAACTGCACCTACCCAGGAGCGAGGGGGGTATTAGCTTACCACATATAAGACTATATAATCTGGCTTGCTTAATAAGGACTAGCCTCGACTGGCTGGTTCAACAATCCCGGCACTCCAACTTTACACTGGAGACTGAAATGGCTCACCCTTTTTCCCTAGTGGCCCTCCTACACTGCAGGTGGAAAACTATTCCCCTCCCGCTTCAACATAACCTCCTACTACGCGACACAGCCCTGGCTTGGAGAGAGGTTAGGAAAATCCTTAAGCTCCCCTCCTACTTCTCCCTCTACCTACCCATCCAAGGTAACCCTGGTTTTATCCCTGGTACACACAGCAAACCCTTTGCCATATGGCAGGAGCATGGCCTGTTAAAATTTTCGGCGCTCTGTGACCCAACGACGGGAAAGATTCTTCCATTCACAGAGGTGGCCACCCATTTCTCCTTACCCCCTTCCCATAGGTTCCACTACAATCAGTGTGTCAGCTTCATATCTAATACCTGCAAAAAAGAATCTCTGAGGTTTAAACAAAGTTTCTTAGATCGGCTGTTGAAGAATGGTCATTTCACAATCTCAGACATCTACAAACCTCTTTTACTTGAAACCTCACCGCCACTTACCTCTACTTCCATAGCCAATTGGGACAAAGATTTCCCCGACCCCAATCTCATTGAAAAAATACTATCTGGCCTTCGCAAGGTTCTCCGTCTCACTCCCAATGAAACATGGAGGGAAACTCAGCTAAAAATAACACACCGAGCTTACATTCCCTTCCTCTCACCCAAATCCAAGAAAGACGGAGTTTCATGCCCCCTATGCTCAGCCTCCAAACCTTCACTCGCACATCGATTCTGGTCCTGCTCTTTCATCTCCTCTTTTTGGGATCAAGTCATCTCCTTCATATTCGAAGTCACGCTATTAAAACTCCCCAAAGACCCTCTCCTCTTGATTTTTGGCTTTTGGGACCCCTTACTGCTCCCTTGGTCTCCTTCCTCCTCCAATGCCGCTTCCCTTCAGGGGACGGCCCCCAAACCACCCTCTAAAGACTGGATCTTGCTATGCCTACTCATCGCACGAAGACTCATCCTCAGACACTGGATTTCACCGCAAAGTCCACCCATTACCCAACTCAAAAAGGACTGTGTCAGTCTCCTCTACAAAGAACGACTCCTCACGGATTTCAAGAACCCCAATTCTAGATCCCGCTTCCTCAATAGATGGCAATTGTTCATCTCCTCAACTCTCTCCTCAAACGACCAGCTGGATCTTCACACACTTTCTTTCTCCTATGATGAGCCAATCCCGAAGGATCCGTAACCCATACAGCCTTCTTCATTAAAACCTTGACAAAAAAATAAACAAATAAAAACCTTTATGATGGGTGGACTTTCTCCGAAGCCCCCTCTCCTATGAGGCTGCTCCCTCTGAAGCCTGCATCTCCCCCCCCCCTCCCCCTATACCTTCCTGGTTACTCCCCCCCCCCCCAGTTTGTTACCTATTAAGGTTATTACGCAGTTCCTTCCGGTCTATTGTTCTGCATTGAATGTTTTACTTGACAGCATACATCGGACGGATATTTTTTATTTTCTTTCTAATCTGCTTCACATGTCCTGCCATGTAGAGGTTCCACCCAAATGTTACTCACCAAACCCTTTAGCTTGCAGATGTTGTACCTCTAGATCTCCTATTTATTGGATCTTGTATAATTTCTGTAAAATTGACTTACGATTCTTTGTATCTATGCCTTTCTATTTTGTTCTCTTAATAAAAACATTTTGAAAAAAAAAAAAAAAAAAAAAAAAAAAAAAAAAACAACAACAACAAAAAATTATCTTATTTACTAGTGTTAACCCCTTCCCTGCAAGTGCCATTTATACAGAGATCAGTGCATTTTTTTTCGCACTGATCCCTGTATTGGTGTTACTAGTCCCCAAAAAGTGTCACTTAGGGTCAGATTTTTCCGCCGCAATGTCACAGTCCTGCTAAAAATTGCTGATCGCCGCCATTACTAGTAAAAAAATAAAATAAATAAAAATGACATAAATCTAACCCAAAGTTTGTAGACGCAATAACTTTTGGGCAAACCAATCAATAAATGCTTATTGGAATTTTTTTACCAAAAATATGTAGTAGAATACATATTAGCCTAAACTGATGAATACATTTGATTTTTTTTTTTCATATTGGGAATGTTTTATAGCAGAAAGTAAGGAATATTGGGGGTTATTTATGAAAGGCAAATCCACTTTGCACTACAAGTGCAAACTACAAGTGCAAAGTGCACTTGAAATTGCACTGAAAGTGCACTTGGAAGTTCAGTCACTGTAAATCTGAGGGGTAGACCTTAAATGAGGGGAAGCTGTGCTGATTTTATCATCCAATCATGTGCAAGCTAAAATGCTGTCTTTTATTTTCCTTGCATGTCCCCCTCGGATCTATATTGACTGCACTTCCAAGTGCACTTTCAGTGCAATTTCAAGTGCACTTTGCACTTGTAGTTTGCACTTGTAGTGCAAAGTGGATTTGTCTTTCGTAAATAACCCCCATTGTTTTTTATTCAAAATAGCTGCTATTTTTTTGTTTATAGCACAAAAAATTTAAACCACAGAGGTGATCAAATATCACCAAAAGAAAGCTCTATTTGTGGGAAAAAAAGGACAACAATTTTATTTGGGTACAGCGTCGCATGACTGTGTAATTGTTAAAACAACGCAGTGCCCTATCATAAAAAAATGGCCAGGTCAGCAAGGGGGTAAAACCTTCCAATGCTGAAGTGGTTAAAGGAACAGCTTTTTTGTCTTTAGCAAATCAACCCCATGAATTTTTTAATATTTTCTAAATGATGCCCTTAGTAACTAGACCCAATTCACTTTGAATCAAGTTCTCAAGTCATTTCACTCATCTATACTTAATAGGACTTCCAGATCTAAATGTAATTGGCCTTTTCTTCATTTTCACTGGCGTTAACATTTTCAATGTCTATTTGTTACTATTTTTTAAAACAATCTTTACTTTTACTATTAATAGATTCAATGAAATTTTTTTTTTTTTTATAAATTTATATGGTTTGGATTTTAGTTCTGCAGTTTAACATGAGAACATTAGCGTCATTGAATGCTTGAACACTTATTCAAACTCAATGAAATTGTTTCTAAACACCAGTAAAAAATAACAAAAATAATTCCTGGTGTAGAATAGTAAAAAAGGACGATCCTAATAGAATCTGAGGGGAAGAATTCCCACCTGTGTGGAGGGGTCAAAAACAAAACTGTGTTTTTTTCCATGAGCTTACTAGAGCTGTGATGAGGAAGTAAGGTGATATTGTATCCTGGGCCTTCATCCAATCACTGCACTTTGCCAGGTAGGTGACTGAGGCTGTGGTGAGCAATATGCAGTTTGAGGACCTTTGTCGGATTCCTGAATGTTTCAATCTTTCAGGAGGCGGATGCATTCATCTACCAAGGCTATGGTGATCGTGTTTCCATCTTTGGTAACTTGCAGCTTGGCTGGGTACACCCATTGGTACATCGGTATATGATCTGATGGTTCCACAAAGGTTTAGTGATGGTAGCCATATTTCTTCTCTTTTGCATTGTGTATGCAGATAGGTCTGGAAAGAATGAGAGGCCTTGAGTGCATGGTGGTCTATTCTCTGTGTTTCTTGTGCACATAAGGAATTTGTCCTTGGTTTGGTAGAAATATATGAGGACAATCGTGTCCCTTGGTAGCTAAGTTGGGATATGCCTTGGTTTAGGTAGTCAGTTTTGAAATGATTTTTCAGGGTTAGAATATCTGAATGTATTGTGCTGCACAGTGAGACAAGCATGTCTTTTAATGTCATGTCTAATACAGGCTGGTCTTTAGTAGGAAACTCCAAGATGTAATTCCAAGAGTCTTGCAATTCCATTGAGAGAAACATCTCCCATGTCTCCTTCATCTGTATTTTACTGATGGTTTTGCTGTTTTGCCTTCACAGGGCTGGACGAAGATGAGGAGGATTGGGAGTGAAAGTTGCTCTCTGTATGAGGCTAGGATTTGTTGGTTGATAAGCGTTGGGAGCTATCTCTGCTTGCCTGAGAACTGCCATGATGGTTTCCTATGTGCTTACCTGCGCCATCTTGGCTGTGCTGGCGGCGGGGCAGCTGGAAAAAGTCTGTCATCTGCCCGAGTTTTCCTGTCTCTTTTATTTTCCTAGACATGTTGTCTACAAGTGCCCGATGGTCTGGGTGGTGAAATTGCCGTGTTCCATGGCCCAAGGACTGTGGGAATAGCTTAGGTTTGCAGAGTTCTGCTTCTAAGCGGCCTTACTCCTCGGCTGCTGGCCATGCCCCTTTTTTTATTAATTTAGTCCAGCCACAATACTAGCAGTGTGTATCCCACTGTAAAATTAAAACAGTATCTGTTAATAATGGTAGTGTTCGTTACATTTATTTGTATTCTTTGAGTTAATTATATGTTTGTTTTTTTAATCAACAGGTGAATACATTGTAATGACAGTGCATTTCCACCTGCAAAGGAAAATGGGATATTTTGTTATACAGACATATATCCCTTGCATAATGACCGTCATTCTTTCTCAGGTGTCTTTTTGGATCAACAAAGAATCTGTTCCGGCTAGAACAGTTTTTGGTATGCCTTGGAAATGATGCACCCATTACCTCCCATTCCATTATTCATTTATCATTTCATTGTCTATTTGTCACAGGTGAATATTCACAACAAATTGTCCTGTTTTACCTACGAAGGAAAATAGGCTATTACATCATCCATACATACATTCCATGCAGCATGACTGTTGTGTTGTCTCAAGTTGTGTTTTGGATCAACAAAGAATCAGTTCCAGCAAGGACTGTTGCCGGTATGGACCTAGCTTATTTTTTAGAACCTATATATAGCTAAATGAATATGTACCTTATGTCGCTGGAGATTTATACCCAAGACGTGTCTGTCACATCATCTTACCCTTGGATAATGCTGTAAGTTCCTGTAAACAGGGAGACAAAAAAAAATAAATTAGAAAGTTACACCTTTAACAGCAATACCTTTTTTTATAACACTGAACACTTCATACGTTTTTATAAGACAGTAAAAATGTGAAGATGATGATGGTGCAAGGTGCAGTAATACATTGGTTGGTGGAAGGTGCTTTGCACATAGATATTGCTAAGTACTCAATATATGCAATGTTATGGTCACCTATAAAGTTTGACCTATGGAGTTTATTTCTGAATACCATACCATAATAAAGATATGATTAATTTTAATTGGCTCTAGCTGCAGCCATGAATTTGTTTTAACCACTTAAAGTCCTGAAAATCTTAAAATGGCCTAAGGTTTGAAGTGGTTAATTATTAAGATGTGACTTAATATGTCAGAAAATTATTTTCTGGGATAGATTCTGCTACTTTTAAAAACCATCCCAGTACATTTATTTATTTTGATGACTACAGCACTGGAAATTAAGAGCAGGGCATTGTGTTGAAGGGCTTTTAATAGCAATAACAAACAGGCATTTCATTCTAAATTATGCTGTCCCCCTCCAATATCCATGCATTGTCTCTCAAAAATGTTACATTTTCCTATCTACATCCTTAACATTTAATCTACCCTAAATTTAAACTCTTACCTACCACATAGTTTTACTCTTACTACCACATAGTACTGGAATGTAAAGTTTAATCCAACATGTAGCATTACAAAATGTAACTCTTAATACTTAAAATTATTCTAAAAATTTATCTCCCAACACCTAAACTATTACTGAAAATCAACCCTTAATATTTAATCTTATCCCTTTCCTAACATTAGACTATAACCTAACTCCTGAAGAAATACAAAAGTAAATTATCCAGTGAATTATTTAGTCAACACTTCGGAAAGTATCAGAAGTCAAGCATTCCAGTCCTTCAATGATTTGTACCAGTGCCAAAATTAGACAGTTAAAGCTCTCAAAACACTGGAGGAGATAAAATATGCATCGGAGCACTATATTAATTGCAATTCAAATGACACAGTGCACTAGGTCACTTTAATTTATTATGTTTTCTTAAACCTAATCTTAATTTGCATATGCTTTTGGATCCATGTTTTTATGGAATGTGTTGTTGAGCAGAAAAACACAAATGTATCGCAACTTGTTTTATTGAATTGTATATGTTTTGTGTATTTTGTATCTGTGTATCTAAATGTATGATTTGTAGCTTACCATTCCTATCTATCACAGGTGTGAGTTTAATATTCTCTAGTGGTGCTTGTTTCTAACTTTCACAATAACTCACAGCAGCATTTTATGAATCTACTACAGTAGATTAAAATATGATTGGTTGCTATGGCTTGAACTTTGCACTTATTTATTAAACAAGCCTTGGTGTGATAATTATTTATCCAACACAATATCAAGCACATCTGAAAGCTATCAGGCCATTTAATTATCTATTTAGATATTGCTGATTGGTAATTATAGGTTACATCACCTTTGTGCAATCCTCTTTGCCTTAATCAATTAGCTCAATTTAAAAAAAAAAAGATTGGCTTGTTACCATACCAGTGAAAAAAATGAACACATACATTTTATTGAATACCAAGCAATTGCACAGAAGACACTTAATTTCCGATTTATTTTTATTAGCAATGTATGCATTAGGTGTTGCTTGACAAATGGTCAGCAAATCTTGCAGTGAAATTATAATAATTCTAAAGGTAGCAGAGACATGACAGGGCAACCCGAAGATCCTGGCATACAGTTGTGCTCAAAAGTTTGCCTACCCTGGCAGAAATTGTGACATTTTGGCATTGATATTGAAAATATGACTGATCATGTCAAAAAAAAATATTTTATTTAAGGATAGCAATCACATGAAGCCATTTATTATCACAGTTTTTTGGATCCTTTTTAAATCACCCAAATGCCCCTGATAAAAAGGTTACATACCCTGGAATGTTTGGCCTTGGTACAGACACAGAAGGTTAAAATGATAATTAAAAGGTTAATTTCCCACATCTGTGGCTTTTTAAATCACAATTAGTGTCTGTGTATAAATAGTCAATGAGTTTGTTAGCTCTCACATGGATGCACTAAGCAGGCTAGACACTGAGCCATGAGGAGGTAGAAAAGAACAGTCAAAAGACCTGCGTAACAAGGTAATGCAACTTTACAAAGATGGAAAAGGATATAAAAAGATATCAAAAGCCTTGAATATGCCAGTCAGTACTGTTCAATCACTTAATAAAAAGTGGAAATATTGGGGATCTCTTTATACCAAGCCAAGGTCACTGTCTTTTTGGAGAGCAGTCTGTATTTGTCCTGTGGTTACCTGTGGGTTTTTCTTTGTATCCTGAGTACTTCTTCTGCCAGTTTTGGCTGACATTTTTCTTGGTCTACCTGACCTTGGCTTGGTATCAAAATAGCACCTAATTTAACTTCTTTATAAGTGGTTAAACAGTACCGACTGGCTTATTTACGGCTTTGGATATATTCTATATCCTTTTCCATTTTTGTAACGTTTCATTACCTTGTTACGCAGGTCTTTTAACTGTTCTTTTCTACCTCCTCATGGCTCAGTGTCTAGCCTGTTTAGTGCGTCCATGTGAGAGCTAACAAACTCATTGAATATTTATACAGAGACACTAATTGTGATTTAAAAAGCCACAAATGTGGGAATTTAACCTTTAATAGCCATTTTAACCTGTGTGTGCCACCTTCTATGTCTGTACCAAGGCCAAACATTCCAGGGTATGTAAACCTTTTATCAGGGTCATTTGGGTGATTTCTGTTATCATTATTTTTTAAAAAGGATCCAAAAAACTATGTGATAATAAATGGCTTCATGTGACTGCTATCCTTAAAAAAAAGACAGTTTTTTGGCATGATCAGTCATATTTTCAATATTAATGCCAAAATTTCACAATTTCTGCCAGATTATGCAAACTTATGAGCATGACTGTAAATATGTATCCTGATATCAGCTATTCACCAAATGTATGACTATGTTGTAAGGCTTATCCTTAACCACTTCATCCCTGGAAGGATTAGCCCCCTTCCTGCCCAAGCCCTTTTTTGCGATATGGCACTGCATCACTTAAACCATTTTTTCCCACAAATTTCCCACAAGAGCTTACTTTTGGTGTTATTTGATCACCTCTGCGGTTTTATTTTTTGCGCTATAAGCAAAAAACAATTTTGAAAAAAGAGCAATATTTTTAACTTTTTGCTATAATAAATATCCCAAAAAAATATAAAAAAACGAATTCCTTCCTCAGTTTAAGCCAATATGTATATTTATATTTACGGTAAAAAAAAAATCGCAATAAGCGTATATTAATTGGTTTGCGCAAAAGTTATCATATCTACAAAATAGAGGATAGATTTATCCCATTTTTATTATATATTTTTTTTTAGTAATGATGGTGAGCTGTGATTTTTGTTGTGACTGCAACATTGCAGTGGACAGATCGGACACTTTTGACCCTATTTTGGGACCATTGGCATTTATACAGCGATCAGTGCTCTAAAAATGCACTGATTACTGTATAAATGTCACTGGCCGTGAAGGGGTTAAACACTAGGGGGCAATCAAGGGGTTAAGTGTGTTCCCTCAGAGTGTTCTCACTGTAGGGGGATGGGCTCACTAGAACATGACAGAGATCACTGCTCCCAATCACTGGGAGCAATAGATCCCTGTCATGTTGCTAAGCAGAACAGGGAAATGCCGTTCTGCCTCTCCATGCCACAAACACGCGCCACGGGTGGACATTGAGTCCGTGGGCCCACTCCTGCGGTGCGCACCAGCTAGCTGCAGATGACGGAGTGACGTATGGGTACGTCATTTTGCACACCCGTGCTACTTTGCCGACGTATATCGGCGTGAGGCGGTCAGCAAGTGGTTAAAAAACAACAGTAATCTGCTGAGAAAATGAATCCCAGACAATTTATTCTCCCACCCAGTAATTTGATTGGCTGTAGATTGAATGATTTTTGCCAATTGATGGGGTAATTGCAGATGTCTGTAATAACAAATCAGTTAATTCTGAGATATTTGAAATCTGAGCACTCATTCTAGGTAACATCCCATGTGCCAAAATAATGGTTTACATATTTAGCATTAGGAGACTTTCTTTTTTTTTTTCTTTGTGTGTGTGTGCATATACAAGTAGCATAATAAAAAGTGACTAATATTATTTATTCTTTATTTTAAAGGGATTACAACAGTTCTTACAATGACCACTTTAAGCATCAGTGCAAGGCACTCTTTCCCAAAAGTATCATATGCGACTGCAATGGACTGGTTTATAGCTGTCTGTTTTGCCTTCGTATTCTCTGCACTCATTGAGTTTGCTGCAGTGAATTATTTTACCAATCTCCAGACTCAAAAAGTTATGATGAAGGTTGCTAAAGAATCAGCTACCTTAGCAGCAGTGACCGTGACAGCGGTGGCAGAGGATGAGATTGTCACAGTAAGTTATTCAGTAAAAAGTATTATACACTGTACACATAGAGACTATATCTGATTTTTTTTTTAAAGATATGTTTATTGCATTTTCTTAACATACAGACATACAAAGACAATACAAAAAAGAACCTAACAAGATCCAACACAAAAAAAAAGAAAAACAAAAATACAAAGTGCTCCTATGTCAGTCTAGAACAGAAGTCATTTTGTACATCCGTTAAGCAATATACTAGAAAAACAAATAAAATCATTCACAGTATCAAACTCCATAGACAAGCATTATAACCATAGTCAGAAAAATTGCAGAAGAGTGTAATCGTGGTACAAGGCAAGCTGCCCCAGTTTTAACCTGATCATGGCAGTATAGGGGAAAGGGTCAGGGGGCTAGCCAGCCACCTGCCCCAGATTTTATGAAATGCTTTCAAAGGTGAGTTTATAAAGTGGAAGAACTTCTTTAACCAGTTTTAACCATAGTCCTTTAGTTGGGGTTGCCGTTCCTTTCCAGGTCAGTAAAATGGATTTCTTAGCGTAAAAATATAGGATACGAAGCAGCCGTTTGACCTGGGAGGGGACAGCTAAGTCACCAAAGATACATAGAAAGGCAGTTCTTGTGGTTGATTATGTTGGGAAGTCCCAGCGCTGAGGAGAGAAAGGAGCCTACGCTCCGCCAGAAGTCCAAAAGCAATGGAGGAAGTCTGCCGTGTGTCCACATCCCTGAAAGCACTCAGCAGAGGATAGTATGCCCATTTTGTGCATCTTAGCCAGTGTGAGGTGCGATTGGTGGAAGATCTTAAGTTGGATTAGCCTGTCCCTGGAGGATATAACAGAAGTCTTAAAAGTATCACAGAATTCCGACCAGTCATCTTCCGTGATGGAGATATCTAGGGATTCCCATTTCTGTTGCGTCACTTTGAACCTAGGGTTAGAGTCTGTCACCAGAGCTGAATAGTAAGTAGAAATAAGCTTTGTCTGGTCTGAGGATCTTAGAAGTTTTTCCAGGTCTGGGGTTTTAAGCAGATTGTCCAAGGAACCAAACTGTGCTCGCACAGCATGTCTAAGCTGGCTCCATTGTTTGGTTTGGGTCTGTAGTTGAAGCAGTAGTGGGCCCAGGTTATTGGCTATATAGAGGGATAGTGGCATTTGAACCACAACTCCTAGGTACATAAAAGTGGTGGCTATTTGTAGTATAGTCTGAGTGGGTCTGTAAAGTATAGGCTTGGTCTAAGGGGAAGAGGATAGACTTGTCCCAGTTCACTCGGAATCCGGAGAAGTCACCAAAGGTAGTTACAGCAGTTAACAGGTTGGTGAGTGAGTCCTGAGGGTCTGCTTAGTAAACTAGCGTATCGTCCGCATAGAGAGAAATCCGTTCCGCTATGCCATTTATGGGTAATCCGTAAATTAATAGGGAGCTACGGATCCGAATAGCTAGGGGCTCCATGGCCAATGCGAACATGCAGGGCGATAAAGGGCAGCCCTGCCTGGTGCCCCTGGTGATCTGGAAGGTTTCAGTAATCTGTGAGTTAATACGGGCGAGTGGCATAGTTAAGAGGTGCAGGATCCAGGCTATCAGCCTAGGGCCAAAGCCATATAGCTGTAAGACTCTAAACAGATATGTCCATTCCAAACTGTCGAAGGCCTTACAGGTGTCTAGGGATACAACAACATGGGTGGGCGGACAGTCATGCGGATACGTCAGGTTGTGGAACAGTCTGCGGATGTTCATCCTGGTTGATCGACCTGGTATGAAGCCTCCTTGATCACTCCCCACCAACTTAGCAATCACCTTGTTTAGACGGTTAGCCAGAGCCTTAGCCAGAATTTTGACATCTACATTAATAAGAGATATCGGCCCGATAGGAGTCACATTTCAGTGGATCTTTTTGAGGTTTAAGTATTAAGACAATGAGTGCCTCCCTCATTGAAGGGGGGAGAACCCCTTCTTTCAGGGACGCATTGTATGTTTTGAGTAAAATAGGGCTAAGGAGGTGTTGATATTGGTTATACCATTCAACTGGAAAACCATCTAAACCTGTTTTTTTATGAGCTGGTGTCTGTGAAATCCTGGGGATAAAGATAGGGGCACAGTCAGATCTGGTAAGATATGCAAGTAGGCGACCCGCTTTATTACCATGCTCAAATGTCTTCTGGGTAACATAGAGCATACGTTTTTTAGTGAGGTCTAACTGGTGGAGTTCATATTCCCTGCGACTGTGGAGCCACTGGGTTAACGTAGTGGGGTTTCGGGAGTACTCCGCCTCTGCCCTCTTTAAAGCACTTTCTAGTTCCTCAGTATGTTGTTGGGTGTTTTTGCATAGGATACCAGTAATGGACATAAAAGTACCCCTCAGCACAGCCTTGGAAGCTTAATAATAAAAATCAACTAATTGGTGTTGGAAGATGATGGACTTTTTAGGCATAAAATTTAAATAAAAGTTTTATTAAAAACATAGATACACAGTTTGTTCAAAAACTTTAAACAATTTTAAAAAAAGATCTAAATTAATATAGAAGTATTTAACAAGCTGATGGACAATTATGCACAGGTAGCATCAATATGGTTTCAATAGGGTCACTAAATTTAAATATACACATTCAAATTCCATTAAAGAAATGTGACATTGAATAAACAGTTGGAGACCATATATAGGCAATTTAGTCATAGAAACAGCTTGTTTACAGTTGCCCTACATGTTACGCGTCATGTAACGCTTCTTCAGGAGCTTTCTATATTTTTTCTAAAAATAAAAAGAGAAAAGACAAGCATACAATAAGTAACATTTATATAGTTTGGTATCATTACATGCGACATGAACTCAAAAGGAGTCAGGGGTAGGAAGTTGCCACCCACCACCATAATAGAAAGAAAAGTAAGAAAAAAAGGGGGACAGTGAAAGGGAGGGAAAGAAAAAAGGAAGGAGAAAAGTTGGTGAAGTGTGGATTGAAAGAGAAAAACAAAAGGAGAAAAGAATATGTGAAATAAAGTAAGAGGGTGTACATCATGGGAACGAGTGCAATATGAATATCATAGGTTTATGGTAGTTTACCATTTTTTAACTTACATTCCCTATGACAAGGGAGAGTTTAATGGAGCGGGGAATCGAGAAATAGTTTCTTTTAAGTGACGTCTGTTAGCGTGCTCTTAGAATGTGTTTAAATCTCGGATCGAGAGTATTCTGCATATAATGTTATAATAATAGAACATTTTAGTGTTCATATCCATCCACATCCAGTCTATACAGATATATCATGTAAAATAAATGAGAGGAAGCTAGCCACTACATTATATGGTTATATGATATATTTTTGAAAAAGGGTAATCTTTTACAATTAGCAGGTATATAGGCAGTTTCATTTAAAAGTGTCTTTATTTGCTTTTCCACACATGGTGTATATATGTATGTGTATATTGAATAATTTTTATGTCCCCCCACAAGTAAATATGTAAATCATGCACATATAAAGGTGCCTATACATTCCTACATATGTCAATTTATATGAAAAAGGGAAGAGATAATTTGAGATGCAGCATCATATGTGTTACTAATAATATAGTGGGGAGCCTGCTGTGAGGGACAAGATAGATGTGGACACTTACCCTGTTATAAAGATTATTTGCCAATTTTTCAAAGTGATATTCCCATGAAATTGGAATTATCTTAGGCTGGTAGGTAGATATGGTAAATTGAGCAGAGAGAGCAGGCCTTCGGATCGTCTATGTAGAAGGTATATATGTGGGGAGGTAGAGAGAAGCTCCCTATTTTATCCCAAGCATATCCTAATAGAGGAATATGGTAAAAATGGGAACAGATATATTGTAGTTAGTATGGGGCTGGTATAGAAGCTCCACAGAATAGTTGTATTGGATGTTCCCCTTCTTTCATACCTGGTATTCAATGAGTTGTTTGTAATTCCCCGCTCTGACAGCTAATTGGAAAGGCTGCTTGGAAGCATCCCAGGCTGTGGTGAGTCCAGTGGTACCCTGATTCACACACCAGTATTTGGTCATGCCCTTTTGGCACTCAGTCTGCACGATCTCATCCTCAAGCCAGTGGGAGTTCAATCTCCAGACCCGGGGGCCTGTTTTTGGCAGGAGGAGGAGACCAACCAACAAATGGGCATGATCTGAGATCCCTCTGGGCAAGTAGGAAATGGAATGAACCAGTGGGAGTACATCCGCGGGGGCGAACACCAGGTCTTAATGAGACATAGTGTGGAAGGAGTCAGAGTGTATCAGAAACTAAGTACTCACCGAGGCCAAGATGCCGAGAGTGGTTGCCCTTGCGACTCAGCGCCCACTGCCCCTGAAGGTGGTACAGGGGGCAGTTGGCACCAAGAGGCACAAGCCACCTGCTGGGTGGTGACTAGGCGTGGGCCCAGGTGCTGCAGCTAGGAGATGGATTGGAACTGAAGTACTGGCTGAGGCTCCAACACTGGTAGGCAAGCAGGAGGCAGGCTGAGGGTCAAACACAGAAGGTTAGTCAGGCACAAGCTAGAGGGTCAAACACAGGCATGCAAGTCCAGGGCAAAGTAGCAAGGCGTAGAGGCAAGGCAGGTCCAAAGGCAGGCAGAGGGTCAAGTACTGGCAGCAAGAAGCAGATATCCGAGGTACAGGACGAGGGTCAAACACAGGAGATAGTGGGAAGTCCGTTAGAGCAAGCCAAAGGTCAAGGTTGGAGAGAGCAGGGTGGTCAGGACGGTCCAGGTCAGCAACAGGTGATCAATCAAGATAGCAGGTACAGGCACAAGGACAAGGGACAGCTGAGAGACGAACCAGCGTTTGTTTTGGTGCAGAGGCCTCTCTTTTATAGGCCAGCTGGTGGTCACATGGGGCGTGCGCTAGTGCGCATGCGCGCGCGCCGCTCGGTGGAGCCGGGATCGCGCGTGTGCCGCTGCAACATCTCCCCATCTCTTCCTGTGCGCCGGAGCGCCGGACCAGTGCGCATGCACACTACAGCGCGCGGCGGACGAGGTCCCTGATAGTGCCCCCTCCTGAGGGGCAGACTCCGGACGCCCAGGCTGTCCATTAGTTCAGGGTGTTCTTGGTGGAAGATCCTGATCATCCTTGGGGCATGAAAATTTCTGGACGGCTCCCAGGAGTTGTCCTCTGGAGGGTACCCCTTCCATTTCACCAGGTACTGCAGCTGACGGCCCACTTTCCTGCAACCCAGTAGAGATTCCACTTCATATTCCTCTACACCATCAATTGTGACAGGTGGTGGAGGAAGTTCTTCTCTATCCGGAAAAGGACTAGGGACCAAGGGTCTCAGCAGGGAGGCATGAAGCACAGGGTGTATTCTATACGTCTTGGGTAAGGAGAGCTCAAAGGCCACAGGGTTTACCATTTTCTTGATCTCAAACGGGCCAATAAACTTGGGGCCCAGCTTTCGTGAGGGGCACAAGAGTTTGAGGTGAGTGGTTGACAACCATACTTTCTCCCCCGTTTTGAATGAGGGATTCTCCCTTCTACCTCTGTCGTGATACTTCTTGTATTCTTCTTGTGCCTGTTGCATTGTCTCCCGGAGTTTTTGGAAGTTGGATTGGATGGATTCCAATCATTCCTGCACCGCTGGAGCTGGCGATTCGGGAAAGGAGTTTGGGAGGAAGGATGGATGAAAGCCAAAGTTTGCCCAGAAAGGAGTTTGATTAGTGGCCGAGTGGGAGGAGTCGTTGTACGCAAATTCTGCGTATGCCAGCAGGGAAGACCAGTCATCTTGTGCCGAGGAGCAGAAGCAGCGTAGATACTGTTCGAGCGTTTGGTTAGTACGCTCAGTTTGTCCATTGCTCTGTGGATGGTAGGTGGATGAAAGGCAGGCCCTGATTCCTAGGGACTTGCAGAGTTCCTTCCAAAATTTCTAAGTAAATTGTGAACCCCTGTCTGAGACAATGCTCTTGGGGACCCCATGGAGCCTGACAATTTCTTTAATAAAGATGTTGGCAGTTTCTAAAGCAGAGGGAGTACCAACCATGGGCAGGAAGTGGCTCATCTTGGACAGCCGGTCAACTACTACCAGGATGGTAGAAAAGCCCTCTGAGGGTGGTAGGTCCACGATGAAGTCCATTGAGATGTCGGCCCATGGGCGCTCCGGGATGGGTAGTGGCTTCAGTAAACCCCAAGGTTTGGTCTTGGCCCCCTTGTTCCGTTGGCAAGGTATACAGGAGGAAATGTAGGTTTGGCAGTCTTGTCTCCAGCCTGGCCACCAGAAGGTGCAGGAGATGAGTTCCGCTGTTTTCCGGATTCCGAAGTGACCAGCTAGCTTGTGATCATGGAAGGTTTTCAGGATTAAGGGTCTCACTTCTTGGGGAACAAAGATTTTATCTTGGAGCCAGAGCAGGTCTTCACGCCTTTCCAGGGTGGCTACAATGGGGTCTCTGCAATGGGTTGAGGCGGCGTGGAGAGTAGAGGACAAGTCTGTTGGGGTAAGCAGCAGAAAATTCTGGGGAGCCAGAATGGTACTGGGTTCTGTTACTTGGGAGGATTCTGGAGAGATGCGAGAGAGTGCGTCTGCCTTGCCATTCTTGGACCCTGGACGGTAGGAAATGTGGAATGTGAACCTCGAAAAGAAGAGTGCCCAGCGGGCTTGGCGGGGTCTTAACCTCTTGGCAGTCCGTAGGTATTCGAGGTTTTTATGATCGGTGAAGATGGTGATTGGGTGGACTGCCCCCTCGAGAAGGTACCTCCATTCTTCTAGAGCAAATTTGATGGCCAATAACTCTCGATCACCCACATCGTAGTTCCTTTCGGGAGGACTTAATTTCCGGGAGGCGAAGGCCACCGGATGGAGGAGGGCTTTTGGCCCATGCCGTTGAGAGAGAATGGCACCTGTGGCAGAATCAGAGGCGTCCACCTCTAGTACAAAGGGGAGCAGAGGATCCGGATGCCGTAAAATGGGAGCGGTGGTGAAGAGAGTCTTTAACTTGATGAAGGCATCCTGGGCCTCCTGGGACCACTGGAAGCGGCCATGTTGATGGGTTAGGTGGGTGATCGGAGCAACAATGGCAGAGAATCCAGCGATGAATCTCCGATAGAAATTGGCAAAGCCAATGAATCGTTGCACAGCTTTTTTGTCCTTTGGGGGTGACCACTCTACCACTGCCTTGACTTTCTGGGGATCCATCGAGGTGCCTTTGGTGGAAATGATGAATACTAAGAATTGTACTGTAGATCTCTCAAATTCACATTTTTCAGCCTTAAGGTACAGTTGGTGGGCTCTGAGGATGGTAAGTACCCACCTGACGTGTTCTCGGTGAAGTTCCAGGGTCGCTGAAAAGATGAGGATGTCGTCCAAGTATACGACAAAGAAATCATCCAAATGCTCTCTGAAGATGTCATTCACCAAGTGTTGGAAGGTGGCCGGAGCGTTGCATAGGCCAAATGGCATCACCAGATATTCATAGTGGCCAAACCTGGACCTGAAGGCTGTTTTCCACTCGTCCCCTGCGCAGGTACAGTTGGTGGGCTCTGAGGATGGTAAGTACCCACCTGACGTGTTCTCGGTGAAGTTCCAGGGTCGCTGAAAAGATGAGGATGTCGTCCAAGTATACGACAAATAAATCATCCAAATGCTCTCTGAAGATGTCATTCACCAAGTGTTGGAAGGTGGCCGGAGCGTTGCATAGGCCAAATGGCATCACCAGATATTCATAGTGGCCAAACCTGGACCTGAAGGCTGTTTTCCACTCGTCCCCTGCGCGGATCCTGACAATATTTTAGGCACCTCTTAAGTCGAGTTTAGAAAACACCTTGGCCGTTCGGAATCGTTGAAAGAGCTCGGGGATAAGTGGTAATGGGTACCGATTTTTGACAGTAATTTTGTTAAGTTCCCTATAGTCGATGCAGGGTCGGAGTGAGCCATCCTTTTTACCCACAAAGAAAATGCCAGCCCCGGCTGGGGAGGTGGAAGGCCGAATAAAGCCTTTCTCAAGGTTTTCATCAATATAGGCTTTAAGAGCCTTCAGCTCTGTCTCTGACAAGGGAAATATGCGTCCGAAAGGGATCTCGGAGCCAGTAAGCAGTTCGATGGGGCAGTCATAGGCCCGGTGTGGTGGTAGATGGTCGGCCTTTTTTTTATCAAAAACATCCTTAAAGTCCTGGTAGACTGGGGGGATGTGTTGAAGATTTTCCGGTGCCGTGATGACCGCCAGATGAGCACCTGGAGCTGGTGCCAAGCAGTGTAGATGACAGTATGGAGAGGAGAAGGAGATCTCTTTCCGGTCCCAATGGATCTGAGGATCATGGGCCTGTAGCCAAGGAAGTCCTAGGATGATAGGAAACATTGGAGAAGAAAGAAGCTCCTGATGGCCGGAGTCCGTGGTGGTGAGGATGGGTGAAGTCTCCTGTGTTACTGGTCCTGAATGTGGAAGGGACCCATCGACCAAGTGGACCAGTAAGGGTCTTCCTTTATCAAGGCATGGGATATGCCATTCTTTGGCAACGGAGATGTCTAAAAAGCAGCTGCAAGCACCCAAATCAATTACGGCCGGTAACCGAATCTTCTTTCCCGCCAGCTGTAGGGAGACAGAGAGAGTCACATAAGCCTGAGCAAGGTTAATGTTTTGACAGTTCATAGTGTGTTGAGGTGGCAACTTACTGGGCCGGATGGGACAATTCAGTAGGTAATGGCCAGATCCTCCACAATAGAGACACAAGTTGGATCTGCGTCTGCGCTGGCGTTCCTCCTGGGACAGACGGGGGCGAACTAGACCTAGCTGCATAGGTTCCCCCTCTGATGCCAAGGGGCCGGAAGGCAAAGGAGTGGTCGGGTACATGGAGGAACCTCTTGGGGGCCCCCACACTGGTCGAGGTCCTTGTAGGCGCTCGGAACGACGTTCACGCATGCGCCGATCCAGTTTGGTAGCCAACTGGATTAGTTCTTCCAGGGACGTGGGGGTCTCAACACGGGCTAGTTCATCCTTTAAGCTCTCGTTTAACCCTAATCGGTATTGGTAACGGAGGGCTGCCTCGTTCCACGTCGTGTCGGCTGACCACTTACGGAACTCCGCTGTATAGTCCTCCACGGGTCTTCTACCCTGGGAGAGGGTATGTAAGGTAGCTTCGGCCATGGCAGTACGTTGGGGATCATCGTACAGTTGGCCCATGGCTTCGAAGAAAGAATCTACCGTGTTTAGCAGGGGGTTCCTTTGCTCCATGAGACCGTGAGCCCAAGTCTGAGGTTCTTCTGATAATAGGGAAATAATGAATCCCACCTTTACGATCTCTGACGAGAAGGCCCGGGGTTGTATAGCAAGGTATAAGGAGCAGGCGTTCTTGAAGGACCTGAACTTTTTGCGGTCGCCTGAAAATCGCTCAGGCACAGGTACCCTGGGTTCTGGCACAGCCATCATCATAGCAGGTGGAGGTTGAACTTGGGTGTGCGGAAGTTCCACTGGCTGACCCGGGAGCTGGGCTAGCAGGAGAAGAGGCAGTTGCCAATTGTTGGAGGTGGCTGTCAACTTGAGCATAGCCCTCTTGTAATTTTTGCACAGCTTCCATGAGGGCAGACACCTGTTGACATAGCATCTCCAAAGGAGAACCCGCTCTGTTGGCCTCTGTCATGGCTGGTTCGTACTATCAGGAACTAAGTACTCACCGAGGCCAAGATGCCGAGAGCGGTTGCCCTTGTGACTCAGCGCCCACTGCCCCTGAAGGTGGTACAGGGGGCAGTTGGCACCAAGAGGCACAAGCCACCTGCTGGGTGGTGAATAGGCATGGGCCCAGGTGCTGCAGCTAGGAGATGGATTGGAACTGAAGTACTGGCTGAGGCTCCAACACTGGTAGGCAAGCAGGAGGCAGGCTGAGGGTCAAACACAGAAGGTTAGTCAGGCACAAGCTAGAGGGTCAAACACAGGCAGGCAAGTCCAGGGCAAAGTAGAAAGGCGTAGAGGCAAGGCAGGTCCAAAGGCAGGCAGAGGGTCAAGTACTGGCAGCAAGAAGCAGATATCCGAGGTACAGGCCGAGGGTCAAACACGGGAGATAGTGGGAAGTCCGGTAGAGCAAGCCAAAGGTCAAGGTTGGAGAGAGCAGGGTGGTCAGGACGGTCCAGGTCAGCAATAGGTGATCAATCAAGATAGCAGGTACAGGCACAAGGACAAGGGACAGCTGAGAGACGAACCAGCGTTTGTTTTGGTGCAGAGGCCTCTCTTTTATAGGCCAGCTGGTGGTCACATGGGGCGTGCGCTAGTGCGCATGCGCGCACACCGCTCGGTGGAGCCGCGAGCGCGCGTGCGCCGCCGCAACATCTCCCCATCTCTTCCTGTGCGCCGGAGCGCCGGACCAGTGCGCATGCGCACTACAGCGCGCGGCGGACGAGGTCCCTGATAGAGTGACAGGAGAACTGCCGGTCACTCGGGTGCTTCCAGCGCCACAGCTCAGTAAGGGCAAATACCTTAGTCCAATCAACAAATGTTGGATAGGGCTTGCCCCCACCCCGCAAGTGGTCCACTGTAGGGCCTAGTACAGTGTTAAAGTCTCCAACAAAGAGCAAGGGACCAGGGGATCTGGACAGTAACATTATGGACAGATGGGAGAGAACCTCTGGGGAGAACGGAGGAGGAACATATACGTTCACCAGCGTAAAAATTGTGGAAACTATGCGAATAATGAGTATAATGAATTTTCCCACAGGGTCCGACTTCACAAACAGAATCTCAGCTGGGAGGGACTTCTCCAGCAAAATCGAGACCCCCTGGGAGTAGTTGGTGTAAGTGGCATGATATTGAGTAGCCAACCAGGGACGTTTAAGGGACCGTAGCGTAGTACCAGTGAGGTGGGTCTCCTGAAGGCAAATGATATGGGGCTTGTGTTTCTTTAAATAGGAGAACATTAGGGACCACTTGTGAGATGAGTTCAACCCCCTAACATTCCATGAAATCAGTTTTAACATGTCAGCCATAAGGAGTTTTAGTTAGTACAGTAACATTGCGAAAGGTGTCAAACGGTGCAGCATACCATAGATAGTGTTGACTATAATACAGACTATAGTAGGGATGAAAACTATAAAAAGTTGCGCTAAAAAATATAAATGATGAAGTCGTGACATTAAACAACATACCAGTGAAAAATAAATGTGCCAGGGATATTAGCACAAATACGTATTGACAAACAATCACCACATAAGTGAAAAGTGCACTGTGTAGTGAATAACAACCAGTGAATTGTCCAAACAAAGTCTGTGTATGGTAATATATAGATGAATATCAACTAACGGTTTTACTAAAAAAACCTGAAAAGAAAAAATGTTCAGCAAAAGATAATTGTGAAATAAATCCTGTAAGAGAGAGAAAAGTTCAATCGGAAGTGGATTGTAAGTTGTCCAATAAAACTCCAAAGGTAAAAAATTAGTGCAGTCCGTGTGAGCGATGAGCAAATAGTAGGGATGCAATAGCAGCAAAAATAAATTGTTCAAAGGAGCTAACTTAACCAAAAACCTGAGAGGCCAGCAGTTCTCAGCATCCAGAGCTTGTGAGAAGACCGTCAAAATAAACACCCTCTGCCCACCCCCCTCCCTGCTCTACCAACCCAAACACAGTGAGCATTGGTTCCCAAAACAAAAATGTATCCCCCTCACCAACAGACTTGAAAGGGAATAAGAAGTCCTGAGGCCTCGCCACCTACTTGTATGGGGATGTCCATCTTGTAGGATCTGAAAGAAAACTGGAATGTAAGGCACAAACAGTAATATGTGCATGAGGCACAGCAGGAGTAATCTGTAAATAGTTCAAAAGGCATTGCATCAGGAAAAGGGAAAAAAAAAAGGGGGGGGGGGCAATGCAAAAAAAACAAAAGCAAGCCCCAACTAGGTATTTGATCAAGGGGGAACAGGCACAGTAATAAATTCCCAGAGGACCATTCCCATAAGAAGCAAGTAGTAGACATGGAGAGGGATGTGGAAATTCAGGGTCTGAGACTTGTGGGTTCAATTGCGGCGTTGTCTGGGTTGCTTCCCAAATCGCGAATCCAGCCAGGACTTCTTTAGGACAGGAGCAAAAGTGAGCTTTGCCTTCATAGATGATCTTAGCTTAGCAGGGAACAACAGCGCATAGGGGAGGCCTTCAGTGCAGAGACGGTCCTTTACCACTGCAAAGAATATGCAAAGAATATGCGCTGGTGCTGCACTTCAGCTGAGAAATCAGGGTAGATGGAGATGTTATTGCCGTTGAACTTGAGAGGGCCTTTTTCTCTGGCCAGACGCAGGATAGTGACTTTGTCACGGAAATTATGGAATTTTGCAATTAGAGATCTTGGGGGGGGGGGGCAGGTTGTGGGGGGCGTGGGAGGTGCGATGCGCATGTTCAATTTCAAAGGTTTTGGAGAGCTCCTCTACCAATCGTCCAACTTAGCTCTGAGGGCCCCCAACTCATCCGTGGTCATACGTATGGTCGCAGATAAAGAATGCACTATGTCCTCCAGGGAGCTGACATGTCCCTCCACCTCCCCTGTCCTGTCCCGCAGGCTCTGGAAATCTTGCTTCAGGTGGGAGAAATCAATATTTATGGTTTCCATTTGGACAGTGAGGGAAGTCTTACAGTCCTTTATGGCTAGCATAATTTCTGCCAGTGTAGGTTCTACAATGGAGGGGTTTGGATATTCAGAGCCTTCAGAGCAGGCCAGGGAGTCTAGGGGTTCTGAGTGTGCTGCCTGGTGCAAAAGACAGCAGGTACAGAGTCACTCACCAGAGTCACTCACCCCTTGAGAAGTGTTCTGTTCTGTGGATATGGCTGTCTGCAGCGTGGCCTCGTGCATGGCTGAGGGTTTGGTGCCATCTTGCCTTCTGAACTGGGCCAGTTGCTCCGCCGCAGATTGATTCCTGAAGTATGCCTATGTGTCTTTAGTCTTAACATATGCATTTGCACAGGCTGTACCAGGTCACCCCACACGCATATCACTTTGTGTGGTGGCGTTGGGCTTTTTATTCAGCCGAAACTATCTTAGCTACTCCCTGCACTTGCTACAGTCTCCTGTCATCTGTAAACACAGAAGCAAGGTTTCTCTCCCGGCGGCTGCCTGCACTGAACCCTCCATGTTCCCTGTCCCATGCCAGTGAAAGCAGAGGATTGGGCGGCGGATGTGCACAGCCACGCTAGCCCAGCAGCAGCACGTCAGGAAGCCTGTGTCCTTCCTGCAGCCTGAACTCTCCTATGGAATATGGCTGGATCTAGGGGGGGTGCTGGGGTGGGCTAGGCACCCCCAGATTTCAGTTGCGCCCCCCAGGCAATTCTCCTCTCTCATGGATGCTGTGCCTAGGCAGGTTTGCACATCATCAATATCAGCAGAAGCTAGAACTACAGCAGCTATCACTTACAATGCCCAGATTTCAGCCAACACACTCCCCCTGCCGCCACCCCTCCGCTCAATGAACGGAAGAAGAGACAGGGCTCAGTCTGCCCCTATCTGCCCCTATCTGCCCCTATCTCTTTGTCTGCCCACATGTCTGGATGCAGGACAGGCCAGTAGCTCAATTGTATATTGAGCAAGTTCTGGCCAGTGGTCCATCCTCAAGACCCAGTAACCCAGTGGATGCTCAGTTGGAAAGATCTCCAATTCTGCTATTGCCCCTAGATATTCCTGTACCATGTAATGGAGACGCTGGCAATGGTTGCTTGAACCGATCAGACCTTGGTGCTGAGGACTGAAAAATGTTTTATTTTTTGTTTAAGGCCTCGGTCAGCCGGCCACCTTCACCATCGCTCTTCCTCTAACTAAACAAAGCCTCAGCAACACGTTGTCCAGCACCAGGACTTGTAACCTCCCTGGGTCTGGAAATGCATTGCACAAACCTCTCTTCAAAGGCAGGATTCTCTGCGAAGGCAGGATGAGTTCTGCAGTACAAGTAGAGCATCATAACTTTACTTTAACTGATGAACATAAGCATTAATGTATTGCCTCAGGTAACCTATCAATTCTTGAAGCTAGAGGTGACTTAAACCCTATAATGTGAATTTGAATCTAGGGGGAAAAAGGAAAGGGAGGACAAAATGAAACAAAACATAACTAGACAACACTCCATGATACAACCAGTCCGATAACATGTACGTGAGTACAGCAGCCAATCAAGATTGGCAAAGGGTCGGGAGATACCATATTACCAATCCCATCAGCGGGGGGGTTCAATAGATGGAGCACCCTGAGAGCCCAGTGAGGCCTTGCCAGTATCCAAGTGGCCCATATACTACAGAGCTCCACTCCTCAGCATCCATTATATTATTCACTAAAAGGATCCAATTAGCCCGAGTAGGAATTTGTGGTCTCTTCCAGTAAATCGGAATTAACCATCTAGCCGCATTGAGTAGGTGAGGCAATACTGACTTGCAGTAATGGCTGAGAGGAATGGCGGGGACATGCAGCAGTAACTGCAGCGGGGAGTCAGAGATCTAAATGTCCAGAATAGCCCTAATTTGAGATTGTATGTCTAGCCAATAGGGTTGTATCTTAGGGCATTCCCACCAAATGTGGAGGAATGAGCCCCTGAGGCCACATTTCCAACAGCAAGTGTCAGACACAGATGGATAAATGCTAGCAAGCTTAGAGGGAACCCTATACCAGCGGGTGATTATTTTAAAACCATTTTTCTGCATTTTTGTGTCCACCGAACTTGTGTTGGTGAGACGGTAGAGATGGTCCAACTGTGTTTCGGTAAAGACATGTTGAAGGTCTCTCTCCCACTCCCTTATGTAGATAGGCTTTTACCTGTTCTCCAGCGACTGTATAATCTCATACAGCACAGAGCTAGCAAGAGGAATCAAAGAGGCAGCTCCCGAGAGTCCCTCTAGAGCTCCGCGCCACCACGGCCCCATAACCCGCCACTACAGCACACAGAACGCCTGCCCGCACTCCACACTGGGACAAAGCCGGGGAACCCCCCCGGGAATTAGTGGATGTCCTCAGCACCAGCTAGAAGAAGCCTCGCCTGCCAGATGAACGCTGCCGCCGGCCCGCTCAGCTATGCCAAAATGGCGGACCATGAGGGGGACTCACAGAAGCTGAGGCATAGGCTCCATAGTGGACCAGGACACAGCCCCTTCATCCTCCCCAGGTACCGCACACTCCCCAGTGTGTATGGCACCCTCCCCTATCTCTACCGAATCCCTGCTGGGAAGAACAGGGACGGGTCTCCCAACTACCACTATGCTGGATCCTAATACAGGCCTGCTCTTCTGTGAGGGAGAAGCCTGTGACATCACCCCTGCTCCCACTGACTTTCCCTCAATGATGCAAGCTTTCTCACAGATGTTATCCAGAAGCCTTGCCCTGAATGCTGCCCAAATCACTTTATCCATTTATGCAGACCTACAGCAATTAGGAATGAGGATTGAAGTGATAGAAAAGAAAGCAAACCAATCTGTGGCCAGGATAAATCAAAATTCAGCCAGACTTTAAGACATGCAGGATCAACTGGAGACTGCACTCTCAAAGATCTACGACCTTGAGAACAGGTCGAGACGATAGAACTTTAGGATAAGGGGGCTCCCCGAATCGGTGAAAGAGGTCCACCCAGCTGTTAAGTCACTCATTAAAGGACTCATTCCTGACATTGCTGAACACCACCTGGAACTGGGCAGAGCTCATAGAGCTTTACAGCCCCCTCGGCCCGACAGGCTCCCCAGGGACATTATAGTAAAACCCCATTTTTATGCAGTGGAGGAGGAGGTGATGAGGAAAGCTAGAGGAGCTGATGCCCTCAACATTCATGGACATACAGTTCAGACATTTGCCGACCTCTTCCCTTACATGGTACGGGAAAGATGATCACTTAAACCGCTGCAAATCCTGATACAGAAGGAGATCCCCTATAGATGGTCCTTCCCGCTCCGCCTGAATTTTTCATACTGCAACAAGGGTTATGGCTTCTCTTCTTTTGCAGAGGGAGAACACCTACTGCTACATCTAGGCTTACTCTCCCAGGAGCATCTCCCCATACCTACCGGCAAAGGTCTCTCCTGGTCATCGAAGAGACCACAGCCGGCAAGCCCCCTGCAACCCACATGGCTGAAGCAACACTCCAAGAGATCCAAAAAGACTCTACCGACATGACTGGTCCACTTGTCCTATTAAACCAGGGATCTGGTTTGCAACTTCACCTACTCAAGTGATTGGGCCTATCCCCAAGTCTCACCTTCTGGGCTTTTTTTCCCAGGACATACCTCCCCAGATTGTTAGCCCTAATGGAGTTTAATCCCTCTTCCCTCACAGAAATGGGTAGTTAAGGGAAGTAGGGTTCCCCATTTCTGGACTCAGAATGGGGAAGAAGAGACTGGACACTAGGCTCCCACGTTCGACCAAGTTGGTCAATGGCCCTGATATTCTTTTATAGCATACGTGTCTCTCATGCTATACAAGTTCCCCTCTACCACAATGCTTTATTTGTATGTTAGAGTTCCCAGGATGTGATCACCCATCCCAAAGTTAAGTTATTTTCTTGGCCTGCATGCACCTTAGGCAAACGTATTCTTAGTCACTCAACTGTGGGGGTCACGCCCTGCAATGGACTTAGAGTTTACTTTATTCCCCTTCCTGGGCCTGGTGGTGTCACCGAGCTCCTCCGTATGTTTGGAGGGGAAGTTTGGGGGGCACTGGACCCAGAGGAGGGAGCCTGTTGTGTGATTATGATCCGAATTTTTATCCGTCTTAAGGGCATCCTGTTCATTATACAATGTTAATGTTTGTTTATTTTCTAGTGGTGGGACAGTGGTGGAC
Source organism: Lithobates sylvaticus (assembly GCA_028564925.1). Classification (NCBI taxonomy): domain Eukaryota; kingdom Metazoa; phylum Chordata; class Amphibia; order Anura; family Ranidae; genus Lithobates; species Lithobates sylvaticus. The sequence goes on from CM053029.1 coordinate 237,116,303, forward strand.
CCAGTGCACCTCCACCAGTCTCCGCAGGCAACTAGTTTGCCTCTAGGGGACAATTCAGAGACCCTGATTCAGGGTACTTTAGATCTCCCAGGTTAAGGGGTGGGAACTGGCTGGCCTATTCCTACAGTAGGTGACCGTGATATTGTGTCAATCTCACCGCTTTTATCTGCAAGATTGACAACACGTGAGCCCCGTCGCGGGAGCCAGCGCCAAGCTTTTTTTTTCCTTTCCCAATGAGCGAAAAGCATTGCTGACATTGAGGCCGGGTTCACACTGGTGCGGGGATCCAACTTGGATCCCCGCCAATACCAGGCACTGTGTTTGGTATGAATCTTGAGGGAGAACTCCACGCCAAATTTTAAACAAAAAAACAACAGGGGTTCCCCCTCCAAGAGCATACCAGGCCCTTAGGTCTGGTACAGATTTTAAGGGGAACCCCCTACGCCAAAAAAACGGCGTGGGGGTCCCCCCAAAATCCATACCAGAACCTTATCTGAGCACGCAGCCCAGCCGGTCAGGAAAGGGGGTGGGGACGAGCGAGCGCCTGTGGCCCCCCCACCCCAAAGCACTTTGTACTAATGTTGATGAGGACAAGGGCCTCTTCCCGACAACCCTGGCCATTGGTTGTCGGGGTCTGTGGGCAGGGGGCTTATCAGAATCCGGGAGCCCCCTTTAAAAAGGGGGCCCCCAGATCCCGGCCCCCCACCTTATGTGAATGAGTATGGGGTACATCGTACCCCTACCCATTCACCTGGGGAAAAAGAGTCAATAAAAAAACACACTACACAGGTTTTTAAAGTAATTTATTAAGCAGCTCCGGTGGTCTTCTTTCGACTCCTTCGCACTCTCCGGCCTCTTCTCCCGCTCTCCGGTTCTTCTCCACTCTCTTCGGCCTCTTCTCTGCTCTCTTCTTCCGCTCTCCGGCCTCTTCTCCCGCTCTCCGGTTCTTCTTCTGGTCTCTTCCGCTATCTTCTTCCAGCTCTTTTACTAGCGGTGGCCCGGTCTCCGCCATCCTTCTTCCGTCTTCTCTTTTCTTCTGATGTTGACATGACACTCTCTCCCGCTGAAATGCCGTGTGCGTGGTGACTTATATAGGCATGGGGCGGGGTCATCGGATGATGTCACATGGTGACCCCACCCCGTATGATGTCACAGTCCCGGGGCATGCCCATACTCATTCACATAGGGTGGGGGGCCGGGATCTGGGGGCCCCCTTATTAAAGGGGGCTCCCGGATTCCGATAAGCTCCCCGCCCGCAGACCCTGACAACCAACGGCCAGGGTTGTCGGGAAGAGGCCCTTGTCCTCATCAACATGGGGGACAAGGGCATGCGGCCTGGTACGGCTCAGGAGGGGGGGCTCATCCCCACCCCCTTTCCTGACCGGCCTGGCTGCGTGCTCGGATAAGGGTCTGGTATGGATTCTGGGGAGACAGGACCCTGTCGCCGAGAACCAGTGCAACGGGATCACGCTGGAAACACAATATCGGCGGCACCTACATTGCATCTGCCGAAAACAAAACAAAAGGAGTTACCATATGCTTCACCAGACATATCAACCTTTCCCAACCAAAGATCATCTCAGACCCTAGGTCGTTACTTACTGGTATCGGGCACCATCGACGGGGGGGACATACACATTTATCTCTTACTACACCCACAATAAGGGCCAAGGGAAATTTTTTGATTCGACACTGCACAATTTACAAAATCTTTTCAAGGGAACAGTTTTCTTTGGTGGAGACTCTAATGCCGCGTACACACGATCGGACTATTCGGCGGACTTGGTCCGGCGGACCAGAGTCCGCCTGACAATCCGCCCGCGTGTGGGATTTGGTAGTCCAGCGGACAATCCGGCCGTCTGTGTGCTAGTCCGCGGGACTTTTGAAATGAACGGACTTGCCCACACATGGAGTAAAGTCCGTTCATTTCAAAAGTCCGGCGGATTGTCCGCCGGACCTAGTCCTCTGGAAAAGTCCAGTCATGTGTGTGCAAGTCCACTCGTTTGGAAAGTCCGGCGCACCTCCACTGGAAAGTCCAGTGGATTGTCCGCGGGACTAAGTCCGCCGGATAGTCCGATCGTGTGTATGTGGTGTAATACTGCTTTTGACTTCTCTCTGGACAAAACAGCTGGCGGGAAACCAAAATCAAAACGTCCCACAAAACAGAGCGCGGAAATCACTCACCTGCTTCATTCTGCAGGGCTTGTGTACATTTGGAGAATGTTCAACCAACATGCAAAAGACTACACCCATTTTTCAGCACCCCACAATTCCTATGTCAGGATAGACCACATCTTATTCACACACTCCACTACGATTCCATTAATCATAGGATTTAAAATTGTTGATACCTCTCTCTTTCAGATCACTCTTTTGTCACTCTAGTTATGCAGCGGTCCTCAGGAACCACAAGTTATTTCAGATGGCATCTCAATGAGGCCCTCTTGAGTGACCCTATACAGTGCACCCTACTAGAACAAGCCATTAAAGAATACTTCCTGGAAAATTACACCAATGAGGTACCCCCAACTACTCTATGGGCAGCTGAAAAAACGGTCATGCCAGGGGAAAGCTCATTCAGCTGTCCTCTAAAATTAAGAAAGAGCACAGGGCAGATATACAGAAGCAAACGGAGGAATACCAATCACAGTTGGATCAATCTATCCCTCACAACGGCTGCAGAGAAACACCTTAGATGGACCGGGGCTAAATTTTACTCCCAAAAAGACAGAGTTGGCTCCACAATCGCCACCAAACTGAGTCCCAAACAACGCACATTGACCTTTCCCAAAATTCAATCCTCCTGACCCAGAATCCGACCAAAATAATGGACACCTTCTTACAGTTTTTCTCAGACCTTTACACAACCAACCCCCCACCTTCCCAAGCACTCAAGAATACCTTCTTTGACAACCTCCCTTTACCCTCAATATCCAGAGACCACAAGGAACTTTTAGAGAACCTCTTTATGATGAAGGAGGTTTTAGACACCATCAACTCCCTCAAACTGGGCTCTTTGCTTGGACCAGACGGCTTCTCCACAGGATATTACAAAACATTTGGCCCCAGTCTGGCCCCATACCCGACTCAGTTCTTCAACTCTCTCAGGGCTGGAGCCCCTCTAGGGAAAGATCATAATTCCGCATACATCTCTGTCATCCCTAAACCAGGGAAGGATTTAAGTGAGGGCGGTAACTACCATCCAATCTCACTTATCAATAATTATATAAAGATAATGACCAAGATTCTTGCCAACAGGGTAGCGAGCTTCATAGCAACATAAATACACAGAGATCAGGTGGGCTTCATGTGTGCAGTAGCCCCTTTGCCCCCCTAATACTTACCTGAGCCCTATCTCTGTCCAGTGATGTCCCTGAGTGAAAAGGGCCGGATCAGATTAGAAGAGCGATCAATATTATCTCTTTACTCAACTCCCAGTGGGATATTGCCCCCCCCCCCCCCCCCAGAAGGGTTTCCTTCTATCAATAGACCTTCATAAGGCATTTGACTCAGTAGTTTGGCCATACCTTTATGAAATCCTGGAAAGATGGGGTTTTGGCCCAAACTTCCTGGGCATAATTTGTTAAATGTACTCATCCCCGAATGCACAAGTACGCTTGATGGGCAGATACTCTGATACCTTCACCATTGAAAGTGGCACTAGACAGGGCTGCCTGCTCTTCCCCCTCCTCTTCGCGGTCGCCATTGAAACTCTGGCTATCGCGATCTGGACCAATGCCGACATCAAGGGGGTTACATGTGGGGAACAGGAACACAAGTGCGCATTATATGCGGATGACTTACTCCTATTCATTTCCTCCCCCCTGACATCCACCCCTATAATATACAAAATCCTACAGGAATTTAGTCAAATCTCGGGACTGCAGGTTAATCTGTCTAAATCCATAGACCTAAACGTCTCTGTCCCCCCGGCTTTGCACACACAGCTAAAACAAAACGTTGCCTTCACTTGGGCAACAGACGCAATCCCATATCTGGGCATTAAACTCACTCATGACATAAGCAAGCTCTTTCAGGCAAATTACCCTCCTATGATACAGAAGTGTGGGGAGGACCTGGAGAAGTGGTCAAAGTGAAGTCTGTCTTGGCTGGGCAGAGTTAACAGGGTAAAAATTACCCTTCTCCCACAAATGTTATACCTGTTACGCTCTCTCCCGATCCCTTTAAAGAAACAATTCATTTTGTAAATTTCAGTCCCGTAAAGTGAAGTTTGTCTGGGGAAACAAAGGATTCAGATGCTCCAAAGAGGTACTACACAGGATAAAATCACAGGAAGGTGTAGGCTTTCCAAACTTGTGGTGGTATTATCAAGCTGCCCAACTCGCCCAAATCTCAACAGTCTAATCTAGGGGTTTTAAGCCCGACTGGCTCTCCATGGAAAGGCTTAAATGGTTATCCCCTTACATACCATAGACCACCTCCTCTGGCGAGATTGGAGATCAAGAGCGGCGATAATGTCCCCGACTCTTTCTCACTCAGTGGCGCTGTGCAACACGCTACATACACACCACTCTCTGATCTCACACCTGAAGCCCCTCTCACATATCTTCCACAATCCAAAGGCCTCAATATCAAAGCTTTCGGCTGGTGGACTAACAAAGGCCTATGTTGCATTGGCCACTTTCTCACCCCAGCAGGCCCCCTCACTCTGAAACATTGTAGAAAGACATTGGAAATGCCCAATTCGGAAATTTTCTGCTTCTCCCAAATTTCCCATTTCCTTAACTCATTTTGGACTAACAGGAAGGAACCTCCTACCATCACCCCATATGAGCATTGGTGCTCAAACACCATTAATCAGAGGGGGGATATCGCTGATATATTCCGCACTGGCAGGCAGGGACATCATTCCAGCTTACTCTCGGGCCTGGGAGATGGACACGGGTGATCCTGGAAACCAGCAGTCTGGTATCACACATTCCAACGCTCCTTTAAAAGGTATTCTCAATGTCTCCCTAGTAAAAGCTAATCTCAAAATCCTAACTAGGTGGTACTTTGTCCCCTCTAGGCTGGCAATGATCTACCCAGGGGTATCGCCCATGTTTCCAAGGATGTGATCTGGAGGGCACAATGTTCCACATCTGGTGGTCATGTGCCCGCATTAGATCCTAATGGAAAAAGGTCTTTCACACTATAAGGATAATAACAGACACCACTATAACTCCTGACCCTACCATTGCCCTCTTGAACCGCCCCATTCCCAGGTTACCCAAACATTTACAAGCTATAACATTCTATATCCTCTTAGGGGACAGGATAACGCTCACAAGGGCATGGAAAACCCCTACTGTACCCTTCAGGGGAGATAAGAGAAAAATATAATGGACAATGGCGCAAGAAAACATAGTAGCAAAATTGCACGATAGAATAAGAAAGTTCAACACTATTTGGGAACCCTGAGCCTCTTACTGTAACATCTCCCTCTGTCCGGGTATACCACCCTGAACTCTGGACAAACCTGGATCTCGACCCCTTTTCTTTCCTCCTCCTCCCTTTACTCTTACTGTCTGGTACACCCTGTTCCCACGCTCCTGTTTTTACAACAGGGGTTCCTACAGCCCCCATTGGTGAAGCAGAAAAAGACTTAAGCAGGCTAGTATGTTACGTTTGCTCCAGCAGCAGTTTTTCCAGACCACTTTTTTGGTCAGTAACACATTAAAACAAAATGCTGCGATGAACATGCTTTGTAACTCAGTCAGCCGGGGTGCCGGGCACCTCCTGGGTTGGGTGGCTGACCCCCTCCTTTAAACCCCAAGCATTACTGCAGCCTAAGACTTCCTGGGCAGTGGGATTTGTTTAGAGCAGTGGTCATCAACCCTATCCTCAGGGCTCACTAACAGGCCAGGTTTTATGTATTACCTTTGGAGATGCAGACTAGAATACTGCAATCACTGAGCAGCAAATGATATCACCTGTGATGTATTTCAGTTATCTTGCAAACCTGGCCTGTTAGTGGGCCCTGAGGACAGGGTTGATGGCCACTGGTTTAGAGGACTCCCCAGACATGTAGGTCTTATCCCTCCAGAGCCATGGGGTTGGAACACCCAGTCCTGACTTATCAGCTAGCCTACTACAAACAATTATTGTCAAATATCAAACACCTTAACATAAGTAACTGTTATTCCAAGTACACATGGTCGGACTTTCCGACGTAAAATGTGCGATCGGAGCTTGTTGTCGGAAATTCCAACCGTGTGTAGGCTCCATCCGACAGTTTCCATCAGAATTTCCGTCGCACAAAATTTGAGATCTGGTTCTGAAATTTTCCGACAACAAAATCCGTTTGCGTAAATTCCAATCGTGTGTACATAATTCCGATGCACAAAGTGCCACGCATGCTCAGAATCAAGCAGAAGAGCCGCACTGGCTATTGAACTTCATTACGTACGTCATTACGTTCTTAAAGTTCGGAATTTCCAAAAAGATTTGTGTGACCGTGTGTATGCCAGACAAGTTTGAGCCAGCATCCGTCAGAAAAAATCCATGGATTTTGTTGTCGGAATGTCTGATCTATGTCCAAGGGATAACTCTATTGTTCCCTATGGTACTACTTTGTCTTTCCTGTTACTGAGCCTTGTGGTCCAACGATAAGATTGATTCTGTATTGTATTGTATATTTTCTATTTTTGATAAAACCCAATAAATACTTTGAAAATTAAAAAAGGGGAAGGCCAAGCACAGATGGGGCCAGAGAGGAGCGGTTGAAATGTACTATAGTAGGCATTGGAGAAGCCATCAGGGCCCGGGCTCTTCCCTTTAGGGAGGTCTTTAATGACTGACATGATTTCTGATGAAGAATTAGGGGAGTCCAGTTGGTCACTAATGGGGGTAGTGAGCTGTGGGGATTGGGCCTCCTCCAGGTACTGCAGGATATGCTCCACTTTCTGGGGCTCTGTGGAATCAGGTAGAGTATCAGGTAGAGCTGGTCAAAGTATTCCCAAAGTATTCCCTAAACGTGTCTGCTATTAGACATGTGCAGAATGAAAACAATTGTTTTGTTTCATTTCGATTCGTTATTTAACTAAAATTTGTTTAGTTAAATCTATTGCATTCATTACATTCATATTCAGGATTCGTTTCGTATTTGAAAGAATTTGACCGCATTCCAAAAAAATCAACCGAATTCGAAAAAAATCTACTGAATTCAAAAAAAACTATCAAATTCAAAATAATTCTACCGCATTCCAAAAAATTTGACTGAATTTTAAAAAGTCAACTATATATAACCATTTTCTGAAATTTGAAATTTGTATAGAATGAAATCGAATTTGAATAGAAGAGATTAGAAAAGAATTGAAAATACTAGAAACGAATAGCATAGAAAAACAATAGCACAGAACAGAAAAAATATTATATATATATATCTATATCTATATCTATATCTATATATATATATATATACCATCTTCTGAAATTAGAATTTCGTAAAGAATGAATGAAATCAAATTCCAATAGAAAATATTAGAATAGAGTTGAAAATAATAAAAAAAGAATAGCATAGAAAAACAATAGAACAGCATAGAAAAAAATATAATATATTCTATTCTAATATTTTCTATTCAAATTTGAATTAATTCTGTGCCAAATTCGAAATTCAAAAGATGGGTTTATATATATATATATTTATTTTTTTCTATTCTGTTCTATTGTTTTTTCTATTCTAGTCTTTTCTATTAGAATTCAGTTTCCATATATATATATATATATATATATATATATATATATATATATATATATATATATATATATATATATATATATATATATATATATATATATATATATATATATATATATATATATATATATATATATATATATATATATATATATATATACAACCGTTTTCCAAAATTCTAATTTTGTATAGAATGAATTAGAATGGAATAGAACATAATAGAAAAGAATAGACTAGAAAAACAATAGAACAGAATAGAATAAAATATGTTATATATTATATTTTATTCTATTCTGTTGTATAGTTTTTCTCTTTCATTCTTTTCTATTCTTTTCTACTCTAATTCAAATTCATTCTATATTAAATTAAAATTTCTGAATTTCTGAGATTTCAAAAATTTGAATAGAAAAGATTAGAATAGAATATAAAATAATAGAAAAGAATAGCATAGAAAAACAATAGAACGGAATAGAAAACATATAATATATATTATATTTTATTATATTCTGTTCTATTGTTTTTCTATGCTATTCTTTTCTATTCTAATCTTTTCTATTAAAATTCTAAATAATTCTATACGAAATTCGAATTTCGAATTTCGGAAGCCATCTTCTGAAATTCGTATTTTGTATAGAATGAATTTGCATTTGAATAGAAAAGATTAGAATAAAATAGAAAAAAAATAGAACAGCATAGAAAAAATATAATATATATATATATATATATATATATATATATATAACGGGCAGCACAGTGGTGTAGTGGTTAGCACTCTCACCTAGCAGTAAGAAGGGTCGCTGGTTCAAATCCCAACCAAGACACTCCCTGCCTGGAGTTTGCATGTTCTCCCTGTGCCTGTGTGGGTTTCCTCCGGGTACTCCGGTTTCCTCCCACAATCCAAAGACATGCAGGTAGGTTAATTGGCTTCTGTCCAAAAATTGGCCCTAGTATATGAATGGGGACCTTGGATTGTGGGCTCCTTGAGGGTAGGGACAGATGTGGTCGTGCAATGTACAGGGATAGGGACAATTGCAGACACTCACTCAGGTTGAACTGGATGGACTGATGTCTTTATTCAACCTTACTAACTATGAAACTATGAAACTATATATATATAACATCTTCCAAAATTTGAATTTCATATAGAATGAATTTGAATAGAATAGAAAAACAATAGAACAGAATAGAAAAAAATATATATATATATATATATATATATATATATATATATATATATATATATATATATATAAACATCTTCTGCAATTCGAATTTCGTATACAATGAATTCAAATTTGAATAGAAAAGATTAGAATAGAATAGGAAAGAAGAGAAAAGAAAAACAATAGAACAGAATAAAATAAATATATATTATATTTTATTCTTTTCTGTTCTATTGTTTTTCTATTCTTTTCTATTTTAGTTTCCATTGTTTTGAATTATATTTCAATCTATTCTCGAATTCGAATTTATACTATTCGGAATTCGAATTTCAAAAGACGGTTATGTTCTATTTAATTGCATTCTATTAAATTCTATTCTATTCTTTACTATCCTTTTATTTTTATTTTTTTTTATATATCTTTATTTATCAAAAATTTTTTGTTACAATTCAATTTACATTACACTTACACTCAAATACCACATTTTCTGTTACCTTTACATACGGATAACTTAAGAGTTGCATCTACTTCATATCGTAACATATGTGATTATCATATTACATCTTCATTATGACTTTATATGCTCCTTTATGTTACTGGGTTCTCAGTAATGGTTCTACAACATTCTCTCCTAGCCAATCAATCAAGTCATAACTAAAATTAAAAAAAAAAAAAAAAAAAAAAAAAAAAAAAAAAAAAAGGGGGAGAGAAAAAAAAAAAAAAAAAAAAAAAAAAAAAAGGGGGGAAGGAGAAGGGGTCCGATATCTCCATTCTCCCTCTCTATCTCTATAATTGCTCTCTCCATCTGGGTTGTTGGATATTGAATTCAATCCATATCTGCCACACATTATTTTGTTCTTTTTTTTGCTCTCTTTCCAATTCCCATCTTGTTTCTATTGCACACATTTCGTTCATTTCCATCTCCCAATCTTTTATATCCGGGCTTACACTGTTTTTCCATTTTCTAGCTATTATGGTTCGTGCTGCAGTGATAAAGCATCTAAGAATACTTTTTTTAACTTTTTTTATCGATCCCATATTCATAGATAATATTGACATTAAGATATCTGGTTCGGTTTCTATTCCTGTCATTACTGTATATATTTTATATACTTGTTCCCAGAATCTATAAACTCCGGGGCAGTAGTACCAGATGTGCGACATCGTTCCGATGTCTTTTTGGCATCTCCAACATGTTTCTTCATTTTCTGAGTTTATTTTGTGCATGTCTGTTGGGCATCTGTACCACCTGACCAGGAGCTTATAGTTTCTTTCTTGATGTCTGCTAGATTTTGATAATTTATGAATTATTCCAAATGCTTCCTTCCATTTATGTTTAGGGATCTCTATTCCTATTTCTTCTTCCCATTTTTTTGTGTATGTTATCTCTTGTATATTGCTGTTCCTCATTAAATATTTATATATGTTCGAGAGGTTATGTGTTGGTTTTTCTTTCTGTATCAGAGTTTGTTCTAGACTTGTCAGGGGTCTATTAAGTATCTCTTCTTTAGCTATGGAGGATATGTATTTATGTAATTGCCAATATTGTATCCAGTTGTTTTTGTATTCTATGCCAATGGCTTCTAAGGGTATCAGTTTATTGTGTTCAGTTATTTCCCCAACTCTGATGTCTTGGTTTTTATTCCATTTCAAGAAGGTTCCTATTTTCATGGCTGGTGGGAATCCTGGGTTATCAAATAAAGGGGTCATAGGGCCTATATATGAGAATCCCTGGCCTTTTCTGACTAGCCCATCCCACACCTTCATAGTCCGAACTACAAAAAATGGGGTTTCACCATCCGGGGGGCGTTCTTCTTTCCTAACCCATGGTAATGATTTCAATCTAGTGGTCATAATATCTTCCTCCAAGCTAACCCATTGTTTGGAGTCCTTATTTTGAAACCAGTCTACGATCCTTGTTATTAGAGCCGCTTTTAGGTATATCGTGAAATCTGGTAGTGCTAGTCCTCCCTCTTCTTTAATACGGGTTAGTGTTGATCTGCTTATTCTTGCGGGTTTCCCTGCCCAAACAAAGCTTCCACTCACTTTCTTTAACTGATTTAACATATTCTTTGCCGGGAACAATGGGGTAGCTTGGAATATATATAATATTTTGGGTAATATATCCATTTTTACTATATTTATTCTTCCCATCCAGGTGTGGATCCCCTTTGTGTATTGCTGAAGTGTTTTCGTTATTTTGGTTATAATTGGGAGATAATTAAGCTCGTATAATTTATCTAGTTCTTTAGGAATATGTATTCCTAGATATTTAACTGCTACTGACTGCCATCTGAAGGGGAAGTTAGTCTTAATCTGCTCTATTTTCTCTGTAGGGAGTGAGATATCCATCATCTCAGATTTATTATAGTTTACTTTAAAGTAACTTACTCCTGCAAACCTCTCGAACTCATGTATCAAATTGGGGAGTGTTATCATGGGGTTGGTGATATAAACCATAAGATCGTCCGCATAGATGGAGATTTTATATTCAGTTTGCTGTATTCTCAGTCCTTGTATGTCGAGGTTATTTCTAATGGCTATTGCCAAATGTTCCATAACCAGGACATACAGTAGGGGAGACAGGGGACACCCCTGTCTGGTTCCGTTAGTTATTTTAATCGGCTCAGATACTTCTCCCGCCATTCTTATTCTGGCAATGGGTTTTCGGTATAACACCATGATTTTTTCTAGTAAGACTGGGCCTATTCCCCATTGTTTAAGTGTTTCTTCGAGGAAACACCATCCCACCCTGTCGAATGCCTTCTCGGCATCCACTGCCAGAAGACAGGATGGGATGGTGTGTCTCTGCGCATATTCAATCAGTGTTATCGTCTTTAGAGTGTTATCTCTGGCCTCCCTCCCCTTTACAAATCCTGTTTGGTCCAAATGAATGTATTTTGGGAGTATGGGAGTGAGTCTGTTTGATATAACCTTTGAATAGATTCTAAGATCCACGTTTGTTAATGATATGGGGCGGTAGTTTCCGCATAAAGTGTGATCCTTTTCGGGTTTGGGTATAAGGGAAATGAATGCTTGCATCCCTTGTGGGACAAAGGGCTGTTCCCCTGACACTCCATTGAATAAATATCTCATAATTGGAATTAATAATTCTTTGAAATGTTTATAGAATCTAGGGGTAAAACCGTCTGGTCCTGGGCTTTTCCCTATTACTAATCCGTCTATTACCCCTTTAATTTCCTGTTCGGTGAACTCGTCCTCTAATTGTGTTTTATCTGTTTCTGTTAGGGTCGGTAGCGGGGTCTCTTTTATATATTCCTGTACTTTGTGTCTAAAGATTTCGTTTTTTTTTTGGGCTAGTTCGTTCGGGATATTGTAAAGCCTAGAGTAGAAGCTCCGAAAAGTCTCCACTATACCCTTTGGATCTTGGGCGTATGTGCCCTGTTCAGTTTTAATTTTAATAATAGGTGTAATATTTGTGCGTTGACGTAGTGTATTTGCTAGTACTTTACCTGGTTTGTTGCCTTGGTGGTAGTATAATGATCTCATTTTATCTCTAATTTGTAAAGTTTGTTCGTCTAGTAATACTGTAAGTTCTGTTTTCTGTTTGTTTAATTGTTTTAGTGTTTCTTGTATGGGGTTTATTTTATGTTGTTTTTCTAATGTTTTAATCTCATTTGTTAATTGTATTACCTGATTTCCCTTTAATTTTTTTAATCTTGCCCCGTGTTTTATAAATAACCCCCGTAGGATACATTTCTGGGTTTCCCATTGATTAGGGAGGGACGTGGTGTCGCCTATGTGATCTGTTCTGAAGTTGGATATTGCTGACCTAATTTCTGTTGTGCATATTTCGTCAAATAATAGGTTATCATTTAATATCCAGGACCCTCTAGTCTTTTTCATGTTATCTATTGTTAATGTTGAATAAAGTTAATATGAATAGGTGTATGGTCTGACCAGACTGCGCTACCTATTTCGGATGAGGTTATCTCGGCCATTCCTGATTGATTTATCAGGAAATAATCGAGTCGGTGATAGGTTCCGTGTACTTTTGACAGAAAAGTGTAATCCTTTTCAAGGGGATGCTCGATTCTCCATATGTCAACTAATTGATGTTTATTCATCATTTCTGTAAATCTTTTTCTCGTATTTTTCTTACTTTTAATTAAGGAAGCTGTCGTATCTAGTTCTATGTCAAGGACGAAGTTGAAATCACCCCCTATTACTATGGTCCCTTCTGCCCTTTCCATTAACTTTGATATTAGTTGTGTCCCGAACTCAATCTGATCCTGGTTGGGCAGGTATACATTTATAAAGGTGTATTTCTTACCAAAAATAGAGACTTTCAGTAATACTCCTCTTCCGTCTTGGTTCCTATAGCACTCTAAAACTTGGTGTGGTATTGATTTGTGTATTCCAATGGAGGCTCCCCTAGACTTTGAATATGGGAAAGAGTCATGATACCATGTTGGATAGTATCTTGTTTGGATATTAGGTATATGATCTGAACGAAAGTGTGTTTCCTGAAACATAATAACCCCCACATTTTGTTTGTGGAGGGAGTATAGAATCTGAGATCTTTTAGAGGGTATATTTAATCCTCTAACGTTGTATGAGCATATTTTTATCATTCTGAAAATTCAGGAGAAAGAGCAAGGGGAGACAAAAAAAGGGAAAGAGAGAGAGAGGGAGGACGGGGGGAAGGAAAAGAAAAAAAAAAAAATTTAAAAAAAATGAAAAAATTTTTTTTATAAAAGGGGCCCAAACCCCAAAAGGCTCCAAGTTATGTCAAAACTTGTTCAAGCTGCCAACATATACATTCATTCCAATCTTACAACATACATTTATATTCTACTAACTATGACTATATAAGTCTACCCTTACAAGTAAGGTCCCTAATTGGGTTATATGACAACTAACCCCAGCATGACGGAGCCCTCCCCAGTCATTGAGTTGCTTATATATGTTTATTTGAGTGTTATCCTGATTGAAAAAAGATTTTTCTTTTTTCCTTTTTTTTCCTTCTCCCTTTCTCCATTTCGTCTCTCCCTTCTCTTTATCTATTTTAAGAACGTACAGGATGGGGGAGTGCGCAGGAATTCTGAGTTTGTCTATAGAGCCGGGGGAGGGGGGGGCGGGGGGAAGCGGGGGGGAGGGGAGCGGGGGAAGGGGGAGAAAAAACAATGAAGGGAAAAAAAAAAAAATAAATAAATAAAATAAAAAAAAAAATTATAAAAAGGGGGGGTGTGTTTAGGGAAGTGAGTGCTCATTTTGCTATAGCGTATCTGTCACAGACAAGAGAAAAAGAAAAAAAAAAAAAAAAAGGGGGGAAGGGACAAACTCCCTTCCTCTTTTTCCCTCCTTCCCCCTTGTATAGGATAGGGGGAGGGGAGGGAGAGGGGGGAGAAAAAATAGTGCTCCACTGGCCAGAACTGTCCCAACAGTTTGGGGGAATCTGTCCCGTTGCTTATATCAATATTCTATTTTATCCATGTGTAATTATCTAATAAGTGTTGTGTAAAAAGTGCACTTTATCATATATAAATACATTCGTTTTATGGTGACTATTAAATATATATTAAATTCTTGTGAACCCAAATATAATAAAAAACAAAACAAAAAAAAAAAAGAAAAAGGGGGAAAAAAAATAGTGCTCCACTAGCCAGAACTGTCCCAAAAATTTGGGGAAATCTATCAACATTCAATATTATCTATGTGTGATTGATTAATAAGTGTTGTGTAAAAGGTGCGCATTGTCATATATAAATGCATTCATTTTATAGTGACTATTAAGTATATATTAAATTCTTGTGAACCCAAATATAAAAAAAAAAAAAAAAAAAAAAAAAAAAAAAAAAACCCAAACCAGTGTATAATTTAGGATTCTTATCGAGTATATATTGTATACCAGTGCTTTTAAAACCACACAGCAAAGGAAAAAAAAAAAAAAAAAAGAAGGAACCAAAAACAAAAAAAGTATCTAATCCCCTCTCCCCGCCCCCCCCCCCCCCCCCCCACCCCACACCCCCCACCCCCGACCCCCAGGCTTAGTCTAGTTTCTTCTGTATATCCCCCTCAAGATGTCCAAGTGTGTTTGTGGCCACAGTGGTAGTTCAATCAGAGGCAGATCTAAGTTTTTCAAAAAGTCTGGAAGATCTTTCAGGTCTCGGAATATATTTTTTTGGCCGTTTTTATGTACTATTATCTGGAATGGGGAACCCCATTTATATAAGATATTTTTTTCCTTTAGTAGGTCCAGTAATGGTTTCAGTGCTTTCCTCTTTGTCAGGGTGTATTTAGAGAGGTCTTGGAGAAAAATCAGTGGGGTTCCTTCAAATTCAAAGTTCCTTTGTTTCTTGGCCTCTACCATAATACTCTCTTTAACCTGAAAGAAATGTATCCTGCAGATAACATCCCTGGTTTTTGCTGGATCTTTATCTTTCGGCCCTCGTGCTCTGTGTGCTCGGTCTATCTCAATATTATTGGTGTTCGGTTGATTTAATATTGTGTTGAAGATTCCTTGTAATGTGTTCTTCAGCTTGTCTGGTGTTATTATTTCTGGTAGTCCTCTGACCCTTATATTATTGCGTCTGGTTCTATTTTCGAGTTCATCATTTTTATTAAATAATTGGACTAGCGATCTGTCCGATTCTTGGTTCCTTTCCTCCAAGTTTAATATTTTTTGATTTATGTCTTCAATCTTCGTACTTATATTTTCAATTCTATTTTGGGTATCCGTTACCGATGCTTTTATGATTTGTATCTCAGTTTTATAGGAGTTCTCTAGTCTGTATATATATTTGTCCATGTCTTCTCTTGTCGGTATTGATTTTATATATGATTGTAAGTCCCAATTTTGTGGTTCAGTAGCTTCTTCCATATGTGATATTTGTATACTGCTCTCAGGGCTGGGATTGGCTGCTATTTCTGATCCATTGTGCGGGACCTCTAAATCCTGTTCCCCCATCACGGAATTTTCAAGTTGTGCTTGGAGGTTTGGGTTTTTAAAAAATCCGGTTATATCAGTTTTGGGGGTCGGACTTGATTTTGCTACAGCTGGGGGGATTTTAGAAGTTCCCCCTATTGATCCTCTCTTCCCCTTTTGTGAGTGTGTACTTTTAGGTGGCATCTCTAATATGAGTTGGATGGATGCGATTCAGGAGAGATAGGAGGGTGTTTCTTTTTGGTGTCTCTGGGGGATTTAACCTTAAAAGGTACGAATATTTTGTCCGTAAGGAAATCTTATTGAGCTTCAGGGAATTTCCTTTTCTTTTTTAAATACTATTTTCCCCCTTTTCTTCCCTCCTGCTTTCCTTCTCGTTCCCCCTATAGCTCTTTATTGTTTCTTCTTATGAGTCCTTTGAAGGTAGTCTGGTGGGGGGCTATAAGCTTGCTGAATATATTTTGAGATTTAAGGAATATTATGTTCCCATGTGGGTGCTGTAAGAAATGGCTAGGGGTCACTGAGGCAATATACGAAAAAAGAAACGAAATTTATAGCCAGATAGGTCTCGGATTTCTTCATTAACCTATTGTTTAAAGTTTTGATTTTACTTTAATCTGTCTCTGATATCCCTTAAATAGGGCCCTCCAGGTATACAGATGTGCAGTCCTTTAAGATATTTTCCAGCATTGTCCCTGGTTAGTGTCTATGTTGACAAAATCCTAGGATATATGTGCAACTTATTTGCTATATGGAGAAAGGGCTTACCTCCAGCGTGTGATCCTTCACTCGGGTTCGTCTTCTTCTCCGGCTGCTTCCGTTTGATTATGGTTTCTTTCGGCTATTCTCGGGAGTATGTATTCCGAGGTCGGGACTTCAATAGCCTCCGGAGGTATACGAGCCCTTCCGAGTGAGTCACTGCGCTGGCGCCTCTCAAACTTTATCGGGTCAGTGCGTTGGGAACGCTGCCTTCACTCCACCGGAGCGGTATCTGGATATCCACCAGCCCGACAAGGTAGGTCCCTCACTCGTCCGTTTGTAGGATCTTTATCCCGGCTATAGGGTACCTCAATATCTCCCGGCGGGTGGGTATCCTGGGCGCTGGTTTCTCTCCTCTGGGGTTGCGGTTAGCTCCGTCTGTTGAAGTCCATATGTCCCGTGGAGCAAATAAGCCGGGGGGGGGGACCAGTGATCTCGGCAGGTGTCTCCCTGTTCTCCCTTCTTTCTCCAAATCAGGGGTTTCAGACCCGTTTTGATGGCTGGATGCTGTGCGAGTATGGAGGCAGGGTTTACCAGTATATTCAGCCCACTTTGGTTAGGGCATATGCGGATTTTGCTGTAGGGACTCTCCGGCTATACCACCATACTGTGTCTGCCAGATTCAAGCTGGGGAACGCCCGCTCTACACGCTTGTTCCCATTATCTCATCAGGATCTTCAGCTGGTAGCCTGGGGAGGGGGAAGAGCTATGCTCAACACACGTCTGCTCTGGTCAGCGTCATGCCCCTCATTGATCGGCAAAAAGCTACTATCCTTTTATTTTTATTCTATTGCTTTATTGTTTTATATTCTATTTTATTGTATTTTTTAGAAATTTGAGTTCTATTTTTTTGAATTTGTTTTCTAATTCGATTCAAATTTATTTTTGAATTAGATTAGATTCAAATTTTGTTTGCTTTTTTTTCGATTTGAATTGTTATTTCGGATTAGTTTAAATTCGTTACTTTTGTAATTCGGAAATTCGGATATATCCGAATTTCTGAATAATGAAAAATTTGTCCCAATTTTTGTCCGAATGTCTATGTGCTATTTTCCACGAGTGCACCACTGATGACCCCGCTGTAGTAGTACGTTTATGGACATGTCCTGAGGCACGTTGACATTTGAGAGCCCTTGCAATTAATCTCCCGCATTTATTCCCAAATTCATAGAATTTATGGGAAATTTGACACAGCCGAGCCCGAATCCAGATGTCAAGCAGAGAAGCCAACTCCTGACAGAGGGATTGTAGTGCCGTTGCTAACTCTGTGTGAGTTCAACAGAGCAAATCTATGCCTGGGAAGTTTTAATTCCCCCTCTCGCCCTTTTCAATCTAGAGCCCTGGGAGATAAGCTCCCCTGAACCACTGCTTTGTGCCCTTCCCAAATATGCCCACCTTGCCCGGTTTTCAGCATAGTATAGGGAGATTGTTTCTGAAACTTGTTTCAGTGCCACTGCATCATCCAGAATATTCTCGTTCAGGCACCAGGTCTATGACCGTGCATCAGATGACAGTGGATTCAGGAAGATGGAAATTGGGGCATGATCTGAGATCATTATGAAGCCAATGAACACACCACAGAAAGATTCAAGGGAAAATCAGTCCATCATCAAACGGTCTAGTTGAGTATAGACATTATGGGTTGCTGAGAAATAGCTATATTTATATTGATAATTCCGCACTTAGGTATAGGCTAGGCTACAGCCTCCCCTTAGAGACCTCCAAAGGTGGAGCTCCAATAATGTGAAGTTTTTATATGTAAATGAGGGGTGAGTGGTGCTGCCTATATGCTAAAAAGTGATCTAGTGGGTCACCCTTCACAGGTAAAAAAGTGTACTCTATGATAACCCACAAATTAGCTGCAAAGGTTTTTCAGAGATTCCACCTAGTGGGAGTATTAGAACTTGTTATAAATTTTGTGCAAAAACGAACATGCATTTATCAGCTTCCCACTGCATACACTCCCAATAGGTCACTAACAACTTTTATAAACATATATGTTCTTGGAGTATCCTCTCATGTCTGGGAGTGTACTCAAATGTGATTAACTCAAGTAGCGGTTTGCAACCAGCCTCAAAATAATACTAGTGTCTATGATGTTTCACCATCCACTAGATGTAGAAAAAAACTGCATAAATCCACATTCATGTTAATATAAGTGTCGTTAGTGCTTCAACGAACATTGTGCAGTAACCAAAAATTGATAAAATAATGAATTGAAAGTTTGTGCGTAAGCAAGCAATCCAGTACAAAAGTTAGTAACACAATATTTCAAGTGACTTGTGTTTTCTCTTGCTTCCAATCCTTGTGCCAAATAATAAAGTGACTGTTGTGCTCCCCCTTCAGATCCCTACTCATCAGATCCTGGCACCCCTACAGGGTTAAATCACATGTGGTGTGTATATGACGTCTGCCGAGCCGGTCTTTCACCCTTCCAGCATGTCCTGGGAAAAACCAGAGCCTCCAGACCCTCATGCTGCATACACACGAGTGGATTTTCCATCAGAAAAATCTTGGATGGTTTTTCCGATGGAATTCCGCTCAAGCTTGGCTTGCATACACACGGTCACACAAAAGTTGGCTGAATTTTCGACCGTCAAGAACAAGGTGATGCACAACACACAACACAAAATGAAGTTCAATGCTTCCGAGCATGCGTCAAATTGTTTCCAAGCATGCGTAGGAATTTTGCGCGTTGGAATTGCTACAGACGATCGGAATTTCCGATCAGAACTTTTTCCGACTGAAAAATTGAGAACATGCTCTCAATCTTTTGCTGGCTGGAATTCGGCCAGCAAAAGTCCAATGGAGCATACACATGGATGCATTTTTCGACCAAAAGCTCTCATCGGTCTTCTGCTGGCCGAATTTCCGATCGTGTGTACGCGGCATCAAGGAGCAATCTCCGATGCGCTGTTTAACTCTGGGTCAAATTGTGGTAGTTTCCTTTGCTGTGACCACGATAATGTATCCTCATATGGAAGAAAGATGGGTTCCCATAGTGTAAAACAAAAATCATTTTATTTAAAAAGTTCAGTTTAAAAAATATATTTTCCAGCATAAAAATCATAATTTGCTAATGAGCGCTCCGGGTCAGCGTGCGTTCCACTGCCTGGAGTCTCGCTAAATCAGAAGTGACGTGTGTGCATAGCCCTACCTTATGCGTTTCGTCATTGGACATTGTCTTGAGGCAGTGCCATCTTTGTGCACATCACGTCATTTATGGAGAGCGGCCGTGCGGGATCCACCCCCTATTAGTTAGTTACGAGTGGACAGTAAGAATAGGTTGCTCCAATCCCAATGCGTCAACAATCAGAAAAAACAACACACAGTGCCATGCACTCCAGGTTTCAATACCTCTTAAGTTATATCCCTTGGGTTCAGTTGCCAAATGATAACCTGCATCAACGCTCTCCCGTTCCAGTCATAATCTTAACAAGTAAAACAGACATACATTTGGGAAGAATTACTCAGGCTTTTTCAACCCGGTATTTCGCAACATCCATAGATTATTTATCACTATGCAAAGCACCGCTACATCCTTTAAGCAAAAACTATGTTGGGGAAATCCCCACTAAACATATTAACCCCACCACCTTTTCCGCAGCTACATTCCACTGCTCTTGTCCACCCCAATGGTCAACTTGAAAATGCTATGGAATTGCTGGGGGGTTCCTAGCTATCGGCTAAATGTAACTTTTACAATCCAGATATTCCTTAGTAAACCCAGTGAGTATCGGCCTTTGCTAAAATAAGATATTATTTTTTAATTTTTATAGGTACTGTAAAAGTTAGCCTAGTAATTATCAAGCAGATATCTAAACAGATATCTAGTTAGTAAATGGAGTAAGTCCTGTAATTTATTCCATAACTGATTATCACCAGGTTCACCTATAGCCCTGATAACCTTGTTGAACTCGGGGCTCCCCCTACCAAGAGGGATATTACCAATGGTATTAAGAAAACATGGTCAATATAGGTGTCATACCTATCTAGTATGCCTAAGCCCTAATGTTAATGGTTATAGGCCCCACCTCTGCTAGAATAAGGTGTTAGAACTAAGTGTACCTGGCTTACTCCCTGGAGCACAAACCGTGCTCCACTTATGGTGAATCTTTGAGGATTCTCACACCTGTTGTATACACTAAACCTTATTGGTATATTGGTGCCTTATTGAAGTAGGGTTTTAAGGGTTGGATATAAAACAATTTAGATCTATATCCAGGTTGAGGCCCCTTGGTGCCAGGGAGCCCAACCTGTATATCCATCTTGTTTCATTCTGTGAGATCAAAATTTTCTTATTGCCCCCTCTACAATGATCTTTAATATGGTCTATTCCATAGAATATCATCCCTGCAGGGTCTCTATGGTCTACTTCATTGAAATGTCATGACAAGTTGTGTTTCGGGAACCATTTTCTATTATTATTATTGTGTTCCCTAATTGTCACAAACAGGGGTCGAGTGGTTCTGCCTACATACTGAAGATGGCATGGACATCCATGTCTTAGATACGTTATTGAATGTCCATGCCATCTTCAGTATGTGGGCAGAACCACATGTGATTTACCCCTGTAGGGGTGCCAGGATCTGGTGAGTAGGGATCTGAAGGGGGAGCACAACAGTCACTTTATTATTTGGTACAAGGATTGGAAGCAAGAGAAAACACAAGTCACTTGAACACTGCACAAGTCACTGGAAATATTGTGTTACTAACTTTTGTACTGGATTGCTTGCTTACACACAAACTTTCAATGTATTATTTTATTAATTTTTTGTTAATGCACAATGTTTGTTGAAGCACTAAGGACACTTATATTAACCTGAATGTGGATTTAAGCAGTTTTTTCTACATCTCGTGGATGGTGAAACATCACAGACACTAGTATTATTGTGAGGCTGGTTGCAAACCGCTACTTGAGTTAATCACATCTGAGTACACTCCCTGACATGAGAGGATACTCTAAGAACATACTGTATATTTTTATAACAGTTGTTGGTGACCTATTGGGAGTGTATGCAGTGGGAAGCTGATAAATGCATGGTTGTTCTTGCACAAAAGTTATAACAAGTTCTAATACTCCCACTAAGTGGAGTCTCTGAAAAACCTTTGCAGCTAATTTGTGGGTTATCATTAGAGTACACTTTTTCACCTGTGAAGGGTAACCCACTAGATCACTTTTTAGCATATAGGCAGCGCCACTCACCCCTCATTTACATATATAAAAACTTAACGAGAAATAGCTATAATCTCTCCCAGTGGGATGGAGCAGCCTCCAGCAATCAACTAAATGGTGCACTTGCAGAAATTTTCTGAAATGCTTTGGAAAGGCAAATGAATGCACGGATAATCCAATTGTCATTCAAAGTGCGACCAGCCCCAGGGCAGACATGTGTAGGGGGATGGGGCAGGACGTACTGACGTAGACCGCAGTACGGAGGGAGGGGCCTGACACAGCGGGCGGATGTGTGAAGCAAGGACGGCGAGGAGAGGAGAATGCCGAGACGCCGCGGAGTGTGAGAGACTCCGAGACCGCCAGCGCCTCCTGCCCAGGTTAACATACAGCCGACGGTGAGCCGCTCCAACCCAGCTACCGAGGAAGGACAGGACATGCTGGCAGCGAGCCCAGTCCTTTGCCCCGCGCAGCACCACCCCTCTGACCCCCCCGATGACCCGGATCTCTCTCTCCCCTCCTGCAAAGCACCGGAGCTGCACCAGACAAATGTGCCAAGCCGTGAGTATACCCCCCCCCCACGCTGAACATCACGCAAGGACGAGGTAAGCTGACAACTGCATCCCTAAAGTGAACTGCGCCTCCTGTAAAATCATCTCTGCACCCAAGCTTCTGCCCAGATGACAGTACATAGCCGGCAGTTATTATGTATTCTGTAAAATTTGGGTTTAATATCTCTGTAAACTTGCAATGGACTGTATCTTTAACTGCCTCTGGCTGTGAAAATACTCCACTATGGCTGGCTGGGGGGAGAGTAAGTAGAGGAAACTGGGATGTCCAGAGCGTGCTAGGATTGTTTTGACTGTTGCTAATAGCTAAACGAAAACCCTGCTGATCGATTGATTTCCCTTGTGTATGGCTCTTATGTATGGCCCCCACTGTGTTTGAAGGTCAATTCACCTGCGGGAAAAAGCGGCAGCTGGCCGGACTCTCCTGACAAGGTGGCCTGACCAGTACCATCTTCACCCTCGAATCTCCGAACCCGCCCCTAGGGGGGAGACGTGGGTGCAGTTCGCAAAAAAATAATTTATAAACAAGGACATATGCACTGACGGGACACTCCTAACCTGTATACTGGGGAAAAGTCGAGCATTGAGGGATAACCAGCACAGCCTCAAGACAAAAAAGGGGGGTCCCCCCCTCCCCTATATACCTATAGGGAGCAGAGAGAATACCCCAAAGGGTCCTGTCCAGTTAATCCCCAGGAAAATCCCATCCCCATCGCCTAAACGTCAGCGTGTAAGTGAATAAACTACTTATATAAAAGAGAACATTCACCTAAAGATAAAAAGGGGAAAAGTCGGGGGAAAGGGTGTAAAGTAGGTCTCTCCCCAGGGACCAAACAGCTAACATCCTGGGAAAGAGGATTAGAAAGACACGTGTAGGAATCATGAGCAAAGCCCCCAAAAAGGGCCCCCTAAAAACCCCCAAAACAGCAAGTACCATAAAACACTATTTGAAAACAGGTATAAGCCCTCAACCAAACCATACGGAGACTCCCCTCGAAACAACGATGGAGAGAAGGAAACCGAAGGACAAAAAAATGGACGATCAATCTGCCCAAATTACACCGGATCAATCGCTGGAAAACGGAACTGATGTCAGTAGGGTCGAAGAACAGGGGGGAGAGTCCATCTCCCTACAAAAGACGAAATGCAAGAAATGCTCTTAAAAATGGAAAACGCAATCAAAGGGGACTTTCACCTTTTTAGAGAGGATCTGGGGCATCTACTGACAAGAGTGGAAACTGTAGAGAAAAGAGCGGATTGCCAGGAACAAGAAATGTCTATAGTAAAGGACCAGATAAGATCCATAAAATTATCCCAACGAGAAATTCTATATAAGCTAGAAGACGCAGAAAATAGAAATAGGCGTCAAAATCTCAGACTAAGAAACGTACCGGAAAAAAGAGGTGAAGACTTAAGGCCCCATGCACACGAGACGCAGATGCAAACTCTGCTGAACGCGTGTTTTAAAAAGCAGAAACCTGCGTTTAAAAACGCGCGTTTTGCTGTGTTTTCATGCCGCATTTAGACGCGTTTAGACGCGTCTGCGTCTATAAGCATTTGTAAAGATAACATCATATAGACCCTCCCCAAGCTCAGAAAGCATGTATTATTAACTATTTCTGCCAATTTGATCAGAGTGAGCAGCAGCAGCAGAGAGAGCCGTTGTACACTTGCATTTGCCTCTCTTTCTGTGTTTTTTTTTTGGAAATGGATCCCATATTGAATATATGTCAGGAAATGCTCCTGATGTTGCTCTTGATGCGGCAGCAATGTCGTCGCAAATTTGCATGAGAGGTACAGAATCAGAGCTCGTCGATATTGGACCCATCCGTTGATGGCACAGCGAATGTCCGTTGGATATTTCACAAACATGTATGCATTTCACAAACATGTATACATCAGTGAGTATATATGCTCTATGAACTATCTAAACTAATTACGACATTTTAAACAATTTTTTCTAGTATTTTTTATGGTTTACCATCATATTTCTGAGTTTTCTGCTCCAAAAAATTGGGTTCCTTTAAAAAGGCTTATAAACGCAAACGCGGCTAAACGCAGGTGCCTGCGTTTAGCCGCGTCTAGCCGCGTTTAGCTGCGTTTTGCGTCTGAAAAGCAGAAAAGCAAAGTGTCTGAACGCATTTTTTTGCTTCTGGAAAAACGAGGTTAAACGCAACTGCATAAAAACGGAAAAAAACTAGACTGTGTGCATGGACACATAGGATAACATTGCATGCGTTCAGGTGCAGTTGAAAAAAGTGTCCAACTGCCTCTGAACGCGCGTTTAACAGCGTCTCGTGTGCATGAGGCCTAAGGACGACAATAGCAGCTTTATTCAATCCCCTCTTGGGCAAAGAAGAAGAGGAGTTCCCCAAATAAGAGCGGGTCCATCGAGTAGGCAAACTCGCAGAATCCGGCGCATCTAGACCCCGGGACATCATAGCCAGATTCCGTTACTACGAGGACAAAGCAGAAATTTGGTCAAAATTGTATGGGAAGACGCCCCTGAAATATGAGGACTCCGAGATCCAGATCTACTCAGATCTAGCCCCCCAGACGCTAGAGAGGAGAAGGTTGCAGAGACCTTTACTCGAATTAATGCGATGCGCAAACGTGAAATACACATGGGGTTTCCCCGCGTGCTTGATAGGCACAAAAGATGGTCGCTCCGCCAGATTAAAATTTCCGGAAGACCTGAATGAATTTTGTCAAAAAATGGATTTGCAGGTCCCGGCTTTGCCGGGTTGGGAGACGGTGGCAGAAAACGAGGGAGGGGGGGAGTCGGGAGAGAGGAGGAGAAGTGTGGGAGGCTGGCCGACCACCGTCCGGGGCAGGCGAAAACAGCACACGATCCGCCCGCTGACCCCCGTCACCCTGATATCTTCAGGGCCCGGGTGAGATCTAGCTACAGATCAGAGCCCCACCTCACCTGAGGAATTGAGAGAACGGAGGGGGATCACAAATGGGTGACCCCCAACGTCTCTACGACCTTAGTAGGGGTCAGGGAGGGAGGAGATGGGTTAGGGAGGGGGGGTTGGGATAGGAGGAGGGTAGGTAGAAGGGGACTCATAGGTGGGAATAAAGAGTACAGGGAGATTAGGGAGGGAGGGAAGGGAGGGTGGGCAAGCTCCTGCATCACTGTGATCCTATTGCCACAAAATATGAAGCTAAATTTAAAGGGCCTCGATGACTAACATCAAGTTAATATCCTACAACGTTAAGGGACTCAACTTACCCAATAAACGAGTAAAAATCTTAGAAGAACTCAAAAAGTACGGAGCTGGTATTGTCTTCCTCCAGGAGACACATATCTCACACGGGTCCAATATAAAACTTAACTCTAGCTACTATCCAACATGTTTCTATGGGGACACTATAATGAATAGATCAAGGGGGGTGGCCATAGGCTTTTCCAGAGATACTATCTTCTGTCTAGAGAACAGGCTCGTGGACCTGGAAGGGAGATATCTGTTTCTTAGAGGCACTATTGGACAGACAAAATATACGTTCGCAAACGTCTATGCACCTAACATTAGACCTGTACAATACCTGAGGGGGATCCTTAATAAACTAAGAGATTTCAAAAAGGGATATCTGATTTTGACAGGAGATTTAAATTTCCATATGGACCAGGACCTAGATTCTACGTCCCGTGTGCGGGGAACAAGTAATGTTGTAAAGCAAATGATTAAACAAAAATTACACACCAGTCAACTGGTAGACATCTGGAGGATGCACAACCCCAAAATTAAAGATTACACATTTTTCTCCCCCGTACACGGGACGTACTCGCGATTAGACTACATTTTTGTGGATCACGGCCTGCTCGACAGAGTTATAGAGACAAAAATAGAGATTATCACGTTATCAGACCATGCCCCGGTCTCGATGAGGCTCAAAGTTCCAGATATACAGGCACCTCACAACAACTGGAGACTAAATGAGGAACTTCTTAGAGACAAGGAGATTGTAGCCCAGATCAAGACAGAGATAGAACAATATTTTATTAACAACGATAATGGGGAGGTGCAGGGATCCCACGTTTGGGACGCTCATAAAGCGTTTATTAGAGGGAGTTTTATTTCAAAGGGCGCCTGGAAGAAAAAAGAACATAGCAAGAAAATGGAGGACCTAAAGGTAGAAATCGGCCTTCTCGAAAGAGAACACAAACAACTAAAGGGCCAAAATAAAGAACAATTTTTAAAACTAATATCTAGGAGAGAGGAGCTAAAGGATCTATTTGAGCAGGAAGCGAAGCAAACTTTTAATAGAATAGCAAAAGAAAGATACCTATGGGGAGATAAATCAAGTAAGCACTTAGCTAAAACTCTACAAAAAAAAAAGGCTAGAAACTATATAGAGAAAATACAAAATAAGACAGGAGAGGTTAAATTTCTATCGAGTGACATAGCAAATTCCTTCAGGGAATATTATGAGGGAGTCTACGCGGCCGAGCAAAATATCCCGAGAAAAAGTGAAAAAATAAAGAGAACAGAATCCTTCTTAGAGAAAGCCGGGCTGCCTAGGCTCCCTCAGGATGATATGGAGGACCTCGAGAGACCATTTTCAGAAGAGGAAGTAAAAAAGGCCCTAAAAAACTCACCGTCCGGGAAAAGCCCAGGCCTGGACGGTTTCACTGTTTTATATTATAAAACATTCCAAGAGCTGCTGATTCCTAGATTATGCGCCTATTTTAACGGGTTGGGTGCGGAATATAAAATGAGCGAAGATTCTTTATCGGCCAATATCACGGTTATCCTGAAAGAGGGAAAGGATGGATCAGTGTGCTCAAGCTACAGACCAATTTCGCTTCTTAATGCTGATACTAAGATATATGCTAAGATCCTGGCAGAAAGGGTCAGGCTGTGCTTGGGCGCACTGGTCCATCCTGACCAGGTGGGCTTTGTGGCCGGGAGGGAGGGGCGGGACAACGCGGTCCGTACACTGCTGTTGCTCCAGAGAATCAGAGAGGTCGAGTCCCCAGGTCTATTCCTGTCAATAGATGCCGAGAAAGCGTTTGACAGGGTAGACTGGGGACTCATGTTCCAAACGTTAGCTCATATGGGCTTTGGACCAAAAATCCTACAAAAAAATCGGGGTTTTATACGATGACCCTAAAGCCAGGGTCAAAATCAACGGAGTAACATCTTCCCGGTTCTGTATGGCTAACGTGACGAGACAGGGATGTCCGCTGTCCCCCCTCCTTTTTATTCTTTCCCTAGAACCCCTCCTGGCGACAGTTAGGAACAACTCAGGCGTCGAGGGCATTGTAGTGGATGGCAATGAACATAAAGTAGCAGCTTTCGCCGACGATATTCTATTTTATACAAACAATCCACAAAGAACGCTTCCCAATCTAATGCAAATCTTGAAGCAATATAGAGGGATCTCTAACTTCAAAGTAAATATTCTAAAATCCTTCATTCTAAATATAAATGTAACCAAAAAAGATAAAGAGAATTTACAGGAGCAATTTGTCTTCCTATGGAAAAAACATATTAAATACCTTGGAATTAACTTAGCAAAATCAGTTAAGGAAATATACAGAATTAATTATATCCCGTTGCTAGACGAGATTTCAGAAAAAAGCAAAGACCACTCTACAAGACCCCTCTCGTGGCTGGGCCGTATAAATACAGTAAAAATGACACTGTTACCCATAATTACATACAAATTTCAAATGCTCCCCATTCCATTACCCCAGACGTACCTCAACAAATTAAAATCCCTCTTAATTAACTTCATATGGAAAAACAAGAAGCACAGAATTTCACTCTACTTATTGAAGAATGAAAAAAAAAGAGGTGGCCTAGCAGTACCCGATTTAGTAAATTATTACTATGCAACGGTCCTATGGAGAATCCCCGAATGGAGTAATAGTAACAGTAAAAAAAGATGGGTAAACTTAGAAAAAACTCTCAGCAATTCACAATTAAGAAATGACATTTGGAATCCCCCAAAGTTTAGAACACTGAGTGAGGGCACTAACACTATGACCACAAATACACTAAAAATATGGGATAAAATTTATAAAACCGTTAACGTTAAATATAACTCCCCATTAATAGCACTAAAAAATAATGCGTACTTTGCACCAGGGAATAAAACAGCGGGAGGGGGTTGGATTAAAGATAATAGGGCACAACTGAAAGATATTTTACACAAGGGAAAAATTCATACACTAAATGAATTAGAAAGTAGGAGGGACCTGTTCGATATGAGTGGATGGAGGTACCTCCAACTGTCGCACTTTGTCAGAAGCTTACCACAACCAATTAGGGCAAGTGAAGACTTGACCCGTTTAGAGCGTATCTTTACAGCAAGCGATACCAAAGAATCAATATCAAAGATATACAAACTCCTGCAGGAAGTGGGGGGAGTGGAGATACCTACATTCATTCAAAAGTGGGAGAGGGAATTGGGCACAAAAACTGACACATTAACTTTGAGAAAAAATTTTAAGTTAACATATAGCTCCGCAGTAGATTCTAGGGCTTTTGAAACAAATTATAAGTGCCTATCAAGGTGGTACTTAACTCCTTCAAAATCATGTCAATTTATACAAGGAGGCTCAGCCAAATGTTGGAGAGGCTGTAGGGATAAGGGGACGATGGCACACTTATGGTGGGACTGTTATAAGATAAAAGCTTACTGGAAGAGAATCATAGATTATATCAGGGAGATTACCGGAATTAACCTTGAAAATGATCCATGGGTGATCTTATTCCACGGCACCAAAGGAACTATTAAAAACTATCAAAGTTCCCTAGTACCGCACTTACTCAATGCTGCCAAGCGTCAGATAGCAAGGAATTGGAGGAAACAAGATAGCCCAGCAATATGGGAGTGGGTAGATATAGTCGTGAATACGCGATTGATGGAATCTCTCAGAACAAACCCGGAAGAGGAAATGGGAGGTATAGTAGAGAAGTGGGATAGATGGAAAAAGTTTAAAATGACGTGGAGTTTTGCAGAAGCGCTACGTGCATAGGGTAAAAGTTGAAGTCCCTGATTCAAAAATCGAGAGCCAGGTTATAAACCAAGTCAATGGGCACAGCGAGCGGAGCGGGAATAGGGAGGGGGGCAGGGGAGGGATATAAAACAGTAAAATTTGTAAACTAAATATCAGTGTTGATGTGGACCATAGATTTAAACGTAAATAAGAAAATGCCACAATGATGTAAACACTAAAACGGACGAAATGAACAGATAAAGCTGAGCAAGGTCCGCTTGGAAAGTTGAACTGAGATGGCAAAAAAAAAAAAAAAAAAAAAAAAAAAAAGAAAGGCAAATGAATGGGCAGAATGGCCCGAGTACGTGTCTACTTGTGGATCGGGGCTAACATTAAAATCTCCACCCAATATTAGTTGGCCTTCCCTGAAGGAGGAGAGAGACTCTAAGACAGAGTCTAAAAAAAGTAATCTTCTTACAATTAGGGGTGTACAAAGCTGCAAATGTGAACTTACATTCCAAAATAGTGCCTTTAAGGAACACATACCTGCCATTAGGGTCAGCCAGATGTTATGTCGGGACAAAAAGGAATTGTTTATGAATGGCTATGGCCACAACCACCCCGATTTGGGATGTGGTGAGTTACTTAGATACCATTATTTATATAGATGGGTAGGGAGGCAAGACAGTCAGTGCAAAAATGTGTTTCTTGTAAAAAATAGTACGTGCCCCCATTCGTTTCATCTCAAACCACAACTTACTGCGTTTTGAAGGGGAGCCCAGACCACGGACATTGTACAATATGATTTTCAGGGAAGCCATGAGGAGAGAGGAAACAGGGGTGCACCCGAGGCCCAGTCAGAATGAAAGAGAGACCCACAGCATACCGGACCAGGAAGCAGGGAATGTTGAGACAACAAAAAGCAGGAATAGGAACCTATAAAATATAAAACAATTATAGCATGGAAAAAACATAAAAGACATAATAAACAACATAGAGAACATAAAACCCAAAGGGCACACCAAAGTGCAAAAACATCACTAGTCAGGAGCCTCCACTCAGTCCTCATGTCAAGGAAACAGGC
The DNA here is from genome assembly GCA_028564925.1 of Lithobates sylvaticus. NCBI lineage: Eukaryota > Metazoa > Chordata > Amphibia > Anura > Ranidae > Lithobates > Lithobates sylvaticus. Next base: position 237,146,609 of record CM053029.1, read on the forward strand.
CAGCAAGCAGCGCAAGGTCCCAGATAGGGGACATAACTCAGAAGAGTTGACCTACTGGGGGGTAGGTGGTAAGGCATCCAGTGCGAGTCCGAAGAAGGACCTGCTACAAACATAAGGTGCAGGCCTGCAGCACCTTAACTTATTGTAAATGATTACACAGCAGCCAAGGGGGGGAGGGAAGCTTCCGGGGTAGCTATAGAGTGAGTGGAGACCATTTCATGCAGTCAGGTTGTCCCTGGGAGAGGAGGAATGTGATGAGCCACCTCAGGGTCCATTGTGTTGTCTGCGGTGTGCCGGACGCCAAGGCTGTGGACGACATGGGATGGGGATCTCCTGGGACGATCTCCAATATGGAATGTCCACAAGAGGTAAACCAAGGGATTCCAGAAACTGGGGTTGGTCATCCTTGTTCTGCAAGGTAAATTGCTGGGTATCCTTGATGACCGATAGACTGAAAGGGAAGCCTCATCTGTAAATCAGCTTTGCGTCTTGTATGACAGTGGCGTGAGAGCACAGCATTGCATCTAGAGAGATCTGGGAAGAAGGACAGTTTAGCTCCATAGAAATCCACGTGGCAAAATCCTCTAACATACAGTGGTGTGAAAAAGTGTTTGCCCCCTTCCTCATTTCCTGTTCCTTTGCATGTTTGTCACACTTAAGTGTTTCGGAACATCAAACCAATTTAAACAATAGTCAAGGACAACACAAGTAAACACAAAATGCAATTTGTAAATGAAGGTGTTTATTATTAAAGGTGAAAAAAAATCCAAACCATCATGGCCCTGTGTGAAAAAGTGATTGCCCCCTAAACCTAATAACTGGTTGGGCCACCCTTAGCAGCAACAACTGCAACCAAGCGTTTGCGATAACGTGCAATGAGGCTTTTACAGCGTCCTGGAGGAATTTTGGCCCACTCATCTTTGCAGAATTGTCCTAATTCAGTTACATTAGAGGGTTTTCGAGCATGAACGGCCTTTTTAAGGTCATTCCACAACATCTCAATAGGATTCAGGTCAGGACTTTGGCTAGGCCACTCCAAAGTCTTCATTTTGTTTTTCTTCAGCCATTCGGTGGTGGACTTGCTGGTGTGTTTAGGATCATTGTCCTGCTGCAGAACCCAAGTTCGTTTCAGCTTGAGTACACGAACAGATGGTCGGACATTCTCCTTCAGGATCTCTTGGTAGACAGCAGAATTCATAGTTCCTTTTATCACGACAAGTCTTCCAGGTCCTGAAGCAGCAAAACAGCCCCAGACCATCACACTACCACCACCATATTTTACTGTTGGTATAATGTTCTTTTTCTGAAATGCAGTGTTCCTTCTACGCCAGATATACTTGGACACACACCTTCCAAAGAGTTCCACTTTTGTCTCATCGGTCCACAGAATGTTGTCCCAAAAGTCTTGGGGATCATCAAGATGTGTTGTGGAGAAATTGAGACGAGCTTTGATGTTCTTTTTGCTCAGCAGTGGTTTTCTCCTTGGAACTCTGCCATGCAGGCCATTTTTGCCCAGTCTTTTCCTGATGGTGGAGGCATGAACGCTGACCTTAACTGAGGCAAGTGAGGCCTGCAGTTCCTTGGACGTTGTTGTGGGGTCTTTTGTGACCTCTTGGATGAGTCGTCGCTGCGCTCTTGGGGTAATTTTGGGCAGCCGGCCACTCCTGGGAAGGTTCACCACTGTTCCATGTCTTCGCCATTTGTGGATAATGGCTCTCACTGTGGTTCGCTGGATTCCCAAAGCTTTGGAAATGGCTTTATAACCCTTTCCAGACTGATAGATCTCAATTACTTTCTTTCTCAATTGTTCCTGAATTTCTTTGGGTCTCGGCATGATGTGTAGCTTTTAAGGATCTTCTGGTGGACCTTACTGTGTCAAGCAGCTCCTATTTAAGTGATGCCTTGATTGTGAACAGGTGTGGCAATAATCAGGCCTGGGTGTGGCTAGAGAAATTGAACTCAGGTGTGGACAACCACAGTTATAGTATGTTTTAACAAGGGGGGCAATCTCTTTTTCACACAGGGCCATGATGGTTTGGATTTTTTTTCACCTTTAATAATAAACACCTTCATTTACAAATTGAATTTTGTGTTTACTTGTGTTGTCCTTGACTATTGTTTAAATTGGTTTGATGTTCCGAAACACTTAAGTGTGACAAACATGCAAAGGAACAGGAAATGAGGAAGGGGGCAAACACTTTTTCACACCACTGTAGAACATGATGTGTTCATTTAGAGAGTATTTATGAAGTTTACATATAATGTCCCTGGGTTTATTTGGATCATCAGAAGGTGGACAGAGAACTATATGAGCACGATTGATCTCAATGTATTCTGGTGCCTCATGGCCTAGGATCTGTTTAAACATGCAGAGTAGGGACAATATCCCGGGATTAGGGATGAGCTTCGAGTTCAAGTCGAACTCATGTTCGACTCGAACATTGCCTGTTCAGCGAACAGCAAACAATTTGGGGTGTTCGCGGCAAATTCGAAAAGCCGTGAGCACCCTGTAAAAGTCTATGAGAGAAATCTAAAGTGCTAATTTTAAAAGCCTATATTCAAGATATTGTCATAAAAAGTGTTCGGGGACCTGGGTCTTGCCCCAGGGGACATGTATCAATGCAAAAAAAAGTTTTAAAAACGGCCGTTTTTTCAGGAGCAGTCATTTTAATAATGCTTAAAGTGAAACAATAAAAGTGTAATATTCCTTTAAATTTCGTACCTGGGGGGGTGTGTATAGTATGCCTGTAAAAGGGCGCATGTTTCCCGTGCTTAGAACTGTCCCTGCACAAAGTGTCATTTTTGCAGGAAAAAAAGCTATTTAAAATCACTCGCGGCTATAATGAATTGCCGGCTCCCGTAATACAGAGAACAGTCATTCATTGAAAGTCATTGATAAAAAAAAAAAAAAGCGTGGGGGTTCCCCCAAATTCAACTACCAGGCCCTTCAGGTCTGCTATGGATATTAAGGGGAACCCTGCGTCAAATAAAAAAAAAAAAAAGGGGACCCCACACCAAAAAATTACTGTTCCTGAAAAAAACTGCTGCTTTTTAAAACTTTTTTTTGGATTGATACATGTCCCCTGGGGCAGGACCCAGGTCCCCAAACACTTTTTATGACAATAACTTGCATATTAGCCTTTAAAATTAGCACTTTTGATTTTGAACGTTCGAGTCCCATAGACTTTAATAGGGTTCTAAAGTTCACACGAGCTTTAGGTCTGTTCGCAGGTTTTGGTGTGAACCGTGGCTTCAGGTAGGCCCCTAATGCAGATGTTAACTCCTATTTTCAAAATCGTCCATTTGATCCAGCAAACGGTTAATTCTTTGGTCCTGTGACTGACAGTGCTCAGTGAGTGCCTGCATGGTAGGGTTGACTTCCTTCCATTGTGACTCCAGGGCCTCTACTTTACCCCCAATATGTGCAGTGTCTGCTTGCAGGGCCTCAATGTCCTGTCTCAGGGCCTTTTCCACCCTGGTTGCAAATAGCTCCAGATCAGCCATAAAGGGCAGAGAGAGAAGATGAGAGTGCAAGTCCTTATCCTCAAGCACTTCTCCCATATCAGAGTGCCTATGCTGGCTGTCTGAGCCTGAGGGAGAGGAGGGGGGGGGGGGGGGGGGGAGTGTGCGTGAAGGTAGTTGAGGAGAGGATCTGATTGGACCCCTGCGGGTCTCTGTAAAATAGACATCCAGCTAGCTTGAACGGTGCCGAGTAGTCCGCGGAGGTGGCGGGAATGGTTTCTGCTTAGGGGGCATGATAATCTGCTGATTTTCCTCCATGTAGGCTTTTGTAGGTGCTTTTATTCGAGCGGGTCTCACGAAGCTCACCAGGAACACATCCTCACATGTGCATGCCATGGCCACACCCCCAATATAACTGTTTTTATACACGGCTTATGTATATATTTGTACATGCTATAGGGATACTGTATGCTAATTAATGACCATCTCAGCCTGATCTTTTTCCTTCAATGAAAATTCCTTTAAAAGAACAGTTTTTGCTGAGCCAGTGATTAAGATGAAACTGGTAAAAATCCCATTCCACTGAATCAACTTACCAATCATGCCCAAGGCTCCATTGCCATGACAGTCTATAAAAGAAGTAATAAAGCTTTGGGCTACAGATGGTTGTCAGACCAAGCATGGAAAATCATAATAAAAAAAAAAATTAGGTTCGAGAAACACTATATTGGTCTGCCAAACAACTCAATTAATCATCAATGGTCACATTAGAACATTAAAGTTAGACCTGGAACAAACACAACCACATCATTAGAGAGACATTTTGTTTTTCATTGAACATTTTATTGGTAACTATGATTTGGCTTTAAAGATGTGTTAGCAGTACAAATAATGCTTTCTATTAGCATGCATTAAAATATATAAAACAGATTTTGTTATAATAAGCCACCAAAACTTCCCAATGTAAGCTGATGTACATAGCTTGCAACTAAGGTTTGTTTACTACATTGCTGTAATATATGCATTGATCTAAAATGCTGCATATGGAAAGAAAATCATAAAAAAGAAAAAAGAAAAACGCAACCCTTGCACTGATAAACCTTATATTATGGCTAAAAAAAAAGGAGATACAATTTACCACACTTACATTTAACAGGAAATGCATAGGCACATAAAAAATGCATAACATCCAGATTGGATGTGCTCTCTGTAGCTTGATTCACAATCCACTTGTATAAGCCTGCAGTGTAGCTGACAATCCTGCACCTGTGTCCTCATTGAAAAAACAGTAGGCTGCAATGTAGTGGATTGGCCCGAGTTTGGCACAAGTGTGCACTTATGGGCAGTGGATGTAGACTACTGGGTGCAGGTTGATAAGGCCTCATGTACACTGCTGCTGGTAAACAGAAGTTTAGGAGCAGTTGGGCATTTTTTTTCAGCTGCCCTGAACTCTCCTCTATGTTATCTTATCAGTACATGTACACAGGGTCGTTTATAGTCGTTTCTAGGCAGTTGAGTTTAGAAGCACTTTTTGGAACGCAAAAAAAATGCATTCAGGACGGATGTTCAGAGGCATTTGAAATGCCAAATGCCTGTAACAGCTTGTAAACATGTGTAAACGTGGTACCTTTTTTGTTAGAAGCTTCCAAATGCAAACGCGGCAAAACATGGCTAAATGCGGCATGTAAATGCGGAAAAACTGGTGTTTTAAATGTTGGTTACTATCTGTCAAGTTAAATTGTTCAGGAGAGGTTGAAAAAACGTGCCATGTACATGAAGCCTAAAGATAAAGTAGGCTGCTCCGATAGCTGTGTGAGGTTTTAACCACTTAAGCCCCGGACCATTTGATGGCCAAAGACCAGAGGACTTTTTACAATTTGGCACTGTGCTGCTTTAACTGGTAATTGCCCGATCATGTAATGTTGTACCCAAAGAGAATGTTGTCCCCACAAATAGAGCTTTATTTTAATGGTATTTGATTGCCACTGTGATTACATTTTTTGGCAATATAAATGGAAAAATACAGATTTAAAAAAGAAAATAAATGATATTTTCTAATTTTTGTTATAAGAAAAATCCAATAAACTCAATTTTAGTCATACATTTAGGCCAAAATGTATACAACCACATGTCTTTGGTTAAAAAAATGTCAATAAGTGTATATTTATTGGTTTGTACAAAAGTTATAGCGTCTTATGCCTGCCTATCTCATTTCTTGAGGTGCTAAACTGGCAGGGCAGTACAACCCCCCCCTCAAATGACCCCATTTTGGAAAGTAGACACCCTAAGGAAATTGCTAAGTGGCATGTTGAGCCCATTGAATATTACATTTTTTTGTCCCAAGTGATTGAATAATGACAAAAAAAAAACTGTCACTAAATGATATATTGCTCACACATGTCATAGTTATATGTGGAATTGCATCCCAAAATAAATTTTGCTGCTTCTCCTGAGTACGGGGATACCACATGTGTGGAGCCTAGCCGCGTACGGGGCCCAGAAAACCAATCACCGCCTTCAGGATTTCTAAGGGCATAGATTTTTGATTTCACTCCTCACCACCTATCACAGTTTTTGGAGGCCATAAAATGCCAAGATGGCACAAAACCCCCCAAATAACCCAATTTTGGAAAGTAAACACCCAAAGCTTTTTCAAACGCATTTATTTTGGAAAAAACACACTTTTTTTAAATTGTAATGCACTAAAACACACTATATTGCCAAAATGTTTGATGAAATAAAAAAGATGATCTTAGGCTGAGTACATGGATACCAAATTACTGTCCTCGATCTGACCTTTGCGGTGATACCTCACATGAATGGTGCAATTGCTTTTTACATATGATGCCAGACCGATGCCTGCGTTCATCTTTGTGCAAGAGCAAGGGGGACAGGGGTGCTTTTTTATTTTTTTTATTATTTATTTTGCTTTTTTATTTTATTTTAAAACTGTTCCTTTCATTTATATATATTTTTTTAATCATTTTTATTGTTATATCAGGGAATGTAAATATCCCCTATGATAGCAATAGGTAGTGACAGGTACTCTTTTTAGAAAAAATTGGGGTCTATTACCCCCTAGATCTCTCCTCTGCCCTCAAAGCATCTGACCACACCAAGATCAGTGTGATAAAATGCTTTCCCAATTTCCCAATGGCGCTGTTTATATTTTTGGCGAAATCTAAATAATGAAATGCTTGTAGCTTCCGGTTTCTTAGGCCATAGAGATGATTGGAGTTGTTCTGGTCTCTGATCATCTCTATGGTCAGCTGGCGGAACCACTGGCTGCATTCTCAGGTTCCCTGTTGGGAGAGGAGAGCCAGAGAAAACCATGGAAGAAGGTGGGAGGGGGTGACATTCCCTCCCACTGCTTGTAAAAGCAGTCTAGAGGCTAATTAGAATTGCTTTTACATGAAAGCCGACCGCTGGCTGAAAAGAATGATACCAAGATGATACCTAAACCCGCAGGTATCATCCTGGTATAACCACTCAAAGTCCAGCAACATACCAGTACATTGCTGGTCCTTGTTGGGCATATATTGTAATCTTTTTTTTCATGCAGCCTGGGGGCTAAACGAAAAAAAGAGATTGATCGGTGGGTATGCCCACCATTAGAATACCTCCCTTCATCTACCCACTTCTAATGATGGGCCTACATGCACCATTTTGTTTTTAACTGTGGTGGTGAAATCACCTCCTACAGCACTGGAGTTTATGTATCGTGTAATGGCTTTATGTATCGTGGGAGCAAACGCTGTTGCTGTCAAGATAAATAAATCCGCGCTGCAGCCGAATGCAAATGATGGTTAACAATAAAACAAAGTAACATTACAGTATAACAGTAAAGCCCCATACACACGGTCGGACTTTTTCATCAATTTGGTCCGATCGGACAAGGTTGTTGAAAAATCAGACCGTGTGTATGCACCATCGGACAGTGTTCGTCGGTTTGTCCGTCGGACAAAGTCTTATCTCCTGCTGGAAAGATTTGCCGTCAACCCGGTCCGATCACACCAAATCCGATCGTGTGTACGGTTGTCCGACCGGACAAAGTGCTACGCATGCTCAGATCACATTACAAGACCAAAGCTATTGGCTACTAGCCTCTACGTAGTCCCGTCGTAGGCAACAAACGTCACCACGTTCAGAATGATCGGATTTTCCGACAACTTTGTCCGACCGTGTGTACGCAAAACCAACATCGGACAAAGTATGACGGACATGGTCCGACGGACCTGGTCCGCGGATTGTCCGACCGTGTGTATGGGGCTTAAGACTTACCATACCTGCAAATCAAATACAAAAAAAAAAAACATAGTAAAAATAAAACACAACCTGTGCCTAAAATATATATATGCCGAAGCATGGGGGCATTCACCTGCAAAAGTTAGGAGCAAATCGCTCCTCCGCCCCTGCTGCCCCCATGCTTCGGCATATATGCTGTTTTTTTAACTGTGGTTTCGAAATCACCTCTGACAGCGCTGGAGTCACAGCTTTATGTATCGTGGGAGCTGTTGCTGTCAAGATAAAAAAATATGCGCTGCAGCTGAATGGCGTACCTGAAAACAAAAAAATGGTTAACAATAAAACACAATAAAACCTTGCAGAATAGAATACAGTAAAAAAGAGCAGAACAATAGAGAGAGAATAGAAAGAGAGAGAACAATAAAACAACAACAATTTTTGTTTTTTTTATTTTATATATATTTGTGTTTTGTTTTTTTTACACTTTTATTTGTAACTAACTGTAATGCTTCTGTTCAAAGTTCTGGTCTCTCAAAATGCGATGGCATCTTGGGAGACCCTGTGAAAGTGTGCCTAGTCTGTGCAATGCTGTACCCTACGCTAAAACTCCACTAGTGTATGGTAGCGTTCAAAACATTCACCAATGCAAAGACCAGGTCAGGACAGTGGGGACAATAATAATCGGTGTCACGCCTATATCCGCGCTTTCTGCAGACACATTTTCTTTGGGGGCTCGTTGGGTAGGGGTACTCGGGAGGACATACAGAAAATGCCTCTCATGCATCCGGCTTACTGCATTTGGTGAGGTGGAGCACCGTCTGGAAACAGAAGGGCTCTGATTAAGGATGAGCCGAACACCCCCCCGTTCGGCTCGCACCAGAACCCGCGAACGGACCTAAAGTCCGTGCGAGCTTTAGAACCCTATTAGTTATAATGGATGCGAACGTTCGAAATTAAAAGTGCTCATTTTAAAGGCTAATATGCATGTTAATGTCATAAAAAGTGTTTGGGGTTTTTAAAAACGGCCGTTTTTTCAGGAGCAGTGATTTTAATAATGCTTAAATTGAAACAATAAAAGTGTAATATTCCTTTAAATTTCGTACCTGGGGGGTGTCTATAGTATGCCTGTAAAGGGGCGCATGTTTCCCGTGTTTAGAACTGTCTCTGCGCAAAGTGTCATTTTTGAAAGTAAAAAAGCTATTTAAAATCACTCGCGGCTAATGTTAATTCACGGCTCCCGTAACACAGAGAACAGTGATTCATTGAAACTCATTCATAAAAAAAAGTCATTTATAAAAAAAAAAAAAAATGAAAAAAAAAAAGCGTAGGGGTCCCCCCAAATTCAATAACCAGGCCCTTCAGGTCTGGGATGGATATTAAGGGGGATCCCAGCCAAAAAAAAAAAAAAAAAAATGGCGTAGGGTCCCCCTCAAAATCCATACCAGACCCTTGAGGTCTGGTATGGATTTTAAGGGGAACCCTAGCCAAAAAAAATGGCGTGGGGTCCCCCTCAAAATCCATACCAGACCCTTATCCGAGCACGCAACCTGGCAGGCCGCAGGAAAAGAGGGGGGGACGAGAGCGGCCCCCCCTCTCGCCTGAACCGTACCAGGCCACATGCCCTCAACATTGGGAGGATGCTTTGGGGGTCTAAGACCCCAAAAGCACCTTGTCCCCATGTTGATTAGGACAAGGGCCTCTTCCCCACAACCCTGGCCGGTGGTTGTGGGGGTCTGCGGGCGGGGGGCTTATCGGAATCTGGAAGCCCCCTTTAACAAGGGGACCCCCAGATCCCGGCCCCCCCCCTGTGTGAAATGGTAAGGGGGTACAAAAGTACCCCTACCATTTCACCAAAAAAGTGGCAAAAATGGTAAAAAGGACAGGAGACAGTCTTTGACAATTCCTTTATTAAAATCTTCTTTCTTCTTTCTTCATCCTTCGGATTCTTCATCTTCTCCTTCCTTCATCTTCTTCCATCTTCTTCTTCCATTTTCTTCTTCCTCCGATCCGCTTCTTCTTGCGCTGGTCTTCTCGTCCTTCTCGTCCGGCATCTTCTTCCGTCGGCGTCGGCGTCGGTGTCGGTGTCTTCTTGGGCCGCTCCGCGCAATGGGAGGCTCCCGCTGTGTGAGGCTCCGCTCCATCTGACAGGTCTTTTAAAACGGAGGGCACCTGGTGACCCCGCCCCCCTCTGACATCATGGGGAAAGCCATCATGGAATTCCCCATGACGTCCCTGTGCGTCAGAGGGGGCGGGGTCACCAGGTGCCCTCCATTATAAAAGACCTGTCAGACGGAGCGGAGCCTCACACAGCGGGAGCCTCCCATTGCGCGGAGCGGCCCAAGAAGAGACAGAGACACCGACGCCGACGCCGACGGAAGAAGATGCCGGACGAGAAGGACGAGAAGACCAGCGCAAGAAGAAGCGGATCGGAGGAAGAAGAAAATGGAAGAAGAAGATGGAAGAAGATGAAGGAAGGAGAAGATGAAGAAACCGAAGGATGAAGAAAGAAGAAAGAAGATTTTAATAAAGGAATTGTCAAAGACTGTCTCCTGTCCTTTTTACCATTTTTGCCACTTTTTTGGTGAAATGGTAGGGGTACTTTTGTACCCCCTTACCATTTCACACAGGGGGGGGGCCGGGATCTGGGGGTCCCCTTGTTAAAGGGGGCTTCCAGATTCCGATAAGCCCCCCGCCCGCAGACCCCCACAACCACCGGCCAGGGTTGTGGGGAAGAGGCCCTTGTCCTAATCAACATGGGGACAAGGTGCTTTTGGGGTCTTAGACCCCCAAAGCATCCTCCCAATGTTGAGGGCATGTGGCCTGGTACGGTTCAGGCGAGAGGGGGGGCCGCTCTCGTCCCCCCCTCTTTTCCTGCGGCCTGCCAGGTTGCGTGCTCGGATAAGGGTCTGGTATGGATTTTGAGGGGGACCCCACGCCATTTTTTTTGGCTAGGGTTCCCCTTAAAATCCATACCAGACCTCAAGGGTCTGGTATGGATTTTGAGGGGGACCCTACGCCATTTTTTTTTTTTTTTTTTTTGGCTGGGATCCCCCTTAATATCCATCCCAGACCTGAAGGGCCTGGTTATTGAATTTGGGGGGACCCCTACGCTTTTTTTTTTTGTTTTTTATTAATGAATGACAGCTCTCTGTGTTACAGGAGCCATCAATTCATTAGCCGCGAGTGATTTAAATAGCTTTCTTCCTGCAAAAATGACACTTTTTTGCAGGGAAAGTTCTAAGCACAGGAAACCTGCCCTCCTTCACAGGCTACCTATAGACACCCCCCAGATGTGATACTGCAATGCTGTTCTAACAGCATGCACACACATATCCCCAGAAATAAAGAACATATTGTTGTCAGCAGTCAGCAGCACACTGACACGCTGACACTGTGAGTGAAACATAATATGCGAGGCCGCCGCAGCGGCGGCCTCTTATACCGTGGGGCGTGTATTAAAGCCCCTGAGCTATAATTGGCTACAGGCATCCTGCCTGTAGCCAATTATGGCTCTCCTCGCTGCCGGCGCTGTGATTGGCCAAGCATGCGGGGTCACAGTGCATGCTTGGCCAATCATCAGCCAGCATTGCACTGCGCGGGCCGCAATGCATTGCGGGGCCGCTCGCATCACACGAATTTGATGCGAGCGGTCCCAATAGTTCTGGGCTCGCCGAGCGAGCGAACACCCGGTGCTCGATTCGAACATGGGTTCGAATCGAACACCGGGCTCATCCTTAGCTCTGATGATCTCTTCCTGGAATTTAAGGAAGGATTGAGTCTGTCCTGAAGCTCTGTATAGCACATGAGCATTCAGCAAAGCCAATTGAAATAAATAAACAGACACTTTTTTGTACCAGCATCTGGCCTTACGGGCAACTAGGTACAGCGCCAACAACTGGTCCTTGAGGTCCACCCCTTCCATATTTTGGTTATATTCATGGACACAGAGGGGTTTCTCCACAACACCAGTCACCGTAGTAATTTGGACCATCATGTCTGCATGAAGGGAGGTAAGAACGAAAACATTCTTATTATCCCTCCACTTCATAGCGAGCAAGTTATTACACTTCAAGCAGGCTCTCTCCCCTAGCCTAAGACGGGAATCTACAAGCCGCTGGGGAAAGCCCCGGTGATTAGATCACACGGTGCCACATGCGCCAATCTGATGATCAAACAAGTGACTAAAAAGTGTCACGCTCGTGTAATAATTGTCCACATACAAATGAATGAATGAGACACTTGTATAGCGCTTACCTATGCAAACTGAATCGCCTCAGGGTGCTTTTTGCCGCCGGTGTCCATCGGCGGTATAGCGAGGTCCTTTACCCCATAGGGTTTCAACACTCTTACAAACACATACACATATTTCGCCATTTTTTTTTAAACAGGATCTAATTAACCTACCAGCATGTCTTTTGAGTGTGGGAGGAAGCCGGAGTACCCGGAGGAAACCCATGCAGGCACAGGGAGAACATGCAAACTCCAGGCAGATGGTGTCGTGGTCAGGATTTGAACCAGCGACCCTATTGCTGCTAGGTGAAAGTTCTAACCACTACACCACTGTGCTGCCCCAAATAGTACCCCTTTCTGAATAAGGGTGCCACCAAGTCTCACACAATCTTGCCAGCACTTCCTATGTAGTCAGGGCAGTTTGTCGGCTCTACGTGATTATATCTTCCCTTGTAAACCATAAAACTACATGTATAGCCTGTGGCCCTGTCACAGAGCTTATACATCTTGACCCCGTACCTGGCACGCTTGCTGGGAAGATACTGTTTAAATGACAAGCGGCCAGAAAACTTAATCAGGGACTCATCAATGCAGACAACTTGATGGGGAGTAAACAAGTCTGCAAAACGTTGGTTGAAGTGGTTTACGAGGGGCCGAATTTTGCAGAGCTGATCGTATCCAGGGTCTCCTTGAGGACGACAGAGTTCATTGTTGTTGAGGTGCATGAACTTCAAAATCTGCTCATATCGTACCCTGGCCATGGAAGCAGAGAACAGGGGCATATGGTACATTGGGTCAGTGGACCAATATAACCGCAACATACTAATTTTAACTATGTTGAGGGATAGGCCCAGAAAGGTCTTAAATTCGGAGACCGTAATTGGTCTCCAATCACCGGCAAGGGAGGACTGGGGATTAGCAGCGATGAATTGACCAGCATACAAATTGCTTTGGTCCACAATAGATCTATAGAGATCTTTGGTGAAAAACAGCGAATAAAAATTAAGTGACGTAAAATCAACTGTTTCCACCTGAATGCCGGGTTGGCCCGTGAATGGGGGAAGTACGGGTGCTGCAAAAGTGGTGGGCTCCCAATTCGGATTGGAAAATTCTGCAGGAAGGACACTATGGGCACGACGGGCCTGTCTTTGTCTTATTGGTGGCAGAGGGACACTACTTGTGCTTGCCACCTCGCGAGCTTAAACTTCACTTATAGGACTCACCACTGCAGTGCTGAATGTACGACCAGGGTGTACTAGGCCGCTGGTGCTTGCCAGTTCATCAAAGGAATAGCGGCGCTAGTACTTCTCTGCTCCATACAAGAGCCCTGTGGTTCTTGCACCTCAACAACAGGGGGTGGCCATGAATCAGCTGGGAGGCAGGGACGTTCAGGTACACCCATATGCCTGCCCGTGCTATTCTGACGACGTACATCGTCGTGCGGTGGTCGGCAAGTGGTTAACTCAACAAAAGCAACATTAGGGAGTGTATCTGATCCTATGCCATGACAATGCATTTGAGGTCATATCCCCCCTTTATCACATCCTGATAGATGGAAGTGTATGCAAAGGGATTTAATGCAACTTGCCTTGGTCAGGGCACAATAATATGTTATTCACTGCTTCCATTGAATTGGTAAATGGTCTTCTACCTATTTACTGTGATATGAAGTAAAATTATCATTTATTTATTTATTATTTATTTTAGAATTCCTTTTTTTTTTATTTACTATAAAATAAAGAAACACCACTCCCTTCTTTCCTGATACTGTTTTACAATAAAGGACTTTGAGTAAACATAAAAAAACAATTCTATACTTACCTGCTCTGTGCAATCGTTTTGCACAGAGCAGCCCCAATCCTCTTTTTCTGGGGTGTCCAGCTGGTGCTCCAGGCACCTCCTCTTAACTGGGTGCCCCCATGGAATTTGGCTTTCCCTGGGGGCACCCATGTGGGCTCGTTCCCAGGTCCCATTGCTGCGTCCATTGACACAGACAGCGGGACCCGACCCCACCCCCCTCTCCCGTGTCACTGGATTTTATTGACAGCAGCAAGAGCCAATGCTATCAATCTGTCCAATGAGGAGAGATACAACGGGTGGAGCAGCAGTACTCATGCACATCACTGTATCGGATCGGGCTCAGGTAAGGTGGGGGGGGGTGTCTGGGGGTAGCTGCAGTGCAGAAGGTTTTTTACCCTAATGCATAAAATACATTAAGGTGAAAAAAGTTGAGGCTTTACAACTACTTTACATAAAATTATCTTATATTAGCTAGTTGTGAACGCTGAGCAGTAAATAAGTAATTCAACATTTATTTTGTTAAACCTTAAATTCTTTTTTTTTTCCTTTGTTTTTTTTTTTTTTTCAAAATGATGTTTCAAGCCTTAAAATTAAAATGTTTAATTGAAAATGTTGTTGAACAATTCACATGTACCACTTGCAGCCACAAGGTTGTGAGTGTGAGTCAAATACTCCAGGGATTTAGCTTGTATATGATAATGCTTTAAATACAGAGCTGAATGAGAGAAAGTTAGATTAAACACACAGCTAAATGATTTAGCTGTGTAATTTAAAGGAGATACAGTAAATATTCTGCTTTTGTCATAGCAATGATGATGCCAATCTGGACCTTCAGACTGTTAAAAACAAACAAGTGCAGAGCTAGTGCAGGACATGTACGCCCAGAATCTTCTGCATGTACTGTAAAATGCATGCACTTTGCGTTAAATGTTTGTCTGTAAAATATAATGATTTTTACAAATAGAAATGAATACAATATCAATTAAGAAACATGTAAGATTTGGAAAACAATAAATGTAAAATGTATTTTATATGCAGCTTTAAAACTAATTATGATCATTCTAGCATTTGTATCTCAAGTTTCAAAGTTAGTTATAATTGTTTAAACTATTTTGTGTTTGCAGCATTCTGATTCCAACTGCAACTTAAAGAAAAGAATTAACTCAATGGTCTCTCAAGGCGATGTATCACTTGAAGACAATGTACCACCCTATGGAGCACCATATTGTCAACAGACTGATGTTCCTGCTGCAGACCTTACACAACTTGGAATCTCATCAAGTCCTCATAGTGGAACTAGTAAAATAGACCAGTATGCCAGAATACTATTTCCATTGGCGTTTGCAGGATTTAATTTAGTATACTGGGTGGTCTATCTCTCCAAAGACACAATGGAATTAAATCGAAGTGTTTGAAATGTTACCCACAATAAAATAAGCAGTGAGCAACTCTTAAGTTTAATTGACATTTCAAAGATAAATACTGTATCATTATTATTGGAACAATAAAAGCAGTTCTTATTTTATTGTCATTAGCTAAATTAATTAGTGTGCAATGCTGATTGCATATCTATACTAAAGAATCAAACTTAAAATGATATTAGATTGCATACAATATTTCTTCAGTGCTGATCTTTAACTTTACATTATTTCAGTACTCTTTTTTTAGATTTGTAAGTAAAATAATGCTTTTTAATGCTACCACTCAGAAAACCTGAGATATGCTACTTGAAAACACTTGAGTGCTGGAACCATATGCAGTAGCAAAGACTGACCCACTGCTATGCTGCGGTTTGGCCACAACATGGGTGTATGCACTGTTTTCATGCAGTTTACTCACAAATTTAACCATGGTCGCATAGATTTTTTATTATGTTGCATGTTTTTGGCATGTTTCATTTTACATGATCAGAACTGGGGATTTGCAGGTGTACTGGATTTGCTTCACATATAAATATTGCTGGGTGTTGAATCCTAAGCAAAGATCAATAATAGAGATTAAAAGAAGAAGTGAAACATTTTCTCCACTGACAGTTTGTCCAAATGATCCCATTATCCTATAGGCCAATTTATTTATTTTTTTAATAAATTGTATTTTCCAACATTTTATATAAAAGCTTTGCTATAAAAACTCACACTATGCACATGGGCCAAAAACGATATGCAATAAATTAAACACTGGGAATTTGTCTTTGTATTTAGTCCAAATTCTAAGCTTGACTATTCTAAACAAATTGTTTTACAAATTCATAAAATCAAAAAAACATAAAAATGCATTAACAGGCATTTTACCCAGCCCAAATTAAAAAATGCTGTTGTTTTTAAATTGTCCTCAATACTTAGTTAAAATAATGGAATATATCCTTATATATTTATATATTTCTGCTTCTTCAGAATGTGTGACTATCTTTAAGTGTAGATTTTAGGAAACGCACCCAAATTTAAGATCACACTGCACTGCTTTCCAGATTCTTCAACCCCACATACTACAGGCGGTCACCAGGTTACACACATCAGACTTACAAATGACTCCTACTTACAAACAGAGGGAGACAACAGGAAGTGAGAGGAAATCTACCCCTAGGAAGGAAAATTCCCTCCTGTAAGAGTTATCATGGGAAAAAGGTGTCTCCACTGAAGCTTTATCACCAATCCTTGTTTCCACAACAACCCCAATTTTTTTTAAATCCAATTGTCATAGGGACAGAAAGTGAGGTAGAATCTTCTGAACAGGGGCACAGACAGCAAAATAAATGTTACAGGGGTGTTAACCCTTCCCTATTCTAATCAAATAAACGTTGAAAATATTCTTTTAGCTGGAGCTACACATAAAAAATGTACTCATTCCGACTTATGAACAAATTCAAAGTAGCACGTGCAACACATCTTCAATGCAGTACCCACTTCAATACAGGGCACTTACACCCCCTTCCTGCCCAATTACATTTTCAGCTTTCAGCGCTGTCGCTGTTTAAATGACAATTGCGTGGTCATGCTACACTGTACCCAAACAGAATTTTTATCATTGTGTTCCCACAAATAGAGCTTTCGGTGGTATTTGATCACCTCTGCGTTTTTTTTTTTTTTTGCTGTTATAAAATGTTGTAAATAAGTACGTTTTATCCTTCACTGATGGGTACTGATCGGCGGCACTGATTGGCACTGGTAGGTGGCGCTGATGGGTGGCACTGATATGCAGCACTGATGGACATGGATAGGTGGCACTGATGGGCATTAATGGGTGGCACTGATGGGCACTGATAGGTGACAATGATGGGTACTGAAAGGCTGCACTAATGGGTACTTATGGGTGGCACTGATAGGCGGCACTGCTGGGCACTGATAGGCGGCACTGATGGGCACTGATGGGCACTGATACGTGGCACTGATATATGCCATTGATATATGCCATTGCTAGGCATCACTGATTGTACTGGCAGGCATTGGGGATGGGCACTGATTAGCAGCTGCCTGGGCACTGATTGGCAGCTGCCTGGGCACTGATTGGCAGCTGCCTGGGCACTGATTGGCATTTCCCTGGTGGTCCAGTGGGGTGCCAATCCCTGGTGGTCCTGGCGGCATCCTGGTGGTCCTGGGTGGGCATCCGAGGGGGGGCTGCGCTGATAAACAATTAACACAGACCCCCCTGTTAGGAGTGCAGCCGATCAGCTCTCCTCTACTGGCATCTGTGAGACGCGAGTTAGGAAAAGCCGATCCACTGCTCTTCCTGTTTACATCGTGATGAGCCATGATTGGATGGCTGATCATGTGGTAAAGAGCCTCCATCCTTTACCAAGATTGGTCTAGAGATTGGTCTAGCCGTGTGTCAGACTGACAGACCGCACCACGATCGCTGCAATGTGCACCCACACGGGCGCGCGAGAACGGTCGTTGGTTAATAATAAAAAACCCATATAAATCACATCTTAGTTTGTAACCCATGGCACCTCTAGTCTGTAGTAGCATTTGATATTACTTTTCAGCCCTGTCCAATGCATTTCAACCAATAGGTCCTCACAGCCCCTGATTGGTTAAAATTATTGTATTGTCTAACACCCATTATTTTTTTATTTTTTTTAGTCAGTAATCATGCAGTGCATAAACGTTCACATTCTTTTGCACCTGACATTGCACTCTATTGACATTTTGTTTTTAGAATAAAAAATAATATAAATGTATAGAGGTGCTGCATTGTGGGAGCTCTAACAACTGCCATAGATTTTAATTTATTGAGGTCTGAGAAATAAAGTAAAACCAATAAACTTTGCTATGTACTGTAAAGTCAAGGTGTCGACCATCAAGCCATTATATCCTTGACTACCTAAAATTACTGCATACTGCACATGTCATACAAGCTTTCAAACAGCATTACGGACATTCCACCATATGCAGCAAAAAAGACTAGATAGAAAATTAAGTACTTGCATCCTCCTTTGCAAATTGGAGTGCTTTGTATTGATTTGTCCTTATCATTTAGGAGAATTACAAAAAATGTATGCGGGCATTAAGGTAAATGCATTTAAGCAACCCAAGACTCCATTAAAGCTCATGGTATATATTGTGGTTTTCCATGCAAATCTAGTAGAGACCAGAGTCATTAATAATTTAACTCTCAATGTAGGTTGAAAGTACCATTTACATGGTCTTCAATGTCAAAGATTTCTTCCAAAGAAAGATAAAGAGTTATGACCAGAAAAAAGCAGCGCTAGTGATAAGCCAGATAAAAAATTGTGTGACATATAATTATGACAAACACATATAAAGTGCAAGTGCGACTAATTAGTGCATAAAAAGTGACTTTGCAAAACCAAATTTAAGTTTGACCTGATTGATCTAATGTTTTGCCAAGTCACTTTATATGGACTAATTAGTCATACTTGCACTTTATATGTGTTTGTCAGCAATAAACATCACACAATTGTTTAATCTGGTTTATCACTAGCGCTGCTTATTTCCATTTTTTATTCTCATGAGCTGGTATCACAGTTTGCCAAGTAGCTGCTTGTTTATTTATTTTTTGTTTCTAGCATGGATTTTTAAAAGTATTTTCTGTAAGATATTAAATTGCTTTAGATATTAAATTGCAAGCCTCACTTTATTTAACTGGGTTCCATGAAACAGAAGGTTAACAGTAAAATGGAAACTTTCTGTTAGATAAAAACCCAATCTGATTTTTAAAAGTTCATATACAGTATATATATATATATATATATATATATATATATATATATGAGCCAAGATCAAAGTAAACATATGTGGTTCAAATTGTGTCAAGCGTGTGTGGCAGCAACCAGATGAGGAGTACAAAGACAAGTGTGTCTTGCCTACAGTCAAGCATGTTGGTGAGAGTGTCATGGTCTGGGGCTGCATGAGTGCTGCCAGCACTGGAGAGCTACAGTTCATTGAGGGAACCATGAATGCCAACATGTACTGTGACATACTAAAGCAAAGCATGATCCCCTCCCTCCGGAGACTGGGCCGCAGGGCAGTATTCCAACACGATTACGACCACAAACACACCTCCAAGACGACCACTGCCTTGCTAAAGAAGCTCTGGTGAACTCCATGCCCAAGAGGGTTAAGGCACTGCTGGAAACTAACGGTGACCACACAAAATATTGACACTTTGGGCCCAACTTGGACATTTTCACTTAGGGGTGTACATACTTTTGTTGCCAGCGGTTTAGACATTAATGGCTGTATGTTGAGTTATTTTGAGGGGACAGCAAATTTACACTGTTATACGAGCTGTACACAAACTACTTTACATTGTAGAAAATGTTGTCACATGAAAAGATATAATAAATAATTTACTAAAATGTCAGGGGTGTACTCACTTTTGTGAGATACTGTATATTGTAAGCTGGGGAACAGGTAGCAGGTACAACGCTGCCTGGGATAAGCAGTCTCTCAGGCACAGATACCAAATCCACAAAGGTAGTGACAAAATAGTGTGGTGTTTATTTGTGATATTTAAAAGTCTATATACAGGTACTGTACAGTGTCTCAGAAAACAAACAGGAAAAATAGTATACCAGCCCTAACTACCAAGCTGAGCAAGCCTACAGCTTGTCAGCTTCCACATATGCAACTTGTAAGTTTTCACTAACATTCGCCCTCCCAGACAGGAGTCTGATTTTTCTGGATGAGATCACTGGCTGTCTGTCTCAAGTGAGTTTAAATTTGCCTGGGGGAGAGGCCCAAGATCCAACCTGGATCATGAATCCGAGATCTTTGAACGTGTATGAGAGGAGCCTGGGAGATGTATAAACCCCGAAATTGCCTCACTTTGGGACTCTCTGCTCCATACCCCCCCTTGTTTCAACCCCAGTGTTGGAACACCTGTGGCCCAACAGTAGTGAACACAGGACAGAGGATCTACATTCCCCATCTCAACACCTGGCCTGTGTTTTACTGTGAAGGAGTAATCCTGTAGAGCCAAAAAACTGGTTCACCTGTCTATTAGTCTCCTTTTGAGCCATCCATTTCAGGGTAGCATGGTCAGTCATTAAATCAAACTGGCGCTTCTATAATACCCTGTGATCTCAAGAAAGGCTCTGACCTGCTTCTTGTTTACAGGACCTAGCCATTCTTGGATGCTTCTACTTTGTTCAACTGAGGTTTTATGACTCCACGGCCAATAGTGTAGCCCAAATACCTGGCTTCCTCTAAACCAATTGCACATTTTTTTGGGTTCACTGTAAAACCTTCCTTGAAGAGGGAATCTAGAACAGCCTGGACACGGGGCAAGTGAGACTTCAAGTCAGTGCTTTGTACCATTATATTGTCCAGATAGGCTGTTGCATACTGTCGGTGAGGTCTTAGGGTCTAGTCCATGGCCCTCTAAAATGTCACAGGGGCATTTTGCAACCCAAAAGGCATTTTTTTTTTGTACTGAAACAAACCCTCTGTGGTCACAAATGCAGTCTTCTCTTAGGCACTACCAAGTCCAAAGTTGTCAAATAGTGGGCCTTGCCAAGTCGGTCTATAACAGTGATGGCGAACCTATGGCACGCGTGCCACAGCTGGCACGCAGAGCCATCTCTGTGGGCACATGAGAGGGTCCAGGACAGAGCTAGAGGTCTCTCTCTCCTCTTAGCCCCCTCCCTCTCTTTCAGCCCCCCTCTTTTTCCGTCCCCCCTCTTTGTGTCCCCTTCTCAGCTCACCCCTCTCTCAGCATCTCTCTTGCACCCCTCTCTCTCTATCCCTCTTCTCTTTCTCTGTTCCCCCTCTCTCACACTCCTCTCTCTCTGTCCCCCCTCCCTCTCTCTGTTGCCCCTCTCTCTCAGCATCTCTCTCACACCCCTCTCTCTCTGTCCCCTCTCTCTCAGCCCCCCTCCTGCTCTCTGTTCCCCTCTCTCTCAGAATATCTCTCACACCTCTCTCTCTCTCAGCCCCTCTCCCTCTTTCTGTTCCCTCTCTCTCAGCATCTCTCTCACACCCCTCTCTCTCAGCCCCCCTCCCTCTCAGCATCTCTCTCACACCCCACACTCTCGCTGTCCTCTCTCTCTCTCTCACACACACCCCCCCTCTCTCTCTCTCACACCCCCTCTCTTTCTCTCAGCCCTCCTCTCTCGCGAATTGCCGTGTTGGCACTTTGCAACACAAAACCAATGTATTTATTTCAGTTTGGGCACTCTGGCTCAAAAAGGTTCGCCATCACTGGTCTATAAGTTTGTCTACCCTGGGCATTGGGTACATGTCAAACATTGTCACTGCATTAAGAATAAGCTTTCTGAAATTGTTACAAAACCTCCAAGTACCATCCAGTTTTGGGACTAACACGATGGGGCTAGACCAGTCACTATTGGATTATTCAATGACATCTAGCTCCAGCATCCTTTTAACTTCATCACTAGGGATGAGCCGAACACCCCCCCGTTCGGCTCGCACCAGAACCCGCGAACGGACCTAAAGTCCGTGCGAGCTTTAGAACCCTATTAGTTATAATGGATGCGAACGTTCGAAATTAAAAGTGCTCATTTTAAAGGCTAATATGCATGTTAATGTCATAAAAAGTGTTTGGGGACCTGGGTCCTGCCCCAGGGGACATGTATCAATGCAAAAAATTTTTTTTAAAAACGGCCGTTTTTTCAGGAGCAGTGATTTTAATAATGCTTAAATTGAAACAATAAAAGTGTAATATTCCTTTAAATTTCGTACCTGGGGGGTGTCTATAGTATGCCTGTAAAGGGGCGCATGTTTCCCGTGTTTAGAACTGTCTCTGCGCAAAGTGTCATTTTTGAAAGTAAAAAAGCTATTTAAAATCACTCGCGGCTAATGTTAATTCACGGCTCCCGTAACACAGAGAACAGTGATTCATTGAAACTCATTCATAAAAAAAAGTCATTGATAAAAAAAAAAAAAAAAAAAATGAAAAAAAAAAAAGCGTAGGGGTCCCCCCAAATTCAATACCCCGGCCCTTCAGGTCTGGGATGGATATTAAGGGGGATCCCAGCCAAAAAAAAAAAAAAAAAAATGGCGTAGGGTCCCCCTCAAAATCCATACCAGACCCTTGAGGTCTGGTATGGATTTTAAGGGGAACCCTAGCCAAAAAAAATGGCGTGGGGTCCCCCTCAAAATCCATACCAGACCCTTATCCGAGCACGCAACCTGGCAGGCCGCAGGAAAAGAGGGGGGACGAGAGCGGCCCCCCCTCTCGCCTGAACCGTACCAGGCCACATGCCCTCAACATTGGGAGGATGCTTTGGGGGTCTAAGACCCCTAAAGCACCTTGTCCCCATGTTGATTAGGACAAGGGCCTCTTCCCCACAACCCTGGCCGGTGGTTGTGGGGGTCTGCGGGCGGGGGGCTTATCGGAATCTGGAAGCCCCCTTTAACAAGGGGACCCCCAGATCCCGGCCCCCCCCTGTGTGAAATGGTAAGGGGGTACAAAAGTACCCCTACCATTTCACCAAAAAAGTGGCAAAAATGGTAAAAAGGACAGGAGACAGTCTTTGACAATTCCTTTATTAAAATCTTCTTTCTTCTTTCTTCATCCTTCGGATTCTTCATCTTCTCCTTCCTTCATCTTCTTCCATCTTCTTCTTCCATTTTCTTCTTCCTCCGATCCGCTTCTTCTTGCGCTGGTCTTCTCGTCCTTCTCGTCCGGCATCTTCTTCCGTCGGCGTCGGCGTCGGTGTCGGTGTCTTCTTGGGCCGCTCCGCGCAATGGGAGGCTCCCGCTGTGTGAGGCTCCGCTCCATCTGACAGGTCTTTTAAAACGGAGGGCACCTGGTGACCCCGCCCCCCTCTGACATCATGGGGAAAGCCATCATGGAATTCCCCATGACGTCCCTGTGCGTCAGAGGGGGCGGGGTCACCAGGTGCCCTCCATTATAAAAGACCTGTCAGACGGAGCGGAGCCTCACACAGCGGGAGCCTCCCATTGCGCGGAGCGGCCCAAGAAGAGACAGAGACACCGACGCCGACGCCGACGGAAGAAGATGCCGGACGAGAAGGACGAGAAGACCAGCGCAAGAAGAAGCGGATCGGAGGAAGAAGAAAATGGAAGAAGAAGATGGAAGAAGATGAAGGAAGGAGAAGATGAAGAAACCGAAGGATGAAGAAAGAAGAAAGAAGATTTTAATAAAGGAATTGTCAAAGACTGTCTCCTGTCCTTTTTACCATTTTTGCCACTTTTTTGGTGAAATGGTAGGGGTACTTTTGTACCCCCTTACCATTTCACACAGGGGGGGGGCCGGGATCTGGGGGTCCCCTTGTTAAAGGGGGCTTCCAGATTCCGATAAGCCCCCCGCCCGCAGACCCCCACAACCACCGGCCAGGGTTGTGGGGAAGAGGCCCTTGTCCTAATCAACATGGGGACAAGGTGCTTTAGGGGTCTTAGACCCCCAAAGCATCCTCCCAATGTTGAGGGCATGTGGCCTGGTACGGTTCAGGCGAGAGGGGGGGCCGCTCTCGTCCCCCCCTCTTTTCCTGCGGCCTGCCAGGTTGCGTGCTCGGATAAGGGTCTGGTATGGATTTTGAGGGGGACCCCACGCCATTTTTTTTGGCTAGGGTTCCCCTTAAAATCCATACCAGACCTCAAGGGTCTGGTATGGATTTTGAGGGGGACCCTACGCCATTTTTTTTTTTTTTTTTTTGGCTGGGATCCCCCTTAATATCCATCCCAGACCTGAAGGGCCTGGTTATTGAATTTGGGGGGACCCCTACGCTTTTTTTTTTGTTTTTTATTAATGAATGACAGCTCTCTGTGTTACAGGAGCCATCAATTCATTAGCCGCGAGTGATTTAAATAGCTTTCTTCCTGCAAAAATGACACTTTTTTGCAGGGAAAGTTCTAAGCACAGGAAACCTGCCCTCCTTCACAGGCTACCTATAGACACCCCCCAGATGTGATACTGCAATGCTGTTCTAACAGCATGCACACACATATCCCCAGAAATAAAGAACATATTGTTGTCAGCAGTCAGCAGCACACTGACACGCTGACACTGTGAGTGAAACATAATATGCGAGGCCGCCGCCGCGGCGGCCTCTTATACCGTGGGGCGTGTATTAAAGCCCCTGAGCTATAATTGGCTACAGGCATCCTGCCTGTAGCCAATTATGGCTCTCCTCGCTGCCGGCGCTGTGATTGGCCAAGCATGCGGGGTCACAGTGCATGCTTGGCCAATCATCAGCCAGCATTGCACTGCGCGGGCCGCAATGCATTGCGGGGCCGCTCGCATCACACGAATTTGATGCGAGCGGTCCCAATAGTTCTGGGCTCGCCGAGCGAGCGAACACCCGGTGCTCGATTCGAACATGGGTTCGAATCGAACACCGGGCTCATCCTTATTCATCACTGATGTTCCTTCTCCTAGTCATGCACTTGGGGGCTAAGTATGTATGTATGATGCATGCATCATACATACTAGGGATAGTACAACTGGGGGAATCAATGGTGGAGAAGGATCTGGGGGTTATGGTAGATCATAAGCTCAATAAAATAGCATGCAATGCCAAGCTGCAGTTTCCAAAGCAAGCAAAGTCCTTTCTTGTATTAAGATAGTTATGGACTTCAGAGAGAGAGATATTGTGCCCCTTGTAACCTGGGGGACAGGTAGCAGGTACAAAGCTCCCTGGGAGGAGCAGTCTTTCAGGCACAGATACCAAATCCAGTGAGGTAGTGATAAACAGTGCTGTGTTTATTTGTGATTTATTTAAGTCTATATACAGGTGCTGTGCAGTGTTTCAAAAACAAATAGGAACAAAAATAGCCAAACAAAAACCTAGCCATGTCTCGGCACTAACTATACAATATTTACAGATCCTAACTACCAGGCTGAGCAAGCCTACAGCTTGTCAGCGTCCACATATGCAGCTTAATAGCTTTTACCAACCTGTTGCTCTCCTAGACAGAAGTTGTCTGAGGTTCCCAGGCCAAGAGTGCTGGCTGTCTGTCTCAGGTGAGTTTAAATTAGCCTGGGGGAGAGGACCAAGACCCAAACTGGATCATGGATCAAAGATCCCTGAATGTGTATGAGAGGAGCCTGGGAGACATATAAACCCCAAACAGGACTTTTCCAGACTCTCTCTGGGACGCTCTGCTACATATCCTCCCCCTTTTTTCAACCCCAGGGTTGAAACACCTGTGGCCCAACAGGAGTGAACACGGGGTAGGGCATCTACATTCCCCATCTCAACACCTGGGCTGTGTTTTACAGTGAATAAATAATCCTGTAGAGCCAGAAACCACCAGTTCACCCGTCTATTAGTCTCCTTCTTTTGGGCCATCCATTTCAGGGGAGCATGGTCAGTTATTAAATCAAACTGGCACCCTAATAAATAGTACCTCAGAGTGTCTTCAGTCCACTTTATGGCTAAACATTCCTTTTCAATGACTGCATACTTTTTCTCATGGTCATTGAGCTTTCTGCTTAGGTACACAACAGGATGGTCTTCCCCCATTGTGTACCTGTGATACCTACATCAGACGCATCCGTCTGAACCAAAAAGACTTTGGAGAAATCGGGGGAGTACAGTACTGGCTGTGCACAAAGAGCCTTCTTCAGGACTTGGAAAGATTCCTCTGCTACTGGGGACCATTTCCCCATTACAGATTCTTTCCCTTTTGTAAGGTCTATAAGGGCTATAGTTGCAAAATTAGAGATAAACCTTCTATTATACCCCACAATCCCAAGAAAGGCCCTGACCTGCTTCTTGTTTGCAAGACGTGGCCACTCCTGGATGGCTTCTATTATATTCACTTGTGGTTTAATGACTCAATGGCCAATAGTGTAGCCCAAATACCTGGCTTCCTCTAAACCAATGGCAAATTTTTTTGGATTTGCCGTAAAACCTTCTTTGAAGAGGGAATCAAGGACAGCCTGTACAAGGGGCAAGGGAGACTCCCAGTCGGTGTACCACTATATCATCCAGATAGGCTGCTGCATACCGTCGGTGGGGTCTTAGGGTCCTGTCCATGGTCCTCTGAAATGTCGCAGGAGCATTTTGCAACACAAAAGGATTTTTTTTATATTGAAAAAAAACCTCCGGAGTCACAAATGCAGTCTTCTTTGGCACTACCAGTCAGGGGTATTTGCCAATAACCTTTTGTCAAGTCCAAAGTGGTCAGATAGAGGGCCTTGCCAAGTTGGTCTATAAGTTCGTCTACCCTGGGCATTGGGTACGTGTCAAACTTTGTCACTGCAATAAGCTTCCTGAAGCCGTTACAAAACCTCCAAGTGCCATCCGGTTTTGGGACTAACACGATAGGGGTTGGCCAGTCACTATTGGATTCCTCAATGACATCTAGCGCAGAACATCCTTTTAACTTCATTACTGATGTCCTTTCTTCTAGCTTTTGGAATTTGGTACGGTTTGAGCTTGACACGGACCCCAGGTTCAGTAACAATATCATGCTGAACTGCTTAAGTCGTGCCAGGTAACTTCTCTCCATTCCTTATCAGGAAATCTCTAGCTTCCTGTTTTTGGGAATACGACAGGGTGTCTGGAATCATTACCTCAGGGATCATAGGGGTCTCAGTATCCTTAGGCGTTACAGGGAGGGACCTCACAGTTAATGCCAGTCTATCCTTCCAGGGCTTTAACAGGTTTATGTGGTAAATCTGTTTGGGCTTCCTTTTACCTGGTTGATATACTTTGTAATTGACCTCCCCAACTCTTTCAATTACATCAAAAGGACCCTGCCACTTAGCCAGGAACTTGCTCTCAACGGTGGGAACTAACACCAGGACCCTGTCACCAGGTGAGAAAACACAGAATTGGACCCTCCTGTTGTATATTCTCTGTTGGGCTGCTTGGGCCTGCAGTAAGTTATCTTTTACCACCGGCATGATTGCTGCAATCCTGTCCTGCATTTGAGCGATATGCTCAATGACACTTTTGTGGGGTGTCTGCTCCCCCTCCCAGGTTTCCTTGGCTATGTCTAAGAGTCCCAGAGGGTGTCTCCCATAAAGTAACTCAAATGGAGAGTACCCCGTAGAGGACAGAGGAACCTCCCTGATGGCAAACATAAAGTATGGAATCAGGAAGTCAGAGTTTTACCCATCCTTGTCAATAACCTTTTTTAACATGTTCTTTAATGTTTTATTGAAGCGTTCCACCAAGCTATCAGTTTGAGGGTGGTACACAGAGGTTCGCAACTGCATCACCTTAAATAACTTGCACAACTCCCTAGTTACTTGTGACATAAATGGGGTGCCCTGGTCTGTAAGGAATTCCTTAGGGATCCCAACACGACTGAACACCATGAACAGCTATTTGGCAATGTTCTTAGCAGACGCAGTGCGTAAGGGAACTGCCTCGTGGTAATGGGTAGCACAATCCATGATTACAAGAATAGGTTGATGACCCCGGGCAGGCTTAGGGAGTGGGCCCACAAGGTCCATGGCGATCCTCTCAAAGGGCACTTCAATAATGGGTAAGGCCACTAAAGGACTTCAGAAGTGGGGTAGTGGGGCTCACATTTGACACACAGGACAGGATTGACAACAATTCTCAATATCTTTCTGTATTCTGGGCCAGTAAAACCTGAGCAACACCCTTTCCGTGGTTTTCTCAACCCCTAAATGACCTCCTAGCAAGTGCCCATGGGCTAGTTCCAACACCACCCATCTGTATGGCTTAGGGACCACAAACTGTTCAAAAATGTCATCATTCTTTTTACATACGCAATACAGTAAATCCTCATTGTTAGTGAAATAAGGAAAACAGGGCCTGTCCCCTGGTTCAACAGGTACATCATTAATCACTACTACATTCCCCCAGGCCCTGGCAAGGGTAGGGTATTTTCTCTGCTCAGTACCAAAGTTTTCCTAGAGCACATTAAGGTCAGCAAACTCCAATGTAGCCTCAGTTGATGGCCTTGTGCACCAAGTGGGGCGGATGGGCCACCGTACTTAAGTCCGTTTTAAAGTTAACAGTGGCTATAGGATACTCCCGGGTATCTCCATGTACACAGATCACAGCAAATTTTTTAGCATGAAAATTCACAGTTTCAACCATCTCAGCTTTAACCAAAGTCACTAGACTTCCAGAGCCCAGCAATGCCATAATAGGCTTATCATTCACAGTCATTTGGCACATGTGTTTTCCTACACTTGGCACTGCAGCACATGAAACATCAGAAAACATAGACTGCCTTATATAAGATACATCACACTGCATAGGTTTATCTGTCAATGAACAGTTGGCTACAACATGCCCCAGTTCCTGGCAATGGAAACACCTGATGTTGCCCCAGTTTGATTTGCTGACAGGCAGTGGCTTACCTTGTTTGGGATGCCAAACTTCAGCCCTGGCACCAAACCCCCCATCTCCCTGCCATGCTTACCACCCACTTCCCCTGGAACAGTCTTACCAGTGGCCTGGGGAGACCGTGGCTTTGGGTGGAAAGTGAATGCGGCTGTAGGGGTCGTGACCAGGCTCTCTGCAGCAAAGTATCTATCCACAAGCTCCACCAGGTTGTTTGCTGACTTGGAGTCTCCTTGACTGTCTCACTTCTGCAGGGGAACTGGTAGTGACCTCAGGAATCAGTCCATGACCACACGCTCCACTATTTGTGGCCCAGACAGGGACTCCAGCTGTAGCCATTTCCGCACCAGGTGGATTAGGTCGAACATTTGCGATCTTGGGGGGCCTCTCTTCTTGGAAGAACCAGCTTTGGACCCGCAGTGCTCGAACTGCCAAAGTGTCACAGAGTCACGCCAAAATTGGCTGCTTGACTTTTTCATAGTCTCCTGCCGACAACAGATCATAGTAGGCCTTCTGCGACTCTCCAGACAGCAAGGGGGAGACCAGTCCTGCCCACTGGGTTTTAGGTCAACCTTCCCTCTCAGTGGTGCGTTCAAAAGTTAGCAGAAAGGCCTCTGGATCATCATCTGCAGTCATCTTGGAAAGAAATTGACCCACATGGATGACTGAGGGCTTGTCTCCAACATCATTAATTTTAGCAGGTGACCACTGTGCTAGCGTCTCCACAACCTTAGTCAGGGTTTTCCTATCTGATTTTGCCTCAGTGGCTAGCTGTTCAATCTGACCCACAAGGTCCATGGCAATCCTCTCAAAGAGCACTCCAATAATAGGCAAAGGCACTAAAGGACTTCAAAAGTGGCGTAGTGGATCTGACATTTGACAGACAGGACAGGATTGACAATAATTCTCAATATCTTTCTGTATCCCGGGCCAGTAAAACCTGTGTTACACCCTTTCAGTGTGTCGATTATTCAATAGTGAATTTGTTTGATATAATGTCCATCTTCGGCCACTGGGGGCTTTTTTTGCTTTTCCACCAGTGCCTGTTAGGATGTCTGAGCTATGGTGAATCGTTGATTTACCAGTCTCATTGGTAACACATGGGCTTAATAAGCCCAACGCTCATCACTTGGCTCCTAGCCTTAAAGAAGTCACGTGACCAGTGACGCAATGCGTCGGGAGGAGCTTGTGACATTTCCGTTGTCTCCGAGACCAAGAAAACGATGAGCAGTAGCTTGTTTTATCACAGATTGAAGTTCTATTCTTATGCAATGTACAAGATGTTAATATTGTGATTTGAATGGTTTAGTGTTTAAATAAATTATAAAGTTTAAAACATACTGCACGATAAGATACTCTGTTTATTTGAGCATTATTGCAGAGGTAACCTAATCCACCAAAGACAGAGGAGGACCAAAGGGGCATTTCTATGGATCGACCTTAGTCATCAACCTACTGCGATTGTGGACTTTTGGTCGTAACATGGAGGTGAGCGTGTATAGCACCTAGGGGTGATTAGTTGGTGGCTGGAATTAAAGTGATCTATCGGGGGGCATATCTGGCCATGGAGCAAGATTGCCATTTAACCCATAAGCTCCGCTCACCCCTGGGACAATAAGAAACCTTCCGCCTGCCATAGCAGCCTTTCTCCCCTCTCTCCTACACCGGAGAGGAGCTTGAACTCTGAGGATCACAGCAGTATGTCAAATAAGAAATATTGCTGCACATACAAATTGCACTGCCTCACGGACCTCTACACACAGCGAGGCACAGTCACAGGAAAAGGCATGCAGCGCAGCCAAAATGGCGCCGGAGTGGCGTCTCCCCCTCCTTCTTTCAACAGATGTTTTGAATTCTGAAGCCACTGTTTGCGGGAACCACGATCCTGGGAGGAGATTCTAACATGGCCTTTGATTTGGGCCTAGACAAATCATACCCCCTAAAAATCGAAACTTATTAGACCCAGCAGTGTCAAGATAGCAAAACTAATTTACCAGCAAGGGTTAGAGGACATTTGGAGGGAGCTGAACCCCTCTACTCAAGATTTCACCCACTTCTCCACCCCACACCATTCATATTCCAGGATAGACCATATTCTCCATTCTACTAACCGAATCCCATAAGCCACCAAATCCTCTATTATAGAGGCAGCATGATCCGACCATGTTATAGTGTCTCTCTCACTCCGCATGGACTCATTTAAACAAAGTGCACCAAACCGGAGACTAAACAAATCCATTCTCAGTGATCCTATCAGAGTGACCCAACTTATACAGACGTTACAAGAATACTTCAAGCCTAATGATACTGATGAGATATCAGCAGAAACACTATGGGTGGTACATAAAGCCATGATTAGGGGCAAACTTATACAAATAGCTTCATAACTAAAAAAGGAAAGACAGGGAGACCTGGTAAGGCAGGAACAGGATTATGATGACCTTTGCAAAAAACACAAAAAGACACAAGTGTCCCTATATCAGCTCTTGAAACGGCGAGACTGGCCCTAAACCTAGCTTTCACAGCGAGAGCAGACAAACATATTAGATGGGTGGGAGCTAAGTTCTACCTTAAAAAAGACAAAATAGACACGATGCAAGCTAATAAATATTCCCCAAAATAAAATTCGTACTCACTTCTGAAAATCAAACAAACAGATGGTACCTTCACACTAAACCCACAACGTATACTAAAGTCCTTTCAAGAATATTATTCTGACTTACATAAAGAATCAGCAGACGCAAACTTGACACAGATGGCATAATTTTTTGATGGCATAACCCTCCCCACTTTGACAGCCGAACATTTAGCGGACCTGTAATCACCCATAACAAACGAAGAGGTAGGGGAGGTAATCAGAAATTTGAAAGGGGGTTCAGCTCCGGGCCCAGATGGTTTCTCAGTGCCATATTATAAAGCATTCGCAGAAATCCTAACTCTGTACTTGACAAGGTTCTTTAATTCAAAGAAAGAGGGGAAGCCGCTGGGAAACCCTCTCAATTCAGCATATATTACTGTAATTCCTAAACCTGAGAAATACGCAGGGGTTGTGGGGAAGTATAGACCTATTTCATTAATCAACAATGATTTTAAAATCCTGACTAAAGTCATAGCAAACCGCTTAGCGAAGTTCATTAACCAATACATTGACAAAGACCAGGTGGGCTTCATACCGGGACGACAAGGCCCAGATCAGGTACGAAGAACAGTGGACATAATTTCCATATTACAATCAGGATGGGAAGGGGGCCAAAACAGAAAATGCTCCTATCATTAGACCTCCAGAAGGCCTTCGATTCGGTCTCCTGGCCATACCTATTCCTAGTTCTTCAAAGATGGTGATTTGGCGAAAATTTCCTGGGAAGATTAAAGGCTCTTATTCCACTCCGGAAGCAATGGTGAGACTACAGGGATACCATGCAGACCCAATTACAATAGCCAAAGGAAATAGACAGGGATGCCCACTCTCTCCCCTGATATTTCCCTCGGTAATTGAACCTCCAGCTATAGCGATACTCTCGAATAGGGATGGGCCCGGTGCTCGATTCGAACCCATGTTCGAATCGAGCACCGGGCGTTCGCTCGGCGAGCCCAGAACTATTTGGGCCGTTCGCATCACATTCGTGTGATGCGAGCGGCCCCGCAATGCATTGCGGCCGGCGCAGTGCATTGCTGGCTGATGATTGGCCAAGCATGCACTGTGAACCCGCATGCTTGGCCAATCACAGCGCCGGAAACTAGGAGAGCAATAATTGGCTACAGGCAGGACGCCTGTAGCCAATTAAAGCTCAGGGGCTTTAGTACACGCCCCACCATTTAAAAGGCCGCCACGCTGTTGGCCCCGGTCACATGTGTACCGGCTTTAGGAGAGAGCAGTCTGCTGATTCTGTCTTTGCTTGATTGCTATTTCTTTGCTAAACCATTGCTACCTGAGTCATTCATCATAAGTGATCATTCATTGCTGCTGATTGCACAGTTAGTGTGTTATTAGCTGCTGCTGGGGATTAGTCTGGTGCGTGCGTACTGTTAGTACAGTATTGCAGTAGCACCAACCGCAGTGCTGTTAGCACAGCATTGCACCCCAACTTCTGTCCCAACATTCTGTCCCATCCATATACTACCTATAGTGTCTTTGTGTCTTTGGCACCCATAGGACTTCTAGTGTGTTAGTGGCAGCACACAGAGCTCCTATATTTTCTTGTCAGCAGCACACATATACTACCTATAGCGTCTTTGGCACCCATAGGACTTCTAGTGTGTTAGTGGCAGCACACAGAGCTCCTATATTTTCTTGTCAGCAGCACACATATACTACCTATAGTGTCTTTGTGTCTTTGGCACCCATAGGACTTCTAGTGTGTTAGTGGCAGCACACAGAGCTCCTATATTTTCTTGTCAGCAGCACACATATACTACCTATAGTGTCTTTGTGTCTTTGGCACCCATAGGACTTCTAGTGTGTTAGTGGCAGCACACAGAGCTCCTATATTTTCTTGTCAGCAGCACACATATACTACCTATAGTGTCTTTGTGTCAGCAGCACCCATAGGACTTCTAGTGTGTTAGTGGCAGCCCACAGAGCTCCTATATTTTCTTGTCAGCAGCACACATATACTACCTATAGTGTCTTTGTGTCAGCAGCACCCATAGGACTTCTAGTGTGTTAGTGGCAGCACACAGAGCTCCTATATTTTCTTGTCAGCAGCACACATATACTACCTATAGTGTCTTTGTGTCAGCAGCACCCATAGGACTTCTAGTGTGTTAGTGGCAGCACACAGAGCTCCTATATTTTCTTGTCAGCAGCACACATATACTACCTATAGTGTCTTTGTGTCAGCAGCACCCATAGGACTTCTAGTGTGTTAGTGGCAGCACACAGAGCTCCTATATTTTCTTGACAGCAGTACACCAATAGTACCTATAGTGTCTTTGTGTCAGCAGCACCCATAGGACTTCTAGTGTGTTAGTGGCAGCACACAGAGCTCCTATATTTTCTTGTCAGCAGCACACATAGTACCTATAGTGTGTTAGTGTCAGCACCCATAGGACCTAAAGTGTGTTGTGAGCACACATAGGAGCTCTATTTTTTATACTATATACACTACCGACTACAATGGCTGGAAGACCACCAAGGAGAGGCAGACCGTGCCGAGGCAAGAACACAGGGCAATAATAAACCAAACTTAATACCCGCGCCAAAGAATGCTAAATAAACATAAAAAGTGAAAAACGCATAACACCATGCGATAATTTGCAAACGATACTGCTGCTGCTGCCTAAAAGGTTAAAAGGACCTTAAATATGAAATACAAGGGAATGAGGCTGCGCTAGCAGGTGTGAATCACCACTAGGGGTGTAGGTGAAACAAACAAAAGTGTATAAAACAGATTGTGCAACTATAGTAGCAAAATTGCTGATACACGTGACTCACCACTAGGGAGTGGTGCAATTGGTGCAACTAAGATGGCTAATAAACGTGACTCACCACTGTGAGTATAAGTGAGAAAACAATCCCATATATGATATTAAACAAACGGTTTGAACAACAATGGTTACAAAATAATGATTGAAAAAGTCAATATTCAATATTATGAGGTTGGGATGAATTGCAGGTAGTCCTAGAGGGATGATCCCCTTAAGAACCCTACTCACCAAAACGATGTGACCCACGGCTTTGCAGTCCTAGGGTCTAGATACGCATTAATAGAATGGTGAGATGGGTGATGTCAGAAATCCTAAGAGATACTTCAAATGGTCCAATGGAGACTCCAGTTGAATGCGGGTGCCGTGAAGAGGAAAAAAGGAACATACATGTGTAGTATCGCCGTGCTAAACCTCTGCAATGCTAAACAATAGTAACTCACTACTGAGCAGACTTGGATCAGCGAGTTCCGGGTGCGCGCTTGGCGTGCGCTCCAAGCAGAACAGGAAGCAGGCGTCACAGGCTTACTGGCCGGAAATTGCGTCTACGCGTTTCGCCCCTCCTCCAGGGCGTCATCAAGGACATCGATACATAAAGAGGGGAAAGACCCCACAGCATGTGGCAGCTATAGGCCAATCTCGCTGCTGAACACTGATCTGAAAATACTTACGAAAATTATAGCTGGTAGAATTCAAGAGTACATTCCAGCCTTAATTCACCTGGACCAGGTTGGATTCGTACCCACCCGGGAGGCCAGAGACAATGTAATTAAGGTATTAGTTGTTTGGTGTGTGAAGGGCGCTAATTGGTTACATAAATTAGTATGATTAAATATTCGTGTACATGAATATCACTTATTGTCCTTTACTGAAATATTAATTGAGTGATCTACCTGTGAGTGAGTGTACATATGTAATTAGAAGAGCTGGAAAAACCTATGTTTCCTTAGTAGCTGTGTTGCATAAACTTAGTGACATATATATTAGATAAACATATAGTGATTCATACCCCTATAAAAAAAAATATATAAAGATGTATCCAAAATATAACTTAAAATATTCAGTTGCTAATACACCCGTGTTACCACTAGAGATGTCCCCGGCCGATGGTTGCCCACCACCACCGTAGGTCACCTATATATATTTGATGTAAAAAATTACACCAAACCCTATATACAATAGTATACCATAAAAAGCAAATCCTTGCCCTGTATAGTGCTAACTAAAACAATCAAAAATAATGAAATACAATCAAATATGTGAATTGACAAATGTAAATCACACAAAGGCACAGTCTAATACAAACGGTGCCTCTATAATCAAATTTTATCGTGATACCAGATGGTATAAATAAACATCTGTTAGTGGGTATTGACCCAAAAAATTACAGCAGCCAAAAGCCTACTTACATTCCCAAGTGCCTACCCGGCACTGAGGCTGCTTGCAAAATGATACAATGGATAAACCGAATCCTTCCCTCGTGGCTTCCTTGTTGAGCTCCGGCGTGCGTTCCACTCGCCAGTATCTCTGGACCAGTCAACAGGAAATCCAGGGAGTAGTACGTGCAAAAGAGATAGTGATCACTACTTGACAAATGGAAAACAGGACTACACTCGTGGCTCGGAAGATGTAATATTATTAAGATGTGTATACTCCCTAAATTCTTGTACCCGCTTCAAGCTCTTCAGATCTCGATCTCCACTAAATTTC
Organism: Lithobates sylvaticus; assembly: GCA_028564925.1. Classification (NCBI taxonomy): domain Eukaryota; kingdom Metazoa; phylum Chordata; class Amphibia; order Anura; family Ranidae; genus Lithobates; species Lithobates sylvaticus. Next base: position 237,182,199 of record CM053029.1, read on the forward strand.
TAGATCAGGTGGCCAAAATGTTTTTTGACTTTATTTGGGCCCATAAACGCCCTAGACTGAACAGACAACAAATGGTACTCTCAAAAACACATGGAGGTCTGGCAGTGCTGGATATAAAGAAATATCAACAGGCGGTACATCTAACAAGGCTCATCGACTGGAACCGTCACCAAGGAATTAAACTGTGGCCAAGATTGGAACAGTCCCAGGGTAACATCCTACTTGCTAGGGCACCTTGGTGCAATGCGGCAACATTAAATGATATAAAAAATTGTCAGCGTATTCGCTAGTCTATCCAATCCTGGGGAATACCTTATTTCCTCCAGGAATCTACGACCCAGGCTTTCAGAAAATGAGGCAAAATGGATATTTCCAGCTTTCACACTTTATGTCGAATAATAAATGGCCGTCCATGCGAGAACTCATGGATAGAACAAATATATTTAGATTAGACTACTAGAGAGCACTTCAATTAATGGATTTTTTACGGTCATTACCAGCTCCGGATACTATCAGTCTAAATCTCACCAGATTCAAGACTCTGTGTTCGGAGGGGGGGACATTAAGACATACCTTATCGGCGGTATACAAATTACTGATAAGGCCATCCGAGGACCATCAACTACAATGCCTCACGGACTGGGAGTCAGATATGGGATATAAGTTCACGGAATCACAGCGACAAAATATAATGAGTCTCACACATGGAACCTCTATAAGCACTAATTTACAAGAGACCAATTATAAAGTTGTGACCCGATGGTACCAAACTCCGGCAAAGCTACATAGAATCTACCCATTACTGACAGATCAATGCTGGAGATGCCAAGAAGATAAGGGTACAATCCTCCATATATTTTGGACATGCCCAAAACAAGAATACTTCTGGAAAACGATACATCAAACTGCCCAAAAACTTATGGAAGCCCTAATTCCATATGATCCGGCACTTTTCTTGCTTCATGTATCAGATATACCTATCAAAACATATAAAAGACTAGTGCTTTGTCACCTTCTCAATGCTGCCAAATCATGCATCCCTATATGCTGGAAATCTACACGGGTGCCCACTATTGGTATGTGGTTCAAAAAAGTGGAGGAAATTAAGAGAATGGAGGAATTAATCCTCACGAAACGACACCAAAAGGAACAATATACTAAAACATGGACACCCTGGAATATATATATCTTTTCAGATGAGGGACGGACGGCGATGTAGTGGACTAAATAAGGGTAATCTAAGCAGACATGCGTGGAGAAAGGGAAAAGTAGGGGCAGCGGCAGTTCGATGGGAGTGCGCCGGGGGTTTCCGCTTCTCCTCCCCCCTGTTATATACTTTATATATATATATATATCTATGTATGTATGTATAATTTTTTTTTTTTTTTCATTTTTTCCCTTTTTTTTGAGAGATAGGTTTTTATGTTTGGGTTAATAAAATAGGGGAAAAAGAGTATAGGGCAAGGAGGTACTGGGATACAATTTGAGGGAGTAGACCTCAAGATAGAGGAAAGTAAGAATATTGTGTGCCCGATAGGACATTATAATTTCATATATTGTTGTATACCTAAGAAAGATGTATTTTTGTGTTTATCCTGTCCTGTGAAATAAATAAAAGATTTGAAAAAAAAATAGTTCCCAGCAGGGCCCATTCCTGCGCCCACCAAGAGTAACTCTGAGGGCTTACAGTCTTGTGGCAACACCGTCCACCACCACCACCACAGGCCCAATTTTTCTGCCCTGTTCAACAGGTGCATGCAATTACAAATCTTGATCTAATAACTCACAGCAGGGCCCATTCCTGTGCCCACCAAGAGTAACTGTGAGGGCTTACAGTCTTGTGGCTACACCAACATCTAATAGGGCAAATTTCTGCAGAGTATATACGACAGGCCCCTACTTTCAAACATCCAACTTACAAACGACTCCTACTTGCAAACGGAAAGAGAAAACAGGAAGTGAGAGGAAATCTACCCCTAGGAAGGGAAATTCTATCCTGTTAGATTTAATTTGGGAAAAAGGTATCTCCTCTCTACTGATGCTTTATCACCAATCCTTGTTTCAATTAAAACCCCACTTTTCCAAAGACATTTGTCATTGGGACGGAAAGTGAGGTGAAATGTTCTGAACAGATGTGCAAAGACAGCAAATGTTACAGGGGTGATAACCCCTCCCTATGTTCTCCAAGAAGCTTAAAAATAGATTTTTTTGGGATGGAGCTACACTTCATAATGTACCTGTTCAGATTCTACTTAAGAACAAACCTACAGTCTGTGTCTTGTTTGCACCACCTATATACTGCTGTTCAGAGTATATAGGGTTGTAGGTATAGGGTTTTATTTTTGGGTGCGGGGTCCCCCTTAATATCCATACAAGACCCAAAGGGGCTGGGGTGGGGGGGGGATTGATGGGGTAGCCATGCCATTTTTCTCAAGGATTTTCAGCCATATGGCGGCCAGGACAAGACATGACATTAAAGCCGCAAGTGGTTTTAAATGGCTTCTTTTTTTCCTTTACAAATGTCATTTTGTGCAGGGACAGTTCTAAACACGGGAAACACATGCCACTTCACAGGCATACTTTAGACACCCCCCAGGTACCATATTTAAAGGAATATTTCACTTTTTTTTTTTCACTTTATGCATCATTAAAATGACTGCTCCCGAAAAAACGTTAGTTTTTAAAAGTTCTTTTTGCATTGATATATGTCCCCTGGGGCAGGACCCGGGTCCCCAAACCTGTTTTATGACATTAACATGCATATTGGCCGTGGTAATTAGCAATTTTGATTTTGAACGTTTGCGTCCATTATAACGAATAGGGTTCGAAAATTCGCGCAAACTTTCGGTCCGTTCGAAGGTTCTGGACTCATTGACATAGGTTGGATCGCAACTTGATGCCTATAGGGCTAGAATGAACTGTAAACCAGGCTGGGTCCAGGCTACCACAGGATAGAAATACCACACTCTCGAGGGAACTAAATTCTAAACAAAGGTTCGGAGGCAGCCTCTGGCTTACACGCCTTCAAAAAAGGAGACGGAGTGCCCCCGCTTCTCCCGACACAGTCAGACCCCAATGAGGGTGTCGGTAGTTGAGGGCCCACAACACTCCAAGGGCATAGCACATAGCCGTTTAATGTGAGAGTTACAGGTATTTTTAATGTATATCCAATTTGGTTATTCATAAGTTGATCTTCATGTTATACTGTATTTTTCTATTTGAAATTCAATAAAATACTTTGAAATAAAAGTCAGCACTGGGATGAACTTGAGGAAAGTGAAAGTTCACAGGAATCCCAGGCTGCTATACCTGCCAGTGACCAGCCTGCCTCAGAATACACCCTGAAACTGATGCTGATGTCCCTGCAAAAGGACTTACGCAATGAGCTCCGCTCATCCTTATCCTCCCTCCACTCCAGAGTGGATCAGATAGGGGAGCGTACAGGTATGCTTGAGAGGCAAGTTACAGAACATACCACTGCCAAATCATGAAGCATCTGAGGCATACCACCAGCACTCGCAAGAAATCCAATTTTTACAAGCTAAAATGACCGACCTTGATGATCGCTCCAGGAGGAATAATATAAAGTTCAGAGGCATCCCTGAGACTATCAAACCTCCAGACCTCATCCACTACATTCAGCAACTGTTTCTCAAGCTTATTCTCCAACTATCACAAGCTGATCTTGCTATAGACCACGCTCACAGGATCGCAAATTCAAATTACCTACCAGAAACGGTCCCACAAGATGTGTTGGCACATTAAAGAAAAAGTCATGTCCGCAGCCTGCACTAGTGCTCCTCTGCCAGATCCTTACTCCTCAATATTGCTTTACACAGATATCTCAGCTGGCACTGTACAAAAACAAAAAGAATTTGCTCCAGTCACTACAGTCCTCTGGCATCGCAACATCACCTACAAGTGGGGTTTCCCCACTAAATTGATGGTGACATTCCAAAGTCAATCAACCACCATCTTCACCCCTAAAGAAGGCATTACAAGACTGCTAAATTGGGGCCTCATCTCCTCACCCCCACCAGCGTTGGACTCACGCCGACAATAATCATCCGGCCATGACAACACCAACTGTGCCTCACCCCACGGCCAACGCCTCTGTTGACATCCCAGTCTCATTCGATTCCACCTATGTTCCTAAACAAGCGGTTTGGACATTACTACTCTCCTGAACAACTTAATGTCCCAGATGAGTATTCTATGTTCGTGCTAAGCACTCTACCACAAGTTCTAAACTGTACCAAAAGTTCAATAAGCTACCTTTATTGCTTTTTACGTTTTCTTGTATCTACTATTGTACCACTGATCAGTAAGTACTATTGTTATATGTATAAAAACAAAAAACACTCAGAAGTTTGGTGTGCGAATCAACAGGTGTTCTCCCCCTCCCCCTTCTGGGTGGTCTCCTTAGTCTGCCTGTAAAGTAGCACATCTTCCCCATGTTCATAACAGTACCACAGCAAAATTACATTTCTAAAGGAAAAAAGGTAATTTAAAACTGCTCACGGTCTGGTATGAGTATTAAGGGGAACCCCGCTTCAAAATTGTATAAGAAAAAATGGAGTGCCCCCCCCCCCCAAATCCATAACAGGCCCTTCAGATCTGGTATGGATTTTAAGGGGAACCCCACGCAAAAAAAATGTTGAGGGCATGTGGCCTGGTACAGTTCAGGAGGGGGGGGTGCTCTCTCGCCCCCCCCTTTTCCTGTGGCCTGCCAGGTTGCATGCTCGGATAAGGGTCTAGTATGGATTTCGGGGGACCCCACACCATTTTTGTTTACATTTTGGTGCAGGGTTTCCCTTAATATCCATACCAGACCTGAAGGGCCTAGTAATGGATACAGGGGGGTGTCCATGCCATTTTTTTCAATGATTTTTATGTGTTTGCTGGGATCTGGCAATACATTATAGCCACAAGCAGTTTTCAATTACATTTTTTCCTTTAGAAATTAAATTTTGCTGCTCTCATTCCTTACATTATGTACGGCCACCGTGTAAGCAGCCTTACATAGTGTGGGGCGTGGACTTAGCTCCTTGAGCCATGATTGGCCAAAGGCACCCTGCCTTTGGCCAATCATGGCTCTAACAGCAGAGCACACTGTGATTGGCCAAAGCATGCAGGTCAGGTGCATGCTTTGGCCAATCAGCAGTCGTCAATGCACTGCCATCTCGCAGTGCATTGACCATCCCGCAGTTCATTATGGGGTGTTCTGCAGGTGCTCGAATTTCCCAGGAAACATCTGGCTCATGCCTAAAATAGACTGTTTACTTTGCAAAGGAAGTTTCACTTCCTCAGACAGAGCCTATTGAATTAGGTGCAGCTTTGCCAATTTCCATCATTCAGTCATCTGCAAGCAACAACACTTTCTTTCTTTTCATTGCACAAGATTTGGTATTATTTTCAAAGTGAAATTTCACCACATTTAGCAAGCTTGGGGTAGGGATGGGCTGAACACCCCCCCCCCCCCAAGCAAAAAGTTCTAGCGAACATGCAAACCCTATTAAAAAGTCTATAGGACACGAACATGAGAAATACAAATTTTATTTTACAGGCTTATATGCAAGTTATTGCCAAAAAAAGTGTATGGGGACCCAGGTACTGCCCTAGGGGACATGTATCAATGCAAAAAAAAAAAAACAATTGTTTTTTTCAGGAGCAGTGATTTTAATGATGTTAACCACTTTCAGACCGGACCAATTTGCAGCCAAAGGACCAGGCCCCTTTTTGCGATTTGGCACTGCGTCGCTTTAACTGACAATTGCGCGGTCGTGCGACATGGCTCCCAAACAAAATTGACGTCCTTTTTTTCCCACAAATAGAGCTTTCTTTTGGTGGTATTTGATCGCCCCTGCGGTTTTTATTTTTTGCGCTATAAACAAAAAAGAGCGACAATTTTGAAAAAAAAACGCATTATTTTTTGCTATAATAAATATCCCCAAAAATATATAAAAAAATTTTTTTTTCCTCAGTTTAGGCCGACACGTATTCTTCTACATATTTTTGGTAAAAAAAATCGCAATAAGCGATTATTGATTGGTTTGCGCAGAAGTTATAGCGTTTACAAGATAGGGGATCGTTTTAAAGCATTTTTATTCATATTTTTTTTTTATTAGTAATGGCGGCGATCAGCGATTTTTATTGTGACTGCGACATTATGGCGGACACATCGGACATTTTTGACACATTTTTGGGACCATTGTCATTTATACAGCAATCAATGCTATTTAAATGCATTGATTCCTGTATAAATGACACTGGCATTGAAGGGGTTAACCACAAGGGGGCAGTGTAGGGGTTAAGAATGCCTAGGGGTGTGTTTCTTACTGTGGGGGGGCGTGGCTGTCAGCTAGTGAATGCTGATCTCTGCTCCAATCACAGGGAGCAGAGATCGGCGTCACTAGTTGCTAGGCAGAACGGGGAGATGCTGTTTATCTCGGCATCTCCCCGTTCAGCCTTCCAGTGAGACGATCGCGGGGGTCCCCGCGCTGATCGAGTCCGCGGGGCCCGCTCCCGGCGTGCTCCCGATGGCACGGACAGGCATTAAGGAGGGACTTATATATACGCCCTCCTGCCTGTACGTGCCATTCTGCCGACGTATATCTGTGTGCGCCGGTCGGGAAGTGGTTAAAGTGAAACAATAAAAATGAAATATTCCTTTAAATATCATGCCTGGGGGGGTCCCCTTAGTCTGCCTGTAAAGTGGCGCATTTGTGCGATGTATAGAACATGCTGCAGCAATAATATTTTTTCATTTAGAAATGTCATCATTTAAACTTGCTTGTGGCTGTAACGTATTGCCAGCTCCTGGGAATATAGATAAAAAAAAATCTATGAAAAAAATGGCATGGGGCCCCCTCCCCAGTCCATACAAGGAAACTCCATGCCAAAAAAAAATTGACGTGGGGTCCCCCCCCAAAATCCATACCAGACCCTTAACCGAGCATGCAGCCTTGCAGGTCAGGAAAAGGGGGGGTGAGCGAGCACCCCCACCCCCTCCTGAAGTATAAAATCAAAATAGTGCTGCGCTGTAAAATAACAATATGCAAATATGCTAAATGAAGTGATAAAGTGCTCAGTGTTGGATACACTTAAAATAGGCAATTCCTGTGATAAATATACAATAAAAAAACCTTAAATATATATAATGAACGTATCACGTGCTATCCATATTCCTCCTTAGATGGAAACAGTGATAAAACAAAAATCTGTATAAGTATATACAAAATAATCCTTTTCATAAGTGAAGAAAAAAATAAACTGAATTTGTCTGTGAAAAGTCTATGAAATATAAAGTGCAGGATGCATGGTGACTGTATATAAACAGTGTCAGCAAACAAGAATAAAGTGCTGGTGACCACTCTCTGAAATAGAGTGCTGGTGGTGGGCGACTTCCTGTCTTCTGTGCAACGTAATATGTGGATGTCCCCTTACCTTACCGCTGTAAGGTAACAGCATGTGGGTATATCTTTCTATGGAACCAGTATGTCCCCTGGCAGTCTCCCAGTCTGGCGTCTGATATGTATCTCTATCTGAAATCAGAGTCCCCTTTTGTCCCTGGAGTGTCTGGATCAAGTAAGCCTCGTAATAGGGCATGGGGAGATGTAAGCAACAGAAGGGATGCTCGATAGTGTAGTAATTTGAAATATTTATTTGGTAAAAGCAGAATAAAAGCAAGGTACTCACAATAAAATATATCAAACAGGCAAATAAACACGAGCAGCGAGCTCGTCCACGTCACTTCCGGTGCTTAGTGTACCCGACGCGTGTTCATCACAGTCACGTGACTTCATCAAGGGATAACTAGAGGCATTCGAAGTGTCTTTTTATATGCTTATTGATTTGTATATGTAACGGCCATTTTCCTGTAGCTCGGTCACTGGAAATAGAACGGCGGCCATTTTCTAAAAGCTTTGGTCGCTGGAAATGGAACAGCAGCCATTTTCTAATGGATGTTCAACCATAACATGTAAAAATCCATTTGGCGGCCATTTTCCTATGGCTCAAATAGCCGGAAGTGTGTTGGCAGCCATTTTCTTGTGAATGTCTGGCCGTAATTGGTAAACGAACTGTGTTGCATAGTTACACAAGATTTCAGTCATCTCTCCTATTTCGGTTTCAATATTGCACACTCTCTGCCCCGTGTAATAATGCATTTGTGAGGAGAACTTATTAAACATGGTGGAAATGTCATTGTGCAGGGAGCTTTGAAGTGAAATGAGCATCTCCTTCATAGTAGTATCCAGTACAGGCTGATTTGATGTGGGGAAGGCCGCTGATATTTCCAGTCCATCAGCATCAGGGTGATCTGTGTAGGCTGTAGCAGGTTTGTGTGGAGAGCCGGGGCCGCCATCTTGGATTTTCAGCATGATGAAGAAATCTGTCAGTTTCTTAGGCTGCCTGAATTCTTTCCTTTTGCGGGTCGGATATCACATTCTGAGGATGTAATCCTGTGTGTTGAAGGTCCGGATTGTTGTTGAGAGGGATCAGGATAGCTGTGGGTAAGTGATAGGAGCCTGTCAGTGCAGGAGCTGTGGAGTCAGATGTCCATCTTACTCGGCGGTTAGCCACGCCCCTCTTGGGCATTTTGTTTTAAAGCATGCATAACACTGTTTACAGGGGTAAAAACCTTTGCCGGTAAAAAAGGTCAAGCCTCTACCTGGAGGATCGGGAATGCTTTTCACAATTTTATCACGGATGGTGGGGGCACTTCTGTAAACATATTTTGGAAGACTGAGAATAATATCTTGCAAATGTCTATCGGCCAATAGGTTGCTCCAGTGACGTTTTGATATGTTTTTCAATTTGTTTATATTGAGTGCCGTAATCAAAAATAATTGGTATCATGTCTTTTGGGACTCCGCGTTTCGGCTTATCTCTCATTAGTTCACTGTGATCCATATCTGCCACTTCTGCTATTTTCTTGTTAATAAACTTATTGTCAGAACCTTTCTCTATAAATCTATGTCCCATGTTTTCTGCTTGGGTCATGAATGAATCTTTATGGGTGCAGTTTTGTCTTAAGCGCATTAATTGCCCTTTTGGTATGTTATACAACCAATTTTTGTGGTGACAGCTGTCGAGAGGCAAGTAGCTATTTCTATCTATATTCTTGAAATGTGTTCTGGAGAAAAGTTCTTTGTCTTCTTGTAGGATCTCTAGATTTAAAAATATGATCTTTTTGTCACTTATTTCCCAGGAGAGCTTGATATTGCTATTAATCACATTTAGATCTTCAAGAAAGTTAGATAGATGTTCTTGGTCACCCTTCCACAGAATAAAGTCAATGTATCTTCTGTAAATGAACAAACCTGGAGAATTGTAAAATATTTTCTCTTCTTCCCATTGCGCCATAAAGAGGAATGCCACGCTTGGAGCAAATTTTGCTCCCATAGCATCACCCGTTTTTTGGAAGTAATAATTGCGGTTGTCCCAAAAATAGCTGTTTTTTTTTGGCAAAAATCCAGGCATTTCACAAGATATTTTCTTTGGACACACAGCAGTGTGTAAAGTCCCCACTTTATGGCTTCATTTGTGGCTATATATAAGGATTTTTTATTGTATATTAATCACAGTAATTGCCTCTTTTCCAACATTGAGCACTTTATCACTTTATTTTGCATATTTGCACATTGTTAATTTTACAGCGCAGCACTATTTTGATTTTATACTTAATTTTGGGTTCTGATATTTCCTTCAGTGTTTGCAGCAGTATTCATCATACATATTGGGGTGGCTCTGGGATATTATTTTCATTCTATTTCTAGCCCCCCTCCTGAGGCATACCAGGCCACATGCCCTCAACATGGGGGGTGGGTGCTTTGGGGTGGGGGGGGGCTCTGTGTCCGATACCCATTCACATAGGGGGGTGGGATCTAGGGGCCCCCTTGTTAAAGAGGGCTTCAGGATTCCAATAAGCCCCCCACCCACAGACCCCGACAACCACCGGACAAGGTTTTTGGGAAGAGGCCCTTGTCACCATCAACATGGGGAAAAGTGCTTTGGGGCAACCCAAAGCACCCTCCCCATGTTGAGGGCAAGCAGCCTGGTATGGTTCAGCAGGGAGGGGGCTTGTCCCCTCCATTTCCTGGCCTGCCAGGCTGCATGCTCGGATAAAGGTCTGGTATGGATTTTGGGGGGACCCCACACCATTTTTTTTATTTTGGCATGGAGTTCCCCTTAAAATCCATGCCAGACCCGAAGGGCCTGGTATGGATTTTGGGGGGGGACCCTACAACGTTTTTTTTTTAAATTTTGGCCTGAAGTTCCCCTTAAAATCTATACCAGACCCAAAGGGCCTAGTATGGCTTTTGGGGGGGGGACCCCCATGATGTTTTTTTCTTAATTCTGTCATACGGATCCCCTTAACCACTTCAATACACTGTATTATATACCCTGCACTGTATTATATACACTACACTGACTGCACTATATATTCTCCACTGTATTATATATACGACAATGACTGCACTATATACGCTGCAATATATTATATATACTACACTGACTGCACTATATGCTCTCCACTGTATAATATATACTACACTGACTGCACTATATACTCTGAACTGTATTATATATACTACATGGACTGCACTATATACTCTGAACTGTATTATATATACTACACTGACTGACTGCACACTACACTAACTACCTGTCTATTCTCTATTCATTCACTATACACTGTGTAAGCAGAAGCCTTATATAATGTGGGGCGTGGACATAGCCCCAGAGCCATGATTGGCTAAATCATGGTTGTCACAGCACATTGCGCTGTAATTAGCCAAAACATACAGGTCAGGTGCATGCTTTGGCCTCTCAGCAGCTGGCAATGCACTGCGATCTCGCAGTGCATTATGGGGCGCTCTGCGGTGGGCAAATCCTGCGATTGCCCCATATGTGTGTTTGTTCTACGAACACCTGATGTTCGATTTGAACTTATGTTTGATTCAAACATTGTGACCATTCCTTCTCTGGGGCAAGTTTTCTTGCAATGGGAACAGCCTATTTCCTTTAGTTTGACAACAGTGTAAATTTGGAGAGCAGCCAGACAATTATAATAAGCAAGCCTAGGCCCAAATACACTAGAGACAAAGTGTTGATTTAATAAAATCAAATAGGCTATTCACGTTGCAACAGAATTGTCCCTTATTTTGCAAATATAAAATAGATTTTCCCTTATTTTGCAACTATAAAATATAAGAGAACAACCTATTTTTATTTTTTTAGTAGTCTATTTGTTTTTTTAGTAATATAAGCCCAAAGAGTACAGGCAAAGGCTCTACTACAAAAATTAAGACTCTTCAGAGGATGCAGCAGTGTAAAATTGGCCAGTTGCAAGGCAGTTTTAAGGTAAAATAAGACCAACTAGCATATGCCTAATTTTTATTTTACTGGGGGGATAGTGGGAATGTGAGTGGTACAAAATGTAGTGCTGTGGGTGCACATTGTTTTTGCACTTAGTTTTATTTTTCTTTCAATTGATACAACTGCATGCTGCAAACAAAAGGGACCTTCAAGAACAGATGGTCACCAAGAACAGCACCAAAAAAGTTTGCTCTGGATGGGGCAGGAGCCAAAAGCAACCGCTAAGATCAAATAAACCAAAAAATAAAATTAAAGACAAAAAGCCCTCCCTATGCTTTCCCTACAGCAGCTTTCAATACAATGACAACCCAATAGATTCTAATGCCCCATACACACGAGCAGAAATTCTGCCAGCAAAAGATTGAGAGCATGTTCTCAATTTTTCAGTCGGAAAACCTATGCATGCTCGGAAACAATTTAACGCATTCTCAGAAGCAATAAACTTAATTTTCTCGTCTCGTCGTAGTGTTGTACGTCACTGCGTTCTTGACTTGTGTGACCATGTGTATGATAGCCAAGCTTGAGCGGAATTCCGTCGGAAAAAACATGCAAGATATTTCCGATGGAAATTCCGCTCGTGTGTATGTGGCATTAGTCTGCTGACAATAGATTCAAAGCCATGCAGTGCATTATGGTTTAGAAATAGTTCTCCTTGGCAAATTTTAACATGAATGTGAATGCAGAACCCAAAATAATAAACATCCCTAATAAACAAATTTATGTAAAAGGAAATAAATGTAATGGTTGTGTGGCCCACCACTTCCTGATTACTAGCCTAGGCATAGATGACCTTAGGATCAGCCAGACACGGCCTTCTTGGAATCCAAGTCACACACCCCAGAAATGGTTAGGACCTGGCAGTGTGTTTGTACATCCACAAAATCTCACAGTGCACATGCACATGCACATGAAAATCGTGAAGCAATAGAAACAGGAGTTTTGGGATGTGCCTTCATAGAAAAGAAAAGGGTACAATAGGCTTCACTTCCGAAATCACTGTATTGTACAATTCTCCCAAGCATAACACAGCAGAGGGAAACTGAGAAACTAAACTAACGCGTTTCATACTGGTTAAGCACTAGACTGTTTTTTTAGTAATGAAGGCACAGAAGCCTGTACATCATAAAGAGCCATTTGTTTATGTTTCCTGGGACAGGGTTGAACTGTAAGCAGATAGCCTGTGTTAGCCAATGGAGTTGCAGTGGCTGTACAGACACACCCGCACATCTGAGTTTGACAGGAAAGCAGGGATGGCTGAATGGCCCAGAACTCTGACAGTGTTCATCTGGTCCATGCGCCTGTCCCTGCTTAGGTGCCAATCATGGATGTGTGAGTGAGTCTCTACAGCTGTTGCATCTCTATTGACTACTAGCACAGGCTGCCTGCACGCAGCTCCATGCTCTATAGGCCTCTGCACCCATGTGAATGAGCCCTTAACCTCCCTGGCGGTATGATTCTGTCTGGAATTTTGTGCTGAAAGCGGTACAATTATTTTGCATGGAAATTTGGCATTTTTATATTGTAGGCATGCAATTCTTATGAATAACTCACTTAAGTCTGTCCAAACCAGAGTCTAGTAGACATCCCGGGTATGATAAAGTTTGAAACACAAAATCATAAATTATATTATAATAAAAATATATATAAAAATGATTCAATAATGTAATCAAATCAAAAACACTGAAATTTGCTCACTTGCAGAATAGTCGCTGTCATTAAATTTAGTGTTTGATGATAAATTGTGATTCTAATTTATTATCAGTGTTTTCTAGCTGGTCTAAAAGCACTTTTGACATAAAGGGACACTTTTTGGTTGCTATGGACAATCTCCAGTTTCCAGGCAGAAAAAAATATTTTTATTATATAAAATGACATGCAGGGCACTGGGCAGACCACTAGGGACAAAGGGGATGTGTATTTTTTGTATACAGTACTGTAATCTGTAAGATTACAGTACTGTATGTGTACTGTGTTTTTAAACTATTTTGAATTTTGCGCCGATCTCCGCTCCCGTGCGTCGTAACGTCGCAGGGAACGGAGATCAGCGGCACGCGGCACTTTGTGAATCGAGCGAGCAGACGGCTCGCACACACAGCGGGAAGGATCCAGGGGACAAGGTAAGTAACCCCCCCTGTATCCTGCAACGCAAGCCCGAGTCTGGCTCGTGGTTACCGCTTTTGGTACTGAAGTTCCTGCCCCGAGCCAGACTCGGGATTACCGCCAGGGAGGCTACGTAAATAAATAATGCTGTTTCGTGAACTTACAGTAATTATTTCCTTTCTATGATCTACAGCCTAGAGACACCTATGCAATAATGAAGAAAACAAAAGTCAAGATTACGCAGCTGTGTGTGTTTTGATATTCTGGTGAAAAAAGTCCTCCAAATATGGATGTTCTTGAAATTCATCTTGATTGGATTTGGATGATGATTGCAGTGTTCAGCAATGCTTGCAATAACTTCAATGTCTTGGATAACAATGACATATTTTAAATATACCTCACATATTGCAAAACACATTATGTTTAGGTTTTTCAATGATTATTATTATTATTTTATTATTATTATTTGCAATATTATAATTTCTATTATAAGGATGTTCTTGGTTTACTGATTTTCTTGTTTAATCAATTACTTTTACTTTCTAAGTCAATAGAATAGGCATGCAGATACAGGGGGTCTGGCTTCAGGCCCATTTCACACTTGTACAACACGCCAGTCATACGACTGTGGACCCGACTTTGCCCTGCGACCTAAAGTTCGACATGCGTCCCACTTCAATAAACAAGGGGGTTTTTGTATGGCGCACACAGGATATAGCTCATAAAATGCATATGGTGGGTAACAGTGGGAGGGGGGGAGAGAGAGGGATAACATAAATATTAGTACAAGAATTTTAAATATTAGTCCGTGTACAAATGCTGAAATTTAGAACATAATTGCTGAGCATAAACGGCTGCCAGTCCATATAAGCAAGAAGGAGCTCTGGAATGCAAACAGAAAGAGAGAGAGAGACGGCGCCCTCTAAGTGCTGCACTTAGAGGGCGCCGTCTCTCTCTCTTTCTGTTTCCACTTCAATAAACAGGGATCTGACTTTGATCCCGACAATACCAGGCACTATTGTGTATGAATCTTTAGGGGGAACTCCATGCCAAATTTAAAAAGAAACAAGGCATATGTTCCCCCTCCAAGAGCATACCAGGCCCTTCAGTTTGGTATGGATTTTAAGGGGAACTTCCACGCCAAAAAAACTGCGTGGGGATTCCCCCAAAATCCATACCTGACCCTTATCCAAGCATAGAGCCTGGAAGGTCAGGAAAGGGGGTGGGGATTAGCGAGTGCCCCCCTTCCTGAACCATACCAGGCCACCTGTCCTCAACACAGGGGGGTGGGTGCTTTGAGGCAGGGGGGCCCTGCGCCCCCCACCTCAAGTCTTATTGTCCCCATGTTGATGAGGACAAGGGCCTCTTCCACACAACCCTGGCCGTTGGTTATTGGGGGCTAATTTTTGATACTTTTTTTTAGGTGAATGGGTAGGGGTGCAATGTACCTGATACTCATTCATATAGGGTGGGGGGTCGGGATCAGGGTGCCCCCTTGTTAAAGGGGGCTTCAAGATTCCGATAAGCTCCCCACCCGCAGACCCCGACAACCAATGGCCAGGGTTGTCGGGAAGAGGCCCTTGTCCTCATCAACATGGGGCGCAGGGCCCCTGCCTCAAAGCACCCACCCCCTATGTTGAGGGCATGCGGGCCTGGTACGGTTCAGGAGTAGTGGTGTTTGCTCATCCCCACCCCCTTTCCTGACCTGCCGGGCTGTGTGCTCGGATAAGGGTCTGGTATGGATTTTGGGGGGCCCCCAGGCTGTTTTTTCGGCATGGGGTTCCTCTCAAAATCCATACCAGACTGAAGGGCCTGGTAAGCTCTTGGAGGAGGAACCCATGCCGTATTTTGGGGGCGGGGTTTTGGCGTGGAGTTCCCCTTCAAGATCATCAGAGCACATTTCACATGACAAAGTCGGATCAGTTAATATAAGTGAAAAAAATGTAGCGCTAAAATAAACCCACTGTGTGAAGGTGAGTAATATGTAAACCAATAACCTAGGACGTGTATACAAATAAACATAATAGGAAGTAAGTATCAACAATAATGTGACATATGTAATATGTGCCAATGAAAGCAAATTAATGTGACATATGTAATAGGTGCCAATGAAAACACCATAGAAAGCAAATTGATATAATATAAAGTCTGAATCAAGTGAAACGCTGATGCCAGCGGATCCTTCAAGATGACTCAAGAACGGGAAAAGACTGGATAGGGATGACTTTAAAACAGCTTGACAGATGATATAGAGGGATTAGGTACTCTTACCGCAAAAGTTGGATACAGCTACCATACGGCATTTGTATAGAGTAGGCTTGTGCGATAAACCTCTTGCGCTGATGGGTACCGGATCAGGCAGGCGGGAACCGGAGGCAGACACCACGACAGGTAGGAACCAAACGGCATACACCGCGACCGATAGACCTCGTGTGGTCAAGTTGTGAAATCCCAAGACATTTTCTGACTTTGTTTGTTTTGTATGTTAGCTGCTTTGATTTATTTTTCACTAGGGTAGGGCAGTTTTTTCCTCATTGGATCAATTAATATCCAACTTTGATCTGACTTCAGTGATTTTCAATGGGCTGAAGTAGGATCAAAGTTAGACCAAAGTAGTGCAGGGACTGCTTTAAAGTCGGCATGACTTGAAGTCATACTAATAGGAATGGTAGTCATTGGAAATCATGGGGAATGACTTGTCATGCAACTTTGCAGTCCCAAATCATAAGTCATACAAGTGTGAAAGGGGCCTTACACTGACTTTTATGATCTGCATACTAGTTCTGGGTCAGGGACTCAGAAAACATTGAAGACAGAGATGATCAGCCAACTAGCATTTTCATAAGGAGATCAACAATGGCAGCCTCCATATTTCTCACAGTACAATTTTCTTAAAGTGGATCTTCATTGCATCTGAGTACCACAAATTAAAAACACTATTTATTTCATTTTTATTATTTAAAGTAAACTCCCCTATCCATCCATGTCTCCAAACAATATTTTGTTGAGAAAACAACCCCTAGCATTTCTGGCCATGACCACCTTGAATAAGACCAAATGATTCATGTAGCATTTACTCCCTGGAATCCATTTGCCTTTAGCTCAAGCATGCATACAGGAGAGTGTGATTAGCTGAGAATACCCCTCCTCCTCTCCTCCCCTCCTGAAGACTTCTGGGATATATGACATCAGTTGCCTAGTCAAGAAACCAGGAAGTTACTACAGATTTGTAGAACAAAATTTGTTTAAAACAAGTAAATATGATATACATTCCTATCTTGTTACTAATGCTAGCAGCATGAGGATTAAAATTAATCAATGTTGCTTCAGAGAAAGTCAATTTACCTTCACACCTAAAAAACATGAATATAAATATCCAAATTAAATATCACTATCAGAGGTATGTCATTTGACAGTAGTCAAATAGTGGATCAGATTGGTTAGAAACCTATATAAGTACATACAATTATGACTATGAGTATATGAAATGTATGAGTATATACAATTATACAATCTTTAAATCCTATCTTGTAACAGTAATAACATATACTGTAAACCATAAACATATCTCAATATGAAACTAAATCGCATATTACATACATGAAAAACCTTGGGTGTCATGACTTTTTTTTAGACATGTTATTAAAGCGGTTGTAAACCCGCTGACACTTTTTTCTTTTTTAAACAGCTGTAAGGGAAAAGGCATAATGAGCTAGTATGCACCGCATACTAGCTCATTATGAAATACTTACCTTAGAACGAGGCATCGGTAACTCACCTGGTCCACGCCGAGGTCGCTGACATGTTGCCTCGGCGTGTCTTCCGGGTATCGCGACTCCGGCGCTGTGAGTGGCCGGAGCCGCGATGTCGTCACTCCCGCGCATGCGTACAGGAGACTTCTTCCCGGCAAGGTTCGGATTCTGCTGGCCTTTCAGTGGAGAATCCCCCGTGCGCATGCACCGATGCAGTCAGCGGCGCATTGCACAGGGAATATCTCCTAAACTGTATAGGTTTAGGAGATATTTTTTTTACCTACAGGTAAGCCTCATTATAGGCTTACCTGTAGGTAAAAGTGAATTTTTTGACTTTACAACCACTCTAATTTAAGCGTAAACCATGCAATAAATAAAATCCCAGTGAGAAAACAATCATATTTGTGTTATTCTTTGTTAACCACTTCAATACCCGCGTATTGTCATATGACGCCCACAAGGTGGATCTACCATCCTGGGTGGGCGTCATATGACGTCCTCGGATTCCCGGCCGTCTGGGGGGCGCGTGCGCGCCGCCCGCGGCGCGCGCCTGCGGCATCGCTCGGTAACCGGTGCGAGTGCCCGGCGGCCGCGATGTCCGCCGGGCACCCGCGATTGCCCGTTAAAACAACGGGACCGGGCGGGACCGTGGAGCTGTGTGTGTAAACACACAGCTCCACGTCCTGTCAGCGGGGAGGAGACCGATCATGTGATCCCAGTACGGAGGAACACATGATAGGTCTCCTCCCCTTGAGTCCCCTCCCCCTACAGTTAGAATCACTCCTATTAGGGAACACATTAACCCCTCCAGCGCCCTCTAGTGTTAACCCCTTCCCTGCCAGTCACATTTACACAGTAATCATTGCAATTTTATAGCAACGATCGTTGTGTAAATGTGAATGTGTCAAAAGTGTCCGAAGTGTCCGCCGCAATGTCGCAGTCACAAAAAAAAAATCGCAGATCGCCGCCATTACTAGTAAAAAAAAAAAAAAAAAAAAAATTCAATAAATCTATCCCCTATTTTGTAGACGCTATAACTTTTGCGCAAACCGATCAATATACGCTTATTGCAATTTTTTTTACCAAAAATATGTAGAAGAATACGTATCGGCCTAAACTGAGGAAAAAATTTGTTTTTTTTTTTAAAAATGGGATATTTATTATAGCAAAAGGTAAAAAATATTGTGTTTTTTTTCAAAATTGTCGCTCTTCTTTTGTTTATAGCGCAAAAAATAAAAACCGCAGGGGCGATCAAATACCACCAAAAGAAAGCTCTATTTGTGGGAAAAAAAGGACGTTAATTTTGTTTGGGTGTAACGTCGCACGACCGCGCAATTGTTAGTTAAATCAACGCAGTGCCGAATCGCAAAAAGTGCTCTGGTAAGGAAGGGTGTTTAAAAGCCCTGTATTGAAGTGGTTAAAGAGGGAGTCCCGCAAATTTATTTATTTTTTAAAGTGATCAGCTACGAATACTGCAACTGCTGAATTTTAAAATAAGGACACTCACCTGTCCCAGGGTCCAGCGATGTCGGCACCCGAGGTTGAACCGTCCCTCGGTCCTCGGATGCTGCCATCGTCATCTTCGGTATGTGAATCAGGAAACTAAGCCTTGCGGCTTCACCTCCCAGCTCCCTACTGCGCATACGCGAGTCGCGCAGTGCAATGAAAATGGTCTGCACTGTCTCTGGGACTGTGTGTGTCCCAGCAAACAGTGTGGCGGGACAGGAAGAGGCATAGACCCGGAAGTGGGTGCAAATACCTGTCTTAGACAGGTATCTGCACCCCCTCCCCCTGAAAGGTGCCAAATGTGATACCAGAGGGGAGGAGGGTTCCAAAAAGCGTAGGTTCAATTTTTGTGTGAACCTCCACTTTAAGTGAACTTAGAAAATACCACCAATATCAATAACATAACATGTATGTTGTAAATTACTTTGATCCCTGCAATAAAACATAATACAGTAATTCTGGTTATTAAATAAAACAGCATAATGCATGCTTATTAAAATACTGCATATGTTGTACTGTTGCTGCTACCTTCCCTGTGACATCAGCATACTTTGATAGCATGCACAACCTTACAGAACTCCTTTGACAGCTGGGTAAGAGTCCTGGAGCCACTGGGGTTTATTTACTAAAAATGGAGAGTACAAAATCAGGCTCACTTCTGCATAGAAACCAATCAGCTACTAACCCCAGCTTGTTCAATTAAGCTTTGGCAATAAAACATGGAAGCTGTATCTACTGCTTTAAGAAATGCATTTTTATATGTTTTTTTAAATGTTTTTAGTATTCATAAACCTCCCTGGCGGTATGATTCTTTCTGATTTTAGGTGCTGAAAGCGGTACAATTATTTTGCATGGAAATGTGGTGTTTTATATTTTAGGCTTGCAATTCTTAGGAATAACTCACTTAAATCTCTCCAAACCAGAGCCTAGTAGACATCCTGGGTACGATAAAGTTTGAAACACAAAATCATAAATTATAATATAATAAAAAACTATTAAAATTATTCAATAATATAATCAAATCAAAAACACTGAAATTTGCTCAGTTGCAGAATTGTCGCTGTCATTAGATTTAGTGTTTGATGATGAATTTCCCCACAAATCACTATCGCTCAATTCTGCAAGTGATTCTAATTTATTATCGCTGTTTTCTAGCTGGTCTAAAATCACTTTTGACATAAAGAGACACTTTTTGGTTGCTATGGACAATCTCCAAATTCCAGGCAGAAAAAACTGTATTTACAATATAAAACTACATGCAGGGCACTGGACAGACCACTAGGGACAAAGGGGATGTTTAATTTTTTTTATACAGTACTGTAATCTCTATGTGTATTGTGTGTTTTTACTTTTTTGAATTTGGCGCCGATCTCCACTCCCGCGCGTCGCAACGCCGCAGGGAACGGAGTTCAGCGGCACTCGGCACTGTGTGAATCGAGCGGAGGAGCTCGCACACACAGCGGGGAGACAACGAAGAATCCAGGGGACAAGGTAAGTAAGTATCCCTGTAGCCTGCAATGCGATCCCGAGTCTGGCTCGGGGTTACCGCTAATGGTACTGAAGTTCCATCCCGAGCCAGACTCTGGAATACCGCCAGGGGAGTTAAAAAATGCTTCTAAAATACTGCATGTGGTATTTTTCTGAAATATGTCATTTTTATCTCATGAAACCATGCAGTATTTTATCTCATGCGATATCCAATGGGATGGATGGTGGAGAAGGATTAGAACCCCTCTCAGTTTTTATTGCTAATTAAAAGGTACAGTAAAATGGTTTAAACTGTAGAAATATGCCAACTCACTAAGTCAGTGCGGTAACTGCAGCATATGCATTAATACAAAGAAAAAAGGTGATTAGAATAACAGTCAAAGGGAAGCTGCTTTCACAGAACACATGTGGTGTATCAAAAACAACTAAGTTAAACTAAGTAAATACAAAATATCTTTTTAAATGTCAAATATTAAATGAAAATCGTATCAAAAGTCACACACATATATAAATAACCTTTATCCACTAATAAAAAATACAACATTAACTTTTTTATTGGTGGAAGAAGCATATTTAAATATGTGTGTGGTTTGATTATACTACTTTCTATCAATATTTGACATATTTTACTTAAAGTAAGTATTTTTTTTTAAATAAGTTTTGATAGGTGTTCTAATTCCTATGCACCCTATTAGGTTTTTACTGCTGTCTGTGCCCTCATTAGGGAGATTCACCCTATTTGTCCTGTTTACCATTATCATTGAAAGTGAAATTAAAATCCCACAGTTTATCTTGTCCCCAGAAAAGTAGCAAAGGGGAAATTTTCCAATAGAGACACTAGTTCTGGCGACCTGGGGGACCCCAAGAGATTCCCTTAATTTTCAGGGATCTCCTCTCTCTTTCTGTTTTGGCAATGGGACAGGAAGTGAAGGAAAACCTCCCTAATGGAACACAGATGGCAAAATAAAAACTGACAGGGGTTTTAACCCTCTCTTGTTCTAAAAAAAAAAAAAAATGTTGCCTATAGTTCTACTTTAAGGTAAATAGACTGCGCAATTTGCTCCTGAGCTTAGTACATGAGGTAAAGCTTCACTTTACAAAATAATTGCTTGCACATGATTGGATCATGAAAGCCAGCAGAGCTCCCCCTCATTTACTAAGCTCTGGAGCAACTTCACTTGAAAAAGTGCACAGTCTATTTGCCTTTAGTAAATCAACTTGAGTTTGTATATCTAAATAAGTCCCCATCCCCAGGTCTGACAGCAGTTATACGTGGCTTCAATTTCTGCCTAGTCTTGCTGAAGCAGATTAAATTTGAGCCATGATGAGCACTGTAAGCACCACCCTGCTTGACAAAATCCAATTAAAAAATGATTTTAGATGGGTGGAACGTAAATTAGCTGAATAGGACTGCATTCTATCAAATGCAGTCACTCTTCAATTATTCAGGCAGCTGTGGATACTGCATCGATCTAAATACAATAGCCAGTAGTGCAGACACCACCATCCACCCTGTACATATAAATATATTCTTCTACCTTTACTGATAACTGGGTTAAGTGAAGCAATTTTAATCTGGTGATAAATATCACAAAACGTCCCCATGACAATGTCATTATCTGCATTTCTTTCCAAAAGGATATCACCATCTTTTGCCAGGCACAATCCAGACTAGGGAAATGATTTCCTTCCTGGGCTGAGATAGTGGGGTTGATTCACTAATGGCACACAGCCTATGCACTTTACAAGTGCTCCAGAGCTTAGTAAATGAGGCAAAGCTGCACTCTGCAAAGAATACCCAATCACATGCAAGGGGGAGAAAAATGCATTTTTGCTTGCACATGATTGGATGGTGGAAGTCAGGAGAACTTATCCCTCATTTACTAAGCACTGGAACAACTGCACTTGCAAAGTGTACAGTCTATTTGCCTTTAATAAATCATCTCCAGTGGCTCAGAGATATTCTAGTCCTGTAAATCATACAGTAGTGCTTGTGCAGTTTTTGGTTTTATAAATGGCACAATTACATTGTTGCAGTCTTATCACTGGGGGAGAATGACTAAGAAAATGCTCATATCTGCCTGCAGCAACTTCCCTGGTATACAGAATAGCAGCAGGAGTCACTGTTTTGTGATGATTGTGTAGAAATCCACCTTTTCAAACATTAAAAAACTTTCTTAAAAGCGCATTTTCTAATGCAAAATATATCAGAGTTAAATAAACAAGAATTGTTCCAGAAGCCTGGATTAGTAATTACCGTAGTAAATAAATCAGTAATTTTTTTTTTTTTTACTGATTTTCTGAAGTGCCACAAACTGTAGCAGCACCTGGGGATTCACATTGGAGCCTGTAATGAGCCCCTCACCTCACCTTAAATTCAATAGACTGGAGCTTGAGGACATTTAATAAAAAGTTGAAAAATTACTGTGATATATTAGAAATGTGTTACTGACACCTTGTAAAGTCGCTTATAGGTCTACTAGAAAAAATTGGTTAACCCTGAATGTTAATAGGAAAAACTAGTAGCGCTAGTGTAAAAAAATTCTCATACAGATTTCAAAGTACAAAAAAGTGATATATAAATAACTGAATAAGATTACTTAAAAACAATATAGTGCATAAAACACCCAGTGACAAGTGGTACACAAAAAAAGTCCAAAGTTAAATCAAAATAGGTGATTCCAAATATATCTTCAAATGAAATCTTCAGTTAGAATCTTCAAAGAATCTTGAATCAGCCACCACACCACGTGTTTGTGACACCTCTCCCTCTGAAGAGCACACTCACCAGCTCACAATGCCTCCCACTCTTGTGTTTGGCTGCAGCGTATTTTACCCACTCCAGGGGTTAATAGTGATCATCCACTCGATCGGCTTATTGTGTATCAATGTGACTCTATATGTAAAAAAATAATTAAGTGCTCCACATGGTGTAATAAAGTTTAACCAGTTTAATAAATCACACCAACACTTCCAATAGTAAAACTCACATTTCGCTAAATAAAATCAAGCCTTAAATAAAACACAGCAAACGTACTGTAATGGTACAGTGGTGTACTGCGGCCACGGCAGACCAGAAGTGTGCGCGTAACCGTAGTCTCCAACCAGCTCCTAGGTCTCTGCTCCTGGCGGCAGTATAGCTTCTGAGTAGAGTAGCGTCTCACGTTAGTACAAGTGTTAGTCCTGTAGCCACGTGGCGAGACGCTACTCTACTCAGAAGCTATACTGCCACCAGGAGCAGAGACCTAGGAGCTGGTTAGAGACTACGGTTACGCCCCACACTTCTGGTCCGCTGTGGCCGCAGTACACCACTGTATCATTACAGTTCGGTTGCTGTGTTTTATTGAAGGCTTGATTTTATTTTGCGAAATGTGAGTTTTACTATTGGAAGTGTTGGTGTGATTTATTAAACTGGTTAAATTTTATTACACTATGTGGAGGACTTATTTTTTTTTTTTTTTACATATGGAGTCACATTGATACACAATAAGCAGATCGAGTGGATGATCACTATTAACCCCTGGAGTGGGAAAAATACGCTACAGCCAAACATGAGAGTGGGAGGCATTGTGAGCTGATGAGTGTGCTCTTCAGAGGGAGAGGTGTCACAAACACGTGGTGTGGTGGCTGATTCAAGATTCTTTGAAGATTCTAACTGATGATTTCATTTGAAGATATATTTGGAATCACCTATTTTGATTTAACTTTGGACTTTTTTTGTGTACCACTTGTCACTGGGTGTTTTATGCACTATATTGTTTTTAAGTAATCTTATTCAGTTATTTATATATTACTTTTTTGTACTTTGAAATTTGTATGAGAATTTTTTTACACTAGCGCTACTAGTTTTTCCTATTTATATTTCATTTTTAGGTTGAATTGCAGGCTTTACATTTTTATATCCACATAAGTAGCAGCTGTTTTCACAAATTTATTTATTTATGCACTTTTTCACTGGTATATTCAATATTTAATTCTCACTAACATTTGGCGCAGTGGGGGTAGAAAATAAAGAGGGCGGGTCTTATATTTATTATTTTTTACCAATGGTATATAACCCTGAATGTTACTAAGGCTCAGCATGCTATGTAAAAATGGATAATACTTGGGGGAGAGATTTCACTACTCTGAACCTGCGTAATGCTCAGATTAAATGGTAAGGAGGTCCCATTTCAGGATTGCAGATGGCAAACATTAGTTCATTAGTCTCAGATTTTTTTGTGATTCTAGAAATGCTCTGTTCTGAGTATATAGATGTCAGGCACTGTCCAATGCAGCCACAAATGCTTGTTTGCTTGCATGCAGTACAAGGGATGCATCGGGGGTCTAATAGACTAATAGAATTGTCATGTAAAATATTCCATTACATGGGAGCTTTTCAATCCCTTTTTGGTAATAAAAATGTAATTTAATAAAAAATAAATCTAATAAAACAAATATAAAAAAAAAACTTTAAAATACTCTACTCCCCACGAACACACATATGCCCACCAACTCACCTAGGAAATTCAGGTAAACAGTGCTCAAGTAATATATATCAGGTGTGAGAAGAATAAATTTAGAACCATGATTTATGGTTAACCGGTATATGGTGTACTGTAAGGATATTTAAAGTTTTACCTTCGGACGAGTTTAAGCATTGTAATTGTGGTGGGTTTCTAAGGTGCACAGGCTTGACATATCTCTTTTATGTGTTTACTTAACATAATCTTGTCTTTTATTTTTAAGTGAATTATTTTGTGGATAAGTGTACTAAAATTAGTTTTAGTGTATTTTTTTACTGAATATATAGTTAAAAAACTGTTGAATGAATATCATGCAACAAACATTCTACAGAGTCTCTATTTACAGAAAAAATATAATGTTTTGGAATTATTTTCAGGTCCTTAAATCCTCATTTTAAATGTAACCATTCCATTGTTTTCTAAGAGGAAACATAAAGCTGAAGGGTTATTATAGTGTGCTTACATTTTAATATAAAAATATGTAATGCTCATGTATTGATAACCAATTAAATCAAGCACAAGTGAAAGATGTTTATTTAAGTATTCTATTCAGATAGTATTCTGGTACCCTTGTCAGAACCAAGTTGCTCTCTCCCTGTCTCCCTGTACAATATGCTCCAGAAAAACAAAACCACCTGGTCTAGGAGCCACCCCAGCAAGTGACTGAACAAAGGTGGAACAACACTCTGATAATTTTAATAAAACTGTGTTATGCTATGGAGGCTCTCTATCTGTTTTTCATATCCCACATATATCAATGAGGAGGAAGGTCCTTATTCATCTCCAAGTTACTCAATCTGAGCAGGCACAATCGTGCACAGGCAATAATTGACTATCTTTTTCACTAAAGTAGTCAATAAAATCTGGTAAGCAGAACCTATATACAGTCACTTTTGGGTGTTGATTGCCTAGGCTGTGGTGAAGGATCACATAGGATGTTGCTGGAGTCACTTTCTTGTTGAAAAGATACATCGTCATTTTTTGTGTTGGAATCACATCTATGTTTGAAGAACCCATATATTGGGACACATTATAATTTGTGGGACTTTTTCTCTCATTTTTATTATTTGCTGTCACCAGGGTTTTTCACAAGGACTCCTCATTATTTTTTGGAATATCATAATTGAGTTATTGTTTATGTATCACATTAATATATTTAATTGGCTAGATTATATTAATGTTTATATTTGTGTTGAACAAGTATCTTAATCGTGGTAGTTATATTGATATTTGAAACCACTAGCGCCCCCTAAAAAACATCTGCAACCATTAGGAGCACACCACTCTTCCCAGGGGAGCAGCACTATATTAATTTAATAATTATATAGAATTTTAGTATTTTTTGGCGCAGAGTTTACCCCAACCTTTGACAAAGATAATGGCAAGCCTCATAGTGAAAGTCCGTCAAGCATAAGTTTATTATTAAGTCAAAAACACACTTACATAAGGGATTAAAGTGTTGTAATTCTCAATGTGTCTGGGACGCCCTGTATTCCACGGACCGAAGAACCGGAAACTGAAGTGATGCTATAAAGCTCCAAGCCTTGCCCTATACATTTCGTCAGAGTGACATCATCAGGAGCAGTGCCACCTTGCTTCACCACTCAGTTTATATGCAATGCGGTCACCTGGCAACCATAAGTAAACAAAAAAAGGGTGGCTAATTGATACTAAGTGTATGTTGGAACTCTGTTTTTTATGCCATGACTGGTCACCCGGCATCAGGCTATTGCAAAGTATATTGCCACAATGACTGATGGTATCCCTGCTTAGGTAACAGCCAGACAATTATCTATCCTAATATGGCCAATGGCGCCACTGGCTGAGTTCCCAAAGGGAGATGGACCCTGGGATGGCTAGCATTACATTCCAACGCACACTTAATATCAATTGGCTGTGCCTTTTTTGTTTACTTATGGTTGCCAGGTGACTGCATCACATATAAACCAAGGGGTGAAGAAAGATGGCACCGCTCCTGCTGACGTCACTCTGATGAAGTGCATAGGGTGGGGCTTGAAGTGTCATTGCATCATGTTCGGTTTCCGGTTCTTTGGTCCGTGGAAAGCAAGGTGTTCCGGACAGATTGAGAATTACATGCACTTTAATTCCTCATTAATATAAGTGTGTTTTTGGCTTAATTTATTACTAAAAGAGGATGAAACCTGTGGGGCTAAACCGTAATGTGAAAAGTCTCATTAGGGAGAAAAATAGGGCCTTTAAAAAATATAAAGGGATTGGGTCACCATCAACATTCCAACACTACAAGGAATGCAATAAGAAGTGTAAAATCGCAATCAGGGCAGCTAAAAACAATTACGAGAGGCACTTAGTGGAAAAAAGTAAAAAGAACCCAAATACTTTTTTTCAATATATTAACAGTAAAAAGACAAAAATCCTAACAAATTGCCCACATAATAGATGAGAATAGGAGGGTGGTTACAGATGACACAAAGAAGGCAACTGTACAAAATACCTTCTTTTCCTCAGTTTTTACACAGGAAAATAGACTATACTGTTAATGGCACAACACAGGACATTCCCTCATTGCTAACTGAGGCCCGAGTCAGGGAAAGACTTAATAAACTTAACACAAATAAATCATTTGGACCAGATGGCTTACACCCAAGAGTCCTCAGAGAACTCAGGTTATAGCCAGGCTATTGTTCCTAATATTTGTGGACAGCATAATGACAGGATTGTTACCAGCTGATTGGAGAAAAGCCAATGTGGTACCAATATTCAAGAAAGGGCAGAGACATATTCCTAGAAATGATAGGCCTTTCAGCTTAACATCAATAGTGGGTAAATTATTGGAGGGGATGATTAGGGACTATATCCAAATATTTACAGAGGAAAAGAATATCATTAGCGGTAATCAGCATGGGTTTACGAAAGGTCGTTCCTGCCAGACCAATCTGCTAACATTCTATGAGGAACTGAGCTGCCATCTAGACAGGGGGACAGTGTTGGTCATCTTACTTTAAAAAAGTAATTAGTTAAGTTAAAAATTACTTCTCCCAAAAAGTAATTGCGTTAGTAACTCAGTTACTACATTGGAAAAGTAATTAGTTACTCAGCAAAGTAACTGTGATTTTTTTTTTATATTCTAAGGGGCAGGTATTACTGTAAGCAAGGGGCGCGTTCCCCCCTGCACGTCTATTTCCCCTCTGTATCCCCCTGCACGTCTGTCCCCCCAACACACATATATCTGTTCCCCCTCTGTACTTCTATCCCCCCCTACACACACATATATCGGTTCCCCCTCTGTACATCTGTCCCCCCCCCCACACACATATATCTGTTCCCCTCTGTACATCTGCCCCCCCCCCCCACACACACACATATATCTGTTCCCCCTCTGTACACAGTGCAATGCACTATAAACCTGACAGCAGAGTAAATTTTTTATTACATGTGACTGCAGGCTGCAGCACTGAGCGTGCTGCCTGTGCTTCTACTATACCTGAGCCAGCGGGGCTTTACTCCATGAGAGCGGTGCTGCTGCCTACCTGTCCTCTCACAACAGATTCCTGAGCGACCAGGAGGAGGGGGAGCGGATATGACAGCAAGCCCGTATGCAGGGCTTTCATCTCATCTGCTCCAGACAGTTCCATCGATCATGCAGCACTTCCGGTCGGCTGCTCCTTGTCCCGGCCCTCTCCCCTTATCTTCTCACTGCTAGGGCGGCTCTGCAGGCTGGGGACAGAGTGGTCCGGGATGTTCACAGGCGCAACAGTTACACTACTGCCATCTAGTGGCGGTTAGGGGTGCAACGGATCAATAAACTCACGGATCGGATCAAACTTTTTTTAAGCCAGATTTGGGCGTTTTTCTTCTTTTTACATTGGTGACCTTTTGACCTGCACGTAATTGCGGCAAAACGCTGTAAAAACTGCGGCAAAAATGAGGTAAAACGGCCGCAAAAATCGTGGCCAAATCGCAGTAAAATCATGCAACTTTCTGCCTGAAAACACTATGCTCAGGTTTGAATGGGGCCTAAGGTTTGTGCATGGGTAAAAAAATGGTTACAGGAATGAGTCCAAATGGCGGTGATAAATGACATGTACTCAGACTGGTCTGGAGTGGTGACTGGAGTACCCCAAGGTTCTGTGTTGGGACCAATTCTATCCAATTTATAAATGATATAGAGAATGGGATAAAAATAGATTAGTCTCAGTTTTTGCGGATGAAACAAAAATAAGTAGAGCAATAAACTCACATCAGGACATAGACATTTTGCAGAATGACCTGAATAAAATAATGGAGTGGACAGGCAAATGAGGTTTAGGTGTCCATTTATGAAGCAGTGATGAGCGGAGATCCAGAGGATCGCCGCTGATCACAGTCCATAAACAGTTTATGAACCAGAGATAATCAGGGGAGAAGTGTTTGAACTTGTTCTTCCGCCGATGATTTCCGCACATGAAGAATCCTCATAGAATGACACAGTAATGGCCAGTTTATGAAGCTGCGATCTCAGTGCTTCACTGGTGATCTGTGTCAGAATTCACACTCCCCGATTCACCATCTCAGAGGTGGAGAATTGGGGGGTGAAGAGGGAATGTGGGGGGATCTGAGGGGGAAGGAGGAAGATAATTAACTTCCTTATGCCTGGTTCAGACCCCCTAACACTGTAACCATGTCCCCCTGTCATATGTATGTGTATATATATGTATTCATATATATATATATATATATATATATATATATATATATATATATATATATATATATATATATATATATATATATATATATATATATATATATATATATATATATATATATATATATATATATATATATATATATATATATATATATATATAATGTGTATATGTATATATATATATATATATATATATATATATATATATATATATATATATATATATATATATATATATATATATATATATATATATATATATGGGGCGGACTGACCATTCGGCCACTCAGGCACTTCAGGGTTGCCAGCCTCAGCAAAACCAGGGACAGTATGTAAAAATCTGTGTTTTTTTTACAATATCCCTTACCGACATCCTTTTGGTCTAAAAATCCAGAGATTATAGCTGCCCCACCTCTCCAGTACCTTCTCAGCCAATAGAAACATGTCTGTGTATACTGTGTGTACACGGATGTGTATACTGTGTGTGTGTGTATACTGTGTGGCCCCTATAATCTCCTATTGCCCGGGGGCCCCATGAGTTGTCAGTCCGCCCCTGTATATATATATATATATATATATATATATATATATATATATATATATATAATATGTGTGTATATACATGTATATATAATGTGTGTGTGTATATATATATATATATATATATATATATATATATATATATTATGTAGGGGGACTCTTTATTTTACTAACATTAATCAAATCTGTCTGTGTATTGAGCAGTGATAATTTATCACTGCTTAATAAACTGACATCTCTGTTTCTGTGTATTTCTGGTACTGTTATATCGTAAAGTCTCACGAGATTCCAGTATCATAAGCCGTTCTCCACTGTTGGAAGCGTTTGTAGATCACTTCACTCCTCCAAGGGTGAAGCGATCTACTCCGCTTCATTAACAGGCACACAGAGGAGAAAGATCTCCTCCGTGAATACCGGAGAATGAAGCAGTGAATAGATTTTACTGCTTCATAAACGGACACCTTTATGTGGAGAAATGTAAATTAATGCACTTGGGGGCAAAAAACATAAATGCAAATTATTCACTAGGTGGGAAATCTCTGGGAAATCTCTGGGAGAATCAAGGATGAAGAAGGATCTAGGGTCCTAATAGATGACAGCTTGAGTAATAGCATGCAATGTAAAGTTGCAGCTAGCAAAGCAGGCAGAATATTAGCATGCAAAAAAGGGATATAATCCAGGGATAAAACTAATATTCTGACACTTTATAATCCTGTATAATAATAATAATTTATAAAAACCTGGTTAGGTCACATCTGGAGTACTCTGTCCAGTTTTGGTCACCAGTCCTCAGAAGGGATGTGCTGGAGCTGGAGAGAGTCCAAAGAAGGGCAACAAAATTAATAAGTGAACTGGAGGACCTTAATTACAAGGACCGGCTGCAAAC
Organism: Lithobates sylvaticus; assembly: GCA_028564925.1. NCBI lineage: Eukaryota > Metazoa > Chordata > Amphibia > Anura > Ranidae > Lithobates > Lithobates sylvaticus. The sequence continues at coordinate 237,213,027 of CM053029.1, forward strand.
ATAAAATGTATTCTCGCTTGAGGTGGGTCATGATAACAATCTACAAATACCTATCTATGGGCGGCACAGTGGTGTAGTGGTTAGCACTCTCACCTAGCAGTAAGAAGGGTCGCTGGTTCGAATCCCATCCACGACACTACCTGCCTGGAGTTTGCATGTTCTCCCTGTGCTTGCGTGGGTTTTCTCCGGGTACTCCGGTTTCCTTCCACAATCCAAAAGACATGCAGGTAGGTTAATTGGCTTCTGTACAAAAATTGGCCCTAGTATATGAATGGGGACCTTGGATTGTGGGCTCCTTGAGTGTAGGGACCGATGTGAGTGTGCAATGTACAGGAATAGGGACAATTGTATACACTCACTCAGGATGGACTGGTGTCTTTATTCAACCTTACTAACTATGAAACTATGAAACTTTAGTTCCAGGGAGTGTATGAGGACACAGGGCCACACATTGAGATAGGAGGAGAAGCGATTTACCCTTAAACTGCACAGGGGGTCTTCACTGTCAGGGCATTAGGGATGTGGAACTCTCTCCCACAATTGGTGGTGGCTGTAGGGAGTATGGATATTTTTAAAAGACTCTTGGATGTATATCTTAAAAAACACAAGATACAGGGATATTGGAAATTATTATAGACACTGACATACGTACACCTACACAGGTTGAACTGGATGGACTATTGTCTTTTTTCAGCCTTACCTACTATTTACTGTATATACTTGAGTATAAGCCAACCCGAATATAAGCCGAGGCACCTAATTTTACCACAAAAAACTGGGAAAACGTATTGACTCGTGTATAAGCCTAGGGTGAGAAATGCGCAGCTACTGTAAGTGGAAAAGAGGGTCAACAATGCCCATTTGCAGCCTTACTGTGCCCATTTGCAGCCATAGGTCCCTTGAACTTCAAACTTGGTAGTTAAGGGTTCTTAGATGCCCCCTAGCTGCAGCCAAAATGTGGGGTCTCTGGACCCAAAGGGTCCAGAAGTGACATTGCTGCAGATGGACACAGTTGGCTGACTTTTGGGCCCTGTATCCCGGGGTTCTTAGCACTAAGTGGCCCCAAGATACGGGGCCCCAAAGTCGGGTCGGAAAATGTCAAGCACTTTTCTGCAGCAGAGAATGACATTTTCCAAAAGTCGGGTCGGAAAATGTAATTGTCTGCTGCAGAAACGTGCTTCACTTGAGTATAAGCCGAGGGGGGCACTTTCAGCACAAAAAAATGTGCTGAAAAACTTGGCTTATACTCGAGTATATATGGTGAATATGTAATGTATTTTCGATGTCCTTACACTATGAGGCTTGCCTTTGTCCGACTATCCTCATGGGAACACACCCATTGACCTTATACATACAGTGAAGAGGTGGAGGAGACATTAGACAACATACAAGGGACCTGTAATATCTAATTACAGTGCCCACTAGCCCCTGCAGGGGTCTAGCCATCTGGTGAGTGCAGTTTAGGAGGGGGGAGCATGATTGACTTTACCTGTTCACCTGCCGGTTATAATACGCACCATATTAAAGTACCAATCACCTGAAGTTGGTGGACTTTATATGGACTTATGAATTTTTAAATATATTAATGCATATGTTATTTATTTTGATCATTTGTTATTCACATATATATTTTTCTCCATTTGGTACGCACATATTTAAAGCGGAGTTCCAGGCAAAAATACAACTTGGTCTTGTTCAATAGGCTGCCCCACCACCCTCCTTTTTTGATATTTTGTTTTCTTTTTATTTAGTACCTTTTTCTTTGGTTTTCCTGTCAACTTCCGCCCTACCGTGGCGAGGTACGTCATTTCCTGCGGCTGTGTCATCAATCCCAGGAGTCATTTGGCTAGCATTGTGTTATTTGAAAACAGGATATGATGCAATGCTAGGTGGAGATCCGCACCATCATTGAATATGAAATGTATAGTGACAGCACAGTGTTTTGTTTGTATTGTTGCTAGGAGGGCGCACTTCCCAGGTGGTATCGCATGACCTAGTATCAGCTCTTATGTGAGTACTTTCAGTTATGGCCGTTTATCTGTTCATCATCATCCTTAATCCCTCTACCCCTCCAGTCTGTGGCTATATCAAACCATAATGGTGATCTTTTTTATCCCCTTTTTAGTATATGGATGAACTTGCTCCTGATGAGTGGATAGAAATCCACGAAACATTGTCGAGCTTATTTTGATGCATCCATCTCATATGTATGATTCTAGATGGTTTTTATTGCTCTACCACCCTGATATTATGTAATGCCTACTCCATTTGAGGGACTGTGATGTACAATATTTACTTTGTGTCATGTTGGTGACTATCCTCAATATATATGTTGATATTTTGTATTTTATATGCCAATGCGTTATTATGCGTTTATATGGGTTGATCCATGCCCTATCTTTGGTCTAATAAAGAATATAATTTTTTACATATGTATATGGTTGTGTCTGGCTCTACCTCACACACCTCATCTAAAGTCCCACTCTCCCCCTTCTTTCAAGCAACTAGGGATGGAGGCGCAATATTCCCCGTTGCGTCTCATTTAAAGTCCCAAATATTTCCTTTTTTCTTTGACACTTCCCTCACACTGCACATGCGTGAGATTGGGATAAATCCCGGAAGAGAGACCCAGCGTGCTTCACATGCCCACACTCCAGATGCCTGTGCTGTTCCAAAGGAGAACACAATGAGAAGTCAATGCTGCACAAGTGACGAAAAGGGGACACTGTTAACGATTGCCAGTTTTAAGTAGGTAACAATCACTGTGGTAATTAAGAAAAGAAAAAGGCCGAAACTCGGCTTTAGGTATTACAGCACTACAGTACTTCATTATTCCCTGAGGGGATTTATTGTTTACGCGTGAGAATGATTTTCACATGTGAGAGTGCAGGATAAAAAGTTTGGCATACACTTGCTTTCTTGCTGGGAGATAGACTTTCCACTAAGGAAGGACATTTATTGCTTTATTAACAGGAAGGATAGTTTAGTTTGCACATAGCTGTTTAATTAAGTAATAATTGCCAGCACCACTTACACCCCCCATTTTTACATGTCACATTTATCACATTCAATCTATTGGTAGGAGAGTTGAGGGGAGGCAGAAACCAGATTACGGATCTATAGTGCGGAATTACCATCTAGTTAAAGGGTACAGTCTATTGCCTTTAGTAAATTGACCCCTCTGTGCCTCCTATATTTGTACATTTCAACAAGAGCTGCTGCTCACAGTTCCAGACCTGTTCCAATTATTTAAACTTATTGATAGAGAATGGAGGAGGGATCACTGGTGAATAAATCTACAATGCATGGGATAAATGAGGTCATGACTGTATAGGAGCAGTATTGGCCACAAGCAAGTTTTATTTCCTGCTAAAGGCACAACATTCTTTGGAACATACTTTTTAAAGCTATACTCTGGAATGGAAAAAAGTAGTAGCATAGTGGTCACATGCTTTTTTGTCTGGAGTGATATAAATAAGGGTAAATACTTACCTCATTCCTCAAACCCATAGACTTCCTTCTTTTCAGAACATTTGCCCCCTCACTGCCTGATTCCAGCTCTCCAAAGTAATTTTCAATGGTCAAGGGCCAGCCTACATCCAGGGAACATCAGAGAGTGGAGAAAAGCTATAGCTGTCAAGGAAACAAGGAATAAGGTAATTTACCATATTCATCATTTCATAGACATTTAAACCAGTGTGGAAGGGGACCATTGCAAGGGTAACATTTTTCTCCAACCTGTAGTTCTGCTTTAAGCCCTGGCTCACATTGGTACGATTTGACATGCAATTTGACGTTAAATTGGCGGCAATTGCCAGAAATGGCACCATCTTAATCAGTGCGACGCTGCATTTGCCACGCCACTCTAATTTTAAAAAGTAGTTTCTATACTACTTTTTGCGATTTCGGGCTGCAATTTACATTGACATTGGTGCAGAAACTGCACCGATGTCTATGAAATCGCGGCCAAAATTGGGACCGACATGCAGGAGTGAAATTGTGCGAACCTGGGCTCAATCTGATCAAACATTGCAATCAAAGTAGAAAGTAGAAATCATCTACACAGTTTTTTTTTTCATTTTTATTTAACATATTTTATAAATGTTGTATTTTGTATAATTATATATATATATATATATATATATATATATATATATATATACACATACATACACCTAGGAATGAATACCTATGAAAACTTTGCTTAGAAAATGATGGTAGGGAACTATATCAAGCTTTTAGTTCTCTATATAGAGAGCCCAGGGAATTAAAAAGGTTAAAGTGGTTGTAAACCCTTACAAACCACTTGGACCTACAGGTAAGCCTAGATTAAGGCTTACCTGTAGGTCAAAGAAATATCTCCTAAACCTACACGATTTAGGAGATATTTGCCAAAAGACAGGCACCACTGAGTACGTCGCTGTCAACGGCGATATGTTGCGAGTGGCGGCTCCCGTGCGCATGCACGGGAGTGACGTCATCATGGCACCGTGTGAATGACAGCGCTGGAGCCGCGAGACCCACCAAGATGGAGGCTCCGTACACAAGGGGACAGCGGTGACTTTGCTGGCTCCTGTGTCAGGTAAGTGACACATAATGGACTACTATGCGATGCATAATAGTCCATTATGCTTTACCTTTGCAGGGAAACAAAGAGGAGGTAAACCCATTAGGGTTTACTTCCTCTTTAAGTTAAGTATATTTAAATCGTACTGGGAAATACATTTTTTTTTAATTAACATTAATGCATACAGTACTTCATACAGTACTCAAATATACTTTCCATTAAGTAAAATATTTTCTTACAACGTACATAAGTACATAGATACATCTGAACTATATCATTACACCTAATGCTTATAAGTGCTCATTTACAATACATAAAACACTTTCAGTTAAATAAAAAACCTAGCCTTTTACTGACCAGGAGTATTTTATATTTTAGAAACTTTATATGTCTCTTTAGTGTAGTTACATGATCATTTACTATTTATATGGGCAATGTAACATCCAATTTTCCATAGCAGCCTCTACTCACACTAATGGAAATAGACCACAAAAAGTAAGCAATGCAGTGTAGATTGGATGCATTTGAATGCCATTTGATTCTATATTACAGCATTTACTGAACTGCTCATATTTTTCTAGAGGGGAAAGGGGATCTACTTCTGCATATTTTTATAAAATGTGCTGCTATCACTCAGTGGGCTCCATTCACCAAAGGATATCGCAAGTGGTATTTCAGTGACCTGACACATTTTTACCAAATATCACATGCAATACTAAAAATGTCAATTCACTATCCCTTTATGCAGTATTTACCTAAAAAAAAATAATGCTTGGTAACTACCACATAAAACTGTTTTAAAGTCAATTCGCTAAAGGAGAAAACATAAATGCGTTGGTTATTTAAATAGTGCTCCAGGCATGCAAAATTGAAAACTCCAAAATCTTTTTGGATCATTCATTTCTCAACAGAAATACATAGAAACTAAAATGTGGCTAAAAACACAGAAATACTCACATTTTGCCAGCCTTTCAAAGACTTTTCTGTGTATACACAAGCATATACATAATTTGCTGCATAAACCTCCTAATTACTTCAAACATAATACAATGTACATGCATGTCACAATGATCAAATTCCTTATTAGAAAATATGTCATATGTAGTGGGAATACGTAAATTTTTCACAAATATCTTCAGAGATATATTTTGCATTTTTTTTTCAAGACAGAATTTTGCAAGATCAAAAGTGGGCCCTAGACATCAAGAAAAACAACAATAGGTCTAGAAAAACGTGTAGCGGCAAAAAGTGGGTGTGGCTTAAATTGTGCTGAATATTGGCCGTGTGGTAATGGTAAAATGGGGTAATGGTAAATAGTGTACAGCGGTGGGTAGTTTGTGCAGGAGAGGAATGCGGAGTGTATGGCATTGGGTGGTATGTACAGGACAGGAGTGCAGAGCATATGGCTGTGGGTATTATGTGCAGGAGAGGAGTGCAGAGTGTATGGTATTGGGTGGCACAGTATGTGCAGGAGAGGAGTATGGAGTGTTCAGAGGTGGGTAGTATATGCAGGAGAGAAGTTTGGAGTGTTCAGAGGTGGGTAGAATGTGCAGGAGAGGAGTGCAGAGTGTATGGCGGTGGGTGGTATGTACAAGAGAGGAGTGCAGAGTGTATGGCTGTGGGTATTATGTGTAGGAGAGGAGTGTGGAGTGTATGGTGGTGGGTAGTATGTGCAGGAGAGGATTGTGGAGTGTTCAGAGGTGGGTAGTATGTACAGGAGGAGTGCTGAGTTTATGGCGGTGAGTAGTATGGGCAGGAGAGAAATGCGGAGTGTATGATGGGTGGTAGTTAGTACAGGGAGAGGAGTGCAGTACCACCTCCTGATAATCTGTCAGCCACTGCTATACCACCTTGGTGGATCACTTTTCAAAGGACTATGGCAGGGAGTGCAGCAGGTCTGTCCCCCTTACATCCTCCTTCAGAGTGCACCCTTAGTGCATCCAGGGTGCCCCCTTATTACTACTGTATTAAGGAGCACTCTGGAGGATGTACAGGGGCACTCTGTAGGATGTAAGGGAGATGTAAGGCGAAACTCTAGCGGTACTAACTTAGCCAGAGCCTCCTTATATCCTCCAGAGTGCCCCCCTACATCCTCCAGGGTGCCCCCTTAGTGCCTTTTTACATCCTCTGGAGTGCCCCTTACATTCTCCTTCTGAGTGCCTTTTTAGTACCTTCAGAGTGCCCCCTTAGTACTACTGTTCATCCCTTAGATCCTTCAGAGTGCCCCTTACATTCTCCTTCTGAGTACCTTTTTAGTAACTTCAGAGTACCCCCTTACATCCTCCTCCAGCGTGCTCCCTTAGTACTACTGTTCATCCATTAGATCCTTCAGAGTGCCCCTTACATTCTCCTTCTGAGTGCCTTTTTAGTACCTACAGAGTACCCCCTTACATCCTCCTCCAGCGTGCTCCCTTAGTACTACTGTTCATCCCTTAGATCCTTCAGAGTGCCCCTTACATCCTCCTCCAGAGTGCCCCCTTAGTACTACTGATCATCCCTTAGATCCTTCAGAGTGCCCCTTACATTCTCCTTCTGAGTGCCTTTTTAGTACCTTCAGAGTGCCCCCTTATATCCTCCTCCAGAGTGCCCCCTTAGTACTACTGTTCATCCATTAGATCCTTCAGAGTTCCCCTTACATTCTCCTTCTGAGTGCCTTTTTAGTGCCTACAGAGTACCCCCTTACATCCTCCTCCAGCGTTCTCCCTTAGTACTACTGTTCATCCCTTAGATCCTTCAGAGTGCCCCTTACATTCTCCTTCAGAATGCCCCCTTTAGTGCACCCAGGGTGCCCCCTTATTACTACTGTATTAAGGAGCACTCTGGAGGATGTACAGGGGCACTCTGTAGGAGGAAAGGGAGATGTAAGGGGAAACTCTAGCGGTACTAACTTAGCCAGAGCCTCCTTACATCCTCCAGAGTGCCCCCTTACATCCTCCAGGGTGCCCCCTTAGTGCCTTCTTACATCCTCTGGAGTGCCCCTTACATTCTCCTTCTGAGTGCCTTTTTAGTACCTTCAGAGTGCCCCCTTAGTACTACTGTTCATCCCTTAGATCCTTCAGAGTGCCCCTTACATTCTCCTTCTGAGTGCCTTTTTAGTACCTTCAGAGTGCCCCCTTACATCCTCCTCCAGAGTGCCCCCTTTGTACTACTGTTCATCCATTAGATCCTTCAGAGTGCCCCTTACATTCTCCTTCTGAGTGCCTTTTTAGTACCTACAGAGTACCCCCTTACATCCTCCTCCAGCGTGCTCCCTTAGTACTACTGTTCATCCCTTAGATTTTTCAGAGTGCCCCTTACATCCTCCTCCAGAGTGCTCCCTTAGTACTACTGGTCATCCCTTAGGTCCTTCAGAGTGCTACTTACATTTTCCTCCAGAGTGCCTTTTTAGTACATTCAGAGTGCCCCCTTATATAGTTACATAGTTACATAGTAGGTGAGGTTGAAAAAAGACACAAGTCCATCAATTCCAACCTATGTGTGTGATTATATGTCAGTATTATATTGAATATCCCTGTATGTTGCAGTCTTTCAGGTGCTTATCCGTTGCAAAGGTTTTTAGAGATACAATACAAAGTAAGCAATTGTGGGCGCAGCCGCTACAATAAACAGTGTTATAAGTCAATACAGTAGATTGAAAACTGATAAGAACCATTCAGTCTGAAACAGAAGTTAATTAGCTTTATCCAGTGCATACTGAACATTTAAATAATAAATGTGTGAAAGGTTTGTGTATTTACCCAATGTAAGATAATCAATTATGAATGGTAGCAATGTGAAGCGTCTTCCAGAGATTGTAGGAGAGACTTATCACGTTGGGTAAGGCAATGTTGGTTGACTATATCTGAGTTCAGGAAAGAGGGGAAAAGGGAGAGAGATGTTGTCGCTGGTGGTAATTAACAGTGGGTATCTTAATCTATAGAATGTAATAGGTAAAGAGGTAAGTACGGGATTGGATGTATCGGGCGGTGGGTGTGAGTAATGATTACGTATGTATTAACCGATCTGCCATAGCTATCAAGATTCATTTAATTGCTCAGTTGTTTATATTCATTAATGGTAATGAAGTGTATCCAGCAGGACCATATGCGTGTAAATTTAGAAAGTTCGTCTCTCGCTTGGTAGATTAGTTTTCATGTCTGCAGTTTTTTGGATCCGGCGGAACCAGTCTTTTAGAGTAGGTGGTGAAGTTGAACGCCAGTTGTTAGGGACACACATATTGTCTGCAGTTACCATATGCATGGCTAAGGGACGGTAGTATGTGTGTTTTGGTATTGAAGGGAAATGCAGTAGAAACTGTGCAGGTGTAAAGTCTAGTGCAAGTGTGGTTATCTGGGGAATGAGTCTGTGCACTTCTCTACAAAACAGTTGGATTTTAGAACAAGACCACCAGACATGTAGGAGTGTTCCAGTTTCCTTTTCGCATCTCCAACAAGTTGGGGAAACTGCAGGGTATATATTGTGAAGTTTGCTGGGCGTTCTATACCCTCTTGTGAGAAGTTTAAAAGCATTTTCTTGTGCGTTAATATTTATTGACCCTTTATGTGTGTTTTTGTAGATAGTTTCCCAGTCAGATTCCAAGAAATCTATAGATAGGTCCTGTTCCCATTATTGGTATCCCAGGTGGTCTTGGGGTTTTGGTCTGAGAATAATAAAGCATAAGTTTGAGATATGAGGTGCCTTTGAGGCTCTGTTTTTACACACAGGTGTTCAAATGGGGTGCGTTGTCTTGACCATTCCGGTGAGGGTGTGGGAACTCCAAAAAAATGCCTATGTTGAACATATGTCTAGAACAAGTTTTTGCTATTACGTTAGAGTAGGAGATAAGGTTATTACCATCGAAAAATTGTTCTGTTGTTACTGTTGGGTGTGGCCATTTGTCTGTAAGGAAAGATTCTTGCATGCCAGGGGTACAGTCAGGGTTAAGTCTAAGCGGAGTTAGTGGGCTTTTGGTAAACAAAATTTAGCGTTTAAGGCAAGCATTTCGAAAGGATGCAAGCGTGGGGCAAATCAATGGGTGTGAGTTGCACCAAGGGGGTATGTGTTTTGTCGTCAGCCACAGAGTTTGAGCTAGCGGGAGGTGTGAGAAAGAGTTTTCCAATTGGACCCAGTTTTTAGTAGCTGAATGGACATTCCAATCTATAATTCTGGTTAAATGGCAGGCTTGTTGGTATTTTCTCATATCAGATAAGCCTAGGCCTCCCCTAAGTTTTGGAAGAGAAAGTCTGGCGAAGTTTAATCGGGGTCTGTGAGTACCAGATAAACTCTGAGTATATACGTCACAAAGATTTGAAGAAAGCAGAGGGGAGTTTGATCGGGATAGTTTGGAGTAGGTACAACACTCTAGGTAATATGTTCATTTTAATGATTGCTGCTATCCCAAACCAAGAGAATAATCCTGTAGACCATTTATTTAGGTTCTGTGTTATGGTTTGTAGTAAAGGTTGTTAATTTGCAGCGTAAAGATCTGAGAGGGAAGCAGTGAGTTGTATTCCTAGATATGTAATTTTGTGATTGTTCCATTTAAATGGAAAGTTGTGTTGGCATAGATTACAAAGGTCTGTAGGAAGGGTAATATTTAAGGTGTTTGACTTTGAAAAGTTAATTTGAAGGTTTGAAAGGAAATTAAACTGGTCAAGGTCTTTAAGTAAGTTCGGGATTGAAGTGAGTGGTTCAGTTAGGAAAAGGAGTATATCTTTAAAGCGGTTTGGTACTCCAAAATTCTTCTTTAGTAAAGCTGATGCACCAATGATTATTAAAAAAAAAAAAAAAAAAATATTTTACTTACCTGACAGCTTTTTCCTCTGGCTTCCGGTCTGTCCTCCCGTGGGAGTAGGCGTGTTTTCGGCTGTCCCCCGGCTCCGCAATGACTTCTGGGAGCTGTTCTGCAATCCTCCCATGAAGCCACGGGGGACGCCGTCAGCACGAAATCTCGAGAGATTTCGGCCGGAAGACGCCGGTCACGTGACGTGGGCGTGTCCAAAATCGCCATTTTAACAATGGGCAAGCTGCTGTATTTGCCATTACGATACCAGCACACGAGGCACAAGGACAAACAAAGGAGGCCCGCGAAAAACTCAGCACCTGCGGACTTGCACTTCATTCAAAAGGTAAGTAATCTTTATTACATCTTATAATTAGACTGATAATGTTTCTAATTATACATAGATTGTATATTGGTGTAATGTTATGTACTGTATCAACTGTATTTCTACTGTTAGCCATCCAGCTGTAATATATACCTTTTGTTGTGTATAAAATGCTTGTTCCATCATCGTTATGTAGTTGTTTGATAAAGTTTTTTTTTTTTTTTTTTTTTTTTGGTATTTTTTTCATATATAAATTTTTTTTTTTTTCTTCCGTTTTTTTAAAATATTTTTTTCAATGTATAATTTGTAATTTTCATCATCAACTTTTTTTATAAAATGTACTTTTATATTTGTCAATTAGTAGAAATATTTAAATGTATTTATTTTTTGTCTAAATAATTTTTTATTTTATTTTTCTGTAGATAATATTTTTCTCTGATTACGGACGGGAAATCTAAGAATATATATACATATATTTACAGGTATGTTAAAAGATTAAAATGTTAATTCATTTTAATATTTATTTTCACAAATGTATTTTTTATTTTTATTTGACATTAGTTTTTTATTTTTATTTTTTCAATATCTATATTTATGTGTGTGTATATGTATGATATATATTTCATTTTTTTTTTTATTACCTTTACAGCGACAGAAGAGTGGCTATTACAGTGCGTTGGAAGACTTCATTTTTTTTTTTCTTCTTCATCTTTGAATTCAGGTAATTTTGTTATTTATTTTTCATACAAAGATACATACATACATACATACATACATAGATAATGTGGCGTGGTGGGACATACATACATACATACATACATACATACATACATACATTCTGTGGATGCATACATAATGTGGCTTGCCGTACATGCATACATACAGTGGTGTGATGCATACATAATGTGGCATGCCATACATGCATCCAGGGGTGGGACATACATACCTACATGCATGCATACAGACATACATACAGTGGTGGGACATACATAATGTGGCCTGCCATACATACATACTTACTTACTTACTGTGGTGGGATGCATACATTACGGTGGCGTGCCATGCATGCATTCATGCATACAGTGGTGGGACATGCATACATACATAATTGCATACAGTGGTGGGACATACATACATACATAATGTTGCTTGCCATACCTACATGCACACATACTGTGGTGGGACATACAAACATGCATACATTTTGTAAATATTCTTTGTATATATTATTACATTTATATTTATTGTCAAAATAATTTTTATTTTTTTTTTTAATTCCATAGATTGCACAGACAAGTGGATTTGAATTTTTAAAAACCTTGACAGAATATAAAGCATTTACGATTTTTTTTATTTATTTTATTTTTTTTTAAATTGATGTAATCTCTCTCTCTCTCTCTCTCTCTCTCTCTCTCTCTCTCTCTCTCTCTCTCTCTCTCTCTCTCTCTCTCTCTCTCTCTCTCTCTCTCGCCTCTCTCTCTCTCTCTCTCTCTCTCTCTCTCTCTCTCTCTCGCCTTCTCTCTCTCTCTCTCTCTCTCTCTCTCTCTCTCTCTCTCTCTCTCTCTCTCTCTCTCTCTCGCCTCTCTCTCTCTCTCTCTCTCTCTCTCTCTCTCTCTCTCTCTCTCTCTCTCTCTCTCTCTCTCTCTCTCTCTCTCTCTCTCTCTCTCTCTCTCTCTCTCTCTCTCTCTCTCTCTCTCCCTTTCTCTCTCGCCTCCTCTCTCTCGCCTTTTTTCATCTCTTTCTCGCCCTTTTTTTCATCTCTCTCTCACTCTCTCTCTCGCCTCTCTCTCTCTCTCTCTCGCCTCTCTCTCTCTCTCTCTCTCTCTCTCTCTCTCTCTCTCTCGCCTCCTCTCTCTCTCTCTCTCTCTCTCCTCTCTCGGCCTCCTCTCTCTTTACCCCCCCCTCTCTCTCTGCCTCCCCTCTCTCTCTCTTTACCCCCCTCTCTCTCGCCTTTTTTCATCTCTCTCCCCCCTTTTTTTCCTCTCTCTCTCTCGCCTTTTTTTCATCTCTCTCTCTCTCTCTCGCCTTTTTTCATCTCTCTCTCGCCCTTTTTTCCTCTCTCTCGCCTTTTTTTCATCTCTCTCTCTCTCCCTCTCTCTCTCGCCTCCTCTCTCTCTCTCTCTCTCTCTCTCTCTCTCTCTCTCTCTCTCTCTCTCGCCTCTTTCTCTCTCTCTCTTTTTTTTTTTCTCTCTCTCTCTCTCTCTCTCTCTCTCTCTCTCTCCTCTCTCGGCCTCCTCTCTCTTTCTCCCCCCCTCTCTCTCTCTGCCTACCCTCCTCTCTCTTTACCCCCCTCTCTCTCGCCTTTTTTTCATCTCTCTCTTGCCCTTTTTTCATCTCTCTCTCTCTCTCTCTCTCTCGCCCTCTCTCTCTCTCTCTCGCCTTTTTTTCATCTCTCTCTCGCCTTTTTTCTCTCTCTCTCTCTCTCTCTCTCTCTCTCTCTCTCTCTCTCTCTCTCTCTCTCTCTCTCTCTCTCTCTCTCTCTCTCTCTCTCTCTCTCTCTCTCTCTCTCTCTCTCTCTCTCTCTCTCTCTCTCTCTCTCTCTCTCTCTCT